>BMAU01018719.1:0-661706 GCA_019973935.1 Trichonephila clavipes
GATTTTTACTAATCCCATATTTTCTCAATTAATTATTACAATTATGCAGCAAAGGGCTAAGACAAAAGCTGAACCCATGTATCCACGCAGTTAATCATGAAAGGAGTTAGAGCTTCTCTGCGGGAAGCAGGTACTCTAGTAATCCATCAACTTACTTCCGTGGTTTTCCAAGCATCATAAAACTATTTTGCATGGAAAAAAGCGCAACAGAGAAATGCATTACATACAGCTTCCCTAAATGAGAAACAAATACATAAGAGAGGGTCATAACTAACTGTACTAATAACTTAGAAGGTCAAACAGATTACAGCTATAATGTGCAGTATTTCAAAAATAATGACAGTAAGGAATTTTTTATGTTCCTAAATTTTTTCGATTCTGGGATCTGTTTTTTCTCTGAAAGAGTAGTATGTTAGATTTAAAAAAAATGTAATAAAAAAATCTCTCACCATGGGATTACAGCAAATTGAATAAGTTTTTTTTAAAATTTGGTTATAGGATCAAAGATAGCTAATTAGGTATTGAAGAAGTTTTTTATTTTTGATGACTTAATATCGCGCGCGCCTATAAATTACATCAGAGTAAAAGTGCATTTCTTATTATGTCTGAAAGTATTTTGTTTTAATTCCTTCCAGTAAATTAATTATTTTTTAAATCTTTTATTTTTGATATGTTCGCGCCCCCCTCGTAAGGTTATCGCCCCTCAGGGGGCGCGCCCCACAGTTTGAGAAACACTCATATAACTGAATTAATGTTTCAAAGGTGCGTGGATTCAATAAAGGATACAAATCACAGACACTTTTCGCTAACATTTCAAAAATGATATATGGTGGAAAGACTCTTATTTTGTTCAAGTTATTGTAATTTTATGATCCTTTGATGATCGACACATAACACGTTCAATGTTTTCTTGCTTGTAACTTTTCGGCAGGGCACAGTGAGTTTTTGTGGTACACTTGTGACTTCATATATTTCTTGAAGCAGTTTTTTATGCAGAATTCGAAAATTTCCTTTTCTACTCAAACGTTTCATGTGCATCACTTCTCTGAAATTTACTTTCGCTACCATAATTAATATTCATTATTTCATCAGGTCCTTCCCTTTCAAGATAAGTTTCAACATCCTCCAACAGGTATCGCAGATGCCTATTTCTTTTTTTATCATATTTATTTACATTTATAAACCATAATAAGTCGTACAGCACAGCGATCAATACCACTAATTTGTTCACAGGGGGAAATGGTAACCCCGTTCATAGAAAATATTTTGGAACAAAAGAGATAGCTCGGGAAATTCAGTTATCCGAACCTTAAGATTGAAAGAAAACGTTGACCGATCCCAAAAAGGTGGGATACATGCGGCAGATGTCTTTTAGTTCCCAAGATGACTAGGATATAAAAGGATATGACATGGCTATTGCTAACAAATAAACAGCTATCCCAGGATCAAAGATTTCTTGTGTTTGGAGTTACTCTGTGCTCCACGCAGTCGCTCCCAGTTTAAAACTAAGGATCCTAAAAGTAAATATTAAAACGTAACTGCTTACTTAACTTTACTAAGACATAAATAAGAAGCAATCATAAGAAATTTAAAAACATTGTGTAGCTTTTTGGATGAATTGATCTTGGAAAAAAAGATCTATGATAAGTTTACTTAGGTATTTGTTTTAATTTGTTAATATGCACTACACCAGTAAAAACAATTAAAGGGAGAAACCATTTTTTTAAAGGAACAAAAAAATTGACCCCATACGCAACTAAGGAATTAGATGTTATCTAAGCTTTTCGCGGACACTTCTGCCACGCAGTGCTCACTTGCTCGATCACTGAACTTTGTAGCGTAAGGACGTTTTGAAATATCGTACATCGTACAATCATTGTTTTTTGAATTTCTTTGTTTACTAATCGCTGATATGGTCAGACATCATCGTCTAGATCAGGGGTGGGCAGACTTTTCCAAGGTACGGGCTACTTCTAGGTTTTTCAAGGTGCCACGGTCCACCTAGTGTCAGTGGAGAACACGGGAGGGGGGGTTACGGGTCCGGAACCTCCTCCATAGCCATTTATTTTTCTCCCGATTAATTGTAATTCTATGTATATAGTACGTAAAATTTAATTAAATATTTCTTATTAATAGTTTTTATATTAATTAATGCTAAGTGTTACTTAGTAATTTATTTCTTGCTGTTTTTTAGTTCCTGATAATCGGCAAAAAAAAAAAAAAAAATGTTTGACAGCATTTTGGGGTATAATACGAAATTGTTAGATTTTCACCCCCTCCCCTGCCCCCTTTAAAAAATTCTCGTGTGCTTCACTGCCCAGTGTCGTAGGTGTGTTGAGGTCAGAAAAAGGTCGATATTTATTATAACTAAATAATAAATACGGAATATGTACTTTTACCTACAGAACTAAAATAAAAAAACTTACACTCTTAAAACCACGTTTAAAGCAAAACGCAAGATACAATAATAAGAATAATAATAATAGCCACAGTTATTACAATATTAAATGATGCATCTGTTAATCAATTTCAAATACATTAAAAAACAAAGCCTTTTCATCTTCAGTTAATTTTCGTTGTTAAAGTCTTGCTTAGTCTTCTTACTATCAGCCAATTTTGAATATTTCCGTACATAATAACTAGCTGCTAACATCATCAGGCGGTCTCCCGAAAATATCTTCGTAGTCCACCTGTCGATCATGATCGACGTAATGCTCACGCCGGGTCTAGATGTTGCCAAAAGACGGTAGATATTCGGATGGTTCGAGGCGGGCCAATCACAGGCTGCCTGCTGTAGGGACCTCGTGGTTTCGAGAAATGCAGTGTCCACTCTGGGGGAAATAATTCATAAAAATAGGAATAATGGTCCACCGACCAGGATAAGACCACAAAAGGGCACCAACGTCAGCTCCAGATTAATATTTAAGGTCTTCTGACTAAAAGGGATAGGTCCGTGACAGCGAGACTACTGTATCACAAACAGTAGAATGCAACAGGAACTACCGTTTCAAGGATAACAATCTCCCAGAGACTTAATGCGGTTGGTCTGTATGCCAAGGTCTTTGTAGTCTGGACCCCTTTGCCTGTGAACCACAAAAAAGGTTGTCTAACATGTTGCCGCAAATACCAGTCTTGGACAGAGGATAATTGAGGGTAGATTCTCTTCAGTGATGGTTCCGATTCAGTTAGGACATTGACTCTTGACGTGGGCTCTTCCGGAGAGAATCCGAGAGTTGATGTCAGCTCTCTAACATTGTCGAAAATTAACACTATGGTCAACGTAATCAGATGGTTAGGGAAGGCAGCGTTGCAAACGGGTATACCGACATGTGTTTGACAGAGGTACTATGACAAGTCAATGGTACGGACACGAGATCCTTGCACCCTATATCAGACTTTTCCATGCATAATATGAACCAAATTTCCTCTTTATGAGCAATAACAAAGCTTAATGGATGATTATCTCCATTCTGAGGATTCCAATATTTTTAATCCAATCTAGCTCCTACGAAACGTCTTTGAACTCTTAATTACAGATCGAAGACCATCTCCAACAACCATCAATCAGCTCAAGAGTGCCTTAGCGCAAGAGTGGATGCGATTGTCACAGAAATTGATAAGGACCCTAATAAATAGTATGAAACTTCGGTGTGAGAGTTTTTTAGCTGTTAGAAGTGATCACACACCCTTTTATACATGTTTTTCTCTAATTTACAGGGCATCGATCAGCTGCTGTGCCTATACAAATCACCAGTTTCCTAATTTAGGGTGCAAGCTGTGACCGTGGAGTAACGGAAAATATTAAGATATCCCTTAAAAGTCAAGTTTTGAGCCCTAAGTTGGAATCTTACAAAGCGTAAGTACTAGGCGTCAACCAAGCTTTGGACCCCCTAGATTCCTAGCCCTCCCTGCGAAAAGGAGCTGTTCGTTAAGCACAGTGTTGTACCCATTTTTGTTTTCCCATATATTGGCATGTATAAGATGAACTTTTGGCCAGGATTCATTTTATTTGCTTTATTAGTTTTCTAATTAATCCAAAAAAACACAATCGGCCCTTTTATCACGGTATATAATGACACACACAATTATGCTTACTAAATAACTTCGAACAAAAGAAAAAAGCAACTTATTATTATACGACATAATAAACTCAAATAAATAATAAAAATACAGCTCGCGATTATTTGATCATTGGTGCCAATTCATTTCATTCAGTTTCTTTTTGCGTAAGCATACCAGTTTAAATAATTTTAATTTGATATTCAGTATAACAAGTAAAAAAAAAGTCAATTTCTACTTAGGTCAACAAAGAAAATTTTTATTTTAGTTAATTCTTATCAAATAGTCACAATTAATATAAATCTGTATAAATATATGACAGAATCACACTATAAAATGACAAAAAAGAAAGCTATTTTCCTTGCAATTTTCCATTTTTCTTTCTATAAATATGGTTGTTTCGTCAATATTTGTGTGGACTGTAAAACTGGTTAAAGAATAAAAAATCAATCTTTTTCGCAACGCTAAGCCCACTTTATTCGTGCACCCGCTTTTGTTGGGGTACAGCTAGACAATGTCTACCTTTACAAATTTTTTACAGATGGCGCTACAGTGCGCTGATGACGTAACAATGGTGTTGGAACATAAGTTTTTGTTTGTTCCTATTTATTCATTCATTAGATTTAATTATCCCTATAAAATAACATAGTAAACAAGAAATTACATTCTCAGAAATTAGGCCATACCAGGTGGGATTCGAACTCATGATCATTTTATTAGAAGTCCAAGGTGCTATCCATTGCCCTTGAAAAACACAATGCACGATTTCCCTTTCTATATACGCTTATGGACTGTTATTTTTGTTTGTTACTATTTATTCTTTTTTAAATTTAATTAATGAATTAATATTTGAAAAAAAACTGTATTAACATCAAGTGTCTCTTCCACTACAAGTTTAAAAATGTATTTAAACTTGAATGGATGGAAAAAGTATTTTATGAACAATTGGAAATTTAACTATATATATATATATGGAGAGAGTGAACTAATAGTAGGAATTATGAAAACATGCAGGTAAATTTACTATAATCCACGTCAATCATCAACTTTAAAGTGGGGGAAATAGTACACTTTGTTACAACAGGGTTAAGGTACGTGAGACTGTGGAAGGAACTGAAAATTTTAGACTATGATAGTATAGAACAATAATGATCTTATTCTCCAAATTTCTACATTTCTACAATGTATGTAATTGAAATTTAATCAGGGGGTTTTAGCCTAAGCAACTCTCTAGAAACATAATACGACAGAAACAATGTAGGTGATTTTCACTATCATGACCACTTGGTATACCACAGCCTTGGGATGTTTTGAGAAAAGCATTTCAAGGTGCTGAGCGTGACTTTTTGATGCAATGAGAATTTTCAACTAATATATTGTATGGGAATTATGATAGTAAACATTGTTCCTTAAATATATCCAATGGGATAAAAAAAATCTCTCAGAACAGGGAAATGAGAGGTTTGCATAATTTTTTTATCGATCGTTCAAGAAATCTTGAAATATGTTTATGGTTTTATTCCTTATATAGAATATTTCACAGTATAATTGGGATTAAAAACTTTTTAATTCACTTTTAATATTACGACAAGTGGTTGGATTAGTTCTCTGCATACAGTGGTATCAAATAAGCCCATGACTCATTCTGTCTTACAACATACATAACATCAACGTTTTGAGAATGTAAAAATTTAGCATTAAAAATAAAGATTTATCGCTGTCAAAATGTGGAAGTTTTGCATATTCCCATACTTGCATAAATGAAGTTGCACCATATCGGAGAAAAATATTTCTATCAAATCATTGATATTATTGTAAATAAATCTTTTCAATAATTAATAGTTATAAAGCCACTTCTTACTATGCTTTACTTAAGCTCCTGCAAACTTTTTGCACAATAAGTAGGAAAATGTAAAGTTCTGTCGCTTGATAGATCTCTTTGAAAACTAAAATTCAAACCAACAATTCCACTAGATCATCATCCGACATAAAATTTGTGACCTTGACTCCTGAGCTACAAAGGTTACATTAATGATTCTTTTAACAAGTCATCACATTATTCCTTACAGAGAAATTCCAGAGTAATATTATTGAAACCTAGAAATGCAATTAATCCCTTAATCATTCTAAAAAATTTGGTTACTTGATTTATAGATTCACTAGCTTGATATAAATATTCCTTCTTTTCTTTCATTCTGTCTCTGTCTTTGCATAAACTGAAACATGCAATATATCGGTCATTCAGTGACCGGAAGCTCTGAGTAGTAGATGTAATATTCCTCCGGATCAGATCATTCATCTTCCCCACTAGATGAGTCAATATTTCTTCGCTTAGCGAGATTGATTCGCCAAGAAATCAGCAAGAAATAGAAACATCTGAATGTCGGGAACTGTTACAATAAAAATATAGTAACTTGGTTTTTTATCGGAGAAAATTATGTTTTTTTCCTTTATTATATGGCGTTTACTGTTAGAAATGTATTTATGGAAAATAGATTTGTTGATATACCTTGCTATGAATGATTCATAATTCTTATACATTATTGATACTGCAGATTATGTTCTGTATTGATGGATGCGTTTCGGAATACTGTTTAGATATATTTCGACTTTCTGCTGACGTTTAAAGCGAAATTTTGTGAGGAATATCATTAATTCCAGTGTTCGTGAATTTACTCTTAATGTTGAATTTTTAAATTTCATTGATATTTAATTCAAAAGAGAGTATTTCCTTTTACTTAAAACTTTTAAACAAGCCTCTTATGTATGAATAATATATTTTTGTGTTGGATATATCCAATACCTGCTTGGTATTTCAGAATCAATGCGCATTAGGCATTTTGAATTAAACAGAAAAAAAAAATATTCATTTCAATAAAATTTTAAAGTTATAAAATTTAACTGAAATTATGATAAACTCATAATTTTTAAATAAATGCATGATGCAAAAATTATACAGAGAGAGTTTTCTCTGTCAAGTATACTGTTATCAACAGCACTAGAAAACTTTAAATTTAATGAAAGCTTGAATGTTTCCTTACTGACATGAGCTCCTTAAATAATTAAAGTAAATATTTTTTTCCAAAGTGTGTTAACCACTTCCGTAATCTATTTCTGTTATAAATTAAAAAAAACCCTTTTTATTAATAAAATTTTAGATACTTCAAAAAGTACAATTGTATAATAAAATTTACCATAAACGCTTTCAAGAATACTTGTACTTTGTGTTATAACACTGCTATCGTATATCTTCGTTACAGAACGGAAGAATTTTAGTCATGTTCCTGAATGCAGCAGGAAACTAAGTCAGCAAAAGAACCATGCCACTAACTGGCATGTACACTTATCCTTATAACACGCCATTTCTATAAATTTTCTATACTGCTCGAATTAGGAATAGGGAAATAGGGCTCGAATAGGGAAAATTATTTTTTTTAAATCCTTAGCTTTTTATCATTACATGCGTTAAATAGACTGAAAATATGTATATTTTAATTTGAAGTATGTCTTCCTTTAGCAAAAATGACCTTTTCAACTCGTCTTGGCATTGGCTTCATTAGAGTAGCACAAATGTTCTTGATTTTATCATCTTGGAAACATACTAGTATAGCGCTTTTTATCATTTCCTCTGTTGTGCGATTCATCTTAGTGAAACGATTCTTGAGAGTATGCCATCAATTTTAAAAAGAGCTTATGTCTGGGGAATTTTCAAGCAAATCGAGCATTTTTATTTTGCCTTCAGCATAAGGGTATGGACTAATTTGGAATGTGGACAAGGGACCAAGTCATTCTGAAATTTTCCATCAAATGTTTCCATGAATGGAACAATCCTACTACTTAATATTTCTCTATATTTGACAGAATTCGTCATGTATTAAAGAGGAACTAAGGTTCCAGGGCTATTTGTTGTGAATAAACCCCCAAACATCTGTTTGGAAGAGTGTTTTACAATCTCTTGGATATGATCTGGTAACAAAGCTTCAAATTCACTTTGTCTAACTACACTGGATTTGTATCCCTGCATAAATAAATGTTTCATCACACAAAATCACCTTCTAGCCGTTAGAAGTCCTTGAATGGTATTTTTTGACCCATGCTAAACAGTTTTGTAATAGTTTTAGTCAATAGTTCTTTTCTCAGTCTTGAAGCCTTAAGGCCACCTTCCAGAAGCCTTTTCCATGCAGTCGAGACACTCACTTCAACACCCCATTATCCAATAAATTCTTTCAAAGGTATATGATTGTCTTTCTTGGATTTATTTCACGGAATGGAATAGTTTTACTGGCTTGCCTAATAGACTTATCAGGACTCCTGCAAAATGAATCACGCACACGATCAACAGTGTTTTCTATCACGGAAATTTAAGGCTACTTGCCAGTTTCAGATACCAAAGTTTCCGTCTCCTTTAAAGTGCTTTAACATTGGTGTATAGATTTTGATGTCGGAGGGTCAACATTCCCTTTTGTTCGAACACACGACTGATTTAAATTCCGTTAACCAAAGTATGTACTGCACCTTTTACTGTAGCGTGCGCATATTTAATAATGAAGTCAGTGTAAATAAGTATATCGTCTGTGATTGCCGAATAATGCGCGCATGTGCGGCCGATCGGACTATACCCACAAAATTTTGGAGAGTTTTCCAATCTACGGATGATCAGTTTGCTACATTTTGATGGGTAGTTCAGTAATAATAAGACATTACTTTTGGATACTTTAAGTCCAGACACCTTGTATTATATGTTTTTTTAATTTTAAAAATGTATTAAATAATTGAGGATCTCAAAAGAGAAAAACCGATACTTAATAAAATCGCCAAACCACCACCGTTAAACACTCTTTAATAAAAAATATATTTGTTTTGTGTCCGACAATTGTTTTTTTTTTAAAAAAAAGAGATTATTACTGTAAAGAAATTATGCATTCGTAAATCAGATGTAAGATTTAATTTACTTTTTCCACACTATTGAATACTGGAATGGTAAGTTTGATATTGTTCATTGCTCTTTAATTAAAAATTAAATGATTCCATTTTCTGAGTTAGAAGACAAAAAGTAAAAGAAGATCAATATTCATTCAAACGTAAATATCTTTCAAAAGAGCGGTAGCACACAGTTCTTTTGTACCATTTTGAAATTCAATTTAGTTTACATTAGTTTCAGTTCAACGGCACATATTCTGCGTGGAATAAGGAGAACGATATATTTTTGAAATATTCGTTCTTACAAGAGAAAAACTGTAACTGTAAAGCCCCCTTCCTTATTTATTATTTTCGTGTTATTATTTTTCATGGAAAGATGCTTCGTTCTATTGTTTGTTGAAAGGTAAATAGAATGTTGATTCATAACATAAAATAAAATTGTTAACTAAGTGAGCTTACTAAAGAGTGTTTTTTTTACAGGTATAGAAGTTTAAGTTGGCATTACTTTCCAAAATGGCGACCGATTTAACAGCTGTCAAGTGATTTATTCTCAGTTTGGTTTGGCAATTCATCAAAACCATCATCAGGCAAGACGTAGATTCGTCGAATGGACCCAAAACGAGATTGCCGTTGTTCCCGATTTTCATAAGCGAATTTTGTTTAGCGATGAAGCGCACTTCTGGTTGAATGGCTACGTCAACAAACAAAAGTGCCGCATTTGGAGTGAAGCTAATCCACAAGCGTATGTCGAAACACCGTTACATCCAGAAAAACTGACTGTTTGGTGCGCTTTATGGGCTGGTGGAATCATTGGTCCGTACTTCAAAAACGATGAAGGCCACAACGTTACAGTCAATGGTGATCGGTATAGAGCCATGATTACTAACCTTTTCATTCCTGAATTGAACAATGATGATGTCCAGGAGCTGTGGTTCCAACAAGACGGCGCAACATGTCACACAGCTTGTGCCAGAATCAATTTATTGAAAGACACGTTTGGTGACCGCCTAATTTCACACGTTTTCGAAATGTGAATTGGCCTCCAAGATCTTGTGATTTAACACCGCTAGACTATTTTCTGTGGAGCTATGTAAAGTCATTGGTCTATGCGGATAAGCCACAAACGCTTGACCATTTGGAAGACAACATTCGCCGTGTTATTGCCGATATACGGCCACAAATGTTGGAAGAAGTCATCGAAAATTGGACGTCCAGATTGGACTACATCCGAGCCAGCCGTGGCAGTCATATGCTAGAAATCATATTAAAAATGTAATTCCACAAGGTTATTTTTCGAATTTAAAAATTCATGTCAATCGAATAATACATCGTTGTTTTATTGCAATTTAAAATTCTATACCTCTAAAAAAACACCCTTTATGAGTAATCCAATAATATTTGTATTTATTAATCGGTTTAATAAGATTTCTGAAGAAAGGATTAGGACCTTTAACTCAAATAAATAACAGTTTTTTAATACTCTCTTAGGAATTTTTCAGGTTACTTTTATTCGTTTAGAGAAAAAATATAAACAAAAAATAAGTATGAGAGTAATGGTTTATTTAAGTATTGAACCAATAACTTTAAATGTATTACTGTGATTTATGTATTTTTGAAGTGATAACTTCTTTAGGCTTACTTTGTTGAAGAGTGTATCCGAAGTATAAGTATCAGGTTCCGCTGCGTTACGCTCATTCGTTTTTTTCAGTGAAACTTCTTTGCACTCGACAGTGTATGAGAAATTTGCCCAGTTTTGAGTAACAATGAAAAAGAGAACGGAAGTATTCTCCCCCATTCACCGAATCGTCACCATGATGACAAGATAGAGAGTTGGGAGGAAAAGGGGGAGCGGGGACACAACGTGACTTGCGTCATATCTGTGAAAAAGTTGGATGATTGATCACTTCTCTCATTGGTCAACTTGCCCACCTTCCTACTGAGGGTCCTTTTCCCCCAGACCCGGGAACATCTATCAATGGTTGTATGAGATGCGGTGACATTACGGTGCAGACAAAATAGCTATCGCAGCAAAAGCGTGCATTTTTGAAATATTTTCTTAGATTGTTTGCTACATGGCGATGTTTTCCTCGGATTATTTCCCCTTTTGACTTATTTTTTGCGTTGAATTATGATATTAATTCCAGTCATAATGCCTAAATCAAATGCACAAAGAGGAAAAGTGTTTCGTGAAAGAAAGAAAAAAGAAAAACTAGCAGCAATTCCAGTGGAAAAAGTGACAAAGAAAAGAAAACAGAAAAATATTGCAAATTCATTAAATGCTACTGCAAAATATCCATCAAAGTACATGAGAGAATATCGAGCACGCAAAAAAGAATGCAAAATATCTCTTAATGCTCAACTTAAGGGATCGGAATGCTATTGAGGCTCTTCTAACGACAGCACAGATTAATACGGAATAACTGAACCACCCTGTGCCATTAACTACAGATACCTCAACAAGTCTAGTGCGTGTTGGAACTGATGCATGTAAATGAATAATAAATTCTATCTTACCCATTAAGAAGACTATGATTCCCATAAAAATGCTCACAAAGATTTTCAAACGCGATTGGTTGATAATCGTTCAATTGATATGGGCGTTCAATTTATGATAGATTATGGTTTAGAGATGATTTGAGAACGTCTGTTCCTGAGCAGAAAAATATTTTACCGGGCATTAGTTTGGAAGACACATTAAAGCATGCTACAATTGCCGACAAAGTTTATATAGGAAAAGAATACCAAAATTATCAAAATACAATGGTTTTGTATACCCATAAATTCCAGGACACCTTTCTACTTTGGATTTGGTATCAGAAAGACTCATTTCGCCACGAATAACTTTCATACAAGTTAGGAAATTGAGACATGTACTCGGTCAATTTGGAATATTAGGGTAAATAATCAATGTTCCAACATCGCCAAAGTAGTTTCACGCACCATTTTTTTAAAAAGAAAAACAAAAATTTCATGCATACTTTTTCAAATGAAATTTTATTTTTTTACTGCCATGCAACTCACTTTCACTCAACTCCAAGGAGTAAAGGAGAATAAAGGAGCCTAAGTGAACAGTTTTTTTATCCAGTAGAAAGACCGCAATACAAGCAATGTTCATCATTGCAATATTCTGTCTTACCTATAAATATCAGGTTGTTCCATAATTATTGGTCGCAATCTATATAGGCTACTTGTACAGATCGCAACCAGTACAGTAATGATGAGCCACCAACCACCCCTACAACGTGAAGTGAAAAAGTCCACACATTATATAGATGTCAGTAAGGACACTGGAGACATTTAAAATGATGGAACAGCGAAAAATGTGAATCGTAATTCAGCGCGAGTTTTGACTGAGACAAATGGCGACTGCAATAGAGGCCAATGTCAGCAAAGCATGGAGTGTGGGCACGACAAGTGAACGGACAGTCCTTAGGTTGTTTTCCAAGTTTCGTAGCAGCGATATATGGAGATCGAAGATCCAGTGATCCAGTGATGAGGACACTTTATAGCAGAAAATTGATACCCGATCAACGCCAATGGTACGGCAGCTTGTAGACGAAATCTCAGCATCACCGCAGACAATCTTCTGAAATTTGGCAGCAATGGGCATGTTGAAAAAACTCGTTCATGGATACCACATGCCCTAATGAAAAATGAGCGTCTACGGTGTCTGTAGACCTGTAAATCTCTTCAAGAGCGCGAGGTAAAAGAGCCATTCCTGCATTGTATCCTGACTGTGGATTAAAAATGGGTGTTGTGTACGGCAATCGCAAAATCAAAGCATCAGAGGTTCCCCAACTTTTTTTTTCTCTTTGACCCCTTGCCAGGTTTTTCAGTTTCAGGTAGACCCCTGCTTACCTAATATTGAATTTTTACAAGTTTATCAACTTAAATGTCTTTTTGACACCTTACTTAATGAGAACTATTTTAAAAGAATTAAATTTTTAACTCTAATGAAGTATCGTGTTTAAAACTTAAGAAAAACATGTTAATTAATTGAATTAAAATTTAATCAATTCATAAAATAACTAAAAAAACAAATGTTTTTAATATGAGAGGGATGAATCTGGTGTTACAATAACAAATTTTCAACATTTGGTATCAATCTTGTCAGGTTTAACATTAAATCTCCACTGTTAGTAGTGTTCAGTTTTTTTTCTTTCTTTTTTGGTTTAGAGTTTGATAACCGATCTGAAACTTCTTCTCTCTAGGAAAAGCAATTAAAAAATATTTCTCACAACATTCCGTGATTCGGGACAATTAACAGGTTTGTCTTTTTAAAACCGAAATTGCAGACATACATTTCTAAACTTATATTCATTAGTGCCTATTCCAATCAGTTCTTATTGTATTATGATATTGTTTTTCACTGTGACCATATGAATTCATTGACTACGGTGGTATTACCATTGTCAAACCATTCTCAAACCTAGTTTCAAAATCTGAATAAAAGGCTTTTAAATATTGAACGTAGGTTACAACGTACTGACAGAATGTGAAAAATTGAGAAAAATCGTGAACTCTAGTATTATACTTTTTTAGCTTAATACTGAAAAGAGACTCTGAAATGGTTTTTGATTTAATAAAATTTATGCTGTCACCTGGCAACTGCAAACTAACTTCATTAAATTTGGTAAAAAAATTTATTAAATAGGTAAAATCTGGTTTCCACTTTGTGATACCCCCTCCGCGCCCCGGGGATATCATCTCTTCATCTACACGACCTAGATTTGTTGGAATAATTGATTGATTACTCAAATTCTACATAATAAATCTAATTTATTATGTCTAAATATATTTTGATCAACGCAACACGAGTCTTACTAGAGGAATCAAATCTGGAGTGATCACTAATCCTAATCACTATCTTTATGAGAAATTAACCTCAGAATCTGTATCTACTGTAGATACCTTAACAAGCTAAAGTTCGTTCTATAACTAATCTCATACCAATATCTCACGTTGAGCAGCACATCGGCTTTCCTTCTCTTCTTGTATTCTATTCTTCTACTATTATTCTTTCAATCTATTTCTATTCGTCTTCTATTCTACTATCCGGCTTCTATCCCGCTACTATCAGACTTCCATTCAACTTCTATTCTTTCTCTCTGGCTTCTAGCCGACTCCTATCGGATTCTCCGGCTTATATCTTACTAACCTGCAAATGCTGAAGCTCCAATATATATCCATTAACTAAACTACATATCGCGGTTTCTTCTTGAGAAGGCTGGATTGAAATAATGCCATTCTGGCCTAAAGATTTCCCAAGAGGATTAGTGAGAAGCCACGATAAAGCCTTTCACAACTTCATTACATTTTCTTTTAAAATTCAAGTCACGATCTAATTTAATGAGAGCTACTATCACATAGACCCCCATTTACATTTCATGAACCCCCAAATTATTTCTTCACTGACGTGGACCCCTTTCAGGTCATCGTAGACCCCTCGGGTCGATATAGACCACTTTGGGAATCACTGGTCTACATAAAAGAGAACCTGCGAAACAAATACCCATCCACAGAAAATTCATGTTTCCGTTTGGAGGACTGCTAAACAGAGATGAAATGTATTACGTTATGCAATCTTCCCAAGAGGCCAGACCCTTAATGCGACTTTGGATCAAGCATCTCATGTCTCAGTTGGTAGCCTACAAAAGATTCAGGAGTTTGGATATGAGTTTCTACCGCACCCATCTTATTCACCAGACTTGACTCTGACGGATTGTCTCATGTAATGCGACGCCGGTTTAACTTAAACTAATTAAATTGATTAATTTATTTCGTTAGATCCATTTTAAATAAAACCCGGTTCTATTCTTCTGTTGCCGTCACACTATAACTTAAGTTTAAACATTAGATCTTTTAAAGACAAATAAACTTTACTCTAAATCAAAAGACATTATTTAAATAATCATGAATTTATTTTTAAAACAATAAGATTGAAATTACTTTAAATTATAAAGAGATACATAACAGAACATTACTTAACTGATAGAGATCGAGAGAGAGGAGTCATGACGGTGCCTAGAGTCCCCAACTGCGGTATTGGAAGGGACGTGTCAGACCAAGTGGGTGTGAGAGAAAAACGTCAGAGAGTGCGTCAATTCGAGGTGCATCCGCCTTTTATTCCGCGGCAGTTTTCTCCTGTATTCTGGAGCGGATTCTTTACAGAAATTCAATCAACTTATCTGATTGGTCTAGAGTCAGTGGAAGGATATCTTCTCACGGTCAATGACATCCCCCAAGCGCGGGAAATTCCCAAAAAACACCCCTTACCATGATGTATTTATGGGTGCAATGCCTTCTTCCAGGCGTGGGAACGCGTCACCCTTTTCGGTGGGGTAAGAGACGCACCCAACAAATTCCTTTCGTTGTAAACAACAACAGGGCAGATATAAAAATTACAGTTGCAATCCCTAGGGACCGGCGACCTCCCATCACATGTTTCGTCAGTTGGACACGTTTTTGAGGGACGAACTATTCCCGAATCAGGATTCTTTGATTCAGAGGGTTCGTGATTTCTTCGACCAATGTGACGCCGACTTCTGCCACCTCCATCGAATTTTTTCTCTCAAAACTCGTTGGACGAAGTGCATTTCTGCTGACAGCGGCTACCGTTCTTAATAAAATCCATTTTTTTCAATTCCTACTATTAGCTCACACTCTCTATATATTTATTTATCTTGGTGGAATTTTCAATTGTTAATTAAATACATTTTAAGGCTCACAATTGAGCTGAAATTTTATATACATGATTATTTTGGATGACAATACAGTGATTTAATTATAATTAGTAAAAATTAATTGATTAAAACTAATTATTCAAAGAATTAGAAATACAGCCATGTTGGTTTCAATTTTAGCGACTGGTTCAAAACTTTAAAAGATTTTTCTCACCATTTAAAGCATTCAGTTGAACTAAAACTTTATAGACACGATTAGTTTGGATGATAATACGATACTTAAATGATAAGTAATAAAAACTAACTACCACTTAATGCTGTGATTATGTCCTATGTATATCATATGTATATGTTAATTGTAAATATTCATTAAAAAGTAGCTAAAATAAAATTTTCTTTGCTGATCTAAGTAGGAATTGACTTAATTTTTTTATATATTACTCGCGCGTTTCTTTGTGAATCATGTTTTGTTTTTCGGCTAATAATTATTAAACAACCTAATACATTGTTTTTATTGTTGAAATAAGACCTCTTACGACTTCCTAGACAATAATTTATACACATAAAAACATATTTTGCATAATTAGCAAACATTCCTAATTTTTATTTCTCTTGATAATTCACTAATAGAATTTATCAGAGCAGAGAGAAATATTCTTTAGTGTATTCTTCATCCGCTTAGAATTAAGTAAACAAATATAACCATCTGAAGCCTTAGAAAAATTCAACAAGGATTAATTCAGTAAACGTATTGTAAGCCTTTGAATAATAAATCTCCTTTTATTGCTTAAATGACACCATTCTTGTTGAAAGAAAAGCCAAATTGAATAACATTTCTTTTTACTAGAAGGGAAGGAGAATCTTAAATTCAGTGAAAGGAAGTTTTGTTGTTATGTTCAAGTTAGGTTATTTTTATTTGGTTATGCTCGAGGAAAGAAAAGTGGTTTCATTAACAAATCAAATGACTTGTTTAAGGAAATCTAATTATATACTAATTGAAGTATTTAAATTTTGTATATTTTGTAGTGCTAAAACTATCTGCTAAGTAGTTTAGAAATAGTTTGGAAGGAAAGAGTGACAAAAACATGTAGTAAAATGAAAATAAATATTGATTTTCGAAGCTTTATTTTCTTAACATTGTTCCAAAGATTTTGGGATAATACTGTGTTAAAGAGATGTAGTTATTTTTTTTAATCCTTGCCTTTTTATTACGCTAATGAATAATCTTAGCAATTATTATAATTATTCATAGATTGCATATCCTGAGATTAAGTTAGATTATTTATAGATTAATTCAAGCCAATGCTTCTCAGACTTTCAGTATTTTCGACTCAATATTCAATATTATTTTCATGTGTCAATGCATTCAAGGACTTTATAGAACACAATAACTTAAGCTGGGCTTTTCCCGTTGTCACAAAAAATAACTAATATGTATTAATTGAATATATATATTTTATTAAAAGATTGTTTCTCTAAACATTTTACATAATATATAAGATATTAGATAGGGATTATTTTGAATGTCTGTATCTCTTATCGCACGTCCCAGCCCGTTTTAAGACAATATTGATTAAATTCGTTTTTAACCCCTTACTGTTTTACCCGTACACCGTACCCGTACCAAAATCTTCCCACAACTGGTTTGCATGTGCGCTGTACGGGCCCTAAAAGTTTCACCTTTCTATCATTGATTTGCACGTGTTAGTAAATCTTATAGAGAGATTATTAGTGCTAATGAATTTTAAGATACTCGACTACGTTCGGAACTGTGATTGTCAAAGCGCATTAATGGATAATTTTTATGATATTTAGTGTCACTTAGATTAGAATATATGCATAAAATTGTTTTAAGGACATTGTGACCCAAAAAATTTATTCAAATACAATATTTTGGCAAAAATTAACTTAGAACAATCTTTTTTACAAATGTTTTCCTTTTGTGAAAAATGCTTCTATTAGAATAATATTTTGCCTGTATATGGCTTAGACCTCTGTTCAGAGGCTCAACTAGAATTTTTGAAATATATAATTAAGAGGTGGGTTTATTCATATTTTAAGGCAACAGAGGGGAGCAATTTTAAGAAAAAAGCGCTAATAATTATTTCAATTGGTGGTAACTCTGAAAATGTGAATTTTTCAAAAAAATCTAGTTCATCCTCTGTAGAGAGGTCTGAGCTATATACAGGCAAAATATTATTATAATAGAACCATTTTTCAAAAAAGGAAAACATTTGGGATAAAAAAATTATTCTAATTTAATTTTTTGCCAAAATATTTTATTTAAATATTTTTTTTAACCAAAATATATTAAATTTAAATAAATATTTTTTGTCAAAAAGTCCTTAAAACAATTTTATGCATGTATTCTAATCTGAGTGACACTAAATATCATGAAAATTATCCATTTATGCGCCTTTTTAAAATCACGGTTCTAAACGTAGTCTGATACCTTAAAGTGACTGAAATAGTACAGGTATCCGAACACGTTAAAATGATCAAATTCGGTAAAAACACGTATTATTTGTTTTTTGATTAATAGGATGGATCAAACTTTTGACTTTACAAAAAATACTTTGTTTTATTTTTACGTTACCTATGGGTAAAGTTATAATCAATTTTATATAGAAAAACCGGAAGTCGATCTTTAATCTACCAGAAGTGGGCATTTAAATAGTTTAGAATCCATGAATGGGTGAGTTTAGAGATGAATACATTTTTATAAAGTTTTTTAAACTTAATATTTATATTATTTTCCAGAAATTGCACTAAAATGTTTCTTATTGTATCCATTTATGCGATTTTTTAAAATCTCGGTTCCGAAAGTAGTCGGATATCTTAAGAGATGAATTTGTTCATGGAACTCAAATATTTCTCGTCCGTGTTTTTTTTCTTTGTGGTGAAGACGGGAATTTTTCATTGAAGGTAAGAACTTAGAATTTTAAAAATATTCGAAAAATAATTGAGATTGGAATGGCAATGTGCAATTTGTTGCTTGAGACGAAAGGAAAATGGAAAGATAATCGAACAAAGCCGATATTATCTCTGTCTCCATGGCAATGTAGGACATAGTATTACACCATACTTCAAACTGTTCAAACTATGAGTGCATATACATGCTTTCACACACACTCAAAAATCCTTAATCATTTGAAAAAGAGGTACGGACATGAAATTTTTTTGTAAGTATGAGAGAAATTCTTTTAAGAGTATGGAATATTCTTCAAGGCACGTAGAGTGTACTTACAAAAATCATAATTTTGTTGTTTTTGTGTTCAACAAATATATGAAAAAAAAACAGCGTGAAATCTGTAAAATTGAAAATTTAAATATAATTTTTCCATTTTCATGTTACGTTAAGTACTATGCAATAAAAAATGTGCTTTTTTAAACATTTTGGAAAAACAATTAATCACTTAAGCCAGTGTTTCTCAAAGTGTGGGGCGCGATGACCCTACAAGGGGGGCGCGAGCGTATCGAAAATTTAAAGATTTAAAAAAAAATAACCGGAAAAGAGAAGTAAAACAAAATGCTTTCTTCCATAATACAAAAAAATACACACAGAACACTGACATAATTTATGTTTATTATCTGGCTTTTTTCCGTCATCAAATAGCTATCTTTGTTCCCAAAACCAAATTAAAAAAAAAAAAAAACATTTTGTTTTATTTGCTGTATTTCCCCAATGAGATATTTTTTTTTATTACGTTTTAACATAAAATATTACTCGTTAATAGAAAAAACGAAACCCAGAAACTGAGAAAAATTCTAAGAAGATAAACAATTCACCACTGTATTTATTATTGAAATACTGTACATTAGTTGTAGAAAAGAAAAAGGAAGCCATGATTCACTTTTTCAGCCAGGCTGCATAGTACGTTTGCTAATCATTTGATTGACCTTCAATCTTATGGTATGGTTATTATCAATATTAGTTCCCTCCCATCTTTTATGCGTTTGCTTTTAGCTTAGGGAAATTGTAAATAATTGAGTTTTGCGATATTTGGAAAAGAATTGATTGATTTAACATTTCTGTAGGATAATTGAAAAGTGTCTGATTTGCGTCCTTTATTATGGTCTTGTACTTTTGAATCATTTTAGTTCAGTTTTATTGGATTTTTTTCTCAAATCATCAAATAATTGAATAGTCCTTGAAAGAAGGTAAGTACACTTTCTTTAAATTAAAATATTCACTAGAATTCCGATTTGTATCGTGTACAGTAAAAATAATTCTAAACAAATGATTGGGGTGACTGAGTCCCCCCCGCACTACCATTAATGTTAGTATCGAGTACACGCCTGCTCCCTGGTTAAAACATTTTGAAGTCTTCTAGCTTTAAATGTTAAAAAGTAACACAATTATTCTTCATCGGAATTTTATATTCTTTTTCATAATTTAACATTAATTCTAAATGCTTATTGTGTGAGGTTTAAAATTACAGTTCTTTTAAACAATTATTTACAATTATAGCATTTATCTAAAAACAAATCATTTTACATTTTTGTATACAATGTCGTGCACACAGTTTTACTCTCCTTACAGTTCAGCTATTATATCAAGAATAATGTTTTATTTTTTAAAAAATGAACTCGTGCGAAGAGTCGGTGTTTCAGCCAGTATACGTTTGATGTATCAGTACTGAAGAAGGTATTTTATAAATAATTTCTTATTACTGAATTTGGCCGCGGTAGCCGAGTGGTATAGGTATCGGATCGTGGTTTGCCTTGTCACGAGTTCGAGCCCAGTACCACTAAAGTCCCGCCGTGTAGGGCAGCGATGCACGTTAAATCTGTTGAGAGTTGAAACGTTTTCCCGTTGGTGTGGTGTGGTAGTTATGAGAGAGGGGTGCCAGCTCAGGTGTCATCCACGTTACTTGACCATGGTTCAAAATTACGTGGTCCGTCGTCAAAAAGCCCTCGTGCAGCTGAACAGTGCGACGTTAATATTTAATCAATCAATCTTATTACTAAATTTAGAACAAGTTTAATAATTATTAGGGACTTCCACGGGCTTGTCTTGTAGAGGAAAGTTTTTCAAAGGAAGGTTTAATATCAGAAATTGACACTTAAAGAGTTATTTTTCTATATTTAGCTGAGATCTATATTTTGTCTTCAAGGCATTTTTGCAGAATATCCGGTTTGAAAAAGGTAGGATGTTGAAAATGGTAATAGTATACGAAGTGATTTTGTTTTCAGTACAGATAATTCCTCATCCACCTCTACCCCAAATTCAAAGAGCGATTTATTACAAAATTGCCTTTTTAATTTTTCACTGATGTGAAATATATGAAGATTTCTTCTTTGGAAGTTGAGAGCCCTTTTGGAGTATCTTGAAATAGATCCCTAATCCACTCGTAACTTGCTACCAAGCTGTCCTCATTCAGAAAATACTTTTAAAATTCTTTGCCAACATAGCTAAATGATTTTACATGTTTTAAAAACAACTTTCACATGTTGTTCTACAGATTTGTAAGTTTTAACACATATCGAGCTGGGGCTTTTTTCCCATCATTTACTTCAGTAGTGGTAAATCCAAAATTTAAGTATTTTTGAGAAGATCGCCTTGATTTAATTTTCGGAACCATGCTCGTTCGTCTGTGTACTTGTTGATTCTTTATTATGGTCGAATGTTTGCTTAAGACTTAAAAATGTATGTATGATATTGTTTTAATCTACTGCCGTAAATACTTAATTACCGTGAATTACAATTAACGTGTAAATTTAAAAAACGTACATTCACAAGCTAGATTCGGTAGCTATAGAAGTATCGAGTCGACCAAAGCTGACTGGAATTGTACGAGGTTTTACATGTTTTGCACAGACGTCCGATAGGTTGCCCAGACTCTTAACGCAAACGTACCCTATAATGCCAAATGTGATGGATATGATAGCGAGCGACATTGATTAGACTATTTTTCTAATGACATTTGTACTTTGAGAAATGAATATGCTGAAGGAAATAAATCTTTAATTAAATACATCATTTTGCGATCTGTTCCAATTTAAAAATTAGAGAAAGAAAAATAACATAATTCTAAGTAATATATATTTTAAGTAATTTTCTTAAAATATATATTACTTAAAAGTTACATATACACAAAATTTAATATACTTATCGTATTAATTTGTACGGTTTATAATTAAGATCGTATTGTAACTTTAGCGTCTCTCTCTCAAAGTGCATTTTTATTGCAGTAAATACATTATTGTTGTACAGGGGGCCGAGACAAAAATTATGATTGAAAATTGGGTCGCCAGTATTGAAAGTTTGAGAAACACTGCTTTTAATGTATGAGTGGTGCACAGAATATTTTATGACTATTTAATTAATACTAAATTAATAACAAGTTTAATAATTTTTAGCTACTTCCATGGGCTTGTCTTACAGAGCAAAGTTTTTGAAAGGAGTTTTAAGATAAGAAATTGACCCTCTGAGTTCATTTTCTATATTTAGCTGATATCTATATTTTGTCATCTAAGCAACCACCGCATTTTGTAAGATGTTCCAATTTAAAAATCAGAGAAAGGAAAAATAACTTAGTAATTATCCTATTACTTAACTTTTTTTTTGCTTAAAAGTAACATATACAAAATTTAATACTTATGTCATGAATTTGTACGGTTTATAATAAATATTGTTGCTTTATCGTAAAAGTGCATTATTATTGCATTCAGTAAAATATTATGTATAAGGGGGGCGCGATAAAAATTGTGATTGAAAAGATGGGCGCCAGTATTGAAAGTTTGAGAAGCACTGACTTAAGCTGTTCAGAGTGTTCAAATCGTTGACAAGACGCTATAAATAGTAATTAAGTGAATTTGAGCAAATGATAAACCCATTAAAAATATTTTTAATGTTCCACTGTTTTTAGATTATGATGTAACTTTTTCTGGTAAATTATGGGATTTATTTGCTTTAACTGTGGAAAGCATGCTTTTTATGTGTTCAAAACATCCCCCTTAAAGTTATTTCATAAAACGTGTAAGTGAATGAAGCACTGTTGAAAATAAAGACTTGTTAAGATATTTCAGAGGTACATTTTCTTTTTCTGCTGACGAAACCCATGGGATAAAAAAATGAGTACTTCGAGTATATGTTGCGCTTATGCATTTAAAAAGATAAGCTTTCCTGAGGGGGATTGACATCATGAATTAATTTGTGAAAATTAGTGTATATATATTCATGATTTGCATTTACAAAAAGGTTTAAAATAATGTAATGTATAAAAGACGACAGAAATTCTTGGGAAGTTCTGACAAGAAACATATGTTTTGAAAAATAGCATTTCTTATACAACAGGGGAAAAGAAAAAGATTGTTCAGTGTTTTTACCCTAAGGGCTAAAAAAATTGCTCTATTTTTTTTTTCCTTTTATCTCTTTTCTCCACAAGTGGCATGTTTCCAGATACACTGTTTGCTAATGAATATGAAAAGATTTCAGAGTGGTTGATTATCAAAAATAGCTCCCATAACGTCTAGATAGGTGACATTTGTAGAACTGAAATATAAGACAATGTTTAAGAATTTCTTTCGGAATTTTTTAAAGAAAATGAATATGAAGAAAAACCTGGAACTCTTGTCAATTCTTCTTTATATATTAACAGAGTATATTTTATGTACTATTTATTTTATTTTTTATATTAACAACATAAAGATCATACTGTTTGTCTTAACAAAACATAAATATAGCATCATAAAGTTGTCATAAAAATGAATTCATTTTTTCAAAGGAATTAATTATGATGCAGTTTTTATAAAGTTTCTAATTTTCATTTTATATCTAAGTATCCGTTAATGCTTTGGTGATCAATATTTATTAATGTATGTTAATATGGATGTGTTCATAATGTAATCATTATGTTTATCGTATTGCAAAAAGAAACAATTGTGTAAGTCATTTGTAACTTAAACTAATGTTCTTCACTTATTTATTAAAGAGAATAAGTAAAATATCATTCTTTGTGGATTTCATATATAATAAATAATTTCTTTCTTTAAAAAGAAGCAAAATGATCGATATTTTCCTTTAGATCCTTTGAAAAAAAAATAACAAATTTCGCCTTTGTTTCACTTTTGAAATGCAATTTGATTCGAATTATTTTCAGGTCTTCTGAACCAAGTAATTTCTTTTTGGAATGAAAGAAGATATGATTTTGGTGAGAATCGTTCAAGCGAATGAAGTTCCAAACTGTAAAATTCTTTCTGTTCCTTGGTTTCTTTTTCCTCATTTCTTGTCCCAAACGATATTTTTCTTCGTTATAAAAATCGATTACTTTTCACAGCACAGGAAATTTTCGATACAAGTTGACAAACCTAAAATGTTATAGACTAATAAGTTTTAAAATGCTTTTTTGATAATTAATTCAAGGAATCTTTTCTGGAATTTTATTTAAAACAGTTTTCGAATACTTTTTTAAAAATTCTTTCATCATATTATTTAAGTAAACAAATTGTTCCATTTGGTGTAAATGTAGAAATGTTTCACGAAACTTGCATATACAGCTGAGTAAATTTCCTTTTGTAACATTTATTATTATTTCTTTTAGTTTTATCAAGCTAGCTAATTTATCACGAGCTATGAAATCACTTAAGGGCAGTTAGAAACCTCTCTCTGTTTCTAAAATGTTAAATAGGCTGTTTTCGATTACCTTTTCTCAAATCTGTTATATGCACAAGCTTGAAACTTTTCATACTATTAAAGTACACGTTTCTCATTATACTGAAATGAGCTTTTACCAAATTTTGCATTTTTACATGATTTATAAAATATTTTATGAAACTTTGAGAAACTTGAGCAATTTCCAAATAAAAAAATTTGTACAAAATGAATTTTGAGTTTTTTTTAACAAAAAACTCATATTAGTATATATTAGCTATTATTATAAATATATCCAAAAAATTTACATACCTGTGAACAGTAGTTTCACAGGAAAGGTACATTGAACATATAAAAATTTACATTTTGAGATAAATTAATTTTAATGTATACAGTGAGGCTTCTAATCGGCTAGGAAATAAAAAAATAAGACACTCAATTTACAATAAAACATTAATGTTTTGGTTTATATCAGACGTTCAACTTTTAAGCAAAAATGAAGTGTTTTGCTTACATTTATTGGCATTCAAATGGGTAGGGCGCAGTTTCAACTATTATTTAAAATTAGGTTTTAATGTCTTCTAATTAACCCAGAGGTTAAAGTAAGGTATTTTTACAAAAGTTAACATCTGTGCAATTTAACAATGTAAAAATCTCAAATTGTCAAAAAAAATTAGCTTTGCAACACCTTTTAAGTTGCACTTTTTCGTTATCATATTTAAAGTGCTAGTTTTCTGCCATAATATTAAAAATTATGTTTTGGTTAGCTCGGGACAGTTTCTATTTTCTTTCCTCTGTAACCTTACAAAAAGCTTCTTTGCAAAAATTTATGTTATACGAGGTGTGATTCAATGTATAGGAATTTTATATTTGTGTGAATTCATAGACAATATAAATAAGGTGGTGGATAGTTGTTTCAATATTTTTACACACTCTGAAATTAAATTTTTACCATTTTTGAATATTTTCATGTTAATGTTTAAGTAAAGGGAAATTTTCCAATTACTTAAAGCTAAACTTTTAATTTTGTACCTACAAGGGGAAACTCATAATGAATTTATCAAAAAGAGAAAACCCTTCGTTAATTTGTTATGATAGTACACATAACCTACTGTAAAAAGAAAAAGTTTATTAATGAGAAGTAAGGAGTTCCTTAGAAAAAGGTATATAAACATACGCAATTTAAGATGACAGAACACCTCTAAAACTCAATTTTTGGTCAAAATATCGATTTTTTGTTTTTGGTCTTATATTAAAGTTCAATCTTTTATCTTTGTAAATCTGTTTAAATTTTGTTTCTATCTTAATTAGAAGCCGAGTTACAGCTTTTTCAATATTACTTAATCATAAATTTCTCTGACCCGAAATAGTTTCTGCTAACTGGAAGTGGCCGAGTTGTTTGTTTACGTTTCTCTTTCATAGTATATGGCATGAAATATTATAATTAATATACAAATATTTAGTCAGAAATTAAAGTAGAACATTTAAGAATAAATATAAATGTATTTGGAAATACATTTTTCCTTTTTTATGTGTAAAACCTGGCAGCAAGTTTGTTTTGACTTTGTTTACATATGCGTCGGATTTTCATGCTGAAAGAATTGACAGCGTAAAAAAGTTTATTTGATTGTTTTATTCAGTTTTATTTTAACTTAAAAATAGTTAAAAGTATTGCTAAAAAGCGCAAGCGACAATTTTATGGTAATAAATTCACAAACACTTCGAAAAATAATAGCACTTCAGCAGTTCTTGAATGTACTGTCAGCTGTTGGGAAATGAGATTTTATCAACTGCAGAAGAAATAATTGCCTGGTCCTGTGTTTGGTAACAGAATCGTTGACCTTGAACTTATTGTGGAAGCTTTTGCTCAACTTTGCTGCCCAAAATATTTTGCTGAAAAAGCAGAACTATTCGAGGATTCCTGATATGGATTGTGCTTCCATTTTACACTAAAATGTAAGTGTTGTGACTTTTTTTTTGCATTTGCTTCATCAAAAAAAGTTGTAAGTGCACCTGTCATAAATACCAGGCTAGTATATGATACGCGGCAGATAGGCAAAGGTTTTGCTGGGGCATTTAAATTATGCTCAACATTATATTTGCCTCGACTAACCAAAACTGCTTACAAAAATCAGGATGCAAAGCTTTTAAAAATGGTTCAGGAAGTAGCTGAGGAATCCATGATAAAAGATGCTACTGAGATTGTGGACAAAAAACAAAATCTATCATCCGATATTGTAAAATGTGGCATATCGGTGGATAGCACATGGCAGCGAAGAGGCTATACATCTATGAATGGCTGTGTTGCTGCAATATCAGTTCATACTGGTAAGGTGTTAGACATAGAAGTTATGTCGTCCTACTGTCCAACATGTAAGATACTTCAGACTATGCCAAGAAATTTTGAATATGAGTCGTCAAAAGCCGACCACATATGTCAGTGTAATTTCACAGGCTCTTCATCAAAAATGGAAATTGTGGGGGCTTCCCGAATATTTCTTCGATCTGAAAAAAACCGCAGACTGCATTACACTCAATATTATGGGGATGGCGACTCAAAAGCTTTTATGAGTGTGAAAGACACTTATGGATTAAACAGTGTGACCAAGTTTGAGTGCATTGGCCATGTACAAAAGAGAGTTGGTTAGCGTCTGGGAAAACTAAAACTAAAGGACTGTCTGGTAAAGGCAAATTAACTGATAATTTTATTGACAGACTTCAATCTTTTACGGAATTGCAATCGCAGCAATGTCGGTAACTTAAATGCCATGCAGCAAAATGTAATTGCTGCGTTATATCACTGTGCATCAAGTAATAAGAAACCGAAGCATGGTCAATGCCCAATAAGGAAAGAAAGCTGGTGTTATTTTCAGCGGAGGATGGCAAATGGAACAAAATGTTCCACAAAATATGCTGGTTTATAAAATGATGTTTTAAATAAAATTAAACCAGTATATTTAGAACTATGCGACAAACAGATATTAAGTAAGTGCTTGCATGAACGCACGCAAAATGCCAACGAGTGTCTTACTGGAATAGTTTGCAAAAGTACCAAAGGAAGTTTTTGTTTCGCTCAAAACAATTAAATTTGGGTCGTATAATGCTATTATATACACTTCAATGAAGGATTAAATGGGTGTCTAAAAGATTTTAATAAAATGAATATAGAAAACCCTGGGATGTTTACCTTACGGGGATATAAACATTTAGATAAATGCAGAATCCGGGAATCAATTCATAATGCAGACCCCAAAACAAAGAAAAACTGGAAAATTTTAAGAGCACTTAAAAAGAAAACAATTAGTGTTTTAGAAGTCAAAGATGGCGAGAATTATAAATCTGGTGCATTTTAATAAGAAAGTAAGTGCTTACCTTGTAATCAGAATAGTTTAATGTTATTTTTGTCGTTTTCTCAAAATGAGTTTTTTTATATTTTTTCTTACCGCAAAACCCAATATCTCAAAAAATTATGCTTGAATGAAATAAAAATTTTATATGTATGTTTTTTAAATACTTATACAGGGAATAGACCTTTCTTAAGAGTTTGTGTTGAGTAGAAATTTTTTTTATATAGCAATAAAGTAAAAATCACAATAGCTTTTAAGAAAATTTCAACGTATAGAAGTTCGAAACACAATAACTTTCCACGTAATGGTCATATTACCAAAATAAGAGTCTATTCCCTAGATAAGGTTATATGCTATATTATTCAATTTACAAAATGTCAATATATTTATTTTATTTTCAGTTATCATGTTTTGCGTAAAGTCTTATTTTTGCTTATTTTTTTATAAAATACCCCTTTGACACTAAAAATGTATACTAACAAAACTTTTCTTGGGTATTTTTCTAATTTTAGAGACCCATAAGGTCATAAAATATGCATTTACAGGCAAAATTCAGGTTAATTCAAAAATATTTCTTCGAAGGTGTTCTGTTACCTTAACATGGGTTCCTATAAAAGTGCCGGACCGTCTTAATTTCTTCGAATTAGAAGATGCTATTTGGTTAATGTTGTTACTTTAATAATTTTACGTATGTATATAAATGCTACTACTTGGCTCGGTGTTTGAGAGGGACTTCTTTACTTCGTAAGCCTAAGGTTGTGGGTTCTACCCCGAATAGAGTCGATAGATTTAGGCACGCATGTCATATGATTACATGGCATAAAATATTCCTTCAGTATCAATTTGGATCTGATACTCCCGGCAAAATTAAATTAGGGTACATTTAGTATCCTACAAGAGCTTTGATTACAATTCATTCATGCGACAAATTTGATAGCAAGAGTCACCACTAGATGGCGCCACCATGAAATGGCCCTTAGCTTAGGGAGCTTGCCGTCTTTGTAAAGACTTAGTTGCTAATACGTTGCTCCTTAAAATACATAAGCATAACTTATATTTTTCGTTTTTGAACTCTTGCATTATTATACAAAAATTGAATTTTTTTTAGTTTGAATTTAAAAACTTTATCATTTATTGTAGATATTTTGCTTTATTCGTTATCCGTAAAAACTTTAAACTGATTTTTTAAAACAAATTGTTTCTTGTGTAAACCTAACTAAATGGCATAAATCCACAACACAATAAGAAATCCTTTGGTAATCAATGTATTAATTGCTCAGCACTGTTGCCTTTGTTTTAAGAAAAATCTAAAACATCATTGTGATATATATTTCTATATTATTTTACAATAATTCCAAGCACAGCCTATCGTTTTAAAAAGACAGTACTGTCTTTTTTTAAAAAAAAATTAAGAAAGCAAGCGCTGTCATACACGCTACAACCAAGGGACCCCTTTTCTGAAACTCTCATGTTTAAAAGTCAATGCCTTTCCATCCCTTAACAAGTAGGAAACTTCCCGCCTTTGTGGAGAATAGCGCTAAACACTCAATAATACCCCACCAACAGTAGTCAAACATTACGATTTTACTAACAGCATAATAATCTCTCTCTATCAACACAAATTTAACTATTATATTAATTCATACATTACGAAAAATCTACAAACTGATTAAGATTAGTTAACATTTCATACTACGATAAACAAAAAAGTTTATCTTCCACTGCTTTCAAAGCTCTGTTGGCTCACACAAATAAACTTCCTTAAGCATATTCACTTAAAACAAATAGCTGCTTGCATTTTTAAAGCTATTTCTTTCTTTGTGTTTTCATTTCTTTTAGCTCTCCACAGTAAAATTTGTATTCATAAAGAAGTTCATCCATAATTTATTTTCCTTCCGTGTTCCTGCACTTGAGCAAATAAAACCAAAGATTTATAAAAACAATTAATTCCGCTGACGTATTGTAAATCTTTGAATAATAAATTGCATTCAACCTCACAAGTGACGCTATTCGCGCATAAAGAGAATAAAGCCCCTTTTTTTAAAGAAAGAATGTTACTTCAGCTCAATAAATAGAACGATTTTTATTTGTTTGTAAGTACTCGTCGTATTCAAACTGAGTGGATTCATTAATAATTGTTTGTAGATAATCTAATTAAATAATTATTGTAGTAGACTCGCGTTAGTTTGTTAGCAAGACATGCGGTAAGAAATCAGCTATTGCTCTGAATAATGATTAAATAAGTAAATTAATGAAGAAAATTTCATGGATAAAATGATTTTGGTGAAGCAAGTGCAGTCATTTTTATTTTGGTGTTGTGTAATATCAATGTTAACGGAAAGGCTGTCAGTTGGAATAATTTTCACATGTCAACAAAATGCACTGGAGATATTCATTTGCAACGGGTTCTATTCGAGTTTTTACTAATCCTCTTGGAGAAAATACTCTTTTTAGCACGCTTAAGCTTCGCTTGTATGTAACGGAATCTTTGAATTCGATTTTTAACCACTTTAAAAGGTCAGATTATCTCGAAATTTGGCACACTTGTCAAAGGCCAATGCCAATACAATATTTTCATAATTTTGTTCCGTTGCTCTGAACAAAATCGTCAGAAAAAACAATTTCCGGATTTGGGGACTAATTCCATGTACCATTCCCTGACTTGGTCATTGATTCCAGATCCCATTTCCACTTTTCTTCAAAATTAAAAAAAAATGATGTGACAGAAACACCGTTCAGCTAACACTCTGACACCAATCTCTCTTTATATATATATAAAAATAAATGGATGTTTGTGTATATGATGTCGCATAACTCCAACGCCGTTCAACCGATCACTATGAAAATTGAAAATTGGCATGTATATGTTTATTTTAATGGAGAAGGTTTTTGTGATATCTTCTTTGTTGCAGTTAACCAACAGGTGGCGCTACACCATATCAACTTCTGCCCCGTTCAATCAATCGCTAAGTTGGAAACATGTTCTCCAAAACGGATGCCAACATTTCGCTATGTTTCTATTTAATCGCTATTATAAGGTAAGTAACGGCGTTTCTTGCGAATATTATAATTCTAACATAAAGTAAATACAATAGTTAATAAAAATATTAACGTATTACACATCTAGATATAAATTATTTACACTATTTTAAGTGTTCATTATACAAAATTTGTAATAATGTGTTACTTTTGCTTAGCAGAGATCAGCTTAGGAAAGTGTTTTCAAAAATAGACCCAGAAGAGAGTTGCGGAGTGTTTTTTAAAAATTCCTTTTTATCAGTTATTAGATTTACAGACTTATAATTTAACAACTATGATTTTAATGCCCGTTTGAGATACGTCAAAAGCTTTTTTGTTTAACTTGAAATCTCCATAAAACTAAATTAAAAACTTCTTTATTCTTCAATTTGTATTGTTTAATTTTTCAATTCACCCGTGCGAAGATGGGGTATACCAGCTAGTATATTATATACATACAGGAAGATTTGCTACTGGACCGAAAAACTTGCAGGATGTGTAGGGGGTACAAAGAATGTTGGGACTCAATTGCTGTAATTGCGAGCTATGGTACAAATAATCAGAGAAAAAGAACAAAAACAGCAGCACAGTAATGAGACAGAAAACGTTTTACTAAAAAGTTCTACTACAACAGGTATTCAGAATCAGGAACAGAAGAAATTTGACAGGCCTTACAGTGACGCTGTATAGAATTCCTTACATTATCGATGATTCCAGTCACGTCACTTATCCACCAGAGTGCTGCAGATATTCAAGAGATGAAATCTTCAACTGAAGGATGGGACATATCGTGCACAAAACTCTTCATGTAACCAGATATAGACTCCTATAATTTTCTGTTTACACATGCAATGGTCATGTAATGTGGAAACACCTCTTCGGGTAATGTTTCTGGTACAACACAGAATGGGGTACAGCTCCTTCATTATCCATACATCATCAGCTCCATACATTATCATGTCAACCAGTTCTTTATTTGAGTACAAGTTTATCTTACTATCCAGGAAAACTGATCGCAGAGGACGATTTCCGGCAGTATCGGTGTTCATAAAATCTTCCGTTCAACACTACCTACGACAAGACTGCTAAGTTTAAACTTCCAGAATGTAAGGAATTCCATGCATCACCGCTGTAAAGCATACCACATGATTTCTGGTCATAATTCTGAACACCTGCTGCAGAGCAAACGTTTAATAGAATGGTTTCTGTCCGATTTATGCGTTACCGGCTCTGTTCCTTTTCTTTCATTTGCGCCATAGCTCACAACAACGGAATTTGCGACCCAGCATTCCTATGTGATTCTGAGTTGTCTCTGTTCCCCTTACATGTACTGCAAGTTTGTTGGTCTGGTACCGAATTACCATAAACGTATATATAAAGAGTGTTTTTTTTTCAGGTATAGAAGTTTAAGTTGGCATTACTTTCCAAGATGGCGACCGATTTAACAGCTGTCAAGTGATTTATTCTCAGTTTGGTTTGGCAATTCATCAAAACGATCATCAAGCAAGACGTATATTCGTCGAATGGGCCCAAAACGAGATTGCCGTTGTTCCCGATTTTCATAAGCGAATTTTGTTTAGCGATGAAGCGAATTTTGTTTAGCGATGAAGCGAACTTCTGGTTGAATGGCTACGTCAACAAACAAAACAGCCGCATTTGGAGTGAAGGTAATCCACAAGTGTATGTCGAAACACCGTTACATGCAGAAAACCTGACTGTTTGGTGCGCTTTATGGGCTGGTGGAATCATTGGTCCGTACTTCTTCAAAAACGATGAAGGCCACAACGTTACAGTCAATGGTGATCGCTATAGAGCCATGATTACTAACCTTTTCATTCCTGAATTGAACAATGATGATGTTCAGGAGCTGTGGTTCCAACAAGACGGCGCAACATGTCACACAGCTCGTGCCACAATCAATTTATTGAAAGACACGTTTGGTGACCGCCTAATTTCACGTTTTGGACCTGTGAATTGGCCTCCAAGATCTTGTGATTTAACACCGCTAGACTATTTTCTGTGGAGCTATGTAATCTCATTGATCTATGCGGATAAGCCACGCTTGACCATTTGGAAGACAACATTCGCCGTGTTATTGCCGATATACGACCACAAATGTTGGAAAAAGTCATCGAAAATTGGACGTCCAGATTGGACTACATCCGAGCCAGCCGTGGCAGTCATATGTCAGAAATCATATTTAATATTTAATGCCACAAGATTATCTTTCGAATAAAAAAATCATGTCAATCGAATAATACATCGTAGTTTTATTGCAATTTAAAGTTTTATACCTCTAAAAAACACCCTTTATTAACTTAGGCTATTTTTATTTTAGAAAAAAATAGGGTTCCGCGAAAACGAAATTAAAACCAATGGAATAGTGAACAATATCCGATGAAATTAGGCTTAACCAGGAAGGTCTCCCAGTTCCGTGCTTGCGCATACACTCAAAACGTGTGGGCCTGTGGAAATTCTTCTTTCTCCTTATGCTGGTCTTGGAAGGGGTTAAGTAATAATTAGAAATTAATGTTAAACATCGTTAGGCTTACTTTCATGAAAATAGTTCAGTTTTTTTATTTACTTTGAAATTGATCACTTTAATATTGTATATAGAGACATGCATTCATTGAATTTATTATTGTATATAGAGAGATTGTTCAAAACCAAAAATTTACAAAAAACAAGGAGAAAAGAATAAAACAAAAAAGAAACATTGATTCACAAAGTAAAAGAATGACATTATACTTATAGCATAGGTATTTCTTTACGTGTAATACACAACTATTTAGTTTTCGTAAACACTACGAATTGAATAAATAATTTTTTGATAAATTCCACGTGGACGAAGTCACGGGTAACAGCTAGTATATACACTGGTGTGCAAAAATTAAGGACGAAGTCGAAAAATTAGCATATCAGCTGAACGAAGAGGCAGAGCGGGCAGGAAGACCAATCAGGAGATTAAGTGAGGTGATGTATGGTAGCACATGCGCAGATATACAGGTAGACGTAATGGGGGAGTGTCTGAGTAGTATAAAGAATGTTGTCGGTGTAAGATCAGTATTTCTGGCAAAGAGATTGCACGCCGTATAGCAGTTAAAATCACACCGTGTTGCTGCCTCAGCAAGAATTGGCGAATAATCAATCTGTTAGCCGAAATCTGGATGCTTTTTCACGAGGTCGAATCATTGGGAAGTTGGAGGAAGGCCGCAGTGTGACAAGTGTGGCTGCAGAGTTCGGAATTCCTCACAGCATCGTTTCACGACTTTGGAGACAATTTCAAACTACAGGAACAGCTATCCGGGGTTTCAGTAGTGGTCGTCCACGAGGAACCACACCCGCAGATGACCGGTACATTGTCTTACAGGCCAGAAGAAACAGGCGGCAGACAGTGGGAGATAACGCTAGACACACGACACAGGCGACTGGACGACCCATATCGCGTTTTACCGTGGCCAGAAGACTGCACGGTGGTGGTCTGTTTGCACGACGCCCTGTACGGTGTGTACCTTTAACGCCTGCCCATCGGAGAAGGCGTTCTCAGTGGTGCCGGGAACACCGGAATTGGAGAGACAATGAAAGGGGACGAGTACTCTTTACAGATGAGAGCAGTTCAGTTTGAGTAGCGATTCTCATCGCATACTCATCTGGAGAGAGCGGGGAAGCCGCAATCATCCCTCGAACATCATTGAAAGGGACACGTATGGAGGTCGCGGTGTTCTCGTTTGGGGAGGCATCATGCTTGGTAGTCGTACAGACCTTCACACATCTTCGACGCAGGTTCAGTCAACGGGACCCGTTATTGTAACGAGATTCTTCTTCCATATATGCGTCTTTTTAGAGGCGCTATGGGTCTGCAGTTCCTTTTCATGGACGACAATGCGCCATGTCTTTGCACAGTAGGTGCCGAACAGCTCTTAGAGAGTAAGGATATTGAACGTATGGATTGGCCGGCACGATCTCCGGATCTCAATCCCATCGAGCATGTATGGGAATTTCTAGGCAGACACTTGGCAGCTCGTACCTTACCACCAGTAACGATTCGGGAGCTTCGATTGGTGCTGCAAGACGAATGGCAGCAATGCCTCAACAACTCATTGACACCCTCAATCTCAGCATGGGCAGACGCTATGAAACCTACCTAGCACTCAGGGGAGATCATATCCCCTACTAAAGACTGGATGTTTCTTGCTGGACACCCATCACATGGATGTTTCGGCCTTCAGTCGCATTGCGCTCCATGCTACTTTTTCAATATAATGCTTCTTTTTATCCCTCTGATTTCTCTTTTAGTAAGTGTTGCTTACATTACACATGTCCTTACGTATTGGGGATCTTACGGTATTAAATGTGTTGATTTGGAAAGCTTTTGTACGAAGTTATATTGAAAAAACTGTCTCGTCCTTACTTTTTGCACATTAGTGTATATATATATATAAGTCAGTTACTACTTAGATCAACAAAGAAAATTTTACTTTAGATAATTTTTATTAAATAGTTACAATTAATATACATATGTATATACACAAGAAAGAATCACAACATTAAGTGATAGATGATTTTTATTCAGTATCATTCAAGCATCGTATTGTTTTTCAAAACAATCGTGTATATAAAATTTCAGTTTAACTGAATGCTTTAAAATGTGAAAAAAAAACTTTTCAAGTCTTGAGACAAGTCGCCAAATGGGTCGCTATGTCGCCAAAAATGATGTCAACGTGACTGTAGTTGTAATTCTTTGAATAATTAGTTTTAATCAATTAATTTTTATTAATTATAATTAAATTACTGTATTGTTATGAAAAAAAATCATATATATAAAATTTCAGCTCAATTGAACGCTTTAAAATGTATTTTATTAACGATTGAAAATTCCATTAAGATAAGTAAATTAATAAATATATGAAGAGTGTGAGATATAATTGTAGGAATTAAATTAATAGAAAATTTGTACATTAAATACATTAAGTATTGTCAGTTTTTATTAACGTAAATGACTCGGGACTGCACCATAAGTTTTCGTAACTATGCGTATATGTATTAATTAACTTAATCTTTCTTTTCCTTAAATTTATTTTAGTAAAAATTTTGATTTGTTTTTCTCAAGAATAAATTCGTGATTATTACTTCTTATTGCATTAATGAATATTAAATTTAATATTTTCGATGGAGTTTCGATTTTGTTCTATTGCAAATTTTGAGTTACAAATTAATTAAGAATCGTTTTGTTTATAATCGAGGAGTACAATTAGTAATGTTGCGATACAAATGTCCTGGTGAAAATGCTCTTCCGTATAATTTTTATTTAACCTCCGTATATCAAAACTTTTTTTTATAGAAATAAAGAAAGAAAAATACATATTTTTCGAGAAAAAGTTGCACCCATAATTTTCGGTTTGCAATTGCGTCTTTCAGAGATTAAACGGAATAATTAATCAAGCTTTCAAAAAGGGTTTTAGTAGAAAGAACAATCGACGTGATTAAAATGTAAGATTAGTTTCAAGCCTTGCCATCCGTAAACCTTAGGATAATGATCCTTCTGGCTGCAAACCCAGAAGGCTTTAAGAAGTTTCTTGAAACCACTGATTTATATATATAATGTATAAATGTTTATGTTTTGATACCTCGTTATATACTTTTACAGATAAGTAAGTGATTGACTTTTAATTCCTTCATTTTTTTACTCCTATTGTGCTTTGTGTTAAAGAGAACCATAAGGTTTCTAAGAGTAAATATTAGTATGAGATTGTTTAGAGAAAATTTCTCATACTGGGAGCATGATAACTGTTGCAACTGAAATACAAGCGCCAACTCTTTCGACGTCTGTTTACGTCATAAGTGTGTCGCTCACGCATGCGCTTCGCGCGCGTGGCGAAAGGAGAAAAAAGATTTACGAGTACGGTAAGACGGCGGAGTCAGTTACGGCAGAAATGTTATGCTGCATTTTTTTTTCTTTTTGAATGTACATATGTATAAAGTTGCGATGTGTGTGTCATTAAAAATAATTTAAAATCCTATTCAACAGCTTCTTTCTTCTAAGTCCTGGACTTACGGTGGTTAAGTTACACCAAATTTAATGGCAAGCCAGCCTGAATTGATAGAAATTTGTTGAATTCTGAAGCTGTATACGTGTTAGGATTAGCGATATGGAGGCGCTAAAACAAAAGTGCGTTACGTTAAGAAGCGCTTTTAGCCGGAGCGCCAATAGTTTGGATGCACTGCTTACGGCTACCCAATCATAGGTGGCTGACATTGAAGTAATATACGAACAGTTGTTTGAACGATTTAAGCAATTAAAGGACTGTGACCTTAGAACTTTGGATCTTCTGCAAAAAGATAAGTGTACTCAAGAGGACTATGATAAGGAATACAATGCCTGTGAATTGTATGAAGACAAATTTATTACATATAAAATTAAAGTTAAAAATATTATAGCAGGAAAGCACAGGGATCGGATGTGCTACGTTTCACAGATCCAGGTACGAAATTGAAACTCCCGTATATTGAACTACCGACATTCGTTGATAACCCAAGGGACTGAGATTAAACTTCTGGACTCAGTTTGAAAAATACACGATGGTGTCAATGTCGACGATCGGGATAAGTTCCAGTATCTCGTACAGAGTACTGCACCTCGGTCAAGTCCAAGAGAAATAGTCGAAAACTTCCCTGCTGCGGTAGCTACCTACAAAAAGGCAATAGAATGTCTGAAAGAAAGATATGGAAACACCAGTGTTTTAATCCAAATTTACATTCGGGACTTGTTACAACTGGTCATGGCAAAAGATAACTCGGATCTCTCCTCCCTCTATGATAAACTACAAACCCGAATTCGTGCATTGGACTCTTTTGGCTTGACCAAGGACACACATACGCAGACATTCTTTTTCCTTTTGTAGAATCGGCATTGGCAGTAGATGTTGTTAAATTATGAGAAAAACAACGGCATTTATCAACTGATAAAAATCAAGGTAAGACTGATCTAGATTTATTAATGGAATTTATAAAGAATGAAGTTGAAATAGAGTTAAAATTGCTAGAAAAATATTTCATCCTGATAAAGTAAATAATTAGAAAAATATAAATCAGTATTCTGAATCTAAAGCTGTTGTATCAACTGCTTGTGAATTGTTAACTGATAATAGTAAATCCATTGACAATAAATAAATTGAAGGAATTTGATATTTGTATTTTTTGTGATAAATTGCATGCATCTCTCTCTCTCTCTCTCTGAGAGTTGTAATGAAGTATCTAACAAGAAGTTAGAATTCAAAAAGGATATTCTTAAGAGAAAAATTGTCTGTTTTGTGTGCCTTAAACGATTTCACAGGGTAAACCAGTGTAAATAGGGGCATAAATATCACATATGTAAGAAAAGACATTTTGTTATTTTGTGTCCAGATTTGCATTCTAATAAGTTGGATACACTCTCAAACACAGAGAATGAAAAAGAACAAATTAGTACATTAAACAGTCTTGTGCAACTCTCTAATGTATATTTACAAATTTTAATTGTAAAATTATGTAATGGTAAAAAGGAAATGTTAGTACGAGCCATACATGATACTGGTAGTATGAAATCTTATACATGCAATGATAATGGTCAAAATATGAATTATGAGCCTGTGAGTGAATTGAAATTAAAACAGTCATATATTATTTAGCTGTATTGAAACAAATGAAATGTCGTATAAGAATTATATTATTCAATTGTATAATGTAGTTAATAGTTATGAGTGTAATCTTGAAGTACTAGGTCAAAATCGTATCTGTTCTGAGGTAAAACAAATCCCATCTGCTCGTGGTTAAAAGAGAATTTGGAAAACTGCACTCTAAAAGTAGATAAGGAAATTAAGTTATTAATTGGTGGCACCAATTAATAACTGCATCAGAACCAATTTGGTGCTGATGTTTGGGGAAACTTGTTTACGGGAAAAACTATACATCTTAAGTCAAATCTGACTGCAGTACATACACGCTTAGGCTGGACAGTTATGGAAAAACGTTTTGGCAGTGGGTCAAGTGCTGAAAGTAAACATTCTCTGCTCATTTCTTTGCTGTTAACTCAAGCTCAATGCATCAATGACCTTTGGAATTTAGATGCACTGGGGATTACTGTTACGGCACATCACCAGACTGCAAAAGAATTAGACGTGGAGACTACGAAATATTTTAATGAAACTCTGAATAAATGCTGAAGACAGATATAAAGTTGCATTTCCATGGGTAGCAGATAATTTTTCCTTGCCTGAAAATAAAGAATTGGCCAAAAAGGGTCTAATGAGTACGAAAAGAAAATTAATGGTACCAGGAAAATAAGAGCCTTACGGGAAAGTTTTTGATAACTGGTTAAATCTTGATATTAACGAAAAAATACAACAGGGAGAAATAGGCGGATCTCACTATTTACCGCATAGACCAGTGTCAAAAGCAGGCAGCACTACGAGAATAAGACCTGTATTACATGTATTAGGGTCTCCACCATTAAATGATTGTTTATCCTCTGAACGTAATTTGATATAAATCATCCCAGCGATTCTAAATCGATTTCGTGGGAACTACATTGGTGTAACGTCAGATATCGAAAAAGTTTTCCTACAACTATCGATTCGGGAAAAAGAACGTGATTATTTATGTCTCTTATGGTTGAGGAAATATGACTTGGAGCGTGTTGAGGAGTATAGGCATCGAAGAGTGGTTTTTGGTTTAACATGTAGTCCTTATTAATTGGCTGCTACACTACAATATATTTTAACTAAGGTAGAAGAAAATTTGAGTTACACATCTGAAATTTTTAAGACTGCATTTTATGTCGATAACTGTGTAACTAATTTGAATTCTGAATTAGAAATGCGAATGTTTACATTAGAATCACAAATAATCATGTTTTCTGGCAATTTCAGTTTAAGAGGTTGGAAGTCAAATTTACATAGTGTAGAACCCATTCAGGATACATCCACAGATAAAAGTGTTTCATCTTAGGCCTTGTGTGGCATACAGACAGTGATATGTTATCTTGCAATATAGAAATAACTAATATTTCAGAAAACCTATTACGCGAAAAGGTTAGTTTTAGCTTTAGCTCATCAGGTTTTTGATCCTATAGGCTTTACGGCGTTGGTGCGTTGATTCGAAACTTGATTTTGAAAGAAACCTGGAACTTAAAACTGAGATGGGATGACACCCTTACAGGTGACCTATGAAGAAAATTTAAATCATGGTATCAACAGTTACATTTAATTTCAGATATAACAATCCCAAGATGGTTTAACATTTCCTTAAATGTCGAGTCTGTTAGTTTACATCTTTTTCCTGACGCAAGCGAAAAGGCTTTTGCTTCATGTATATTTTTAAGAGTTCAAGATAACAATCAAATAAAAGTTAGTTTAGTATATGCCCAAAGTAGAGTTGCACCAGTGCAAACTGTTACTATACCCCTTTTAGAATTGCTTGCTTGTTTAATTGTGGCAAGATTACTATCTACTGGGATTAATAATCTGAAACTTAACGATGTAAGAAATTTATTGTTTGGCAGACTCCGCAACGGCATTGTGTAGAATACAGAGACAGCAAAATTGGGGGACTTTTGTTCAAAATGGAATACAGAAAATACGTTCATTAACTTCTCCCGCCATGTGACGCCACATTCCACGGACTCTTAATGCTGCAGATCTCGTATCTAGAGGGTGTAACGTTTGAAAGAATAACGGTAGCCTATTCTTGGTTAATTTAAATATGGAATTTATTTACGTCACAACTATTGAATATTATTTACTAAAAATGATACATTAAAGTTATTAAACTTAATTATAGATTTGTTAGAGTCCAATATTTTGTGAGAAGAGGATTCGTTGGCCACCGCTCCCGTGTAAGTTCAAAGCAACTCTCCACTCTCATCTTCCGGTCGACGGTGTTCGATTCCTTGGGGGTCAAAAAGGGGTTGCGCTGCAGCTGCAAGATGCACGCGAGGGTGTCGGGTCCAACAAAGACGCCGACCGCTGTTGATGTTCGGAGAAGTGACGTTACAAAGGGTGTTCTGGAGAACTTTATTACAAGGGGAATGGTGGGAGGGACCTACTCGGTTACTTGAAAACGGAGAGAATTGGCCAAAGTCTGAGGATGAACCAGATGAGGATTTGGTTAACTCAGAAAAGCGCAAAACTATTGCAACAAATTTAACAAAAACTGACAAAAATGCTGATTGGTATTGTAAATATTTTTCATCAGTTTTTTCCATCAATTGTCTTTGTCATTTGCACATACCACGTGGATCTTGCAGGACCGCTGCTTCTAAAACATGGTCCAAAGGCTTAAAAGTCATTTATACTTGTGCAGTTTATAGGGCTATTCATTTAGAGTTGATCACTTCCTTGACAACTGAATCATTTTTTTCAATCACTAAGGCTATCACTATTAAAATCAATCAATTATTCAATCACTATTAAAATTAATACCTGGTCCTGATGGTCATATAAGACTTGCTCTTATCAAAACAGAACATTCAGAATTCATACGCGGCCTGTGCAAAGGTTTTTCAGACTGGAAATAGATAATCCAGTTGGAAAGGAGAATGATGATGTTATTCTTGTGTATTCTACAAGAAGTGGTAGAATTGTGAAAACACCTAAACGGCTGTAAAATTTTTGTTCAAAATTACATTGTTTGTAATTGTGTTATGTATTATTTTTGTTCATATTTTGTGTTACATAAATATCGTATTTGTGCTGAATTTTTCTAATTTCTTTAAGCATTATACCATTGAAATATTTGGAAGTGTTTTGAAATTTTTTAAGTTGTTTTTGAACTGTATAAGATGTTTTGAGCATATTTCTTGTAAAATATCCACTGAACAGTTGGGAGTATCTGTTGCAACTGAAATACAAGCGCCAACTCTTTCGGCGCCTGTTTACGTCATAAGTGTCTCGCCCACGCATGCGCTTCGCGCGCGTGGAGAAAGGAGAAAAAATATTTACGAGGATGGTAAGATGGCGGAGTATGATACCGCAAAAATGTTATGCTGCATTTATCTTTTTAAATGTATATGTATAAAGTTGTGATGTGTGTCATTAAAACTAATTTAAAAGCCTATTCAACAGCTTCTTTCTTCTAAGTCCTGGACTTAAGGTGGTTTAAGTTACACCACAATAACTTTACGAGGGGAGCATGAGCGTATTGAAAAGTTGAAAACAAAAGATTGTTTTTTAAAAAAATATTAAATTACTAAAGTATACCAACAAAAGAGCATTATGACGTAATAAAAAGTAAAATATACATATTTATACTGGTATAATACACTTATAAATGTATCAGTAGTGTGAGATGTATGTTATAACTAATTTAACAATTCTAAGTTGACAAGTTTAATAAATACCAATGACCCTATGGGTTTGTCATATACAAAACTACATATAAGAGTTATAAAACTTATCTTAATAATTTGTACTGTTTATAATTAATCCCTTACGCAATTCGCTCCTTAAGGGGTCACATACCTTTTAAAAAGTTGAAAATGGTTAAAAATAGTGAGCTCTTTAAAGCTCTATAATTTTTTTATTATTGTTTCCTGGAATGTAAATTTTGGAGGAATAAACAAATAGATATTACTTTACTTAAAACATAACCAACAAACACAGTGCTAATTAGGATAAATTTTTAATTAGATAATTACAAAAAGAAATTTTTGTTTTCTTTTCGCAAGTGATATGCATTACGCGCAGCTTTATAAAAAAAGTTACCAATATATTTGGATGAAATTTTTGCTCAGTGTTGGAAATTGTGTTATCTTTAAAATGACGAAGCATGAAACACTGATTTAAAATGTTTAGTAAACTATAACAATTTAAAATTTAACTATAAAATTTTTAAAATTTTTTTGCTATTTTATATTTGTAATTTTACATTTTTTCCTTAAAAATTCAAACTGGTTCGTTATTTTAAGTACAGATATGATCAGAATCTCCAGTAAAAATTTCATCATTTTTCATGGAACGGTTTTGAAAATATCATGCGCGTAATGAGTAAAAATGAAGTTCTGAGAAAACTGACATCAAACGTAAATTTTACCACAGTTTTATATATATATTATTCTGGTTACTCAAACAACAACTAAATTTAAATTAAAACTAATGTGAAGTTTTTTAGTCAATAAACTTCAATTTATTAAAATTATTATAACTAAAAACATATATTATACCAATGCAGTACAAGCATCGAAACGATATCAAAAGCTACAAAATAATCAAAATGCAACAAAGTGATTCATTTCTCCAAAATAAAGTTAAAAATTTTAAAATATTACTTAAAAACAATCAATGCCTTAATTAACAACTACGTATTATAAAAATTAAATAATTTGTGATATGAATGCAGTGTATTACTATGATTCTAAAATGCTAAAATTCGCTACATGCATATGATGTTCCCTCTTTTTCAGTTAATTTCTTACAAGTAGTTTTAAATTGCATTCTTTAGCCTGTCGTACTTCTTTTGTGCGGAGATTAAAATGTACTTCAGTAGTCTGAATTCTTTTTATATCTACAAGTGTAACAAATTTATGTGCAAATTGACCAACAGTCAGACCAAGCGATTGCATAATTTTTAGTCTGCCTTGATTGCCATCATTAAAAATGACAATTGCCTCATTTGTAGATATATCAACAATCTTTCTACCACAACCTAAAGTTTTTGGGCATAATTTCCATATTAATGAGTTAATGGATTCATTATTATTTTGGGTTTTAACCCCTAGACATTTTTGTAGAAGTTTAGGTTGTGATAGATCATTAAACACAGGTTTTATGGCATCCATTACTGCCACTGGCAATTTGTTACTGTGTCTAAAAGTTTCCACACTGCCCTCTACTACTTGATTTTGATATTTACACCAAGAATTAGGACCTACGGGACAAAAACTGTGCAATGGTTCTTCGTCGCTTGAACGTATATGGAAATATACAGCCCAAACAGCTTTTCGCATATCTGACAGGCATGTTTTATTTTGTCGGATTGCATTTCCATAGTACGTTGTAATTATGTCGATCATTCTGTCGGTCAACTTTCCCTTTCCCCCAATCGACTTCCCATCACTGAGTTTGGAGCTCATTTGTTTTAATTTTCGTAAACGAGTTCCCATTCTTTTTTGAACATGTCCAACACATTCAATTTTTGAAACTGTGATATCTTCTCCATACGGATTGGATGCAGTAATAGATGAGAATGTTTTGGAATCGCCATCCCCGATGTAAGATGTGTCTCACAGAACGATGACTTAATGAACGCTGAAATATACGAACCATTCCCACAGTCTCCATCATGCCAGCTGAACCATTGTGGTTCTTCAAACATTCTTTAACGTGGAGAATTCTCCACTTTTTGTAAGCAGGTGACCCTTTTCTTCGTTTCCAAGAATCACATCCTTTACAGAAAGAAGATATCACTTCCGCATCAATACACTTTCCTGTTTTGTCTCCTATAACAGCACACACACCAACACGAGAAGAATAGCCACTTGTTTTCCACGTTCCATCTCCACTAATTATTATATCGGAAGAATTTGTCAAAGTTACCTCTTCCAAAGCTGCACTTTGCATTGAAGCTTCTGCAAATTCTTTACTACACAATTGTAGTTTGTTTATAATGTTATTATATGATTTTTCAGCAACTGGAGGAGGAAAGTCCATGACACCACAGAAAGTTGTCATTGCTGCATGACCCTGTCCAATTGTCCTCATTGCGTATACAAAACGTCTGTTTATTTCTGGAATATTTATTCTTTTACCCAGCATTTTTGAATTTCTAAACGAACACAAGTCTTTACAGTTCTTGCATTCAATCGAAAAAACACTAGACAAACCTCTAACACATTTTTCTGATAGTTTAATATCACCACCACATTTTTTGCAAGAAGCAAAGTTTTGAATGTTTGTAAACATGATAGTTTTATCAAACACTCTATAGCCATCAAAACCGTCATCATGTTCAATAAAATATGAATCAACATCTTGCAGCTGAATCTTTTTTCCAGATGCACTGTTGTTTAGTGATTCATCCACACTGTGTACAGCTTTGCATCTCGTATGCATATTACCAGTAAACTTCCGTTTCTTAGGACGTTTACCAGATGGTCTTTTGGCAGATTCAGTCGAATTCATCATTCAAAAGTTTATAAAAATAAAAAAAAATATTTTTCTATAAACTTATCTTAGAATAAGATACGGTATGAAAATCAAAAACGAGCGTGTATAAATTCAAGATTCACTTTATCAAAACAAAGTAGAAGTAGAAGTTTATAAAGTTAGTAGAAGTTGTAGTTAATATTCAGAACAACAATAATAATATTTGAGGCTTAGATTCAAGCATTTGATAATAATTAGAATGAAAATATTAGAAACAGAGAAACGCAGCTGTCACCAGCGACATGACAGCTGTCACCCTGGAGCCAAAATGTAAACAATATTAAAATCACCTTTTCTACTCTTTTTATTTTCTTAATAACGTCCGTTCTATTGGGAATATCTGCATGCGGTTTCTTTTAGAACACTCTATAAAATAAAATAATAATAAAAAAAATCGATTTTCCGGATATTTTAAAAGGTATATGACTTCTTAATGCCACCATTTTCCACACAGGCGAGTGCATGTGATGTATTAGGGAGTGGAAATGGAATAAATAAGCAATTCCTCTGAATTAAGTAATCCTTCGCAAACACTGTACAAGACCTTTTAGTGCATTTCAAAACCTTCGGAATAATTTTATGAATAGCAATACACACTTAATATCGTACATCAGAAAGACGTATACATACATCCAGGACAACTATGGTTTTGGCTGAGCGAAACCTTTATATACACCATGGCACTTAGGAGGTTAAAGTAGTATGGTAGATTTAGCGTCGAAGTATAGTTTTATTATATTTAATGCATTGTTATTGTATGGATGGGAGGGTGATGGAAATTAGGATTGAATATTGAGTCATAAATGTTGAAAGTTTGAGGAGCACTGGTTTAAACGTAAAATAATTAAAACTCTTAAGAAAAAAAATGTATAATAATGTGTAGTCTTTTTGGATCAATAAGTCAATAGCACTTGGATCAAAGTGCAATTTTTAACAGGGTTTTGTGTTTCGGTTTGTTCAAATATACTTCAGTATAACACAACATTATACTTATCGAATAACAAAAAATTTATGAAAAAATATAGTAATGCAATGTTAAAAGACGCAATAAACTGAAATTATTAGTGAGAATAAAAATACCAATCATGAATGATTTATCATTGGTACCAATTGATTTTACATCCCCCTTAAGCGTTTCCGTTTACGCTTAGTCTTTATTTCGACATTCTGCATGAAAATGTCAGTTAAGGTATAATTAAATACGATAATCACGAATCTTAAAAAGGGGGGGGGCATGTTCGTCTTAGTCACAAAAGGATTAAACGAATTTTAATCCCATTAGCCACATTTTTTTACTAAAGCATTTGAAACTTTAAAATTTGTATACTAAACACTATTTTAAGAAAAACATTCTTAAACGTTGTAAAAGTTAAGTCTTTTTTCAGTTATTTTCGAAAAAATATAATGCAGGAAATGAAAAAAACAGTTAGTGGGAAAATTGTATATTTATATTTTTTCTGGAGATTAATTAGTTCAATTAGATTTATATATAGGGTGTCCAAAAAGTATGACTACAGTATCAAAAATAATTGAATATAAATAAAGATTCTCACTTACGGGTTTTCATTTGCCACGAGGAAAATATGTAAAGTTTGTTTTCAATGAATTGCTAACTGGACATATCAATGTCCTCGTTTTTCAATATTCTCGTTTCGAAATGACTTTATAGCTTAAACAAGCGTGAGTTGTAGCGTAATTTATCGATCTTAAATCTGCAATACATGTACAGCGTAAATGGGACTCCACCGCACTGGAGTTTGGAAGTTGTGAAACGTTCCACTGGAAAATTAAATAAAAATAATACTTTTTTGTGTGGTCAAAGTAATAGTTGTAAACTTACGAATTTTTATATTGCTAATAGATAAATCAATTCCGAATCAGAAATTTCGAGGTTGAAAAGTGGAACTAATGCATTTATAAGTGTGTAAGAAAACAATTACACATATATAGTTATAATGTTTAACAATGGCAACTATTTCATAGCAGTTACAAGACTAAGAATTTGGAGCCTTATAACAACACTTCTCTAACTGTGGAATGCTCTCCCCTAGGAGGTCAAGATATTCTTATGTGGGGGGCGCGAGCATATTGAAAAGTTGAAAAAATAAGTATTAATTTACTGAAAGAAAGCAAAACAAAATACACTCTGACATAATACAAATTACATACACATTTAGACTGATATAATATGTATCATTTTTACGCAATTTTTTTCATAGTTAATTTATCAATACATTAAAAACAAGTTTAATAATTACTAGTGCTCTATCCATAAAATTGTTATACATAAAATTTTATGCTTATATTTGTATGGTAAATAATTTATGGCTTATATTTGTATGGTTTTAATTAAAGTAATACTTTAACTTGAGCGTCAATGTACATTTTAAATGCATTCAATATACAAGGTTATTGTAGAAAGGGGTGGAGGTTGGGGAGGCAATGCAATTTATAATTTAAAATCGGGTCGAAAATATTTTAAAGCACTGCCTTATAAGCAGTAAGTCATGTAATTTTATTTACTTATTATTGACAATTAAACAATTTTAGAACTTTTCTGAAAGAAAGCATGATACTTACGCATTATACTCTCGAACAATTTGCCAAACGAAAAAAAAATCGCCAAGTCAAGAAAAATGTCGCCAAAGATTGCCATTGTTATTATGTTCAAACATGCTCGGGTACGATTTCCACTTTTGACTGCATACCACCGACTTAGGCAACTTTTATTGATTCGGCGGAATGAGTCGACGGTAAGTTACACAAGTACTGAAATGATTAAAAAATGTATGCATTTTAATTTCGTTACAAGATGTACAAATTAATATTTGAATAATATATGAAAAAATGAATATATTTAAAAATTTTAAGAAAATGTGTGAAAAAGAGTAATCAATTTACTTTTAAATGTGTTGGGAAAAGCAGTATATTTTCCATAAATATATCCACAAGATTTTATCATACACTAAGGTACGTAAATGTTTTAGTTTTCTTGACTCCCCCCTCCAAAAATATTAAACTATTCTTTTATATTCACAAAGAAAATGAAAAACTCATTGAAAAGAAGTAAAAGAAAAACAACAAAAAATAAAGGTGGTCGTATATCCTTGAAAGTTCAAAAGCAGGAAGAAAGATATATATTAAAAAGTGAAATAAAAGGACTTCCAAGAAAACAGACGGAGTTAGAAGAGACTAAGTTGTTTTACTGCTACCCTGGAGGCTTAAAAATTGTCGTGTTCGAGTGTATTTTGTTCCACTTTTTTCCTTCCCCGAGCCTTTTCACTTTCTAACTTTAGAGTTTTGTAACACACCTATAAATAATCAAAGAAGTTTTAAGAGAAGCTATTTGTGAAAAACATGTTTGAAAAGAGAAGAGGTAAACGGTCCGCGCAAAAGAAGAATAATGTTCGACTTTTGTATTCCACCGAAATTTGTCTTCTAAGAATATTAAATATTCAAAAGAAATGAAACGTTTATAGAATATCGTGCTTCAAAAAAAATTCTTTTCATTTTCTTCAACAACAATGTTTGTTTTTGATGCTGATTTAGTCGCAGCATTAGCAATTCGTAATTTCGTAATATACGATGCTGCTTCTGTAAACTTTGTCTCTATCTTTTGACGAATTGTTAAAAAGTCCGCTACTGTGCTACTATACTTATTACGATCATACATTCTTTCATTACAGGTTTATTAATATTTTCCTTCTGAATGTCGAAACAATATAGTAGAAAAAAGTATTATTAATTTTTGTTCTTAAAAGTTAATTCCTACTCAGGTCAAGAAAGAAAATAAAATAGTTTAGTTACTATTTATTAAATAATTACAACTAATATAAAATATGTACATACATATGAAAAAAGCACAATATTAAGTAGCAAAACAGCTTTTAAATTAAATTTAAAATCTTATTAATCACATTAAATTTGTAATTACATTTTTTAAAAAAAAGTTGAATATAAAGATAAGGATTTATCTTAAAACCAGTGTAAAAGGAATGGTGACGTCTAACTACCATATAATTTTATTCGGGTTACGTTAAATTTTTTATCACAAATTCAACAAATGCTGTTTTATCCATTAGTGTTGCTATCTAGGAAAATAATATCGACTGAAATATATCTCTTAAGCTGCAGTTAATTAATTAAACTTACATAATGATTTAATATTTGAAAAAACTGTATTAACATCAAGTGTCATCCACAACAAGTTTACAAAAATGTGTATTTGAACTTGAGTGAATGAATATAATACTTAAAATTGGATAATATTGATAGCTGTTGTTGTTGTTCATGCCACCTGTCTGACATGGTCAGATTCGAGGCCCACGAAATTCATCGTGGTAATGGGCTGGATGTACGCCAGTCGTTGGCTTAGCCTTGAGTCCATACAGGGTGACAGTACGATTTAGCTCGGTGAAATTCCCGAAGGGACGATAGAACTTTACGATAGATGGTGCCACCATCTATCTCCACCTCCACAATTTAGGCATGGAACTGAGGTGCAAGGAAATTTTCTCCAGTTCCCTGCACTCGTGATTCAGCCCACAAAAATTTCGTACCCACTGATTTAACGAGCACGTGCTCTGTGTATACTCGGAGAGTATTTGGCGGTACGGGCATCGAACCCAGGCCTTAGGATCTGGAGTCCGGTGCTCTAACCACTTGGCTACCCACGGCATATATTGATAGCTAAATATATGTATAATAAAAAACCAGCAAAAAGAGAAATACATAAACAATGCAAGTTTTGTTTACATACTTTATATGTGTTTTATGTGTAAGGCCTTGTTAACATGGTATACATCAATGTGATAGTCCAGTTGCTGCCACGCTCTGCTCAACATGCTTGCTATCAACGCTATTGACAGCACGCGTTATCATTTCAATGATATCTATGTTATCAGAAAAATTGGTCTTTTGTGTAAGATCAAGATTTCTTTGCACGTAATGTAAGAGAACTACATGAAAGAACAAGACGTGCTATCAATAAGGTTGATAGTACCATGCGGAGTAGAGTATGAAAGCAATTGGACTGTCGCACTGATAGAAGCTGTGTAACCAAGTTTTCGCACATAAAACACTTGTAACGTATGCAAATAAATCTTGAGTTATTTCTACATTCTTTCAAATGATTTTGTTTTTTCCCCTTCTATTGCGCTTTGAAATCCCGGAGGGATTTATGAGTAAACCTGTATTTACATTTTTGGGAATTTTTTTAAAAATTTCAGACATGATGTTACTTTAAAAATGAATCTTCCGATAGTTTTTTCTTTTATTTTTTTTTTACTTATATACACTTCGAATTTATGAATCGTTTTTCTATTCATCATATAAAATATTGAAAATGAGATATTATATCTCAAGGGATAGATTTTGACTGATATTTTGTGAATTCTATATATATATAAAGGAAAAAGAGCTGGACACACTCATCAAGAAATCTCCGAAACTGTTAGATCTACAAATTTGAAATTTGATAGACAGTTTCTTTTTAGGAGTACAAATCCTCTAAAAACGAATTTTGTGAAAATAAACCAACAAGGAGCATTGGGAGGGCTTAAGGGGAATTTTAGAAAGATTTTTTTAAACTGTTACAGCAACAATTTTAAGATTTATTAGGCACTTTTTTAATGATGTTGACATTCCTTACAAAAGCAGTTTTGCAAAAATCAACCTCCAAGGGTAGTTGGGTATGCTTAAGTTTGTCGCGGCCCGAAATTTGTCGTGTATTTTTTAGCTTTAATCCTTTATGAATAATATACAACTTTATTGCTTAACCTTCGGAGATATCTTAAATCCTAATACTTAATCTAACTTATAAGATTATTTAGATCCACCTAGGTTTAGTTGGAGCTGCTTATGACAATCCTTCTTGAACTACGATAGCTCGTGAAATCCAACGCTCTTTCCTTTCAACACTCCCTTTGGGTTCTAACATGAATATTAATTTCAGGCCATGTAACTTCCCAGTTGGAACTTACTTCATGTTATTTCTACATTTCATGATTAACTCACACACAAAAACGTCAGGATTTAAATAGTGTTTACATTTGCATAAAATCAAGTCATTTGTTCAGAAAGCAGTTTTTAAATTAAAATCAAAGTTAAAGAACAGTTTTCCGCAAGAGTATTGGAAGAAGAATGATGAATATGACGCGTTAGAAGTTGTTATTGTACTGCGGCACAGAAATAAAAAAAACTATCTTACAAATGTTTAGTTTTTTGGAAGGAATGGAAAATGTCTACAAGGCTTTGTTTAATGTTTTAAAATAATGTTAGTAATTCCTCCTGCGTACGCGTATGTGGCTTTGTGAAAATAGCTTTCTGTATAAATGGCTCTTTGATACCTTAGGTAGCTTGTTTTCGTCACAACTTAACTTTTCTCTCCAAAATTTTGCCGACCACTACAATAACATATTCAACTTACGTACTGTAAAATCTAATGTATAACGCGAACCTACACTTTCGAGCTACTTTTTTTAGTTTTAAACTATATTCACCGTATAACGTGCACCCCCTTTTTTATGAAGTAACCAGAATTGTACATATGCAATGCTCTTATATTTTGAAGTAATTTATTCCAGGTATTATCCGAATATTTAAAAAAAATAGTATATTTCTAGAATTATAATTCTCGAAGTTCATTAGGTATGTCATTTCTTTAAAATAAACAGTATTTCGATCTATGTAGAGGTTTAATTTATTTTTTATATTTATATCTCTTGGTTTTATTTTTAAAGCTATTATTTTTATACCCGTGTATAACACGCTCTCGTAATTTTCGATCTTATTTTTTGTGTTAAAGACTCACGATATGCGCCTGATTTTACAGTAACTACTAACAAATTCAATTAAAAATTTGGGTTGTTTGTATTTATATGACATTTGTATTTTTATTCTCTTTTAGTCCTTAACACAAGATTTTGTTTTTTTATAAATGACAAATTATTCCACATAACTTATTATATTTCCAAGTGTTGTCAGAACAAATAATTTTCTAAAAACAGTTTATTCAATCGACAGTTTTCAGATCTCTGAGTAATAAATCACATCTACTCATCATCTCCAATTACACTCTTTATATTCAAAGAAAGAGAACACACACTGAATAGATCTCTTTAAGAAAGAAAGCCCCTTCAACTCAATAAGCTGAATGATTTTTATTCGTGGGTAAATATTTTTCATATTTAAGCTCAGTGGATTTCATAAAGAATTCGGCGTTATTGTTTGGAGAGATTCTAATTAAATAAATATTGTGGTATCTGATTAATGATAGGTTTGTTAGTGTCTTCCGTGGTGTGAGAAATCTGTAAATATTTCATGGCTCAGAAAGTACATCAAAGCAAGTTTTTTTTAAAAATTTAAATGACACATGATTTGATTATTGTTAGTCAAACTGTTCGGAATATTTCTCCGTTGAAATGGAGATAAATGTTCAGTTACAAAATAGAATGTTTAAAAAAAAGAATGACTAATAAACAGAACTATGAATGGTTATGTGAATGTGAATATTTTAAAAGAAAACTCAAGTAATGCTTAGAAAAGTTTTTGAACAGAATGAAAAATGGCTTTAACAAAAGAATAACACTTTTCTATATAAATCTTATTTATTCAAAAACTTTTAAAGGTAATCACATGAAGTAAAATTTTCTCAAGGTGTCATACAAGCAAAAGTTTTATGAATTAATTTATTTTTATTAGTATTTGCCTGCCAGTTAGGTTTAGCTCATATGATAATTTTCTGTTTGAAATTGGACTGTAATTTTATGTAAATCAAAATAAAAGATTACGTTGAAATTTCTTGCTTAAATTGTCAGACCATAAATTTAAACTGATATTTATATTTGTGTGGAACAAAAATTAACTTCATATTTTAAAATTGTGCTGAATTACAATTGAAAGGAATTTGTCAATTGAATAACGATACACTCCTTCTTTCCTCAGTGTCTCGACATTCCAGGGTGGAACTTGGATTTCTCAAAAAAGCCTTTTCGAGGCCCGTCTTCATCCTACCAGTGTTCTCCAATTTTTTGTTATCTAAACTAGAAAATCCTTTTCTAGACCATCAATCCATCTAAGATTTAGCATGCCCTTTCTTCGCGTGCCATTTGGTTTTCCACTGAAGACTTTTTAGTGGTGCGGTCTGCGTCCATTCTGATAACGTGACCTACTTATTTTAGTTCGTCATATTTTGATAAAGTTAACGATGTAAATTCTTTATATGAGTGTTAGAGCTCGAAATTTTATCGCCACTTTCCATTTTCCTGAATTCCTCCAAAAATAAATCTTAAAATCTTAGATACTTATTATGTTCTCATCTGTTCGAGACATGGGCCACATTTCATAAGCATAAGTTAATGCTGATCTTAAAAATTTTATACAATAGAGCCTTTGTGTGTGTGATTTTGTTTTGATTAAATTCGGTCTCATATATTTTTGTATTCCATTAAGACATCTATTAGCCATAATAATTCTTTTTTGGATTTCAGTAATACAATCGTTTCTGTAGTTAATTTCCGAACCTAAATAAATGAAACTGTCTACAACTTCAGAAATATCCTCTTCAGTTTTAAAGTGGGAATTGTTAAAACATGATTTAGTGCAAGGCATGTATTTGGTCCTATTTTCATTGGTTTTCAGTCCTAATGGTACACTAGTGAAAAAAATATGCTCTTTGACTGTTGTTTTTTGTAACATGAAAATTTTTTATTTATTGATTGATAAGGAGTGTTAATTACCTTCTCAGTGTAAAGCAAAAGAGGGCTATTCGCAACGGATCTCATAATTTTGAATCCCAGTGAAATGGTGAAAACGATACCTGATTAGTCACCTGATTTCTTAACTATCGGTTGTTGTTGTTGTCCACCTGTCTGACGTAGTCAGAACGCTGCCCACGAAATTCATCGTGACAAGGGGCTAGAGGTACGCCTGTCGTTGGCCTAGGCCTTGAGCACCATACAGGTGACACTACAAATCAGCTCGGCGAAACTCCCCGAAGGTACGATAAATGGCGACACCACCTATCTCCACCTCCACAATTTTGCCATGGGATTGGAGATGAGGGAAATATATTCCAGTCCCCTGCACTCGTGATTCAGCCCACGTCTTTCGGACCCACTGATTTAACAAGCAAGTTCTCCGTGTGTACTCCGAGGGTATTTGGTGGCATCGGCCATCGAACCCAGGCCTTCCGGTCTGGAGTCCGATGCTCTAACCATCAGACTACCCATGGCCACTAACTATCGGACCGGACTTAGAGCCTCGATAGATTCAATGTGCAACCGCCTTTCTACACGGTGGGTCTTCAAAGGCACTAGGGCTCGAACTTATGACCATAACACTAGCCAGTGTTTCTCAAACTGTGGGGCGCACCCTTAGAGGGGCGTGGTAGCTCTACAAAGTGGATACGAGCCTGTTGAAAAATCGAAAACAAAGGATTCTGTAAAAAAAATTATTAATTTATAGAAAGTAAACACCAACAAAATTTATTTTGACATAATAAAAAATAAAATTATCATTTACACTGATATAATATACTTATAAATGTATCAGAACTGCACAAAGTATTTTATAATTAATTTAACAATGCTAAATTATGAATAAGTTTAATAATTACCAGTGAACCCATGGGCTTGTCATACATGCAATTATATGCAAAAATTAAGATTTTCTTGATAATTTGTACGGTTTATAAATAATGCCTTAACTGCCGAGAAAAAGTTCCGTGATTCGCTACCTAATGCCTCTGCTTTCCACGTAGGCACGCGTATGTGATGTAATGGGGAAGGGGAATAAATAAGGAAATTCTCTGATAAGGAGTGTTTTTTTCCAGGTCTAGAAGTTTAAGTTGGCATTACTTTCCCAGATGGCGACCGATTTAACAGCTGTCAAGTGATTTATTCTCAGTTTGGTTTAGCAATTCATCAAAACGATCATCAAGCAAGGCGTAGATTCGTCGAATGGGCCCAAAACGAGATGGCCGTTGTTCCCGATTTTCATAAGCGAATTTTGTTTAGCGATGAAGCGCACTTCTGGTTGAATGGCTACGTCAACAAACAAAACTGCCACATTTGGAGGGAAGCTAATCCACAAGTGTATGTCGAAACGCCGTTACATCCAGAAAAACTGACTGTTTGGTGCCCTTTATGGGCTGGTGGAATCCTTCTTCAAAAACAATGAAGGCCACAACGTTGCAGTCAATGGTGATCGTTATAGAGCCATGATTAATAACTTTTTCATTCCTGAATTGAACAATCATGATGTCCAGGAGCTGTGGTTCCAACAAGACGGCGCAACATGTCACACAGCTCGTGCCACAATCTATTTATTGAAAGACACGTTTGGTGACCGCCTAATTTCCCGTTTTGGACCTTTGAATTGGCCTCCAAGATCATGTGATTTAACACCGCTAGACTATTTTCTGTGGGGCTATGTAAAGTCATTGGTCTATGCGGATAAGCCACAAACGCTTGACCATTTGGAAGACAACACTCGCCGTGTTATTGCCGATATACGGCTACAAATGTTGGAAAAAGTCATCGAAAATTGGACGTCCAGATTGGACTACATCCGAGCCAGCCGTGGCAGTCCTATGCCAGAAATCCTATTTAAAATGTAATGCCACAATATTATCTTTCGAATAAAAAAAATTCATGTCAATCGAATAATACATCGTTGTTTTATTGCAATTTAAAGTTCTATACCTCTAAAAAACACCCTTTATAAGGAAATCTGTCGCAAGCACTGCCAACGTCCTTATATTACATTCAAAAGCTTTCGGAATAATTTTATGGATACCAGTGCACAGAAAAATCGTACATCGGAAAGACGTATATATACATCTGGGGCACTTAAAGCACCGATTGAGTGAGATATATATATAAGTTGGGGGTACTGCTGAGGTTAAAGTCGTATTGTAGCTTTCGTGTCACAAAGTATGGTATTATTGAATTCAATGCATTGTTATTCGTATGAAGGTGGTGCGAAATGAAATATATGCTTGCATATTGGGTCACAAATAGTGAAAATTTGAGAAGCACTGAAACTGGGCTACCAAGGCAATTGATTAATAAGCAAGAAAGCGTAGGCAGATTTTAATATTCTGAAATGCAAGAATTTGATTTTTCAAACAAACAAAATTTTATATAAATGAACTGCCTCCTTGGTAACTATTAATTTTTCAACTAGTATACTATGTATGCGAATATATTCAAATATGTTTTAAAATATTAATATATTGTTACAGTGAATGTAGGTTTTTTTTTAAAAAAAAGTTAATTAAAATAATTTCATGATAGATGAAAAAAATTAATTGCCATGTAAATCAATTCTTTAATAATTGAAAAAAGCTATAACTTTGTAATATACTATATGGTAGTATTAAATGGGTAAAAATTTAAATAATGATTATTATTTAAGTTTTTAAAAGTTTGATTTCTTAAATGTGTGCCCTTTTACTTTGTGGTATGTAAAGAATTAAATAAACTATTATTTCTGAGGTAAAATGGCTAAACTTTTCATGTTGTTTTGTTTTATAGTGCTAGGGTAAATGTAAGTAATCATCAAACAATCATTTTTAATATTTTTGTAAAATTTATATAAATTTCCAGAGTATTTTTTTCGAAACTTCCTCATAAAATTCATGCACCTTTTATTTACGCAATAAAAATTTTATTGGCTTTAACTGAAGTTTTGATACACATTTAAAAAATAGCACCGAACTTAAAAATCTGCATTGAAAGATGAAGAATATAAAGATCCTCATTGAATTCCTTTAACAAAAGAATATTTCTTCGGTCGAACTACCCCCGTCCCCTTTAATGTGTCATCTTTCATCGTTCGCAACAGATGGTGCTGACGCGATGTTATGGTTCTTGACTTCTTTCACTGAAGCGTGAAAGAAATAATTTCCTCTAAAATTAGAATGGTAAAACATTCAAAGCCTTTGAATAATATAATAATGTTGTTGAGTATTATCTTTAAATGATCATGTTCCTCATAGTAACAATTTTTTTCGTGAATTATTTGTCATTCGAGTAATAAGAATGGAATATAACACTTTTTTTTATTTATGCCTTTCAGAAATCTAAAATGTGTTAAATTTTAAATATTTGCGATTTTTTTTAAATACATATGTGTTGCTTTTTATTTAAAGGCGAAAGTTTCAAAATCAAGTTGTTGATAATACTAAGAAACTTCAAATTTTTAAAATTTGTTAAAGGTCAAAAATATGGTATTTATAGAACTAATGTTTAAGTTAGCAAATACCAAGAGATATCTTCAACCTCAACTAATGTTTCATTTTATACTAGTAAAGAATTATTATAAAACTAGTAGTTAGTTTTATGCTAGTTAATCTAACATTGGATCGAATTAATAAGATACCTACAAATCGACTTTTGTTTTGTTTATTTTCAATTGTAACTTAAATTCATTAATGGAACTTGGCTATAAATTTTTACCTTTTTTTAAAAAAATATGAAATTAACATTTTTAAAATGAAAGTATTATTTGTTCAATGTCAAAAGAAGCAAATGCTTCTAAGGAACTAGTTTGTGAAAATAAATAATGTAACTCTGAATTACAAAATGAAATACAAAAGAATAATACAATTACACTTATTTTTCTGGTGTAAAAGTGAGAGCCAAAACAGCGCTATTGATCAAGCCTCACAGTTTAATTGTTTATTTATAGTTTGCTCAAGTTTTTGTTCGTGATATAATTCAATACCTAAATCGTTTTGAAATGTATCGTTTGGTATGCTGTGTAACTTATTTCGTACGATTAGAAAAAAAAGAATATTCTGTTTAAATTTTTAATAAAATTGGTGTCCTATCTTATCGTTTCATCTACAATTTATTTTTACCTGTTTCGTCAAAACAATTCATACATTTGTCACTACAGACGTGATTTGTAAGTATTCTTTTGAATTTTTAACTCCAATTATTATCAATATTTTTTAAAAAATGTATAAAAATGAAAGAAAAAGGAAAATCTGATATATTTTAAACATACATCTACCGCATTATGATTTAATGCGCAGTTTAAACTAATAAAAATACAAAATAACCAGAGAACACCGATATTTTACAGCACAAAATATTTATTCTGAAATATTATTAATTTTTTTTTACTTTTTTACACTTAAATTTAATTTGATGATATTCAAAGAAACATTTTTTTTTCTGTTTTCATTAATACCTAAAAGTTAATTACATTTGCGCTTTTTGAATGAGGTTTGTAATTGAATGTTTTTAAAACACTGCATCATGAGGTAGGAAAGGCTTTATTTTCTGAACATGAACTATTGTACCTTGAGTCTTGTTCAGTCGCTTCATTGTCATCTTAATAATCTAAAGAAAATTTCAGCAAATTTTTTGCTGAGACTTCTTCATTTGAAAAATCATCCGTCAGTGCATCACTGATTTCAAATGGTATAGGTTCTGTAATAAATTATTTTATAAAAAATAAGAAATATGATACTATTAACCCTTTGAAAATATCCAATTATTGTTAAATCTCAGTTAACCATAAAAAAATAAAATGTTGTTCATTTTTGCAATAAGAATATATATTCTATTTAATTGTGAGAAAAAAGAAGAAAGAAAACGCAAAATAAATAATTTGAACTAAAAAGAAAAACAAAAAAAGCATAAGTCTATTACAGTATAGTGATGAATGACTCTACAACACAAGAAAAACAATAAGCCACACGGACGAAAAAAACAAAACAAAACTTCTTGCTCTAACAACCAGAGTGCTGTCGGTACTTATAAGTACCACAAAGTTATTCAACTGTAAAAGTCTTTATATACTCTGTTTACTTAAAATAAATACTAAAAACATTTTCTAAGTTCTTCATTAACATACAAAAAAAAAAGACACGTTTTGACATTAACTACTTTTTTTGGAGTTAAAATGACAATCTTCGCAATCTGATCAAAATATCAACTGAAAACGCAACTTCTATGCAATTATTCGCTTATGCTTTTTGTGGACATTGACAAATCATTTTTCAAAATTTGGCTTGGTGGTTTGTTATTCAAGATTATAAGACTTGGATTTTCGGACCAACTCATCAAAATCCTGCACTCCTACCTAACCTCCCGTGAATTTAGGGTAAGTGTTGAAAACAGTCTCTCCACCCCACGTCCAATTCTCAGCGGGGTACCACAAGGATCTTTATTAGGGCCCAAGCTCTTTAATCCATACATTAACGACATTCCCAAGGCTGCAGAAGTCCACTTAGAGATGTACGTGGGCGACACTGCTATTTTCACCCAAAACATTTATAACCGCAATATCATTGAGTGGTTACAAAATTTTGTCATTCGATTCCAAACCTGGCTTAACGACTGGAAAATAAAGGTTAATGCATCTAAAAACGCATGCCTCTTCTTTACGAGACAACGGTGCTCGTTCCTTCCACATGTCAACATTTTTAATCAGCCTGTCCCCTGGGTTACTGAGTATAAGTATCTAGGGTTAATACTTGACACTAAATTAAACTTTGCTAAACACACCTGTACCACTAATCAAAAGGTGGCTGGAATGAGAAGAATTCTAAATCGCGTGATTTCTCCCAAGAGCAAGCTCGCATTAAGGCACAAGGTTCTGTTATACAAAGTTATTCTTCGCCCCATTATGCTGTACGCTTTTGATATCTGGGCAGGGGCGGCAGTTACTCACCTGAAAAGATTGCACACTTTGCAAAACATTCAACTGCGTAGAGCAGCAAACGCACCTTTGTTTGTCAGGAACGAAGTCTTGCATAAAGATCTTAATGTTCCGCCGCTTTTTGATTTCATCAAAACACAATCAGAAAATTTCTACAACCGATTATTACAGATTTCAAATGAATTTCTCAGATAAATCCCGGCTTACGGCAATTCTCTCCCTACTCTTCTAACAGACCTAGATCAGTTCTTAACCCCTCGTATCAACACTTCCCAGCTCTGAAAAGGATGAGAATGTCTTGATACGAATTAAAATTTTTTTATGTATTTATATAAATATATAAAAAATGAGCCTAATTGTTTCACTAGTAATTATTCCTCCCCCCCACGCCGTGCAATATTTTGATCGCGTTTAGTGTGGCAACTTCACCCCTCAGGATCTTAATCAAACTCCTCTACCATTTCTTACTTTCTTCCAAGTGGTTATTTAAAATTTCCGCATGCAGTTATTTAAGAGGTAACGAGTAACGGACTTAAAAATAATATTCTCTTAATCCTTGTTATTAAAGAAATTTATCCCTTCTCTTCTCGTTCCGCCGAGATACGGCAGACGGTTGAAAGACGGGCTTTGCTGTCATGGAGATACGGTATCATTTTCTCTTCGTTTTCATATGAAAGCGAAACAGAAACTAAATCATCTGGGAGAGTGGTTTCCCACCTACCCTTCCACCAGCGTCGCTGCGCTGCACTTAATGTGGATTGCTATCTATTTTTTTTACGTAACTTCAACAAATTATTATATGTTCAACTTATTATGATGGGTGGATAATAGAGCTTTCTCTAAGGTTCCGCGTAAATGTATAACCGTTACCTTAAAATTATTCGCCTTCCTCCCGAAAACATTCATCTTATAACCTGTGCTGCCATATATCTTGAAAGTGTGGATTTTAAAAGAATATTCCTTCTATCTATCGTCGGGGTATTCGTAAAAATGGTTATTCTATGTAACTTTAAAATGAGTGGTACTTATAAGTACCATTGGTAGATAAAGGGTTAAAAAAAGAATAGCAGAATAAAAAGAATGGCAGAAAATTTTCTACCATTGTGGAAAAGTAAACCAAAATTTTTTTTGGTTTATACAGTTTTAAATATAATTAGATAACGGTTGAGTCATTTAAGATTCTACACAGTATTGCGCAGTGATTTCTGCTTTGGATCAAAATGTCTTGAATTGCATTGAAGATGTTCTAATCAATTGTTCAGGGCGGTTCAAAATATGACAAACCTAAATAACTTTTCTAAATCATTTAACAAGTTTTGAGGAAATCCTTCTGAAGGAACATTTATCACAGGTGTAACTTGTATATATACAGTTATCAGAATGTCACATGCAAAAATTTTATATATATATATATATATATACGTAGAATATTTTTTTTTTCAAAAAATGTGTTTAAAATATCCGACTACTTTCGGAGCCGTAATCTTAAAAAAGCACATAAATGGTTAAATTTTCATGATATTTAGTGTCACTTACATTAGAATGCATGCATAAAATTGTTTTAAGTAACATTTTGACAAAAAATGATTTAAATACAATATTTTGACAAAAAAATTAATTTAAAATAATCTTTTTTTCAAACTGTTCTCCTTTTGTGAAAAATGCTTCTATTATAATAATGTGTTTCCTGTATATAGCTCTGAACTCTCTACAGAGGCTCAAATGGAATTTTTGAAAAATTCACATTATTTTCAGAGTTACCACCAATTGAAATAATTATCCCTTTTTTTTCTTAAAATTTCTCCCCTCTGTTGCCGTAAAATTTGGATAAACCCACTTCTAAGTTACATATTTCCAAAATTCTAGTTGAGCCTCTGTAGAGAGGACTGAGCTATATACAGGTAAAACATTATTATAATAGAAGCATTTTTTCCAAAAGAGAACATTTTGAAAAAAAGTATTTCCTAAGTTAATTTTTTGCCAAATTATTGTACTTAAATATTTTTTTGTCAAAATATACTTAGAACAATTTTAAATATGTATTTTTATCTAAGTGACACTAAATATCATAAAAATTATCCATTGATGCTCTTTCTTAAAATCACGGTTCCGAACGTAGTCGGATACCTTAAAAGTATTTGGTTTCAACTTCTACCTTATCAAACTGAAACCACCCTTTCATTAGTCAATATATATTTGCCAATATAGCAAATATGAATGTTTCTGTGTATTTGAACCCGAATATATGCTATAGATATGTCAATAGCAGTTTTGAAGCAAATTTGAGCTAAAAATTGACAGCAATAATTTTTATATTTAATTTTCCTTATAACTACATGGTAATATATATTAGTTAATGACTTCTCTTATTTCTCTTAGAATATGAAAATAGTACGTGATATGGTATCTTAAACGATTGGACTACTTCATAACATTTCAGTAATATATATATATATATATATATATATATATATATATATATATATTCCTCTTCATTTAACTTTTAAGAATAAAATTACTCAAGGCTTATAATCCGCAAAGCATTTTTTGGATATAATCAAGAATCAAGTACATGATATGATAAGAATAGTCCTTTTATAGGAATGATATCATTTTTAAAGGAATAGCTTAACTTAAAATATTTTTATCTATATATATCAAATGTGAGCAAATAATTGCTTGCGGGTCACACAACATGCACGGAAAACATGAACAGAAAATGTTCTCTATATTTAGATCAATCAAGCTGTGATGAGAATTTCAACGATCAATCTCATTCATAACATCCAAAAAATGCATTTAAGTGTGATAAGGTTGCATTTGCCTCATAAAACTGTTTCTGAAATTAAATATGTTTGTAGCTATTAATTTGAAATTAGCATAGGGAATAAAAATCCAATTCAATTGACTCTATTTTATATATTTAACTTATATTTTATTGATTTTTATGGTACAATTTGTACCTTTTTTTACTTAAGATGCAAAGTTAACTTCTGTATTTTAAAAAAGGTGTGGGCATCCGTTATCCTCCACTTCTTCATTGAGACCCTTGAACCAAAACAATTGCCTAATCCTGCTGGTATAAATGGATATTTTGAAGCAGTATTTTTTGTATGTATTATTTAATTTGTTGTTTAAATATAAAAAAAAATTGAGCATCAAACTATAAAGTGTAGGAAAACTCTCCATCTCAATAAATACAGTAATGCCTCGACTTACGCTACCCTGACTTCCGTGAGTTCGGAGTTACGTGATTTTCAAATCTCATCTTTCCGACTTTTGTTTGAGGGGGAAAAATGGTGAAATTGTTAATATGATTGAAGAATATACAGATCTTGTCAGGTAAATAAATTTAAAAGTAAATAGTGGTGACGTTCAATAGCTTCTGGATTCTCAAAATCATGAGCTAACAATTGTTGAGTTCATAGAAATGTACGAGCAAATGCAATAAATAAAAAAACTTGAGTATTTAGACCCAGTTCAGTCAGAATGTAGAAAGACAGATTTGACAGAAGACCTCAGTTTAATTTTAAAAAAAAGAGATTTTAAATTTTAGAAAATACTGACTTTAATGAAGGGTGTTTTTTTCAACAAAACAAGGAATGAAAAAATATTAGCATGCTATGAGGAAATTTTGCAGAAAAAATATCTTTAAGCCGGCAGACTACCTTGTTAGATATTACGCAACCTCTCTTACATCATATTAACTTATGCTTACGATTTTGTATGTGTGTTATCTAAATGTTTGGTACACTTTTTTTCTTATAAATTATTATTTTATTTCGTGTCTGACCCAACTAAATATAATTTATATGTATTTATATGCCAAATGATACCCCGACTTACGCGGTGATCACTCTGACCCACCTCTCACATAAGCTCGGGGTATTTTTGTAAATAAAATTAAACAAGTAATATAAAAAACATTTCATTCAATTCCTACTTAGATCAACAAAGAAAAATTTTATTTTAGCTAATTTTTATTAAATAGTTACAATTAATATACACAGGTCAGAATCACAACATCAAGTGGTAATTAATTTTTATTAATTATCTTTAAATTATCGTATTGTCATTCAAAACAATCGTGTGTATAAAATTCCAGTTCAACTGAATGCTTTAAACGTGAGAAAAAAGCCTTTCCAGGTTTTGACACAAGTCGCCAAAAGGGTCGCTAAGTCACCAAAATTGATGCCAACTGACTGTATTCGTAATTTTTTAATTAATTAGTTTTAATCAATTAATTTTTATTAATTATAATTAAATTATTGTATTGCCATCCAAAATAATCATGTATATGAAATTTCAGCTCATTTGAGGGCTTTAAACTGTATTTTATTAACTGTTGAAAATTCCAACCAGATAACTAAATAAATAAATATATAGAGTGTGAGCTAATTGTAGGAATGTAAAAGAGTTTCCTCATGCATAGGACTGCAATGATGGGAATATTTATATTTCAAGCAAGATAATTTTTTTAATGTTGTATATTTTCTATTGTTACAATATTTGTTTATTTCTTCGGTCTTATTTAAGCTATGTGATTCGAGCACAAAAATACAAATGGTATTATTTGTACTTGAAATATAGTTCTATATTCCTCCTACATTGTTTCCAGTTTCGATCCACTAGTGTAGTTTTGATATTTCCATTTCTGAAATATTCAAATAGTACGATTTATCGAAATTCTTTTAAAATAAGAGATCTGAATAAAATATCTCTAACGTGGAGTAAGAAAAAATTTTAGGATTTTTTAAGAGAATTTCCTTCAAATCGATTTCATATGCTTCTTTCTACAACTCTAAATAATATTGTTGTAATTTTAGTTTGTTTTATTGAACTCATTTTTAAAAATTATACATCAAACTTTTAAGCTAAAAACTCAAATAAAATAATAAATATTATTTTTTTGTGATAAAAGAGTTTTTTTTTCTTAAGGCTAAGGATTGCCTACTCAACTAAAAATGCGGTAGCTTGCATTCTTTTTTTTAAATTTCCGAATGTTTTGAAGATTTGCCTCAATATAATTATTATATTTAATTTTTTTTATCCTTAGAAATGTATCCTTTACATTTATCCTTCAAAAACTTGGAATAATAATTTTTTGACTTAATGTTTAAGTACTGCGATGAAGCTGTATTTGTAGTGGCTTGATATCCTTTGTAATATTTTTTTTCAACATCTGAACATGCACAATTATCAAGCTGTTATAAGTTTAAAACTAGGTTTAATATAGAACAACCGATTTTAAATTGTTTATTTAATTAATATTTTATTATTAATTAAATTATTTGTTTATTTTGTTTTTTCGAACTTTTAATTATTTCTTTAAATTTGAAAATACTAGTTTAATTACGTATTTGTACGATATATTTTAAATACTTTGCTAATTTAATAACGGAGTGCTAACCGCGAATTTGTTGTTTATATTTGCTAAGATGAGCGATGATATCACAATACGGTTACCTTGATATTTTTATCATGGGATAATGTGATGGACATGGGAATGACATATAATATAGTAACTTTTTTCAATGGTAACCCTATTAATATCAGGTGACGATTTTAATTTAATTTCCTTAAAAATTGAGCCATTTTAATTGCAATTATTCTTCAAGCTATTGTTTTAGTCTTCTGTTGTATTTTGTGATATTTCCGAATAAGGATATTTCTTATATCATTGCTGAATACCAGGATATTTAAAAAAAATTAGGGCTGTGCTTTTATTAACTGTTTATATTGCGCATCTCCACTTCATTTTACTTTTAAGTAATGCATTTTTAAACATCCCTTGTTGGATGACATTCATTAAAAGAAGTTGTAGATTTGCAACACGTTGCACACACAAGTTACCAGCAATTATAAATTCACATTCATTGTTGATTAACTTTAACATATATCATGCAATTATTTATGTATAATTCAATAATTATATTGTAATACAATACATACATAATGCAATAACTATATTGTAATACAATACATTCATAATACAATAATTATATTATATACTAGCTGTATGGACCGGCGTTACACGGTTATTCTGTATTCATATAAGTAAAAGCTTCAGTAAAACATACTTTTTCAAAATTTCTTTGCATTGCAGTTTGAAGAAATATTGCGTATTTTTCAGAATAAAAAAATGCTAACACTTATATGTGCATTGATAAAATAAACGTAAAACAGGACAAATGAAATTGATAAAAGAATGTCTATTTTATTTTTCTTAACATTTTAAGCAACCTTTTTTTTTTTTTTTTAAAAAAAATTAAAGACCATTAGTTTTCTTATAGTTTTCAAAAATAATATATGGTTAATTAAGTTAAGTTAATTACTTTACATATGTGTGTAAAATGAATTTCCTAATCAAGAAATATTTTTATAAGTAGTATGTTAATGAAAAAATATAATATAAAATTATATTATGCTCAGTAAAACAATAGAAAAATTTGAAATTAAATTACTTTTGAAACTTTAAAGAGTGCTTGAAATATCATAAAAAGCACAGAAAATAAGGATCACAATTAATAATGAAGCATAATATATAGCCATGACTTTTTTTAAACTTGTTGTGGGTGACATCTGATGCTGATATACAGTTTTTCAAATATAAATTCATTTATTAAATTAAAAAATATGGTTACAAAAATAATAGTCCAACACAGCATATATAGAAAGGAAAATCGTTCGTCGGGAACAATCGATTTGAGCCTTAACTATCTATAAGTCTCTTTACACATGTACCAGCTCCGCTTCCCATTTGTAAGCTGAAACCTCGAAAAGAGTGACATACTGCGCGTGCGCAAAGATTTCAGCCATCCTATTAAGTAAAATCCAGTTTCTTATTAAAGTTTCTAATTGTTTGAAGGCTTAATTTTTAAGTTATGTGCTTTAAAGCGTCATACATCGATTTCAAACAACGGTAATTTTTAAACAAAAAAATATAACAAAAATAATACTTAAATATTTCCCGTAAAAAGAAAAAAACCCGAAAAACACAGTTTTTTTTAAATACCGTAATTTTTAAGATATTTTGTCAATCTTTGTACAGATTATGGATAATATTGTTCTACACACGAAAAAAAGTTTCGTGAGATTATTTTTATAAAAAAGAAGTTATTAAGAGAATAATTTTTGAAAAATCGTTAAAAAACCTTTTTTGACATTTAATGTTTTAAATGATTGATTCTAAAAGAGAAAAGCATGAACTTTATTAGTGTAAAATATTTTTTCGTTAGCTCGAAAAAAAATGCAAGCGGAACAATTTAGAAATCATACTCATAAAAATGTATCGGTTTTGTCCCATTTTAAAAAATCGTAAAAAGTAGAAAATATCATTTTTTGTAAGAAAAGTTATACCATATCGTGGCGAAATAAATTGTCTTTCCAATTCTGTAATTATTTTTTGTCTGATTCTGATGAAAAAATTAGATCGCGCTTTAAAAAACGTTTGAAAAGAAAAAAAGAAACAGGTCGAAGTTTTAGAACTTCACCGCCTTGCGGGAAAAAAGGCGCTAATCATGCGTTTCACAAATTCTTTTTAACTAACTAGAATATCGGGATATATATGGTAAAAACAGATTCCTCGGATCATTTTCGAGCTTTTGGTACCTTCGGCAAGTTTCTGCGTCGTGCAGTCCGTGAGAAGATAGAATTACGTACATTTGTTTACCTACAAATTTTATTAGTGTAGATGATTAGTGTTTTATATTATATGGTTATTATTTTATACAATAATTATCATTATATTATATTATATAATTATTTTTAAATTTATAATGCGATTATTATTTTATATAAAAATAAGAAATTAAACTATATTGCATAACTATTATTATATATTACATTATAATTACTATCCATATATATGCATATATAAATGGATGTTTGTACATATGACCTCACTTCACTCCAACACTGTTCAACTGATTACTACGGAAATTAGCAGCTCTGTATTTTTGTGTTCTATTCTCTTTCTTGCAGCTCTCTACTAAGTGGCGCTACAGCATATGAATTTCCACACCGTTCAATTAACCGTCAAGTTTCCAACAGGGTTGCCAATAATGATGCTAACGTGGCTCTATCTCCACCATTTTGCTATGCTACCAATGAATCGCCATTATAATGTAAGAAAAGGTATTACTTACGAATATTACAATTTTAGCATAAATTAAATTCATCAAAAATAAAAGTAACGTATTACACATCCAGATATAAATAATGTACACTATTTTAGGTACTCATTACACATTATTTGCTGCAATATGTTTGTAGCACATCCCATATTTTAACTCACTAGATCGGAGCACCTTACAATGGAGTGTACATCTATAATAGTACTAGTTATCTCCGCTAGATTCACAGGATATATTTCGGCTATGCTCATGGGTATTCATTCTCAAATCGGATACCAGAGAGTACTCAGCACGCCGATGAGTTCGAATATGCGTCTACAATAAAGTTGTTGAGTTTTATCCGAATGCATTCTACTTCAACTTTAAACCAACACATCATTCATATTACTTTTGCTGAGCAGATATCAGCTTGGGAAGATATTTTCAAAAATTAACCGACAAGGGAATTACGGAGGGAGAGGGGTAGGGGTGTACAAACAGAACACACACAAAACTCAGCTATTAGACCTACAGACTTAAAATTTAATAAATATGATCTTTTGTTCAGCTTAGATATGCAAATAGCTTTTTTTGTTTAATTTACAATTCACGTAAAATTAATTCCTTATAAACTTCTTTATCCTTCAATCTGTATTGTTTAATTTTAAATTCCCCCGTGGAAAGATTGAGTACACCAGCTCTACTTATGTATATATATATATCATTATTATTATATATTATATTAATATTAATTATTGATTTATATTGGTTACTTTCAATCACAGCTTGTACATTATTTATTTAAAATATATTTCTATATATTTATATATTTGAAAACAATTCTTTGAAATCATTTTTCTGACGCTTTATCACAGTTTTGATCCATCTTGGATTCAAAATCTTTTAACTATAAGCGCTGTTTGTGGCGTGTAGTACTCCAATATCAAATTAGCTTCATTCCCCATTTCGTTAAGTATAATGTATCCGTAACAGTACTGAAAGAAAAAAATATAATTCATATAAAAAAAAGGATATAGGATTTATATTAACTTCTCACTTTTATGAAAATTAAACTGATTTTAGATAAAGCATTACACATTGTAAACACTCACACATCCTATTTTTTTTCTTTAAAATAATAATTCTTTAAAATAAAAATAAATTAAAAACCGTTCAAAATATTATCATTTATGAGAGGTGGCCATAGAAAAAATATTATTTACCATTACATGTCATGCCTAATAAGCTCACTGTTATGCTGTAATAAAAAGAAAGATAAAGATCTAAGTATATTATCTCTTTTTTCCGTTTTTTTATAAAATAAATAATTTAAAATAAAATAATTTGCATTCGTTTACATTTCTAAATAAGCGTTTTTTATTTATTGAATACATTATAGAACATATTCATTTAATAGCTATATATTTGCAAATAAAATATAGTATTTTAACACAAGCTGTAAACATTTATTTGTCATAATATTCTTAGCCTGTTACGCCTAGATCGCCAGGCAGAATATTTTAAATTTAGCATACTTAAATCTAATAAGATTTTAATACATGTAATTACCAAAATATCTTCAAATTGAATGTCTGTATTAGTAGAAAAAATAATATAATTTTTTAACGTCAATTCCTTCTTCGTTAGAAAAAAGTACTGGCGCTATCTGTTACAGCTAAAGGGTGTTTTTTAGAGGTATAGAACTTTAAATTGCAATAAAACAACGATGTATTATTCGATTGACATGAATTTTTTTTATTCGAAAAATAATCTTGTAGCATTACATTTTAAATATGATTTCTGGCATATAACTGCCACGTCTGGGTCGGATGTAGTCCAATCTGGACGTCCAATTTTCGATGACTTTTTCCAACATTTGTGGCCGTATATCGGCAATAACACGGCGAATGTTGTCTTCCAAATGGTCAAGCGTTTGTGGCTTATCCGCATAGACCAATGACTTTACATAGCCCCACAGAAAATAGTCTAGCGGTGTTAAATTACAAGATCTTGGAGGCCAATTCACAGGTCCAAAACGGGAAATTAAGCGGTCACCAAACGTGTCTTTCAATAAATCGATTGTGGCACGAGCTGTGTGACATGTTGCGCCGTCTTGTTGGGACCACAGCTCCTGGACATCATTATTGTTCAATTCAGGAATGAAAAAGTTAGTAATCATGGATCTATACCGATCACCATTGACTGTAACGTTGTGGCCTTCATCGTTTTTGAAGAAGGATTCCACTAGCCCATAAAGCGCACCAAACAGACAGTTTTTCTGGATGTAACGGTGTTTCGACATACACTTGTGGATTAGCTTCACTCCAAATGCGGCAGTTTTGTTTGTTGACGTAGCCATTCAAGCAGAAGTGCGCTTCATCGCTAAACAAATTTCGCTTATGAAAATCGGGAACAACGGCAATCTCGTTTTGGGTCCATTGGACGAATCTACGTCTTGCTTGATGATCGTTTTGATGAATTGCCAAACCAAACTGAGAATAAATCACTTGACAGCTGTTAAATCGGTCGCCATCTTGGAAAGTAATGCCAACTTAAACTTCTATACCTGGAAAAAACACTCTTTAGTTGTAACTAAGACAGAAATAACGCAGAATAAATTTAAAATTAAAAAAAAAATTAATATTTATGAATTAATATTTTTAAAAAACTGTATTAACATCAAGTGTTATCCACTACAAGTTGAAAAAAACTTTATTTGAATTTGAATGAAAGAATAGGAAGTAATTTATTAATGATTGAAAATTAGAACAAAAGGGGGAATATAGGAAGAGAATGAACTAATAGTAGGGATTTATAAAAAGAAAATCTGCCAGTTCAAGACTATTTACAAGTGCATAATACATACTTTATAGTAGAAGTTAGTTTTGAATTACGTTCAATGTAAAAGTCGAAACAGAACTCGCATATTTATATGCCTCGAAAATCTCTCTCAAACTCCTCTTACCTTTTCCAAATGTATCTATCTTGCCCTGATTTTAAAAAAAAATATATCCCTTAAAGAATTTAAGAAGAAAACATCATATCAATGTTTAGAGAAGATCACGATGAGAAATAGTAGATGGAAAAAAGAAGTCGGCAAAAATGAAGCTAGGCTTTAAAGTGAGAAAATGAACGAGTCAAAGGATGAAATGTATATGTATGGATGATGATGAGAATCAAAATTTGTTGCTGTTAGAAGTTTCATTGATATTATTGCAGTTATATGCATATATTTTAAAAGTTGGTGCTTCAAAAGTAAGAATGTTATATATTGAGATAGCAATGCAGTCTGAGTAAATAGTCTGATGTTGTGCCCTTTTTAGAACGCAGGGTTCTTAGAGATATGTTGACTCAAGTTTTGCTTTATAGTTATTGTCTGACATATATAGGAAATAGATTGGTTCGTTGAACGGTGTACGATGATTTTATGCAAATCAGTGGCAAAAAACAAGATAGTTCTTTAAGAGTGATGTGAATTTATTTTCGAAAATTCAATCCTTAAAATACAGGATTCAGCATCAATATTCGTAGAACAAATCTCAGATAGTCTTTACACCTTCAGCATTACTCAGACACAATTATCAATGTCTAAAATACACGTATATAAAATATTATTCATAAGCAATCGCTCTTTCAACAGCAGAAGTAATCACTATTCGCTTCAACAATCAGAGCAATACTAACTGATCACTAGTTAAAGACAGACTGATTGAATTTTGACGAGCATCTCTCTATTTATATCCCTCGCGGGTAGTTCAAGAAAAGACCGCTTGAGTCTTAGATCGTCATAGAAGAAACCAGAGGGTCTCGAACTCATCAAAAATAGTCTCCAACATGGCTGCCAAGTCGGCAACGGTCACCAAAAATGATGCCAACTTGGCTCTGATGCCAATATTTTGCCAAGTTCCCATTGAATCGCGATTATAACATAAGGAACGGCGTTTCTTGCGAATTCAACATAAAATAAATGCAACATAGAGAAATAGAAATGCATTACACATCCAAATACAAATTATTTACACTATTTTGCACAAAATTCATAAAATTATTGCTTCTTCATTCTCTGAATCTGCAAGAATTGCTTTAGAAGTATGGAAAAATCACTGCTTAATTTGTTAAATAAATGTAAAAAAAGTTAAAACCAAGTGTATGAATGTAAATTCTATTTTTGACCATAAATTCTTACTATTTTACCTGAAAACGTTAGAATGCGTTATATTATAATTTTAACTTGTGGTTTCTCAAGTTTCATAATTTATTGCAAGAACGAATGTGATGTTCGGTATTTTTATTAAAGCATTTAAAAATATGACTCATTTTGCTTGAATAAGTAATGAGTTTTCATACAAATAAGCGTGGAATCTGCTGCATTCTCATTATGAATTTTAATATATATAGCTGTTATTGAAAAAGTTCGATCCTCACCAAATTTAAAGTGCATCAGCCCCTGTGGGTTTGAAACGACATCGAAAATCAAGCCTTTTACGCTAGCCCTTCACGCGTGAAAGAAACGACCTCGCGCCGGGTATCTCATACCTTACAGCAGTGTTTCTTAAACTTCTAATACTGGCTACCCAATTTTCAATCGTAATTTTTTCCCTCTGTACAACAATAATGTATTTACTGAAATAAAAATGCACTTCGAAAGAGAGAGATGCTAAAGTTACAATACGATCTGAATTATAAACCGTACAAATTAATACGATAAGTGTATTAAATTTTGTATATGTAACTTTTAAGTAGTATGTATTTTAAGAATTTTTTTTTACTTAAAATATATATATTATTTACTTATTACTATGTTATTTTTCTTTGTCTAATTTTTAAATTGGAACAGATCGCAAAAATGATATATTTAGTTAAAGATTTATTTCCTTCAGCATCCATTTCTCAAAGTACAAATGTCATTAGAAAAATAGTCTTGTCTATGTTGCTCTCTGTTTGATCACTACAACCGGGATAGCTCAATAACACACACCTCACGCATGGACTGTAAAACACTCTCTATTTTTATTCACCTAAACACATAGTAACTAGAGATACACAGACAGCGCCGTCTGGAGCACGGTTTTTGCGACAAGCATGAACATTCTCCCCCGCGTTGACATGTGATACATTCAACAATAACACAAATTACAATAAAACGATAAAATATTATAGGATTACGTAAAACAAATTAAGGTACATATAAAAATTCTAATACACAATATTCAGAGACAAAATTCAAACTGGCATAGGTAAAAGACAATCTCTTGAAATGGCTCTTTTATATTCTCCAAATTGTGTTTTTACTTTTACAACCCATATTAGTGTATCACTGCCACTATAAATCTCAGTGATTCTCCCTAAAGGCCATTTAAAGGTTGGCATATTGTCTTCAATGAGAACTACCAAATCACCCACGTTAACATTTTGTTTTTTAAATTGCCATTTATTGCGTTGTTGTAATTCACTAAGATAACATCTGTGCCACTTATTCCAAATTAGTTGTACTAGTCTAGTTATCCGTTGCCATTTTTAAGGGCATTCTCTTTTAATTCAATTAAATTGGGCTCGACTACTGAAGTCATAGACCTCCCTATCAAAAAGTGGGCTGGAGTTAAAGCGTTCAAGTCATCCGAATTGCTCGATAAAGGGCACAGTGGCCTGGAATTTAAAATTCCCTCTAATTGGATACAAACAGTTAAAAATTCCTCATAGGTTAAATTTGAGACACTGACAACTCTCCTAAGATGGTACTTTATTGACTTAACCGAAGCTTCCCAAAGACCACCAAAGGATGGCGCTCTAGGTGGTATAAACTTCCATTCTATACCCTCAGCAGATAAGAAACCTGCTAAATTATCATCTGAATCCTAAATAAGTTTTAGAAATCTCTTGAGCTCTTTATTGGCACCCACAAATGTTTTCCCATTATCGGAATACAATTTAGCACATTTACCTCTGCGACTAAAAAATCTTTTTAATGTAGCAATAAAAGCATCAGATGTAAGATCTGACACAATTTCTATGTGAATCGCTTTAGACACAAAACATACAAATACACAAATACAAATTTTATGCAAAATTCCTTTTCTTTGATTTTTGTACCTGATTATGAATGGGCCACAAAAATCCACACCAGAACAGTTGAACGGGTAATCTGGGACTACTCTATCACGGAGTAGATTACCCATTAGCTGAGAGGTAACAAGGGGTCGGCTTTTAAAACAGACAAGGCACTCATGCACTACTTTTCTGCACAATGAACGACCATTTAATGGCCAGAACTTTTCCCTTACATAGTGTAGAAGAGAAGAAGCACCAGTATGCAGATTCTTTCTATGGAAATGGACAATTATTTGAACAGTTAAATTATGATTTTCTGGTAAAATTGCAGGATGTTTATTAACATAAGGTAAATCTGAATTACTCAGACGGCCTCCAACTCTCAATAATCCATCACTGTCTATAAAGGGGTTTAAATTTCTAAGTTTACTATTAGGTGAGACAACTTCTTTACTTTGTAAGCTCTTAATTTCAGCCAAAAAAACCTGTTCTTGGACCATTCTGATCAGTTTAGTTTCTGCTTGGTCTATATCTGTAGCAGAAAGGGGACTACTCAATGTTAGTTTACGTTTGTTTACATTATTACTAAATCTTATCACATAACTAAATATATGAACCATTTTCATATAACTATTACTTTTACGTAACAAAGTAGATAAAATAGAAGATGCACAATTAGTTGAAACACAAACACTAGATGTAATTATATCAGAACTCGAACCAGGTTTCAGTTCCTTAGAATACTCGCATTCCTTAACTGGTGACAAACCTGTTTCTTCACTTGACAACTTACCTTTTTCAAGGAATTGTGGACCATGCCACCATAACCTTAAATTTGGAAGGTCACAAGGGCGCAATCCCCGAGACACAAGATCTGCTGGGTTGAGAACAGATGGCACATGGTTCCACTGGAATCCTTCACTCAATTCTTGCCCCTTGGCGACACGATTGGCCACGAAGGTTTTTAAACGATTGGTAGGTGTAATTAACCATGCCAATGCAATAGTTGAATCCGTATGTAGCACAATATCACTTATGTTTAACCTCAAGGTGGAGTGTATTTTCTTGACGAGTTGAGCTAATAAAACACAGGCACAAAGCTCGAGTCGAGGTATGGAAATAACTCGAATTGGTGCAACATGAGATTTGCTGGCAAGAATGCTCACTTTGGCAGCACCGTTGTGAAGAAAACACTGTAGGTAAACGACCGCTCCGTTGGCCGCTTCAGATGCATCCGCAAATCCTTGGAGAACGATTCTAACATTATTGTCAGCCATAATAAATCTGTTAATTTTCTCTTCCTCGATACATTTTAATGTTGTCAAATTCTCTCCACTCGTTGGCAATTGAATTAGGTAACACATCATCCCAATCCAGTTTACATTGCCATAATTGCTGCAGAAACACCTTTGCTTTCACAATCACTGGGCCTAAGAAACCCAAAGGATCGTATAGCTTAGCAATTACACTTAAAACTTCACGTTTTGTATATATATGTTTAGCTGAAACAGATACCTTAAACACGAAACAATCTTCAAATGGCTTCCAACTAATTCCCAATGTCTTCACAGATAAGTCAATGTCAGTAGAAAATGAATGCTCGACGTCTGATGACAACGAACTATTTAATAACTCAGGAGAATTAGATGACCACTTATGAAAGTTCATTCCACAAGATTGCAGGGCGTCTTTCAGTTGTGATTGCAATTGTTGAGCAGTCTCCAAATCCGGCGCTCCGCTCACAATATCATCCATGTAGGTATCATATAACAGGGTTTCAGAAGCTAAAGGAAATCTCGATTTTTCATCCTTCGCCAACTGCTGCAGGGTTCTTATGTCAAGGAAGGGTGCGTTGGACAGCCCGTAAGTGACAGGTTTTAGTCGGTACTTTAAAATTTCTGCATCTAGTCCATGTTTCCATATAATGCGTTGCAAATCCTGCTGATCAGGATTTATTAATATTTGCCTGTACATCTTTTGGATGTCAGTCGTAAAAGCAAATTTGTGTCTTCTAAAACCAGATATTGTCTCAAACACATCTTCCTTCACTTCGCCTTTCTATAAAATGTCATTAAGGCTTATGCCTGTTGTGGTGGGGGATGAACCGTTAAGGACGATTCTTAGTTTAGTAGTCAGTTTTTCAAGGCGTAATACACCATGGTGGGGTATGTAGTAATGTGTGGGTGGTTCACTTGACTCAACTACCCTTTCCAAATGGCCTAACTCCTCATATTCCTTCAAAAATTCCACATACAACGATAAATAACTAGAATCCCTAGACAACAGTTTCCACAATGAATTAAGTCGCCTAATAGCAATATCTTTGGAGTTTCCTAAACAAGACGGATCTTTATTTAATGCCATCGATACTACATACCTACCCTCACAATTCCTCCTATGAGTGCGCACAACTGATCCTCACACAAGGACACCTCTGTATCAACCTTAGGCTCTATGTGAACACCCTCAATTTCCCAGAATTTTTTCAGTGTTTTGTTTAAATCGTCATCAACAATTAATCCGCAATGAACGTGATTCTCTGTAACTTGTGTGTGTGATCTACACTTCCACTTACAACATAACCAAACACGTATTTTGTAACACTAAATGCGAATTATCACAATAAAATTTTCCAGGCTTTAACAATTCGTAAAAGATTTCAGCACCAAGTAACATATCAATTCTAACTGGTATATTAAATTTATCATCCGCTAAGGGCACAAACTCTGAAACATTAACATCTACATCAATCACCTTGTTTGGAATGAGATCTGTAATTTTATTAACTACTAACAACATTAACTCACTCTCAAAAGTTTTGGCTTTATTTGCAACTGAAGTTTTTACGCAATTTTTAACAACCATAGAAGCATCATTAACGCACGAAACCACTGTATTTATTTTCTCCATTTTCAGCTGCAACTTCTCAGCACATGCCCTCGTACATAAAAAAGACTGCGATCTTACATCTAACAAGCATCTGACCTCCACCTATTGAGAGTATTTATTTTTAACAAGCGCGCGAACAGTACTCAAAAACACATTCTTTTTTTAGTCTGCCTTTCTCAAACCCAGTCGCCACAAACTGCGCTTGTGAATTTTCTTCAACTGATCCTTCAATCTGCCCTGGAACAAAAGTAGGAGCATCCAAATTTAAATTACTAGTGGGAGTGGGATTCCTCGTTTTGTCACGTGAAAAATGAATCAAGCTATTATGAGGTCTAAGGCAAAAACAATTTTTCTCTGAACGGCATTCCTTCAATCTATGAGGTAAAAAACAACGAAAACAAAGATTATTCCGTTTAATTACCTCTACTCTATCCTCAACTGACAGTTTCTTAAACTGATAACACTTAGAAAGGGGATGAAAATTATTACCCTTACATAGAACACAATTTGGTTTGATTTCGGCCACGAAAACATTCGACGAGTTTCTCTCTTGACGCCAAGTGCTAACCGTCTGCAGTCTGTTTCGCCCATCTATCTGTTTTGACTCCACTCCCTGGATTTCTGCTCATTAAATCATTCGAAACCTTTCCTCTCGCGGATAAATAGACATCACATTCCCTCCCAAGCTGTTGAGGCTTGAAATATGTTTCTCCCTGTTTCGTTGCAATATGATTCATCGTATCTCTATCTAGCGTTTCAAATATTTTATCTGAAATTATTAGATCACACAAAGAGCGGAATTCATTAACTTTACGCAACTGACAATAATAATCGAAAGTTGCACTTAAGCGGGAAGCAAACTGAACATAGTTTTCGGATGGTAGTTTACGAGCCTTTTTAAAGTTACTCAGGTATTCTTGAGGCGTCGGTTCAAACTCTCTTAATATTAATTCTTTAATTTTAACATAATTGCTTAAATCCTCTTGACTCACATATGTTAGCAAATTATTGACTCTTTCTCCTAAAATATTTAATAGAATTTCGGCTTTTAGCTCATCAGGCACGGATTTGATTTGAAATGCCTTTTCTAAAGAATGAAATAATAAATTAAACTACTCTGACCTAACCGGTACTTGAATTGTCAAAGTTTTAATGCTCTTTACCAAACTCTCCAATTTATCAGTTATGGAGCTTGGTTCTCCGCTTTCAAAAGATTGAGAATTTTTTCGGATTCCTTCCTAACCTTCGCCAATTCTAATTGTTTTTCAATCTGAGATAATTTAATTTTTTCTAATTGAATTTCAGCCTCGCGCTCAATCTGAGATAATTTAATTTTTTTCTAATTGAATTTCAGCCTCGCGCTCAATCTGAGATAATTTAATTTTTCTAATTGAATTTCAGCCTCGCGCTCATTTTTCTCAGCCTCTTGTTTACTTTTCTTTAAAGCATTTTCAACAAGACTACGCACAAATTCAATATCATTTTTATAAACGGCACTTGATTCAATTAACTTTTTTAAATCTATTATTTTAGCTTTGCTAGGAATCTCCAAACCCATTTCCACAGCAATCGAGATAAGCTCGTCTTTCTTTAGATTTAATTTCAACGCCATTTTTAAACTTATTTTGTCACAACATCTACACTATATACACTATTTTCAACCAAAAAGCATTTGTAAACACCTAAATTACACTATTGAGAATAGGAAAGTATACAAAAACACACAACAAGAATATCACAATCAACACAAATCTACAAACACTAATTTCAACCATGATATCTGTTAAAACTATTCAACTATTAACACCAACTTTAGCGAACACAACCAAATAACTCCTAAAAACATCATTAAGAATAGAAACACTCACCTATTCAAAAATTTCACCACCAAATATTCAACTAATAAAGCACAAAACCATAGTTGCTTGTTGAACTCCGGGAAAGTCGGACCAAAATGTTTGATCACTACACCCGGGATAGCTCAATAACACACACCTCACACATGGACTGTAAAACACTCTCTATTTTTATTCACCTAAACACATATTAACCAGAGATACATGGACAGCGCCGTCTGGCGCACGGTTTTTGCGACAAGCATGAACACTCTCTATCATATCCATCACATTTGGCATTATCGGGTACGTTTGCGTGAGTTTGGGCAGCCTATCGGACGTCTGCGCAAAACATGTAAAAATGCTTTTCCTCGTACAATTCCAGTCAGTTTTGGTCGACTTGATACTTCTATAGCTATCGAATTTAGCTTGAATGTACATTTTTTAATTAGCATGTTAATTGCAATTAACGGTAATTAAGTATTTACGGCAGTAGATTAAAACAAAATCATACATACATTTTTAAGTCTTAAGCAAACATTCGACGATCATAAAGCACCAACAAGTACACAGACGAGCATGGTTCCAAAAATTAAATCAAGGCGATATTCTCAAAAATACTTAAATTTTGGATTTACCACTACTGAAGTAAATGATAGGAAAAAAAAGCCCCAGAGCTCGTTATGTGTTAAAACTTACAAATCTGAAGAACAACATGTGAAAGTTGTTTTTAAAACCATGTAAAATCATTTAACTATGTTGGCAAAGAATTTTAAAAAGTATTTTCTGGATGAGGACAACTTGGTAGCAAGTTACGAGTGAACTAGGGATCTATTTCAAGATACTCCAGAAAGGCCCTCAACTTCCTAAGAAGAAATCTTCATTGATTTTACATCCAGTGAAAAATTAAAAGGTAATTTTGTAAAAATTCGCTCTTTGAATTTTGGGTAGAGGTCGATGATGAATTCTCTGTACTGAAAACAAAAGCACTTCGTATACTATTACCATTTTCAACATCCTACCTTTGTTAAACCGGATTTTCTGCGGTGGCTGCTTTGAAGACAAAATATAAATTTCAGCTAAATATAGAAAAATAACTCAGAGTGTCAATTTCTGATATTATATAAACCTTCCTTTGAAAAAAACTTTTCTCTACAAGACAAACGCATGGAAGTCCCTAATAATTATTAAACTTGTTCCTAATTTAGTATTAAGAAATAATTTATAAAATACCTTCTTCAATACTGATACATTAAACGTAAACTGGCTGAAACACCGGCTCTCTTCGCACGAGTTCATTTTTTAAAAAAATAAAACATTATTAATGACATAATACCTGAATTGTAAGGAGAGTAAAACTGCGTGCACGACAATGTATACAAAAATGTAAAATGATTTTTAGATAAATGCTGTAATTGTAAATAACTCTTTAAAAAAACTGTAATTTTAAACCTCACAGAATTTTCATTTAGAATTAATGTTAAATAATGAAAAAGAATATAAAATTCCGATGAAGAATAATTGTGTTATTTTTTAATATCTAAAGCGAGAAGACTTCAAAATGTTTTAAACTGGAGCCGATACTAACGTTAATAGTAGTACCGAGAGTCACTCCAATCATTTGTTTATAATTATTTTTACTGTACACGAGATACAAATTGGAATTCCAGTGAATAATTTAATTAAGAGAAAGTATACTTAACGGCTTTCAAGGAATATTAAATTTTTCTTTGATGATTTTAGAAAAAATCCAATAATACACTGAACTAAAATAATAAAAAGTGCAAGACCTTAATAAAGGACGCAAATCAGAGACACTTTTCACTAATATTACAGAAATGTTATTTGCTGACAAAGCTGTCATATTTTGTTCCAAGTTATTGTAGTTTTAATGAGCTTTCATGATCGAGCGAGTGAATATTAACGTAGCACTATTCAGCTACACAAGGGCTTTTGGAGACGGACCTCGTAATTTTGAACCATGGTCAAGTGATGAGGACGATACTTGAGCTGGCCCCTTTTAACTACCACACCACTCCAACAAGAGGACGTGAGAGCTCTCGATAGATTTAACGTACATCTCTCCCCTACATGGCGGGCCTTTAGTGGTATTGAGATCGAACTCGTGACACCTTTGGTGATTAACAAATAGCAAGTTGAACTTTTTCTTTCTTGTGTCTCTATGACAAGGCGAACTGAACCTTGTGGTATACTTATGGCTTCATATTTTAAATTGATGGAGTTCTTTAGGATGCATTTGAAAATTTTCCTTTCGTTTCATGTTGATGGCGTTTCTCAATCATGAATAATATGCATTCTTTCAGCAGGTCCTTCTTTTGCTTGATAAGTTTCAACTTCCTTCAATAGAAATCAGATGCCCCACGGCACCACTCCGGGGTTAAAAGTGTATTCAGAAAAAAGTACGGATGATCTAATAATCCTTTAAATCAATCAATTATTTTCAAATTATCTTAAAACTCTTTATTATTTACAATTTCCCTAAGCGAAAAACAAACACATAAAAGATGGTACGGAACAATTTAGAAGTAACCATACCAGTAAGTTTGAAGGTCAATCAAATGATTAGTAAATGTATTATGCAGCCTGGCTAAGAAGTGAATCATGTCTTCCTTTTCTTTTTCTACAACTAATGTACAGTATTTCAGAAATAGCTACAGTGATGAATTGTTTATCTTCTTTGAATTTTTCTCAGGGTCTGGGTTTCGTTTTATCTTTTAACGAGTAATATTTTATGTTAAAACGTAATAAAAAAATCTCTCATTGAGGAAATACACCAAATTAAACAAAAATGTTTTTTTTTCTTTAATTTGGTTTTGGGATCAAAGATGGCTATTTGCTGACGGAAAAACGCCTGATGATAAACATAAATTATATCAGTGTTGCTGTGTATTTTTTTATTATGGAAGAAAGTATTTTGTTGTACTCATCTTTCCGGTTTTTTTAAAACACTTTGAGAAACACTGATTTACAAGTATATTTCTTCAGTATGAATGTGTATTTTACTTTTATTCTATCGGAATGTATTTTCAATTGCTTCCTTTCATTAAATTTGTAATTTTTTAAACCTTTTATTTTCGACTTTTCGATACGCTCGCGCCCCCCTTGAAAGGTCATCATGGCCCCCTAAGGGAGCGCGCCCCACAGTTTGAGAAATGCTGTTCTAAGCCACACCCCAAATTCTCAGCATGTTTTTGTGAAAAAAAATGTCATTGCGACTCTAAGCCACACCTCCAATTCTCTACACGTTTTTGAGAAAAAAATTTCGGCATTCGCCATTTTCTCACACAATAACGGTGACAACATTTCGGTGGCATCCAATGCATTTACTATGTAGCAGTCTATCAAAGAAATATATTAAGAAGAATGAAAAGGCATTATAAAAAATGTTGAACATTTACCAGACAAAGTTATATCATTTTGTTTACGCCCAAGGCGAGCATTTGCTTCATTAGTGTCAAATTTTTAGTGGCCGCTGATCTACTTTCGTTTTTCCTCCACGTAAAATTGCTTCCTTTTTCATACTTGTGTCATTGGGAACTCGTCTTGATATTATTACCGATATCTTTGATATTTATTATACGTCATACCTCCTCGATTGTGCGGGAGCCTTCTCCATTGTTTGATTTCTCTTTCATGGATTTTCTTTTTCGCTCAATTTACTGGGTAAAAGCGACAGCCGCGCGGTCACCCGTGAATTTCTAATTTTCGCAAGTCTTTGATCTTAAAGTGATTTAAAAGGAAGCATTTACAAAAAAATCCAAAAAACGAAAAGACAACAATGTTAAGAGGATAGACGAAATACTGGAGAGAAACTGTGGAATGGGGTAAGTCATTCGGTGCAAGTGGCCAGAATGGACAGTTAAATTTTTTCTTTTGAAATAGACGAAAACTCAGATTTTCCCACGCAACAAATGTTTTGTCTTCGATTTTAAGCCGCACCCGTTTTTCTGTAGCTTTAATGCTTGAAAAATAGTGCAGCTTTGATTCGAGTAAATATGGTATATGCACATAAAAGTGAATCATGGTGGAATACTAAGCCTTACAGTGCAATGGAGACATATATAGTATCGGATTTTTGGTATTATCTTTCCATTTGCGTTTTTTGTCAAGCAGGAAATTACATATTGTCTTGCCAACTCCTGTTCTTTCTCGAATATTTTCAAGAATCTAAATTCCTGTCTTCACTGAAAAAATCGCGTTTTCACCCCCAAAGAAAATATGGAATGAGAAGTGTTAGAGTACAACTATAGAGGGCGCTGTGAAAGCGTGTCTATATAAAAATGTAGTGATATGCCCACAGACGCCCGAGAGAGTAGAAGGCATGCGATCTGTTGCGAGTAATAGCGTTTGATAATAGTTCATTTAAACGTGTTTAATAAAGTCTTGTGTTTATAAGTAAGTGTGGAAGTCAATAATTTGAGTAGTGAGTCACATTCCATCCGGATCAAAATATGAAATCACTAAGCGTGGGTTCTGGATTCGAGTGAGTCCACACCAGATGTATTTCAGCAGCATACACCTGCTGTATCTTTTAAAATCACCAGTACTACTAATCTCACTATAAAAATTACAAACACGTGCAAATGTAAGATATAAAGAAAAAAATCAGCTTTCGCAAAGCGTACGGGCAAACTGTTTGTGGCCGGCTTTCGGTACTCTTACAATTACCATATACCGTTATATTTTGACCCATTTTTACATAATTGTAATACCGGTATATTCAAGTTTCAATACCGTTTTCTTCGGTATTTACTAGAAATTTTTTAAATTGTCTCCACAATACGTTTAGGGATCGCCAACATTGCAAAATAGTATACGTTTTAGTTTTTATATGTCTCCCTAACGGGTGAAATTATTTAGACCGTTAATACAAAATTGCATCGTACAATCAAGATAAATGATAAAATATGTGAATCATCCGAGGAGGTGAGCCAAAACTATCCTAATGCAGCTCAGTGTGATAGTGCACACGTACAGGTCTCGTAGTCTGATATTCGTCTCTGTGAAATAAGGTTGTAGTTGTGAAGAAAGCAGATAATTTTTTAAAAAATTGGTGAGTTTGTTATTCACATTGTGTTTGCATATCATACTTAAGGGTTCGAAATATTTTTTAGTTTTATTATATACATATACTTAGAAATAATAACCCATAATAATGAAAAAGGATAACTTCAAAGAGCATAAAAAATCAATTGATAATGCTTTGATTTGATTTCATTATTTATGTGATGAAAACCTCAGACTGAAGTAATATTTGCACTTTTTTGTGATTTAAATAAATAAGAATAAGGCCATTTGGATGATCCCACCGCTGCACCCATGGTATCAGAGCAAATACCCTGACGGCTCCTTGGTTCGGGGCAGCAGTAGAGGAGATCAAACTGCGCCTACTCGTTTTCTTAGTGGACATCTGATGTCATTGACTTTTGTCAATGGCATTCAACATTTCGAAATTTGCCGTAAGTGTTCTTCTGCTCAGGCCTCCCGTGGCCACATTTTATCTTGTTTGGGGCTTACCAGACAGGACTTGGCTGAAGAACCTCTATTGGTTTTGGACTTCTTCAGGGTGAATGGACTAATGCACCTAATATAGCTCTGCTGATCTCGGGGATGGGAAACAACAACAGATATTCCTTTACTTTTTTTGATTCTTTATGTACTGTTATAATTTATAGTTAAACATTACTTTGTTGAGATATTTACGCTCTCTAGTAAAACTGACAAATAAAACAAAAAATAACTATGTTTTCTTATTTTTTGTAAAATTTCTACTACCGGTCTAAAACCGGTTTCCCCCAGTATTTAGACCTAAAAACACCGAATACCACCATTGAACTTTTAGTCCGATATTGTAATCTCTACTTAAGGTGTATGGGCAAATCATTTAAGCCAGTGATTCCCAAACTTTTTTAACCCATGGACACTATTTTATAGTCAAAACTTGCCCATGGACCCCTTTTTCAAGTCAGAACTTGCCCAAGGATTCCCTACTGAAAAGGCTACATAAATGCATAGTATAAAAATAAAAAATAAATAAAGAACCTTGAAACCTAAAACCTTGCTTAAGAATAATTTATTACAATTATAACTTTTCTTTAAAATAAAATTTAAAAAAGTTAATGACTTGGATGAACTTGATGGGATGTTATGAGTGTATTTATGTCTATCTTATTGTTTGTGAATAGCAACTGCAAATCCCCTCAAGTACTAATTTTTACTCAGTTTCTTTTTTGTGATTAGGTTTATAATGGCACTGAATCCACGCCCTACCAAATTGGAAGATGTGAAAGTAGCCAACAACTTCTGTACAATAACCCATAATGCAAGATATAAAATTGGGATCTGCTTTTGTAACTCGAATGTGTGGTATCCTTGTTCAATCATTTCTTAAAGTCCCTCATTTGTGGACCTGTATTTGTATGGATTCCTGTGTGTTTGGCATCTTAGTTACTCAACGTGCAAAAGGGCTCAACATCCAGTCGGGAATTTTTAAGTGAATTATTTTATTTATTCAAATTTTCAATCCTGTTCAGTAAAAGGTCTGCTAAGCCTTTCATCCCTGCAACAGGTTGATAAATGAGTACCAAGCTTGCTTGGGAACTGATCACTGGGGATTTCACGTGTGGCTGACCAGTTGACCAAAACATCTGCACTTACAACCCAGCGCCTAAGATCAAGAAAACTGAGATAGGCACAGTAGGCCTTGGCTCTCATGGGCTTTTGTGCCACTGAGTTCAGTCCAGTATTAAAATTTCGATAAAAATAAAAATGGTCAAATTTTTAAAATTTTATATTAAACCCTGCGTGACCTCCTGACGTTGTTCAGGAACCCTCAAAACAATTTTAATTTTCCACTGAACCCCTGAATAACATTCGATAGCCCTGGGGACCTTAGGGATCACTTTGGGAATCACTGATTTAAAGATTTAAAACACCAAAGAAGTAAATGATAATCAATCATTTATATTCACAGAATATTAATAAAGTTTTTAACTTTGAATACATTGTACTAAATTCAGCTGTTCAGGCAGTCTCTAAACGCTTACATCTTTCAGAATTTATCAGTATAAGATATTTATCGGAAAATAGATTTATCACAAAGTTTACGGACCGCAAGACCTGAAACAAATCATTCATTAATCACGATAGCTGCACATTCCAATGGAGTTCTTTTTTTAAAAAGCTTGATTAATTATCACGTTTAATCCCTGAAGGACGAAATGGTGGACTGAAAATTTGTGAGGGAATTAATTCCTTTTTCGTCTTTTTAACTAAAAATAGATGGAGTCTCTGATCTTTTGTCGAATGATTTAGAAACTTTGCCGTGAAAGAAGTGAAATCCAAATCACCTGTTAGGGAAGACCAAATAAATTCACATGTTTTACTTTTAAAATACTTTTCTCTCATAATGATACTTTAAAACTGAATAGAGAGGTTTAAATTGTTCGAAAGTCAAGAAATAAGTTCTGCGTAAACGGAAGTTTCATTTATCTTTAGAACATATTATATTGATGTTAAGTATTTATGGAGTAGGTATAAAAATATTACACACACAAGCAACACAAACAAATGAAGATATTATGGTATCACTATTCAGGGGAATTTATGTTAATGTTTGTTTACATTTGTATGATGGATAATTAATTTTAAAAATTGACTGATATTTATTATTTAGGACATGCTCCGATAAAATGCATTTAAAATAATAATGAAGATATGTATATGAATATGGCATATAGGAGTATATGTAAATTAAATATGGACAAGAGTTATACATAGAAGCTTACTATGGGGGCGCTGTTGTCATTACTATCCTTTTCGTCATTTCCAATTATAGCAAAATCACCATTGCTTTGAGCGAAGAAATTAGCAAGGTATTTTAGAGAAGGTACTGAAATAAATAATATAAAATCCTGAATCTTAAATCTACAGATCAACTTCTATTCATATAGTTCAAAAAAGTTTCAAATCTTGCATTAGAAGTTTTTAAAACTCAGTGGAATTTCGATCTTTTCCCATAGATTAACATTACATTGGAAGTTGGATTGTAAGTTATTGATTTCGGCTCAATGGTGTTGTTTACAAAGTAGAAGTGTGCCCATAAGGTACTTTTTCTATTACTAAAGTTGTAGATTGCATGATAATACACAGAAATAGTTAATTAGCAAATTAGGTACAATTACAACAAAAATTAAAATACACAGAACTTGATATCTTCTTTTTACGGGAAAACCAGAATTTGCGTCTAAAATAGAATTAATACGTGTATTTATTGATGAAAATGTTTATAGCATAATAAACGGATATTTCGTTAATATTAGATAAAAATACCAATATATTGTTTTCACAACTCTCCATTTCCATCAATTGTCCCATTTAATGTAACAAAATTTCATGCATAAAAAACGAGAATCAATTCACAGAACATAGCTCAATTATTTTTATTTGATCAATAATTTTTCGATGTGTTCTTCTTATAACTTTGAAGCATTTCTTCTTAAAAAAATTTGAATCATTAAAATCAATAAATAATACTTCAACTCTACATTGATTCACACAGATCTAAGTTAAATTTCTAATTTGATTTTTACTTTACAAACAGTAGCAAATTTAAAATTAGTCATTAAATCTAAGTGCTATTGAAAAATCATTGTCACCCTTATCTGCTACATTTGAGTTCCCTTTCAATTTGTAATCAATGCGACTATATCTGAGTGTGATACCTGTTTTTCCCCCTCTTTCTTAAATACAATATGATTCACTACCAGAGTGACAAACTTCCAGGGTGTGTAGGGGGAACCAAGACGATTCGGAGTCACATTGAAATATAGGGTTGCAAGTGCAGTATTTGTGAGCTACGGTGCAAAAAGGCAGAGAAAAAGGACCAAATCAACAACACATTAATAAAACAGAAAACAATTTATTAAACGGTTTTATAACACCATGTGCACGAAATTACTACCAGAAGTCGTCTCGCAAGTCTGACAGCGAATCTGCATGCAATTCTTGACGTTCTGGAAGGCAATCCTTCGATAGATGGCCCTGAACGGAAGGTTTCATGAGCACCTATCCTTCAGGAAGTCGTCGTTTGTAATCCGTTCCCCGAGGTAGCAGGATGAACTCGTATTCAAACGAGAAAAGCGATCGATATGTTGATAGTGAATGGATATGCGGATTGTAACTACACGCCACAAGGCGGTTGTATCAGTAAAGTTACTGAAACAGGCGTGTACCACATCACAAGACCTTTGCTAGTGGGAACCGAAGGTTACTTGAGACTGGTTCTTTAAGGTATCCGACTACGTTCGGAACCATGATGTTGCAAAAACGTATAAATGGATACTATGTATGTTATTTAGTGTCACTTAGACTAGAAAATGTATATAAGATTGTTTTAATAATATTATTACAGTAAAAATTATTTAAGTTAAATATTTTGGCAACAAATGATCATAGTATGACCCATTTTTAAAATGTTCTCCTTTTGTGAAAAATGCTTCTATTACAAGAATATTTTGCCTGTATATACCTCAGACCTCTGTACAAAGACTCAACTAGAATTGTAAAAATATAAAACATATAAGTGGGTTTATCCACGTCTAATGACAAAAGAGGGGAGAAATTTTAAGAAAAAAACGCCGATAATTATTTCAATTGGTTGTAAGTCTGAAAATAATGTGAATTTTTCAAAAATCGTAGTTGAGCCTCTGTACAGAGGTCTGAGCTATATACAGGCAAAGTGTTATTATAATAGAAGTGTGAAGATCCCCTTGGATCTCACGTTGAGAACGAGAATGCTTTTGAGTCAAAGAAGAGCCATTTTAATGAATAACTTTCTTTATTTGGTTATCTTTCCCAAATAGAATCAAAGACTTTTAATAACAAATAATTTAAAATAGATATATGAGCTTTAAAAGGGGTTTTCCTTTATATTAACTTAAATATTTAATGATCCGATTAATTAACAATTAGAATATCGATCGCGCAGAGATTACCGCAATAAGAGATCTCAGAATTATATTCAATAATATTCCTATTGAACATTTAACTTTAATCTCACTCCTAATATAAAGCTTTAATGAGACTTTAATTATAAATCAATATTTACCACACTGAATCTCAACTCTTCCTGAGATTAATTTATCCACCTAGAAATCTTGAATATTAAATCTCTAACTTCACTATTATATCTTCCTACTTCAATCTTTCTCTCCTACTGCTTCTCACTTTACTATTCCGTTTGACTTAAATACTTTATCTAATCTGCATAATAAGGAATCCCTGTCCTCTTTTTGGAACTGATTGGAAATAGGTAGGGTAAATAAATTTCCCTAAAAAAGACGTCTCAGAAGGTTAGTGATAAAGTTCCGTATAGATTTGTCACAGAAGCATTTTTCACAAAAGGAGAACATTTGGAAAAAAGATTATTCTAAGTTAATTTTTTGGCAAAATATTGTATTGAAATACCTGTTATTGTCAAAATGTCCTTAAAACAATTTTATACATGCCTTCTAATCTAAGTGACACTAAATATCATGAAAATTATCCATTTATGCGCATTTTTAAAATCACGGTTCCGCACGTAGTCGGATACCTTAACGAGGGAACTGGTTCTTTTTGGTGTACTACCCCTCCCCCTTTCCTTCAGATGAGAACCTAATCGCTCGAATATCTGTAGCTCGATACGCGCCATGCCAAGAATTTTTCCAAATATAAAGAATTCCATCCAGATGCAGTTTCAGGTTTCCCAGACGACTTTCAGTCGTAATTTCAAACATATTGTTAACACGATTTGAACACGATGTTACACACTCAAAAAAATGTTTTTTGCTACCTTAATATGTTGCTGTTTCTGTTGCTTTTCGCTACTTCTTTGCACCGTTGCTCGAAACTATGGCATTTGCAACCCTGCATTATTTTGTGATTCCGAGTCCTATGTACACTCTACCCACACAGCACATTTTTGTGTCTAATAGCGAATCACCCTGTAGAATAACAGAGCAGGTTGTAAGGGCGTCCCCTTCGTTTGCCCTTCTTTGATTTCAGCGTGAGCGAGAGATGCACGAATAACTATAAGAAGCCATGATCCTAATTTGACTTTATTAAGATCAAAACTTAAACGTCTAACAAATAAGATAATAATAAGATATGTGAGGGAATCCACGGTGGCTAAACACACAATATGTATAATACAGAAATAACGTAACTCGGACCACTATCAATAACTAACTCGCCTAAACTCAATTCCAATACTATCACAGATCCGAATATTAAAAAATCACTCCTACCTTAATGTAGATCGATCACTTCAATCATATAGGAAGTTGCGGATTTACTGAAATACAATGGTATGCACCTTGACCTAATGGGTTTCTGTCACGAATAACTTCTCTTAGCTGTCAGTTAATCTTTCCAAAATCCATTCACGCTTGAATCATAACATTCCTCAAATTGCCACCAGCTTACTCTAACTTCTGATATTTAAAAGCTTACTAATTTGCATCTTTTCTTCACGCTTCACTTCTTGGGATTGGTTGGAAAAGAGTTGTCCTTAATTCTGGCCCCAAAGAACCCAAAGGACATGCTAATGAAAAGACGTGTGAACCTGTCACAAGGTTAAGAACTTTCTCATAGGTAGAGAGGATAGCGCTTTGTTTGGAAGAACCAATTCAAGTTTTTGAATGATTTTGAAGCTTTTTTCTTTTGACAGCTAACACATGAGATGTTTTGGGATAAAATCACTCAAATTCTGACCGTTAACTCTGCAGAATCGATTGATGTCGTTTCACTACTTCAATTAACCCTAGAACGTTATGGATTTTGATTATCCTTAAACGTCCACATTTGTCATTTCGACACCTTGACATAAAATATAAAAAGTACTTGTTTTAACTAAATAATGGCAGGACTACTGTTCAGTAGGATTTAGTTTTAAGACTTTTTAATATTATTTCATGTAATTATAATTTATTATCACGCTTTATTTCATAAAAAGCTGACGTTGACATTATATTTCGCGAAGAGAGTCATACCCACCGCCAAAATTTTTTTCAAGACTCCATCTAAACCTTTTTAGGAAAATAAATAGTTTCTCGTGAAACTGACTTTTTAGGTCATATCCTTTGAGGGGTCTTAGCTTGTAGGTGAATTCTAAATATATATTTTTGGTTACCACCTCTTCGGGCATGTCATGTCCTGTGCGTGAATCGCTGTTACAGTTCTTAATGGATGAGCAGGTTTTAAAACCTTTCTTATGCTATGGCGCATTTTTATAGTTATGCTCAAAAAATGTGATATTTAAGTAATTTATATTAAGTTGAGGTCTTTAATAGATATAATACAAAAGTATTTTCGCGAATAAAGAAAGTCTCTTTGCGGGAATGATGAGGAAGAATCGAATATGATAAAGAATAATATTACAAGTATGATTCCTCTACTGAAATCTATCCTGATAACTTTACTCAAGGAGCAGTTATCGCCCTTGATAGAATGACCACGTCGCATTTAATGGCTAGGCGGTGTAATCGTTAGCCTATGACAATACTTTTATGTGTTGTTGAACGTTGCGACGATTCATGCGCAAATAATTTTGTAAATTACTCAGAAACCACCTACTAAACATCAACCCAGAAGTTGATTTCTCAAGTGTTTTGGATTTCTATTTGCAAAATAATTTAAGGAATGGAGAAACCAGAAAGCAATGATTCTACGAAATTAAAAAAATAGTATGATCCAGAGGAAACATCGAACTTTCTCGCAATGAAAACTAAAGGATTGTATAAACAATGTACTGAATGTCTTAATAAAAAGAACAAAAAAAACTAAGTTAATGTGTGAAAAGTGTAATAAAAATATTGTATTTCCCACACACTTTTCTTCTTTTTTCACCTTTGCTGGCTAATTTTACTGTAACACACAATGTAAACTCCCTAGGGTATTAGATACCTTGCGCGTGAAATTCCGTTCGTTTTTTTCATGTGTGAAGGCCGAAGAAAGGAAGATTTTACTATGAAATTGCATGACCATATTTTTTAAAATTTTACGTAAGATATGATATCAACACGTTTCAACTTATTTTCTTTGATTTTCGGTGATGGTGTTAAATGTTGTGATGGTCAATGGTGTTAAAATGTTTAAAAATAATACTTCATATCAGTTTTAATTCCCTATCAATTAATTTTTAAGACACATATTATCTCTCAAACATCAATGTGTCTAAGTTTATATTTCTTATTCCATTTAATGTTTGAATTTTGTGTGCTAGTCTTGATTCTTATGATATAAATGGGGGAATTATTTATAACCCAGTTTGTATTTTCTTTATGTAATCTTAAACACTATTTATAACTTTAAGTTTATGACTAGAATTATCGTAAATAATACGCGTACACTGTTGGCTACCGTAAATACAACACCAAGAAAGACAAGGGATAGCACAACAAAATTTATTTTGTAGATAACATGTTGACCAAGTATCAAATTATTTAATTTATAGACTTCTGTGAAGTGTGGTTTCTTCCAGAATCGGGGTAGCTAGAGTAGCCACCATTGTTGGAGATAACCGCTGCCACAAGCCTCGGCATTGATTCAAAGAGACTTTGGATGTGTTCTTGGGGTGCAGCAGATCAAGCAGCTTCCACACGTTGCTAAATGTGATCTGGTGTGGCAGCTGGGCGTGTAATCTGGGTAAATCGTTGAGCAACCATGGACCACATGTTTTCTATCGGTGAAAGATCCGTAGAGCGAGCTGGCGAGGGAAGAAATTCAATCTGGTGATTGACGAAGAACCTTTGGACAATGCGTGCCATGTGTGATGGCGCATTATCCTGTTGAAATATGGCTGTGACCAAGCCCTGAAGGTAAGGAAGAACCACTGGCTTCAACACCTCGGAGATGTAGCGCTGGTTGTTTAATGTACTGGCAAAAGTAAAGGAATGCGAGAGTAATATCCAATTCTATCCCATACCATAATACTTGGTGCAGGACCAGTGTGGCGGTGCATAACGCAGCTGTTCAGCATCCTCTCTTCTCGGTGTCTCCAGACTCCATCGTGGTGTTGCTGACAGATGAGTGACTCGTCAGCAAAGACAACTTCATTCCATTCTGCCGCCCACATCCTTCTTTCATCATCACACCACTGGCGGCGGAGACGTCTGTGGTTTTGCGTAAAGGGTAGAGCAAGCAATGGACGTCTTGTGGAATGGACCACTCTGCTGTAAAGGGCGTCTAATGGTACGCGCAGACACTGAATGATGCGTTACAGACTCAATGTGCTGTGCTATGGTTCATGATGTGACTGAGTGATCCCTCACTACCATGCGCACAATTCGCCTGTCTTCAGGTGAAGTGGTGCACTGAGGTGGATGCGATTGAGCACGTCGGTCCGTCGTACCCTCCTGCATCTAACGGTCACATATCCGCATTATAGTTGTTTGGTTTCGTCCAACACGACTACCGATTTCCCTGAAAGAAAATCCACAATCTCACTAGGTCACTATCCTTCCTCTGTTAAACTTCGGATACTTGATCAAAAGCTGATCGCTGTTTTCTACGAGACATAACTGATCGTTTTTTGAAAAAAACACAAGAAAAACACAATTGCCGAATTTGAAATCGTCGAAATCTCCCAGCCTTAAATAGCGCTTTGAAGTGGCGCCACAGGCGCGTGTGTTGTGTGCCTGCGCTTAAATTCTAATCATTTGCATATTTTACCTCCGCTAATGCATGTTGTAAATGTCATGTTATTTGCATGCTTCCTTCCGGGTGTTGCATTTACGGTGACCAGCAGTGTATATACTTTAAAGTTTTTCTTCTTTTAATAAAGTAAAGTCAAGTAAATATAAGAAAAACTTAAACTTTTCTAAGCAATGTTGCTGTACATAAAATTATGGATTCAAAGCAATGAAATGACAAATTTGTTTCGAAATAACTATTCATTGTACATTGATAATGAGGATATTAGCTGAATAGTCATATCAAAGTTATTAATATCAAAATATGAGTTTATTGGTATTGTTATTGTTTGTTGGAGTATCAAGATAGAGAGAGAGAAAAATAAATAATATTAGTCTAGAATATCTTTTTGTGTGCAGAAATTATAAACCATGAAAAGGTCGATATAGGTGCTTTAATAAATTGTCAATACCAATTAGTTTATGAAATTATAAACATATATTGATTAGAAAAAAATACTTCCTAATCAACCTTGTGTGGAACTTTTCAACCTTTTTACAATAATTATCCTTTTAGTAAATATTCTGTTGTAGAAATTATCGAAGAATATTTGTAATAATAAAAAATAATTTATAAAAAATATTTATTTTGATCAAAAAACATTGTCAAAATGTTACAATTATATCATTAATATACATTTAAATATATTAGTATTTGATCATAAAAAATAAATCTGAAAATAGAGTATACTTGTGTGTTCCATGTCCATCTTTAAAGTGATCAATTATTTTACTGGTATTTTTAGATTTCTCAGTAAGGCTCTAAGGCCATTTACAACAAATTGTGTCCTATGGGATCGTTCTGTTCAATTTAGAGTTAAACTCTGCTTGTAACTGTTTGGAATTTAAAAGGACTTTTATGAAGTTTAGATGTTAAGAAAATATGTGGATAAGAATTACTTAATAAACTCTTTTTAATAAAAATTAAAATGCAAATATTAACATTTTTTCCTCTAAATTTCAATTTAATAAATGTTTTATTACTTTGAAAATGTTTATCAAAAATTTTAATACAGTAGTTTAACAAGCTATGCATATTTTCGTGGTACTTTATATCCACGTAACGGCTAAATACAATTTTTCCTAGTTCTTTGCTCTCATTTTTAAAAATAATACTATTCTTCAAATAAAAACTGCATTACAATTAATGATCGAGTATTTTCCGTGCTTTTTAAATGCTTCTAAAAAATACATACTTCACAAATATTTTGTAATAAAAATTTTTCCATGTCAATATTTAACCCTTGCTTATTTGTTTTTCATTTGTTTGAAATCACATATCCACATTAAAAATCGTCGTTATTTGCTGCATTTAAAATATGTATTTTTTAATACGCTTGAAAAAAAGAAAGGAAAATTAAAAAAAAAGGAAAATATTTGTAACTTTTTTTCCTTGGAAATAAAAAAAAGTTTTTTTTTACTGTCTCTGAAAATCAATATGAACTTTTATTGGAAACTCCAGAGAAAAAATAAACACACATATTATAAACAGAACGAGATGAGAAAAGTAATTTTATCAGCTTGTATTGACGATGCATTGCAAATATTAGATACAGACGTTCGAGTTCTTCTAATTCATGATTAAAAAAAAGCATGTTTATCAATGAAGTCACCGTTATTGATTATATCGCATGAAGATGTAAACCTTTCAGAATACTAATAGAGGATGGTATTAAATATTCAGAAAGTATGAATATAAATTTAATATTCTTCAGGAGAGGAATATACAAATATTCCCCCTTTCACTAAATTTATAAAATTAATCTCATTTCAATTTCACTGAAAGAAACTGGAAAATTCATCTCGAATATTTTATTTAACTTCTCAATGCTCCTTTATGAAATATTCTTTTTATCTGGTGTTTGATATGCTAATGAAGTCAGTTTCTTTTTCTTTTCTGTTTTTCAAAATGTTTAGTTAGATTATTTATAAAAGGTTTACGTAATACTTTCAGCTTATCGATTTGTTTATTTGCTTACATTTTTCCATGTAAGCAAATGTGATTATGATATGATTTGTGTGTATAAAGAAAGAAAATTTCAGTTGAAATTAGGGTTGTTTACCTTTTCTGAGTATTTTCAAATCGAATGGTGGAGAAAAATTATTCTTTTTAAACAGAAAAATCTAAGAGTAGATAATTTGATGTTTTGGAATGAGAACAATATGTCACACACTGTCGGGCAAAAACATTATGAACACCTTCACATTTTTCAATGCGCTCGTCTGGATGACATGGAGGCTTCGTGATTAACCATTCGTTAGGCGCACGAAACTATAAGATGCATATTAAAAATATAGTTTTGATGCTGTGTCCGCATGGTGGGTTGAAACAACACACCCTTCCTTCTTCTATCTGTCTTTCGTCACTTACCTAAGATTCCAATGTCAATGACGGAGGGCGATTTCTTCACATTTTGGGCAGCAGAAACCATTGAATCTGATAGAGAAAGCACACCCAACCATGTTAGCCTTTTTATGATTTTGTACAATTTTATTAATTTTGATTTTTTTCCTTGTAAAATAGCGTAGTTTTCAGTTTTAAACGAAATAAACAAGTATTTGTAACTTCTATTTGATAGGGATTTTTTCTTTGCTGGGAGTTTAGATACATCTGAGAGATGCCACGCGCCTAGCCAGTGACTGTATTTTATTCAATCCTCAATGTAGCTGGAATAAACCAAAATATCTATATGACAATCAAAATCACTCAGATCCTCGCGCACATATCTAGGAAAATTAGATCATAAACTTTTGAAAAAGCACCTGCGAATACTGTCTGAGTGTGACATGCAAATGACTCATTTATTTTGACTCAGGATTGAAGAAATATCTGATTACAATGTTCTATTCAAGATGAAAAACTTAGAGAGAAACATGATCAGGAACTAGAAAAATAAGGTAGTGTTTCCTGCCGTTAGGCCCTCTAACATTGTAAGATGATTTGTAAAGGCTTTAACAAGGCATATTAAAATGTAAACAGTTATGGCAAGGTGAAAACTAAACATTATCTTTTTGATGATTTTTCGCATAAATATCTCACATTTCCTGGTTCTTTTTAAAATATTATTTTATGCGAAACATATTCGAATGTCAAATCTCACCAAAAAGTAATCAAGTCATCTTCAAATGTAAGAATAAGATGATGTATCTAAAAGATGTTACGCGCCTGCGGATGGAACTTCATGACTGGTTCTTAGCAGAAAATGACGAGAGAATAGTTTTTAAATACTGATTTAGAAAGTAAGCAATCATTCTTGCACTTATTTACAAGTGAGAGATAAGGAGGCTGTGTTTTAAAAGAATTTGAATGAGGGGAGATTTTAATGGTTTGAAAACTAAAAAAACGAGTACCTCCAAAACAGCCAGATTGGTATTTTCACTGATATCCAGTTTTTAGAATTTGTGTAAAGAATGTAATTTGCAGTGAAACCAGCAGGATACGCCAAGATGATGGACATCCACAAATAATCAAAGTCATAGAACTTTTAAAAATTGCTTCGCTTAGTAAAACATATTTGGAGGCAGACTGCGAGCCAGCTGACAGTCCAATACAATGCAGATCCAAGTAGGAACACACATATCAAGGAACATTGTTCGATATGGGGTTGCACAGCAAACGTCTCACTCGTGTACCCCTGTCAAACAAGCATTTTCGGGAACTACACTTGCAGTGGGCCCAGGTACATCAAGACTGTATCATAGACAAATGGTAGAAAGTTTGCCTGGTCAGATGGCTTACGATTTGTCATTCATCGCTTCAATGGTCTTGTCAAGAGAAGCTCTCTTCAAGGCAAACAGTTGCTTCTGTTTGTTCTTCAAGTCATGAACAGGCTTGAGGTGGTGGTATTATGCTAAAAACATTCTTATAGACAACTCTGGTAACCTTAGTTTGGGTGGAATGGAACATGAAAGTTGTGTAAACTGTCTGAGCATGACTGCGGATCAGTTGCACAATTATATATACTCTGTTTTCACAACTGGAAATGGGAAAAGGCTAGAATTGTGTTGGATTAGTTCGAGAAGCATAAACATGAATTCCATTTAATGTCCTAGCCACCTAACTCGGTGGACTTTTACCTGTTAGAGCACATTTGGGTTTGTCGCATTTTATAAAATAAAAAAAAATACTTATATAAAATATAAGATATTTTTAGGAGAGTTACTAGAGAATAATTATGTATAAAAATCATATGTTGTTATATTTTAAATATTTATGAAAAATGTAGAGAGGACTTGAAATAGAAAAATTACATGAACATAAATGGAAGAAAATATTTAATATTACAGAAAAATATTTGTGTAACAGATTCCGCTTACTTGATAATTTCCCTCCGTGATAATCTCCTTAAGATCTGTTGAAGGTGCCGGAAAATAAAAAAGGGACTTTTTATTTGTTCTTAAAATAGTTTAAAGACTCATTAAGGGAAACGAGATTAATTTCACACAATGCTGTAGAATGAATTAAAAAAATTTCCTTTATAACCTTTGAAGATAGATAAATAAATTCTAACAAAATACGTATTTTATTTAGCTTCATTGGTTATTATCAAAATCATTGTGCTGAAACTAAAGCGCTCTACAAAATTTACTTAGCCACATAATTATCTGTCTATGTATTTACGGAGGAATAATACAAAAAAGAATAACAAAATTATCCAAATTAATTTTCAAAGGACTAATTTTGAAATAATCCTTTTCAATAGCATTAGGAGCAACACTCGGTTATTTTTAATATTTTAAGAATCTGGAATGTGACTGATACGTGTTTGTTATAAGGAGATATTTTTTTGAGAAAAAGTTAAGCGATTAAATTATTAAAGGCGTTCATTTAAAAATGATCGTCTTTTGATGATAATATTTTTTTCTTTGTAATCTAAGTATATTTGAGATTAATTAAAATCTTTTAAAATAGACTCATTAGGAGTAGGATTAATCCCACAGCATTTACAAGAGAAAATTTTTCACGTATGTTTTCTTTTATACGCTTTGGAGATAGAAAAGTGAAAATAATATGAACGGTTGCCTAATCTTCTTAGTGGACTAAGTATTTATACACGAAAATTATCACAGTCAAAGAATTTTTGTACTACAACAACTTTAATTGCATATTTTTATATTTACTTTAGAATTTTTTTGAAAAACAATTATTACAGAGCTCAATTTTTAAGGTACTCTTTAAGAAATAAGTTAGTTTTTACAATAAAATGAAACACCTTAAGGGGGTGGTTCTTAAGCTTTCGAACGCCAGGACTCCTTTATGTATTAGCTTAACATCGCGGATCGCAAAGATTTCGAATACTCCTTCCTGACTACCAACACAGGGCTGAATGATTTAAAGGGACTTGGTACGATTTACGCAAAATTTTTTAATTTAAGTATTTTCCAAACTTTTTTGTTTGCTTCCTATGTGTGTAAACTATATAAAAAAGATTTTGTGCTCAAATTATCATAAAAAGCTATCCATTTAATTTTTTAAGATAAAAACTTGAAATTTGTGAAGGGATTTTAAAATGCTACTCTTCCTACAAACATTTAAATACAGGTATGGAATTTTATTTACAAGCACGGCAAACTATGTATAAGAAAAAGTTGGTATGGGTTTTGCGATGACATGATTGGTATTTGTACAATACTTCTCTTCATGAATGCTTATTGAAATTCCCTTAAAAAATGTACAAATTCTGAGTTCAATTTTTTTAAAAAAAATAAGTATTTATTTGAGCAGACCAACTTTTGTAACATGTACTATTATCAATAGGAAAAAAATCATTCAAAGCATTAGGCAAAATAGAAAAAAAGCCTTAGAATTTTATATGAAGACAAGCTAGTTATTTTATCTTTCTGAGATAATTTAGTTTAAAGTTTTGATTTGCCATAGGAATGGGAATAAAAACGAACGTAAAAGCTATCATAATTCTGCGATTTTAAATTTTAGAGCTTTCAAATTTTGTGAGGTTATGTAAAAGTATATAAAGAATAATTTAGACTAAAAAAGTTATGTTTGATTTTTTGGCCGATTTTTGTCATTTGAATCGTACTGTATCCTCTGAACACTAGGTCGTCTATGATTTCGATTACCCTTAAACCGGTGTCGTTTCGACACCGAGATATCAAATGCGTAAAATAACTGTAACAACTTAATAATTGTAGTACTAGTTTTGTCGGTTTAGTTTTAAGACCTTTTAATATTATTTCATGAAATTATCATGTATTATGACCCTTTGTACCAAGAAAACTAACATTCAAATTATGTTTCGCGAAGCTTCTTGGATCAATGCTTTGTCCCAAAACATTTCGAAACGAAAATCTGCTAGAAGGATTAATATTCGGTAGTATCCATTCTGTGACATCCCTAGTGGCATATATATCAGGATATACTGGAATATTATCAATTTCATCTGCACTTTCTACAAATTCTTCGCAGTCGCTTTCATTCAATCTCATGTTTTCATCGGAATCTAAATTAGAGCAAGACAGCTCACAAACATCCATATCATTCTCAGAAATACTCTAGCAAACAATTAGCAATTTCATGAGACCTTTTCTACGAGTCATTGTTTCAGGGTATCTGCTCTGTACAAAGTTAGAAAATAGAATGAATCTTTTTTTTAATCGGTTGTGTAAGTGTTTCGTTAAATGCTATTTAAAGTATCTGACTACGTTCGGAACCGTGATTTTGCAAAAGCGTGTAAATCAATAATATTTATCATATTTAGTGTAACTTAGATTATAGAAAATGTATATAAAATTGTTTTAAGAATAGCATTAGAATAAAAAATTATTTAAGTACAATATTTTGACAAAAAATGAACATAGAATGAAAACTTTTTAAAATGTTCTCCTTTTGTTAAAATTGCTTCTATTATAATAATATTTTGCCTGTATATAGCTCAGACCTTTGTGTAGAGGCTCAACTAGAAAATTTGAAACATATAACTTAGAAGAGTGTTTATCCATGTTTTACGTTAACAGAGAGGATAAATTTTAAGACAAAAACGCTGATAATTATTTCAATGGATTGTAACTCTGAAAATAATGTAAATTTTAAAAAAAAATAGTTCAGACTCTCTGGAGAGAAGTCTTTACTTTATATAAGCAAAACATTATTATTTTAGACGCTTTTTTTTATAAAAAAAACATTTTGAAAAAAAGGATTTTCTAAGTTCATTTTTTGCCAAAATATTGTATTTAAATAATTTCTTTTATCAAAATGTCCTTAAAGCAATTTTGTACATGTATTATATTCTAAGTGACTAAATATGATGAAAATTATCTATTCATGCGCTTTTTTTAAATCACGGTTCTGAACGTAATGATATTTAATACAACCTTAATGATATTTAATACAACATTTGCAAGTTTTTTGAAAAACAAAACATTGATTCAGTTTTTGGAAAAACATCTGATATTGTTCTTTGTATTATCTTTTTTATCATCAAGTTTTCAACAAATTGTTTAATGTTTTACATTGTGTTATTAGTTTCACCATTGGAATTCACGTCGAAATAACCGCGCATACCTTTCCAAATGTTCTTAATTCCGGATGACGTGGGAACAGGAGTTGCATTATTCAATCCCTTTTCGCTGTCGGAATCTGTCTCAATGATATTTTTTGAGCTTTGAACCAACTCCAAAATGTCTTTGTCTGCCATATTTGGAGCTGTACACACATCATCAATGTTTATTGCAACAAATTATTTATATAATAAGACAATCCAATAATACAGAAACTTTCTCAAACGTTTCATTGCCAGAAGTAAAATTTTTTCGTCTTAAGCGATTTATGTTTAAGGTTAGGGCAAGAAAAATGCATGGAAATATATATTAGTATTTCGAGATAACCGATATTTCGTCTTAAGGTATCCGAAACCGTGATTTTCAAAAGCGCATAAATGAATAATTTTCCTGACATTTAGTGTCACTTGGATTAGAATATATGCATAAAATTGTTTTAGAGACATTTTGACAAAAAAAAATTACTTAAATACAATATTTTGACAAAAAGTTAACTTAGAATAATTTTTTTCCAAATGTTCTCCTTTTGTGAAAAATGCGTCTATTATAATAATATTTTGCCTGTACAAAGCTCAGACCTCTGTTCAGAGGCTCAACTAGAATTTTTGAAATATATAACTTAGAAGTGGGTTTATTCATATTTTACGACAACAGAGGGGAGTAATTTTAAGAAAAAAAACGCGAATAATTATTTCAATGAGTGGTAACTCTGAAAATAATGTGAATTTTTAAAGAATTCTGTTTTAGCTTCTGTAGAGAGTTCTGAGCTTTATACAGGCTTAATATTATTATAATAGAACCATTTTTCACAAAAAAGAAAGCATTTGAAAAAAAAAAACTATTCTAAGTTAATTTTTTTTTTGCCTAAATATTATATTTAAATATATTTTTTTTGTCAAAATGTCCTTAAAATAACTTTATGCATGTATTCTAATCTGAGGGACACTAAATATCATGAAAATTATCCATTTATGCGCTTTTTTAAAATCACGGTTTCGAACGTAGTCGGATACCTTAAGAGCTTCCGCGTTACACGTGCTTCAAAGTACAAAAATTAGCCACATTGATTTGAAATTAATAATATAATGAAGAAAATTAAATATATATATATATATAAACTATGGTAATACATTCTAATAAATAAAATCTAGGAATGACAGTTATAGAAAGCCACTTTCTGTAGAACAAAACACACAATGCTACAGGGATTCGAAACATCTCACCTTATTTGAGTTAGATAAGATATTCATCTAATATACATTCGGCGAGTTCTAAACCCTTTGAGTTGGAGTATTCGAATGACTGGTTTCGAGTTATTATGCAGCTAACTAGAGGGATTGACAATGTATGGAGTAAACACTCTCGGCACATCTGAAACTAATACAGTAATATATAATTCATTCTATAATGTTTACTCAATAGGCTCTATTGATATATATTAATAAATTAATTAGATCTGCATTATTCAAGGATTGACAAAGTTAATATTTAATTTTGTCTAAATTAACTACCTAAATTAGGGAAAATTTAAGTTGTTTTGATGATATTGCAGTTAGTTTGTGGAAAATACTGTTTTTGAAATACCTCTAATAACCGCAAATGTAAACGCACTAAGTAAAAGCTTTAAATATTTTCTGTAATTGCGTCAATTGTAACGGGTCTATCCGTGTTTCCAAAAATCCTTTTGGGTAAAATATTTTTTTTACTGTGATTTCAATTGAAAATCACGTTCTGTAAAAAAGACTTGATTGATTGATTGGTTGAATATTAACGTCACACTGTTCAGCTACGCGAGAGCATTTGGAGATGGACCACGTATATTTGAACCATGGTCAAGTAACGTGGATGACACCTGACTAGCACCCCCTCTCCAAACTACCACACCAACGGGAGGACGTTTCAACTCTCGACAGATTTAACGTGCATCGTTGCCCTACACTGCAGGTTCTATAAAGAAGACATGGTTTATGTAAATTAGAACTGTCGCAGAAATATGATGAAATTAAGGGTTTCATCCAATCCCTAAGGGAGAGGATCAATTCATGCAAGATATTAAAACAACGTCTCTTTGAGGTCATTTCCCTGATGTAAATGATTTGATTAAATCCCCGAACTGTTTTAGTGAAATGATGCAATGAACAAGTCAGCATTTGTAGAGCTATGTTTTCCCTTTTTATAACACTCCATTTACTCTTCCCTCTCTCCTCGTCCATGCCAGGCAGCACCGGGCTTCTGACGTGACGAACCAAAATACAATGACCTAAATATCCTTTTTTAGTTTTATTTATTTATATTCTGTGTATTATTATCCTTCGATTGATGTACAACTTTTGTATGCCTGAAAGTAAGAAACAGGATAAAACTTCATTTGAAAAACGTAAACAAACGGATTAAAGAATTCGACCAGGCATTCTTTTTAGCTAAAAAAAATCTTTTTTTTATAATAAAAAAAGCTATTTTAAAATGGGAAATAATAACTAAAAAAGATGTTACAAATTAGATAGGATATTTCTGAAGTACTACATTAATGTATAATTTTAAGAAAATGTTTGAAAATCTACCACAAATATGTTTTTAAAAAAAATACCAGCTTTAGTATCTAATTATTTTGTTGATTAATTTCGAATAAGTAATAATGTAATTCAATGATTATTGTTGTATTGATTACTCTACTTTTAATAATGCACCATATTTTCTAAATAAGCTCTTCTAAACACTTGACAATATTATTTCATCATTTCCCTGAAACAGGTTAGGGATTTGATCAAATCCGCTTATTTTTCTTAGGGAAATCACCTTATATTCTTATTTTAACATCTTGCGTGGATTAATCCTTAGAGATTTGATGAAATCTCTATTTTAATCATTTCCCTGCTACAGAACTTCGATTTAAGTGTTAGTCGTAGAGTAGTCGCACTGATGGTTGAAAGTTGATATAGAAGAAAACATAGTGTTAGCGACCAGGGGTCGTATAGTTAAGTCAAGTATAAGATTATTCAAGTAATAAAGAGAAGAGTGCTCAAAAGATAAAATACTCGTAAGTGACCTTATTTTTATTTTATTTAAATTGATTAAGATTGATTGCTCCTTGAATTTAGTGATTTAAGTACATTCTCCATTGAGTTACTTAAAGCTATTAAGAAAAATAATAAATAAAAGTGCGTTAGTTGTTAAAATGATTGATATTTAATCGAACCCACCATCAGCCGCGTCCTGTGGGATGCGACACAATCAGTAAAATCATATGGCAATATGTTACGCAATAAAATGTTTAAATTACCAGCAATATGTAATATCAAACCTTGCACACACGTAAAATCCTGAAATATTCCTAATGATTAAAAATGAAATTTTTGAATGGTTTTAATGAATTGTATCACCTATGTATGTTTGATACTACAACATTAGTAAAATGCATGATTTTTCCCTTAGAAACGTACTTATACTTAAAAAATACCGGGAATTACATTTTTCAATTTAAATACAATACGATAGAATTTTTTTTGATTAAAATACGATATATTTTTTAACTTATTAAGTCAATATAGAATATCGTTATTTACATAATTTCAAAAATTGTAATTAGGAAATTAGAACACGTTCAGAATATCGGGTTCGTGTATTTTAGGCTGTCAGTCTTAAACAGCAAAACTGTTCCTTTAGAACGGTGAGTTTTATTGCACAAAAACAATCTTCCAGCAGTAAAATTCCAACAATAAATGAGGTGGGTAGAGATCGGCCTTTTTTCGCCCATCAACAAATTTATATTATGTATTTCTTTTAACACTGATACTTAATCAAAATGAAAAAATATTTTATTAAATAGAGAAAACAGGAAAAAATAAAAATATTAAACTATTTATAACAAATGTCTTTGGTGATATTGCCTTCTCGTTTCCACTGGCTGAATTTTCACTGGACCATCCAGTAGCATGATTTTGAAGTGTATCAGCATATCCAAGACTTGATGATTTTGTCTATGAGTGTGATTATTGCGTCAGTACCCAAGTACCAAAGAACAGATGCAACATGTGCACAGCGCTCAACAACTCTAGCACCAACCTTATACACTGAGAATACCAGTCAATGATTCGATGATGACCTATACCTGTTCTTATCCATATGTTATATACTTTTGAACTTGTGTGTCGTGATCTCAACTGGAGTCGAACAACTGAGAAATTTTCTCAATTTGTGTAAAGAGAGTACAGATCCGATTGTTTAAGGTGTTCCTAAGTGTATATTTGACTTTGCTTAAGCTGACATATCCCACGAGTTAAAGATCATAGCGTCTTCTATGTTAATCGTGGAAAATTTGGAAGATCAGTGTCACTTCACAAAGTCCATATCGCCGTTTTCCTTCCCCAGCCTTTTTCTTCAACTGTTTTTTTTTTTGTAATAAGGCTTCTTTACTAAAGCTAGCATTCGCTGATAAATAATAATGTCGTCCTCAATATTGTTAAGCCATGTGGAGTGGAAAGCATTAAGAATTGCACAGTCGAGTTTAACATAATCTTCACAATATGGTATTTGGATATTTGGGATAATATTGTTTAAAGCTCTCCACTTCTTGAGCGTGCCGTTTACTGCTTCAACCACCCAACGAAACGATGTCACCAAACGTGTTTTGTTCTCATATTCTACAGACAACTGTGCTTGTTTGTCCAGGAATGCAGGAATTTTAGGTACTTAGTCCATTTCTTCTAAAAGTTCCAAGCAGTCTGACTGATTCACGGACAAGTTATTTTGTTTCGTATCATATCAATGAGCTCTATGCACCAAAACATGCGCTCTATGCACCAAAACAAATGATTGCCAGTTTAAAGTCTTATTTTTGTAATATTTGAGAGACCAAAAATTATAGTGGTCCTAAAAGCACTTTACAGTCTGTTTTAAAATGAAAGTTAGAAAAAGTGCTTAAAATAACTAAACTCAACGAATATGCCATGTTTGATGACTTTTGTATATGACTTGCTATTTATTTTTTGTTAATATTTTAGAATAAACGTAAAGATCAATCACTTAATTTCACGCAAATATAATAATATAGCTTCAATAAATAAGTTGAATTTCTATGACTATGATGGGCGAAAAAAGGCCGATCTTTACCCATCTCCTTTTAGGAGTTTTGCACATTTTTTACAGCGCTCAGACATCTGTCAGTATCTAAAAAAACAACTACGTAATAATAAAATTTATCCGCAAGCAATCGCATGATCGTAGCAAGTCAATTCTTCAATAGCTGAGTTTCAGCGATCGACTACTATTTATATTTTGCGCGACTTTTTACCACCGCTTTCTCGAACAATCCAATTATTTCATAGACCATGATGTTAGAGATTTCCCCAGTAATTTCCAGAAGCCAAAAATGATGCAAACTTGGTTGTGTCTACAATATAGTTCCCATTGAAACGTCATTCAATTACAAACGAAGGGAGACTAAACAAAACAAGGATAACTAAGTTTCGGCGAGCGACTCTCTATATATTCATAGGTCTCACGGATCTTTCAAAGAATATCCACGTACGTCATGGAATATGATATAAATAGATTTCTTCATTATTTTTCAGAAAAATCCATATGTCCATGATCTCACCAAAAGGGGTCGTCAAAGTCGCCAAAAATGATGCAAACTTGGTTCTATCGTAGAGATTTCGCCAAATGTCCATTGTACCACCATTATAATTGAAGGAACGGTTCTACTTGCGAATATATTACAGTTTTTATCAGAACAGTTTTAACAGAAAATGATATTAAGATATTAAAAAATACAGATTTAAACTATTTACACGAGATATTCGTAACAATACTGTTGCAAAAGACTATGCACTCGGCTTCTCTTCCGAAACAACGGTATTGTGGTGGAAATATCATTTGCTGCCCAAAGGATAATATGAAACACTTATTTACTCCTGAAAAAAAATCATTTCAGATAAAAATGTATCATATTATAAAATAAAATACAATAGTAAAACATCAGACTTTTTTCAAAGTATATTGACATTAATACTTTGACGCAATGGTTTTGACTTTGAAAAAAATGAAAGTTTTACACGAAATCATGATTATTTGAAGCGACAGCGAATTATTGCAATCTACTAAAATAATTTGGCACATCCACACATTAATCTGAAATAGAATATAAATACTACGTTTTATATTTAGGCACTTGACTGGTATAGATGCCCATCTCTGACCCCGAATGGATTTTTTTTCAAAATTCTTAAGAAATTCATAAATAAGTGAAGCACTGTAAAGTAAAAACCGTTCGAAAATCTTGATTTTTCTTATCAATGCGTTTACACTGATATATAATGCTGAAAAAGATGAAACATTTAAAATAGAAATCTGCACAGTAAGTATCAGAATATGCGTAAATGAAGATAAGTATTATGTGACACAAATAAATATAATATACATTTAGGGACAAATATTTATTATTAGTCTTTACTAAAACGTCGGCCTATAGAAGTTACTAAACAATTCTCTTACTATGTAAAAAGATCTCGTAAACAAGCGTCTTTAGAAACAGAATCGACGAGTATTTATCTGCTCTGTAAAAATGTCTATCCCCATTTTTTCGTACCATTTTTCATGCACATCTGAAAAATCTTCTCTTTTTTAACATTTCAGTATGCTTTTGAACTCAAAAGCTTCGAGAAAAATGTCGTAGAATGAGAAAAAAGGTGAGAAAAGAAATCAAACGGGATATTTTTCATACCTGCGTGTCTTTTTTATAGTTTTGGCAACGTTTTTATTCCTCAAAATATGTCTTTCTTTGTTTTCAGCCCTTATATTCTGAACTTTTTTCTCTTTTTATTGTTTCCTTCTTTACTTGCTTTAGTGCTTCGTGTTTGAATGCAACTATATTTTTATAGCCTAAAAAAACTGCAGGCAACCGGAATGTGAAAGAAAGTTTGAATTTAAGATTTGAACTTGTGCTAAATTCTTATAGCATATATGATCAATATATATGTATATGAAAAAGAAAAACTAACTTTTTATTTCTTCAAGATCCTTAAATCTCCAATTCGTCTTTTAGGAAAACAATATGAACAATTTAAACAACATATAAAACATTAAATTTTTCTGAGTAAAAATTAAGTTAAATTAATACATGAGTTGAATTTAAAAAGTGTTTTTACGCCATTTTTATCTATGAATATTATGAAAACTCAGGAAATATTAGGAATAGGTTATTTCTTAAAGCCTTCTCTCTTTTTTATACATATATATATATATATATATATATATATATATATATATATATATATATATATATATATATATATAGACTTTTAATTGTACGTTCACACAGTGGCACTTAAATAGCACTGTAAATTAGCTCAAGATTCATCAAAGTACATAACATCGTTCCATTTATTGCATACCCGACTCTGATGCTCTTCATTGCAACTCAAGCAGATACTCTCTTACTCACAAATAAATGGTACACTTGCAACTGTCTACATGGCTTGAAATTATTGATCTTGTGGTATCATCAAGTGCCCAAAATAGATATCTAGAAATGAAAACAAAAACAAACAATGACACAAAGTACACATTTCTCAGCGGCTGTTACTCTCCTTTAATCTCTTACGACTTGTATAAGCTCGTTTCCAAAGTTTTGAAAGTTTCGTACTATGCAGCGTTTACAACGCTCAACACTTAGCATGTGGCAGATATTAACAGAGACATGCAAGCATAATTGTAGATGTTCTGCTATTATTAAAATTTGCATTTCGACAGTTTTCCAAGTTAAAATAGGTAAAACTATATATATATATATACTTACATATAAATGTAAAGATAATTATATTAAATATAAAACAACCCCCCTTTATCATTTAACTTTTATTTTCTGTGGCATCTTCAACTCTTAAATTAAACATTCAATTATTTCTCAGCAAAGATATTCCAAACATAGGACTTTTAATCCCAGCTCATTGTTTCTTATAGTCTCCATATGCTACCATTCCCTTTCAAATCGAAAATATAAACTAAAAAATGTTATTGAAAATGTCTGGACATAAGTATTCATCCGGATTAAAATCTTCACTTGGCGTCCGTCTTTTCTCAGCGAAAAGATGTGTCGATTGATCGCTAAATAAAACTGCTTTTTTTTTTTTACAAAAGCTTGATGATGACTTGAAACACTACATATAAATCTTCCCTCATTGGGACATTCTTTTAGGGGAAGTAGATAATATCACAAGGATTCAGATTTGCATAAAAACCCATGATCCGAAACGTCTTCCTTCTGTGCTAATTGGCCTTGTTCACAAGAGTATTTAACCCCTTCCTTCTCGTCCGCGTCAAAGTCACGCGGTGAAAAAAAAATTCCCCCCTTTATTTCTCGTGCCCGTGATATTTCCGGGCTGGAGTGTTCAAAAGTAACGAGGCAAAAAAATAAAACTATTTATTCCTCATGCCCAGAATTCTGTTTATTTCTTACTAGATTATTAGTAATATGTTTAGCTTTAGATTTTTTTTAAAATTAGATGTTAGCTTAATCAAACCTATATATTAGCGATATGTTTGTGTAACCATTGCACAGTTACTTAGTTCCCCTCTTCTTCAACATACATGGTTTGCATTATGTGATAATATATATATGTAATAATTCCCTCTAGCATCTTTTTAAGTAACTCTTTTAATAATATTGAAATAATCTTTTAATCATTTGGTTCGAAGCTAACACCCTGATCTTAATCGTAATCGACTAATATTATTACATCATAAATCCCTTTCACACCCATTTTAGCCAATCAGAACTACGATTACGTAATCACCCTACGCTTGCACTGTTGGTATAAAACCAAACTTCTTGTGTAATTTTTCTCTCTTCCTCTTTGCCGTCATCATGTAAGAATGTAAATAGCTGCTCTTTGTGTCTTTGTGTTGTGTCCTCCAAGATGTTGCTGTTGCTTGTCTCCTGTCCAATTTGCTTTATAATCATCGTAAGTTTGTCTCGTCAACGTGAAAATGTACAGCAATTTTGTGGTAGTTTTGATCGTCACAATAAAGATGTATGTTCACTGAAGATGTTATTAATGAAACTCAGCTAATACTCGACAAAAAATATACCACTCGGCCAATACTTTACATATATATATATATATGTGTGTGTGTGTGTGTGTGTGTGTGTATGTGTATTAATATTGCATAGATTATGGAGTTAGTCAGGAAGTTAATCTAGCATCTTTTCTATTATAAATGGATTATAATCATCTGCTATATTATAAATGGATCTGCGAGTGATTCTGAAATAAACGATTGTTTTAAAATTTTGGTTTGTGAATCTGAGATCAGTGATGATGGAATTGTGCTTTTATCTGTGATGGTGGCTTTTGTTTTCCATGCTTTGAAATTTATCTCACAAGAAAAAAATTACTAATGTGTTTTTACGTTATGAATAAGTGAACAAAATTCTCCTTTAATGGTTAAAAATGTGTTTTTTAAAAAAAATTTCTATTTGCTGGAAAACCGACATTCAGTCATAATAACCCTAAATTTTGGCTTTTCTTTAAATATTTTTTTTCGTATTTCAAGTTAAAATTTTATCCAAAATTTAAAAATAAATACATGCATTAAACTTAAACTTAGTTTTATATAATTTTCTTGAATATATAAAAAAGCTTCTTTTTTGACTGTTTTCTTGAAAACTATATGTGACCGTTAAGGGGTTAAGGAAAAAAACCTGAATTATCGCGGTCATTAGGACTGTCCTCACCCGCAGAGGAGTATGAAATGTTTTACCCACTCAGCAGGCAGCTATGTACTTAATTCGCGAAAGGTGCCCACAGACAGATGCATCCAAACCAGCGGATGCTTGCTAATTTGCATTTTAATTCGTGTGAATATGGATCATTACTCGTTAATAGGCAAAGTGAGGACGGCGAAGAGTGACTCAAACTCCTAACTTGGTACTCGAATTTCTTCAAACGGTTTTCAGCACATTTTGTTTCATGCATGGTTCAAAATGTGACGGATACCATGGCCTGTTGGGGAATGCGTGACCCACCCTCACTATGAACATTTCCTCGTAATGATCCTTCAGACAAATTGCGATGCCAATTAGCAAACATCCGGAGGCCTGGTGCATCTCTCTTTGGGTATCTTTAGCAATACAATATCTCTGAATCTCGTACATTTACTTCAGCCAACTCGTAAATAATGTGCATTTTTGCAAGCTCAATTTGTTTATCATTCCATAGTCTCAAGCGGGAGATCACAGTTTAAAAGATTGTAGTAGTTCAGGTCTGTTCATTTAAATGCTCTTGTGAACAACGCCAAATAGCGCCTAACGAAGACGTTTTCTACCATGGGTTGATATCCAAATCCATATTGCGATGTCCCTAACATTCCCTTAAAGTTTATCCCAATGAACCTGGCACACCCTGCATATATATATATATATTCAAATCATATGTATATATATATATATTCAAATCATATCTATATATATGATTTGAATTTAATATATCTGTCTTTCAATGAAGCATTACGTGGACTATTGGCAACGGAATTCGTAATTCTGGACCATTTTTAAGTGACGGGTATTAAACTTGAGCTAGCACTGTCCATTTCCAAACTTTCACACCATACCAATAGGTATTCATTGATACCATGGTATTTCAGTCTTATCAGATTTGGGGTACGTACATCAGTCCTACAAAGCAAGTGTTCAGTGTAATTAGTTTTCGAATCTGAGATAGTACCAGGACGGCCACGAGTTCGCAAGCATAACCACTGGGCTATAGCGCCATATATATATATATATATATATATATATATATATATATATATATATTACTTGTAATTAGTTATAAATATAAATAAATAACTTCTAGGGAAAGTTATTTATTGATTGATACGAAAAAAAATAATTACTCGTTGAATAATGTAAACACGTGTTATATAAATTTATTGCTAAAGCTCCTGGACGTTTTGTGAATAATTAAGACTTACCAAATATTTTTTCACTTAATGGGGCTGTGGATTGATATTTTTACTTAAGCAGACCTAGTATATTCTCCAGGAGCTGGTATCACATTTTAGTGAGGCATCATATAAGCGATACCAATTGCCGCAAGTCATTTTGACAATTAATTTCCTCCTCAGATGAAGGCACATGAGTTTCTGATGATGCAAAATTGTACTTAAGAATTTATTTTACCAATCTGTAAACGAAACGGACACTCAAGGGATTCTTTATATGACACATAATCATATGACAAGGACCCTACCGATTTTTTTGCATCGTGAAATTCCACCGACTTGGGCCGGGGTCGAACCCGCAACCTTGCGTGCTGATGGTCAGCGACAAACCAACCCATCCGACCCCAAATATTTTCTGCGTATTTATATATACTCTGAATATTTAATTCATTTTTAGACAGAAAAAGTACATTTTAAAATATTTATATCCCTTTATAAAAAAGTATATATACAGATTGTTTGAAAATATTTCAAATATCAATAAAATTGGGAATTTACCTCTGTGCTTTATCCATGATGTTTCAGCTCTGACATTTATAGAGAAAATTGCACATCCAGATATATGTACGCTTAATAAAAGGATGTTCTTCAAAATTGAGAAGTTTGCGTACATCACATCAGGCGTTTGAGAAACATTAGAAAAAAACTTAACACTTTCTTTCTAATTTCTATCAATTAACCTCTTTCTAACTTTCTTTTCATGTTGAATAAATTTGCTTAGAAAACACTACTAACCCTTAAAGATATTTCGTGAGACAAAGAAACCTGAAATGCTAAACCTATTTGCCTTCAAACCGCCGTTACAGAAATAGCTTTTCATTGCCTAAATAGTAATAGTTTGACATTTGTTTCAAATTTTAAAGAAACAGAATGTGAGATTAAATTCAAGTTAAAAAAACCACTTCCTTGTCATACTTCGTTTTTAAAGTATCTTGAAAATTTCTCGCTAAATTTAGCTTATTGCTATGATAAATTATTTCTAGTTTTTAATGATATGCTTTTCGATATAAATATATTTTATTGATTGAATTTAAGGTTTTTAATTTTTTCTAGTAACAAATTCCTCCATTTGGAACAAGAAAATATATTTGTAAAGTTATTTTAAGTGCGATGCACAATTTATTACGGTTTTTATATCATTTGATAAAAAGAAGACAGTTAAGAAACTAATTAGTGATGATAAAAAAGGAGAATTTGAATACTTTAGAAAATATAATAAATGTAGCAAATACTTAAAATGAATAATCCGGACTAGATGTTACTTAAAACCATCAAACAATTAAAAAATTTACAATATCACATATAAATGACAACTATATATATATAAATAACAATTTTACCATAGAAAGTCATATGTAATGTGTTTCAATCCATTAAAATAAATACTGCAATTATTGTACAATGTAAAGTACTGCAATTTAAATTGATTATATTGCAAGTTTATTGACTAAAATAAATATATCAAGATATACAAACAAAGATAGCAACAACATATATATAAGTACCCCTTTTTTGGAAATAATAAATATTGGAATCACTTATTTTTATTTTCCTTTAGAAACACTTAATTGTAGTTAAATAATTCAAGTTAACTGCCAGTCAGTGTTACAGTAATTAGAGTTAGATTATAATGATTGAATATCTACAATATGTGATACCCCGTATTGTAAAGGTTAATCAATTCTAATAAAAAATCGATTTTGATACTATAAAAATGAAAGCTTCTCGATTCACTCTGTCTTGATCGTTTTTAAACTTTGCCTTGCATGAAAGATATAAAAAAAATTACTATGCAATTTGCCTGACGATTGTTCTCACACTTTTATTAAACTACGATGGCTTTATAACATAAAATTCGAACATCATGGAAAGATGAGCTATACGGTGATTTTATTCTTAGTTAATATCTTTTTAGCGAAGAGAAGTTAAGAAGAATGTCTTTTTCATACGATAAAGTTTTATTATAAAAGTATTTTTACGAGTTTCACATAAAAATCAAAACTGAAATTACTGTACATTTTTTTAGATTTATTAGAATCCATATTGGAGATTTAATGGTAGAAAACTATCTACGTCAGTAAAATATGTTGAACGGGTAATGTCTGATATCTAATATGGAAGGCAAAACCGACTAGGAAAAATATAAAATGGTACATAATATTTTTTACTTTTACTATTAGTATTGTTAAAATTAACTTCCAAGTTTAACACAGGAAAGTGAATCATGGACTAGAAACCTAACAAATTCACTTAAATGATTTATTTAGAGAAATATTAAACACTGATTTGGGCATAATAAAGATAAAATAATGCTAATTATTCTTAAAATGAAGAATTGAGTTACTTTTGCCAAGATTATCTACTAAAAGTCATTGTTGAGATTTTCCGTAGATTCATGTTAATATTAAATTATACCTACAATAAAAAGCTGACAATGTTTGATATGAATCTTTATGTATCAAAACTTTTGCAATTAATGACTGTCCGGTATTGGCAGTGTCACATTCTTACAAAATACAACTGTAGTTATAAGTTATATCACATTTCCAGTACTAATTAAACATTCCACTTAGAAGAATTTAAAAAAAGTTTTGTTAGAAACTTAGAGAAAACTTAAAAATAAAGCAATTCGAGGAACCACATTTTACCTATTCTTTAGAATAAAATACGTTAAATACTAAAGCATTTGAAATATGTTGATATTTTTTTGTAATATACAAACAATAAATCTATTCAAATGTTATTTTAAAAATAATTTTGACATAAGGGCAATTATACGTAATTTTTAATTTTGAGACATTTTTTCAAGTGGACATTCAATATATGAATGTTTTGTCAGTTTCTCAACAACTAATATAATACTTTTCAACTTCAATGTGCATGGTATAGTTGATAGCTTTTTTCTTCCACATTTTTACTTGATTATATTCTATAGTAAAATGAGAAAAATGCTTAGATTTGGTTTTTGCGTCTCCTGCGGAATTCATATAATCATTATAATTCCTTAATAGGATTTGTACACATTTAGAGTTGAAATATTCTTTTCTAAAACAAGTATTTTGAAAATATTTTTCATGAAATTATTCATAATTTTATTTGAATGAATTAATTCATAATTATATTTTATGAACATAATTCATTATGTTCATAAATTTATTTCTAAATCAAAGTAAAATTATTTTTAAAAGTTTCTCTTTAAATTTGTCACGTATATTTAATATAATATAACATAAGAAATTTTTATACACAAATACTTCACGTATGATTCATTTTCCATAGAGCTAGACATATATAACTCGTTGAATCTTTTTTTTTTTTCAAAAAATTATATTTTAAACTATAAAAATTATATTATATAAATATATATATATATATATATATATATATATATATATATATATATATATATATATATATATATATATATATATACAAACCATAAAGAACTCTCATTCACAATATATAAAAATGTTTTGTTGATGATGTATAAGAAAGTCGAAAAATTTGAGTATTTTATTCATTATTTTTATTTTAAATGTAAAATATCAAAAGAGTCATTAGGAAATCAACGATAATATAGGAAACATATACAATTAAATACTTGTTACAAGAAACTAATTTTAAGCATATTTTATCACTTTTATTATGAAGTAAGTTTGGTTTTAAAAGTTCCTAGGATTATATAACTTTTCACTGATGTATTTTACTTCATTTTTGCAATTGAATAATACATCTTTGGTCCAAAAAATAACTTTTTGGTTTCTACAAAGGTTATTATACTATGTGTTTTTCATGCGTCCCTATATAATCTTGACAACGCTTACAGGTAGTAATTTTTGTCCGAACTATCCTGATATTCAACTCTCTCCTAACCATATTTTTAATTGTCCTTCTATATTGGCTAAACTCTACAACAACTTTTACACAGCTTTCTCATGTCCAAATTTTCAGATAATATGCAGTGTACCGCACTTTTTGAAAGACCTATTATGTCTACTAGCTCACACACCTCAAGTCGACTATCATCCAGTAGCACTTTGTGTATTTTCTTCGCCATTTCTAGAGTCGTCACATCATTTGGTCGACCACTGTGAAGCTCGTCTTGGCAGCTCGTAAGACCTCGTTTAAACTCTGCTACCTAATATTTTACTGTTGTGAACGAAAGAGCAGACTCACCCAGAGTCGAATCTTGTACAGCTTTTATTTTGACTGGGCTCAGGCATTTCAAATAATATTATTGTACCACTAAAAGATGATCAATTTTCTCCATTTCTTTAATTCACTGAAACTGTTCAATATATATATATATTGATGACTTCTAAACAAAATCTAAACAACGTGGCGTCTTGAAACTTGAAACATATACTTTATAGATTGCTTTCTTTCTAACCCAGTGATATTTTCAAACAATTACTGTCCTCTCTAGGTCAGGCCGGTTACTTTTGGAACAACCCTCGTAAACCCCAAGGAACATCACCTTCCCTATCCGCCAAAGGTTGTAGACATAGCAAGGGCTTTTTTGAATGCCTGTGGCGCCCTTTGATTTCACTGCACAGACAAGACAACAACAACAATAATAACACGCTGCCGATCAAATATTTTAATTACTCTTCAAAAAGAGCCATCACTAAATGCACTTTTAGGTTTTAAAACTGAGCTTGGATATGGATTAGGAATTGGAAATTGTTGGCTATTGTTGACCCTATGCATGCATACCCAATGAAGTTGAAACCAAGGAAGGATCTCAGCTATTACGAATGGTCACTATCCTCGTATTACAGAAAATATCTCAATGTTTGACGAAGACGCGTGCAGTACCATCCACAAAATAAAAAAGAAAATTTGATCTCCTTGTACATACATCTGAACAAATGTGTTTGTAGTAGAATAATATCTCAATAAAATCAAATTTTTATGACAATTGACTTTTACGGTAGTTGTGAATTAATTGTTTCGTCGCAACAATATCTTTTAGAAACATCAATGACTCATATGCTTCACATTGCATCTGGTGGAAAATTTCAAACTTTAATACAAACATGTTACTCATGAATATGCAACGTCTTCAAAAATATACTCTTATTGAACTGCACAACTTGTGTGTTATTTTAAAAATATTACTACGTATATATCGGGACTCGAGGATTTCCTACAATTAATCGCAAAGAGCAAGACATTTCTTCTGAAGCAATGTAAATTGATTGTTGAAAAACAATACTTGAAATACAGCAGCTATATTTGAACAATAAACGGAATTCTTCTACGAAATTTCATTCTGAAGTTTTAAGAAGAACTGGCAACGCCCATTCATCTTTTGACGTGCTAAAATTAATATGCAACTTCCACTCCTACTTAATCGTTTTGAATAAATGAGTTAATTTTAAATATTTCTCTTACCTTGAAGAATAATGTTGAAGAACTGGTATGCACTTTAATAAAAAGGGCTTAAAAATAGAAATATTTTTCATCTATTCTTTGACAGTATTATCTACAGATTCTAAACACTAGCTTACTTTGCGGCAAAGATAATGTTCCAGCCATTCACCTACCATTTCAGAATACGGTAATTTAGAAGAGTCATCAAGTAATTTTGGCTTTTCGAGTCCGGTAATGATTATTTTTGTCACACATCTTTCATTAGGAAGACTTTCAAAAAGCGAATTTTTTAATAATGATCTAAGCTACTTTTCAGTAATGATCAAATTCGTATTTAATGGATCCTCAAATTTGGATAATTCAGTGAGAGAGATAATTATTTCTCCTTATATATTCAATAAAACTTAATTTTAAAATACCTAGGTGATGAATTAAAAAGTTAATTAATTATAATTAAAACACAATTTATAGTCAGAAATGTTTCTTCATGAACAGTAAATTAATTTTTATTTCAGAGTAAGTATTTATTAATAATGCCCAATGCTTTTAATTTAAAACCAAAATAAAGCACGGATGAATAACAGAAATAACAAAACGCATATACATGCACTCATTACTTCTAATATCTTTTTATGTTTTTAACTAAAGCTAGGAAGGTCTTTTAATCATTTTTTATGCCAGCTCATTCGGTGAAATTAACACTCCCTTCGGCGCGCGAATCTCTCAGATGCATGATAAAAATAGTTTACGTGCTGTCTTCACACGGTGGGTTGGAACACGTTCCTCCTTCTTCTATCTGCCTTTTGTCACTGGCCCTTGGATTCAATGTCAAGACGGCCTGAAAAGACTGTCTGAGTGTAACATTCATATGACTCATTCATTTTGACTCAGGACTGAAGAAATATCTAATATAGCCCTACTCAAGACGAAAAAATTAGAAACGCATCCCTAGGAAGCTAGAAAAGAAGGCACTGTTCCCTCTTGTCTGGCCCTTGAACATTGTAAGGTGATTTGTGAGGACTGCAACGAGGTATCTTAAAATGTAAACATTGGTGACAAGGTGATAGCTAACCATTATTTGTTTGTTTTTTCGTATAAATATCGCAATTCTTGATTCAATTTTAAATGTTATTTTATGTCAAATATATTTTAATGTCAAATCTCCTTTCAAAATAATAAAATCGTCTTCAAGCGTAAGGATGAAGTAATACATTAAAGATATGTCGTGCTCCTAACGGGGAATATTTTCAAAAGTTTTTCTATGTAAACAGTTCAGGTGGTGGTATCTTTGTATAAAAAATACAATATCCAGTTTGTTAGTTACAAACTGTATAAATATTGTATCAGAAATATGTAGTTTAAAACAAACAAACAGATTTAGAAATATTATTTCCCTTTAATGTATTTGTTAAGAAAAATTTCTCTTAAATGTTGTTCTGATAGTTATTAAAATGTTCTAAAATTTTGAAAATAAAATTGCATACATATATTTTTTGTTTCTAAATGAATTCACATATTTTTCCCTTTTTATTTTTTACTGAGCACCAAATTCATGTAGACTAAATCGTCAAAGTCGAAAATATTTGCAATTTTATATCTTTTGCGGTATCAAACAAATTGCATTTACTTAACATTTCAGTTTCAAGAAGGAATATATTTTTCTGCATTTCACAAAGGGGAAAAAATAACATCTACCGTTTTGAAACAAACATTTCTCAAACCATTCGTGAAGAAAAATTTGTTTTTTTTTGGAGGGGGAGTGAGGGAAGGAGGATGGGTTACATTTGGAATTCAATTTAATTCACATCAGTTCCAGTTCGAATGAACATCATGTTTTCTTTACTGTAACATAAAATTCCATCTTTTTGAAATTTATTCTTTCGAATGAATTGTCATGAAGAATCGTTTCTGCATATTAATATGTTCATCTTTCCTACTTGTTATTTACCAAAATCAAATGTGTTCTTTTTATAAAAAAAAATTATTACAACATAAAATGCAATCTCTGATTAAGTAAAAACAATTATAGTTTAATAAAATTATTCTCAAAAACAATAATTTGTACTTTTTGGTTGCGATCAGACCGGCGATACTTTTTACTTTCAGGATATATGTATAACACACTTTACCGTTTAACTCAAAATTTAGAGAATGCATCTAAATTTAAAGAAATATATTCTAAAATAATAATGTGATTAAGATTTATTTTGCTTTCCAGTACAAAAAGTTCCATATAGAACACAAAGAGTTCAGATCAGAAGCCGAAAATCATGGTTTTTAGTTAGATACGCAACATATATCGTCGGCGTAATTATCAGAATTCGCGACTCCTTCTGGGGTGCTAATTTGATATAGGAGTGTTAAGCGCCAAGTTGTTGTTTATGTTCGCCAAGATAGGCCATAATATTACAATAGGGTTACTTTGATATTTTTATCGTTTTTTAATGTGGTTGTCACGGGGATAACATATATTAGAGTTAATTTTTATTGGGTTTTTTCCTCGGTAACCCTATTAATCTGAGACGATTTTTATTTGATTTCTTTAAAAGTTTAACCATTTCCATTGCTTTTGTTCTTCAAGCGAAATTTATTGAAGGAACTGGCAGTTTTTGAAATATTCCAAGTTATCGGCACTTATTATATAATTGATATTCATTATTAATTTTTATGAATATTATGTAATTAGTTTATCGATAATATAATGTAATATAATTATTATATACAATTGTTTTTTTTATATTATTAATTTATATTCTTTTTTATTTTACTTTTTATAAGTATTACAAATGTTGTTTATTTATAATTATTAGATTGTTATCTATAATTTTTATTATATTATATGAGCATTATTATATATAATAATAATTATTATATAAAATTATATAAATATTATCATATATCTTAATTTTACTATAATATATTGCATAATATTATTATTAAATATGATTTTTATTGCATTATATTGGTATTCATTATTAATTGATATTTGTTATGTTTAATCTATTCCTATATTCTTCATTTGAAATATATTTCAAAACAGTTTTTTCAATTACTTTCCTGATGTTACTGTCAGGCCACCATCCTGGATTCCATGTAACTCGACAACAGCCACTGTGTGGCGCAATTAATGAATCATTCCAAACAGCGCATGACAAGTAGCACTCTTGCATCAAATTTAGTTCCTATGTGGAGTTACACCTTCTGATAATTAGGCCGACGATATACGTAATATTTCCCTAAACATGCTATGAAAAAAATTATTAATATAATGCGGGGTTGATGATTGGCTGGCGGGACAAGAAAAGGCGTGTTAAGTCTACCAACTTAAATTGTATTTTATGAAAATAAACTTTTTTATTATTTTTGTTCCAAAACTTTTCATTTCTGAGCTTTTCATCTTGATAAAGAATGGGAGTGATTTTAGTTTGGTTGTACTTAGAGCACTTTCAAAAATGAAAGAACTGTTGCTGAATAGCTTCTAATGTTTAAGTGTTTTCTTCCCCTTTCACCATGCTTTATATTTTGATTGGAATAAATTTAAGCTTCAAGAAGAAAAAGATAGCTTGTGCCATTTGCTATTGTGTGATACTTACTTTTCTTTGTCTTCATTTAATAGACGAATATTTCTAAAGAAAGTTATTTAGAGCGAATATTTATAGAACGCGTTTCAAATTGTATTCTCAAAGTTACATTCCCTAATTCCAATTTTTGTAAAAAGATCGACAAATGTAGTAAGATAAAGTTTCACCAAAAAGTAATATCATGATAAAAGTGTGAACTGAAATTTTTATTTCTGGTATTCGATGTATTATGAAAAATTAGATTGAACTAGGAAAATAGAATTTTTCCTTACATTTGGTTTGAAATTATATTCTGAATATCTCTTTATGATATAGTGAATAACAATGTATACTTAATCACTATAAATCTAATGATGTAAAGTAAAATTAGAAGTATAACAAGACAGTATAGATCAAAAATAAGTTAGCCACACTAGTACAAGAGCAAAGTCTTAACCTTAGGAACTAAAACTACAACGTTAAACATTGTTTTTAAGTCATTCAACTTTCACCTGTAATTTACTAATAATACTGGCCTGTAGAGGAAAGAACTCAGAGTTATAAAAGAAGCTATCACTAATACAGTGCTTACTCAAACTTTTAATATTGGCGACCCAATATTCAATGATAATTTTCATCGCTCCCCAATACAATAACAATGCATTGGATTGAACAATATTATTCTATGATGCGAAAGCTACAATACGATTTTAACCTCTTAAGTCCCACCGGCATATATAAATGTATCGCTCAGCCAGAGCATTAATGGTCCCGGACGTATTTATACGTCTTTCCGAATTGCGATCTTCAGTGTGTACTGTTATCCATAAAATTATTCCAAAGGCTTTGTAATGCTATAAAAGAACTCTGACAGTGTTTGAGAAGAATTTACTGATTTCAGAGAAAAGGTTTTACTTATTTATTCCTTTTCAATCCCCCCTAATTCATCACATACATGCGCCTGCATGGAAAACGTCAGCAGTTGGACTGCGAACCGCGTAATTTTTTATCCGCAGTTAAGACATTAATTATAAACTGTACAAATTATCAAGATGAGTGTTCTTTTTTGCACATAACTTTATTTCTGACAAGCCTATGGGGGGCACAAGGAATTATTACAATAATTCTTAACTTAGTGGTGTTAAATTTATTATCAAATACATTGTGCAGTGTACTGATACATTTATAAATCTATCATATCAGTGCAAATGTGTATTTTATATTTTACTATGTCAGAAAGTATATTCGTTTGTTTCAGTAAATTAATAATTATTTTGAATAATCTTTTGTTTTCGACTTTTCAATATGCCTCTCGTAGAGTTAGTAAGCCCTTCTAGGGGACGTGCCCCACAGTTTGAGAACACAGTTCTAACACTAAGTATAGCATTAAAAGATCAATTCTAAATGTACTAAAACTAAGTTATACCGAAATCAAGTAAGATTACCAAGGTAAAAATCAAAAAATAAAACTAGATATACTTATCTAATTACGATAATTTTAAATACATAGGAAAAAAAATATCGCACTTTTAGAACAATTAATATTGTTAAGTGGATCGGAGTTTGAGGATTTTATGCAATCAGTTGCAAAGAGCAAAACGATTCTTCGGGAGCGTGATAGAAATTTATTGTCAAAAAACAATCCTTTGGAATTGCAGCTGCAGTATTGAAACTCGCAGAATAAATATTAAAAGGTCTCTCCAAATTTATATATAAGTATCCTAATAACAAGTATGATAAAGATTGCTCAAAAGCAGTCACTCGTGCTACTCAACAGTCGAAATAAAAACTAATCTTTGGTCAAATTTTCACGGTCAAAACAATATTAACTCAGTTTCAGCGAATGACTCATAATTTATAGTCTGCATGAATGTTTCTCGAAAACTCCACAAGTTCCATAGATCATGATATAATAAGATTTCTAGCGTAATTTTTAGAAGAGTCCACAGGGTCGTGAACTCGGCAAAAGTCTCAAGTTTAAATGAAATGGCCTTTATAATCAAAGGAACTGTTTTGCTTGCTAATATTACAATTTAAAAATAAAAGAAGTATAACAAAGAGTAATAATAACATGTTTAGCATGCAGATATCAATTATTCATGCTATTTTAAGCATTTTTTACCCAATTTCCGTAACATCAACAAAACAAATTGTTATCTTTTCGCCTGCGGGAGCTATTATAGAGCAGAAACGTATAAAAGTAAAAATTAGTAAATTAATAAAACCAATTATAACATCAAATGTTTGAACACCCCAAAAGAAAATTATTTTTTAGGGAAATTTTGGATGGAAAAGACTTGGCAAACATTCAGAGAAAGGAAATCAGATATTAAAATACATTTAAAATTATTTAACCAAGGCGCCATCTTGTGACTCTATGTAGTAAAATAAAAACCACCTATTGAGAGAAAATAAACGGACAAAATAGAACTGCAATAGGAAAACAAGTAATATAAAACAATTTTTTAAAGTCAATTCCAACTTTCTAAGAAAAATTTATGGACGCCATATGTTAAAGATAAATCTAACTTCGTCAGAAATAAATCAGAAAAAAATTAAAAAATAAAATTTAATTAATGAATCGATATTTGAGAAAATTTTATTAACATCAAGTGTCAACCAATACAAGTTTAAAAAAATTTATTTGAACATCAGTGGATAAATAAAAAAGAATATTTTATACATACATATATATATATATACATATATATATTACATATATATATATATATTATATATATATTTTATATATATAAATATATATATATATATATATTACATATATATATATTACATCTATATATATATTACATATATATATATATATTATATATATATTTTATTTTATATATATATATATATATATATATATATATATATATATATATATATATATATATATATTGCATAAATCTATATATATAAAGGAGAAAAGCGACTCACTCACTCACTCACTGACTAATCACGATATCTCCGGAACTATTAAACCTACAAACTTGAAATTTGGTAGGTAGGTTCTCCTCATGATGTAGACCTCATCTAAGAACGGATTTTGCTAAGTTCGAACCCCAAGAAGCGTTACGAGGGTTTATAGGGCGTTATAGATAATTAATTCCATTACTAAACTATTAGATGTACAGTCGTGAAACTTGGTACACAGATTTCTTTCATAAAGTAGAGATTCCCTACATGACGATTTTTACAAAAATCGACCTCCAAGGGGCGTTTAGGGCGCTTAAGGGGCGTTATACATAATTATTTCCATTTTTAAACTATTAGAAGCACAGTCTTGAAATTTGGTAAGCGGATTCCTTTCATAGAATACAGATCCCCTACAGATAGGGTTTTGTGAAAATCGACTCCCAAGTGGCGTTGTAGAGAATTAAGTGGCGTTATAGGCAATTAACTCCTTTTTAAACTATTAAACGTAAATTCTCAAAATTCCGTAAGCTGATTCCATTCATTGAGTAGAGATCCGCTATAAGATGGGTTTTGTGAAAATCGTTTCCTAAGTGACGTTGCGAGTGCTTAAGGGGCGTTATACATAATTATTTCCATTTTAAAACTATTAGACGTACAGTCTTGAAATTTGGTGAGTGGATTCCTTTCATAGAGTACAGATCCGCTACAAAATGGGTTTTGTGAAAATCGACCGCAAGTGGCGTTGTAGAGTATTAGGTGGCGTTATAGACAATTAAATCCTTTTTTAAACTATTAGACGTACAGTCTTGAAATTTGATAAGCGGATCCCTTTCATAAAGTACAGATCCCCTACAGAATGGGTTTTGTGAAAATCGACCCCAAATGGCGTTGTGGAGAATTAAGGGGCGTTATAGGCAATTAACTCCTTTTTTTAAAATATTAGACGTAAAATCTTGAAATTGAGTTAGCAGATTCCATTCACTTTAGTAGTGATCTGTCATAAGATGGGTTTCGTGTAAATCGTTTCCTAAGTGGTGTTGCGGGGGCTTAAGGGGCGTTATAGATAATATTTTCCATTTTTAAACTATTAGACGTACAGTCGTAAAATTTGGGAAGCTAATTCCTTTCATGGTGTAAAGATCCGCTACAAAATAGTTTTGGGGAAAATTGATCCCCAAGGGTCACCGAGGGTGATTAAGGGGCGTAATAGACAAATATTTTCCCTTTTCAAGTAATAGAACCACCTGCTTGAAAATTAGAAGGTGTGTTCCGTTCATGGAATAAAGTTCCTTTTACAAAGATTTTTGCGAAAACCGACCCCCAAAGGAACGAGTTTGCGAGGGATTAAGGCATGTTATAGAAAAATTCCTGTTTTTGAATTTAATTCACTTACTTGAAATTTGTTGAGCAATTTTCTTTAGTTGAACAGAGTTCCACTAAGAATGGATTTTACGGAAATCAACTCCAGGGGGAAGCGGGGAAAGTTATTAGGGCGTATTGATAGACAAAATTCCCGTTTTTGAACTGCTAAGACTATAATAATAAAATTTGGTTTGCATGCTTTTTTTGTTGAATTGAAATCCGCTAAGAGTGCTCTCAACGAGGTATTGATGATAAGAATTCCGTTTTTGCTCTGTTAGATTTAGACTTGAAATTCAGCACACATGTTTATTTTATGGAGTAGAGATCCACTGAAAGTTGCTTTGGTGGAAATCCACTTGATTATTAGGTTAAGTGAGCGAAAAAAATCTTTCTACTTCAATTTTAGACAAAAATAGAAATTAGATATTATAATTTATGTTCTTTTTATATCAGGGGGTGAGAGTGTAACAGCTATAAATTTTTTTTTCAATACAATCGAATTATTAATGCTAGATATCAATAATTAATACATATGTAAACAGTATACATATATACAACATCGTGAAATACCCAGTGAAGCGGGTGGGGAACGGCTAGTATTTTATATATATATATATATATATATTATATATATTTTATATATATATATATATATATATATATATATATATATATATATATATATATATATATATATATATATATATATATATTATATATTTTATATATATATATATATATTTATATATATATATATATATATATATATATATATATATATATATTATATATTTTATATATATATATATATTTATATATATATATATATATATATATATATATATATATATATTATATACTGCTCTAAATAATTAAAGGATATTGCGGTTTTAGGTGGATCTTGTGGCTGGGAAACTTTATAGCTGATTGATACAGGGTCGACAGACGTAGTAGGTTATATGAGAATAAATTACACATGTTTGGCAGAAAAATTGCATTTTATTGCGCATTTGTGTACAAAAGGAAAAAAACACAACTTGTGCATATGAGAAAAAAAGAATAAGAAAAGGTGTTTTCTTCAAAGGAAATCATTTTCAGTAGGAGGTATGGTTTTTACGGACGGCCAGCAACGTTGAGCACCTTTGAGGCATGGAGTTAATGAGGCTATTAATCACAAGTTGGGGTACTCTGTCCCACTCTTTCAGAAAGCTCTTTCCAGTTCTTGGAGAGTTTGTGGGGATGGTTGGAGGCCAGCAACCCGTCTTCCTAAAGCGTCCCAAACGTGCTCTATTGGATTCATGTCTGGAGAACACGCTGGCCATTCCATTCATACGATTCCTTCCCCGAAAAGGAAATCCTCCACCAGGTTAGCACGATGTGGCCTGCAGTTATCGTCCATTAAAATGAAGTCATCTCCGATTGCTGCATCTTAAGGAACTTCAATAAGTCTGAGGATCTCCTCCCTATATCGGCGAGCAGTCAGAGGTCTATCTCGAATGATGTAGAGGTCTGTGCGCCCGTCAATGGAGATGCCCCCATACACCAACACTCCCCCACCACCAAATCTGACACTTTTGTGCACGAACGCAGGATTATTCCTACTGCCACGGTCCCTCCAGATAAAAATACGCCTATATTATCCGGATGAACAGAAAAACGGGACTCGTCAGAAAAAAGAACATTGCTCCATTCATTTCTCTTCCGGTTCATATGCTCTGTTGCCCACTCCCTGCGGTCGTGACGATGCCTTGATGTTAGTCTAACTCATACCATCGGTCGGCGAGCATACAGACCTACACCATGGAGCCGGTTTCGGACAGTCTGAGTTGAAACCGTGGTGCCAGTAGCCGAGCGAAGGTATTGTTGGAGAAGAGTAGCGTTCATATTTCGGTGTCTCCGAGCCGTTAACACTAAATAGCGATCTTCATTGGGCGTTGTTGCCCGTCTACGACATTGTCCTGGTCTTCGGCCTGCTCTTTCAGTCTCCAAAAACGGTTCCAGATCCTGGAAATCACCCTTTGTGACACTCCAATGGCTTGCCCTACTTCGGCTTGCGTTTGGCTCTCTTCTAACCTACCAACAACTCTCCAAGCTTCTGAATCGGTTAAATGACTTCGCTGAGACATCGTACTCATCGAAACAAAGCAGTCACTGCATGCCAATCATCCTTGTCTTCATTTCAGTTGAAAGTCAAATTTCATTCGCTGCAGGTGAAGCGACGTTTTTGACGTCGAACTCAAAATTAGCATACTCCCTAGTTTGAAAATCAGAAAAATTTGCATTTGTGATTCTCTTCTTCCATTTCCGGCAAAAAAAAATAGCTTATATCTTTATTTTATATAAAACTTACAATATCCTTTAATTGTTTTGAGCAGTGTGTATATATATATAGGGAAGATATGGAACTAATAATAAAAATAGAATAAGAAAATTGAAAATGGAACTAATAATAGTTTTTCTTAAGAGTATGTCATAAATCCTTCTTCCTATTTATACGCAGTCAAATCATAACATTATGTTCACATGTGTGATGTCAGGGTTTGCCTCTTTCTGGATCTGAAAATGAATTATGCACGTCAGTAACAGTATATGTCCTTTAAAAATTATTTTTGTATTCCACAAATGAAACATGTTTATTTATAACGAAAAAAATTGCAACGAGCAACTTTTAAAATGTGATTTCAACATCCCTCAACAAATTTCCCATTTGTTGTTATCTGCTTCACTTGTTCATTTTCAAATATGGGGGGCGGGAAAGTAAATGTTTTGAATAATTTCTCATCAAAAACTCTACAATCTGTTATTTAGATCTCTGAGGATTAAGCGAGATAATTAATCACACCTTAAAAAAGGACTTCATTGGAATGTTTCGTAGGCCTGATTAATGAGAGACTCATTCTAACTCTTGTTGGCCCGGAAACGTTCAAATAAATCTCCTTCGGGGTGAAATTCTGGGAAACTGTGAACTCGTTTAATTTCACTAACTGTTAAAAAGCAGAATGTTTTAAAAAAAGTATATTTAGTCTCGGAGTTTTGAATTAATGTTTATGTAATGTTTACCGCATCATAATTTTCAACTCCCTTTGATTTTAATACACACATTGAAATGAAATGATTACATTAATTCTGTATATTGTTGTTTAAATTCTTTTTTCCCAAAACCTTGGTAATTTGCATTTTTATACTACATCTTAATTAGTTTAATTAGATTCTTTAAAAATATATTTGAGGTCCATATTTTTAATAATTCAAACAGAATAACTTCATTACGATAACTTCATTTAATTTTTAAATTAAAGCAAAAAATAAACCTCATAAATAGCATTTATATAATTCCCCTACAATTCTATTAAATTAATAATAATACACATACATTACGCCAACATAACGAATGTATTGAATTATATGAATGTTTAAAGTAATACTTTTAACCTTTTAACGACTAAAGGAAACATTTTCACCATTTTAAAATTTGTGATTGTCGTATTGAGTTATAATCTTATCCGCATTGTTTACCCAGAATGTCAAAACAAAGTTATGTTAGCCGTATGCAATCACACAAACGGGAACTTTTAGAACAAAAACTATCAAATCAATTGACGCTAATGATAAAACATTAACGTGTTGTATTTTTATTCTTATTAATTAGTTCGCTTTATTGGGCCCTGTCAGGAGGTAGGATCCCAGATTAGTCATTAACTAAACAACTTTACCAATTAAATTACTGAAACAAATGCTCCTTAGAAATAAGACCCTTGGGCAACAACAAACTTTTGGCATTATTTGTAAAGGTCATCTAAACAATTCTAGAAAACATTTTTAGCCATACCCTTTAAATCAACCTGCGATGCTCTTTTATCTTCATCTGAAAATTGAAACCAATGACCCTGAAAGTGACATGCCAGTTCAGGAAATAGGTGGAAGTTACAGGGGGTGAGGGGAATAGGGGAATAGGAAGGATGTGGCAAAACAGTTGTTTTCGTTTTCACAAGAAAATCATTGACGAGGATGGATCGGTGTGCAAAAGCATTGTAACACAGAAGCATCGATGACTGCTTAGCCCACAATTTTGGTCTCCTCTTTCGAATCGACTCACTATATATATATATATATATATATATATATATATATATATATATATATATATATATATATATATATATATATATATATATATATATATGGAGTTAGTATTCACGCGAAGTTTATGTCTATGTGCAGACGGGACTGCTAAGTGAGAAGTGAAGTCTCTAAGTAGAGAGGTAGCTGTAAAGTGATTTAAGATAAAGATTTTAAGAATCCTAAGTCCGTGATTTAGCCTAGCCATGCCGGTACAGACGAACCAAAAGTAGGTCTGAGACCAAAAGGAACATAGTCGGATTAAATCCTCAACAGAAGTGATAAGGACGTAGCTGTTTACCTAGGGTATAGCAGTAGGCGAATTTATATAAGCTATAAGGAAAGCGCGTATATTAGTGTGATAGGAATTAATCTATAAAGTTAGATTCAGTGGTGAATTAGGTGATTATTAGGTAATACGTGTTGCGTCTTCTAATTATGGATCATTCTTTTTAGATTATTATTGTTTTGTATTGTGTTAAAACTAAGATCTAAATAAACAGATTTAAGCATGAATGATTTGAGTGGTACTTCGTTCTTCCCCACAGGAACAGGTTGCGTAGATAGTGTAGGACGTGTGTCCCCACGAGCGGGGGCTTCACATCATCTACAGTAACAATTCAGCCAAGTACGGAAGGATTGTTGCCAGCAGCCAATATTAAGTCTCCCACCATTTCCATTGGAATCGCCCTTTGGTCATTTAACAGTAGATGAACGATACGGTGGCATACCCTATGAATGTTAATATCCTTAGTCATTATCTATTGATATGCGATGTTAGATATCCCAACTAATTCTGCTATTTCCCCTATTGTTTAAAGCACGTTCTTACTTACGTACCCCGCAGGAACCTTTTCAATGTTTTCAGCAGTACGGGGAAAATGCGGACGTCCAGAGCATTCATCATCTTTGATACTTTCACTGCCATCTCTGAAATGTCAATGCCCCTAAAATGCTTGCGTTGGCGGTATTGCATCACTGACGTACACATGATTCAACATATCGTTAGTCTCTGTAATACTCTTTCCCAAGTGAACATAAAATGTGATATTCATCATCCGCTCAACAAAAGCAATTTTTTTTCTATCGCTGGTTACTGAGGTGCATCCTCCTACAAAATACAACGCTATGGGGAGCCACCGACCACATGATTTGAGATAAATCTTGTTTTGAAAAGGGGGGAACGTAGTAATACAGAAACGTAATCGTAGTCCCTAAACTACAAAAATTTCTCAAGTAAAAACCTTCGGCCGAGAACTTTTAAATCCTAACCAAGTATTTTACTGTGTTAAGTAAAACGATATATAAATTTAGCTTTTTTACTCCATGCCAACTTCATTACTTTTTCTTATTAATGCAAACATTTAAATAACGAGTAAATATTTTATTTTTTAGATTTAAAAGTCTTTCAGTTACCTCTGAAAATATACAACTATATTAGAATTGTCACAACTATCATACTTCGGGTTCAATTTTTGTATTGCTGTGTCATAACAGTATTCAGCCTAAGATTGGAGCCAAAATATGACTGCACGTTTTTGTTCCTAGAGAAATGCTGATTAGAAAAAAAACCCTCAACGACTGCAATAAAACTCTCCAGAGTGCATTTCTTTACCTGTGTAAACGTTATCGACAACATACATTCCTCATGATCATCGTCCTTATGGATATTCGGAAAACCGTAGATATCAATAACGCACCATGTATGTACCCCCAAAAAACCAAACATTACACTCTAAGAACAATTTATGTGAAATTTCAATCTGTGCTACCTTCTGTGTACCAATTGTTCTCTCAGATCGCATCTCCCATAGGGAGGAATGAGAGCTGATATATTCGGCCACTACAACGATGTTAATGAGAGCAATTTGAAAGGGCCAACTAGTGTATATAATAGACAAAGCAGATATCTATCCTGCATCAATATTCATTTCTAATACACCGCCTTCTGTTGGGGTGGTAGTGTCTGCATCATTCTCGTACTGATCAAAGAGTAGGTAATTACTTTGATTCACAAGGACCACATTGTAGGAGTTGATCATACCGGAGGGCTGCCACTTTTTAAGGTATCTGGCTACGTTCAGAACCGTGATTTTGCAAAAATATATAAAAGGATAATATTTATGATATTTAGTGTCACTTAATTAGAAAATGTATATTCAAGAATAGTATTACAATAAAAAATTATTTAAGTACAATATTTTGACAAAAAATGGACATAGAATGACCTATTTTCAAAATATTCTCCTTTCCTGAAGAATGCTTCGATTATAATAATATTTTGCCTGCATGTAGCTCAGATCTCTGTACAGAGGCTCAACTAGAATTTTTGAAATATATAACTTAGAAGTGTTTTATCCATGTGTGTGTGTGTGTTTTACGTCAACGTCAACAGAGAGGAAAAATTTTAAGAAAAAAACGGCGATAATTATTTCAATAGCCTGTAACTCTGAAAAAAATGTAAATTTTTTCAAAAAAAATAGTTCTGGAGAGGTCTTTACTTTATTTAAGCAAAATATTATTATTTTAGAAGCATTTTTTTATAAAGGGAGAAAATTTTGATAAAAGATTATTCTAAGTTAGTTTTTTGCCAAAATATTGTATTTAAATAATCTTTTTGTCAAAATGTCCTTAAAACAATTTTATACATGTATTCTAATCTATGTGACACTAAATATCAGGAAAATTATCCATTTATACGCTTTTTTAAAAATGACGGTTCGAACTGAGTCAGATACCTTAAGATAGTTAATTTGTATCTCAGAAAATGTATGAATTTTACCTTATAAAATTAATAAATATAACTTACATGAAATAATGGCTGTCTTTTTTTCAATGTATTTATTATACGAATTTCATATCTATAGCTGAAAGCAAATTAAAAATTTGTATTCAGTTTTCTTTTCTCTTTTGTTTCTTTATATTTAGCTGTAAATGTTTCGTTCGCGCTTATATGCTGACGTTACTGACCTAGTGGAAAAAATACAAGGCAGTTGGATGTTCCGTCATGACCAGGAAAGAAATCTCACTTCAATATGGGTTTTTGACTATTTCGGAGGAGGGTTGTCGCTAAAGAGCTCTTTTAAACTACAATTGGATAATAGTATATATATGTTATATGTATTTAAACTGTCCACATTGAATTATCAAATTGAGAACTTTAGGTATTGAATTAAATGAAATGCAATGCGCTTGGAATGGTAGCGTAAAAATATTTAAAAGCTTTTAATTCATTTTAATATATGTACTACATTCTTGTACGTCAAATATGGATTAATATATCTGACTTTTTGCATGATCCTTATGATAATTAATAATATGCTATTAGCGAAAGCGTGTAAAACAGTAAAAAATAAATTCCATGAAAATAAATATTTTCCAATTGAGAGTATTAAGTTATCCAATTGCGTTCGGAACCGTTATTTTTCAAATGCGTACAGACGAATATCTTTTTAATATTTAAGTTCACTTAGATTAGAATACAGGTATGGAATTATTTTAAAAATATTATTACAATTAAAAATGATTTAAATGCAATATTTCGGCAAATAATTAACGCGTAGAATTATTTATTTTCCAAATATTTATGGAAAATTCTTCTTTAATAATTATATTTTGCCTAAATATAGGTCAGACCTCTGAACGGAACCTGAACCAGGATTTTTGAAACGCATAATTTTAAAGTGGATTTATCCATATTTTAATACATCAGATTGGAAAAATTTTAACAAGAAAACACTGATAATTATCTCAATTGGTAAACAATTCAATTGGCTCTGAAAATAATGTGAATTTTTCAAAAATCGTATTTGAAGCTCTCTGGTGAAGTAGTAGCTACATATAAGCAAAATATTATTATTATAAAAGGGGGGTTTTAATAAAAGGAGAATGTTTTGAGAAAAAAGTTAATTCTAGGTTCACTTTTTGCCAAAATATTACATTTAAAGAAACTTTTTTACTGTACTAATATTCTTAAAATAATTTATTAAGTGTATTCTATTCCAAGTGACATTAAATATAAAAAGTGTATATATATATATATATATATATATATATATATATATATATATATATATATATATATATATATATATATATATATATGTGGCATGCAGCCAAAACCAAGCAGTCTTCGCGCGCAGGCGCATCAAAGTAAAAGCAGAACTGAAACTCTAAAAAGAGAGACTCTTGAGAAAAAACTTTGATTAGAGAAAGGAGAACGCGAGAGGTGCGCGAGCAGGCGTTACCTTCTGAAAATGATCGTCAAACTTATCTGTAATATCTACCTTTTTAATTAATTTTTGTTTAATGTTAAATAAACCATAAGAGAAGCATATTGGACCCCTTGTTGTCTCCCACAAATTATGGGGGCTCGGCCGGGATCGAAAAAAAAAATTTCGATTTTGAACCAAAGTCTGGACAATGAACAACAGCGTCCGTGAAGGAGACGCTCCGCCATTTTTCGAAAACTTCGTTCAACCTGTGTAGAGGTTTGAACTCAGCACAAATATTCCGCCTGTGTAGAGGTCGGAACAAATAACAAAATAACCTGTGTAGAGGTTTATTTTCAACGAACCATCGACAAATATTCCGCCTGTGTAGAGGTTGGAAAACCCATCGACGAAAATCCCGCCTGTGTAGAGGTTGGAAAACCCATCGACGAAAATCCCGCCTGTGTAGAGGTTGGAACTAATTCAGTGTGAATAATCCGCCTGTGTAGAGACCGGAACTACAATTTCAACAACTATATTACCTGCGAAGAGGTGAAATCAGTGGAATCGACATTTTTTCTTCATTGGATACATCGTACGTGCGAGCAACAAGGGAGCCAGAAAAAAAAAAAAAAAGGTAGGATCTTTCCATTTCTAAAATGTATAAAAACGCTCTTAAAGAGGATCTCATAAGAGTAGTTCAGGAGCTAGACGGTATTGTCGAAAGTACTGACACTATAGTTAAACTAAAGACTAAAATTGAGAACAGTAGTACATTTGAAAGTGATCCAGATTTCGTTAAAACTTTAATTCAAAACTGTATAGATGAGAGAGTATCGCGAAACGAAAGAGAGGTAACTTCAGAACAAAAAATTGAGCTCGCGAAACTTCAGTTAGCAAAATTAGAAAAAGAAATCGAACTACAATTGGCTAAAAATAAAGCATTAAGTTTAAATCCTGCAGCTAAAGTCGAAGAAAAACAGTTCGAAACTAACATAGAAAATATGATAAAAAGTATAAAAACTTTATCTCTTCCTGTTCCCACCAGATCTGAAAATTTTAATCTGTTCTTCCAATCATTAGAACGCGCATTTTTAACCAAGAAAATAAATGACGAATATAAATCTGAAATTTTAATAAATCTTCTGGGCGAAAGAGCTCATAACGTCTTACTGTATATTAAAGAAGAGGAATTAAATGACTATGAAAAACTAAAATCTATAGTACTCAGAGAATTCCATTAACCCCTCGCGAGTGTTTAAACTCATTTAAAAATGCTGTAAAATCATCAGGCGAGACATACATCCAATTTGCTGCAAGATTGACGGCAAACTTCCAATATTATTGTTCGTTAAGAAAAGTTAATTCCTTTGAATCTCTATGTGATCTTATAATTTCTGATAAATTATTTGAAACTTTAATAAGGAAACTGCAACTCATATTGGCATTCGAGAAGCAGAAGATTGGTTTAGGCCTATTGATTTAGCTAAAGAGTGTGATATTTATATTTCATCTAGAAGCGGATCACGTAAAGAAATTCCTATTACTTATGGATATACCCAAGACCCCTTTAAAAATAGATCACAAAACTTTAAACCAAAGATTAAAGAGAACTATCCCCAATATCTTGAAAGAGAAAATAGAAATTGCTTTATATGCGGTGATTCATCTCATTGCGCAAGAGACTGTGAGAAGCGTTTTAAACCTAAAGAATCTAATGACCACATCCATAATAGAATAAATGTGAATACTTTGAAAGTCGAGAGCGAAAAACAAAATAGCAATGAATGCGCAAATCTTCAATACGTAAGCATTTTTGTAGAAAATCAGCCCGTAACAGCATTGATTGATTCAGGTTGCCAGATCCCAGTTTTAAATTCCTCACTAATTAGAGTGCAAACACCTTCCGAAGAGATCATAACATTAAGTTCATGTTTTGGCGAAGAGCGAATGGTAGAAGTTAAACCCATAAATATTTCTCTTAATCAACATTCTCCTAGTATAAGTGTGCGAACGGCGATATCACCGACCTTGACCGAAGAATTTATTATACATCCCAGTGTATATGCTGAAATAAAAAAACTAGGCCACGCAAAGAGCGATGTTTTATTGAATGAAAGTGAATCCTCTTTAGGTGCTCATGCTTGTGTTCATTTTAATTCAAATGTTTCTGTTTCAAATGTGATAGAAAACTCTAGTTATGATTTGCCATACGTTGAAAACTTTAATACTAGGAATGATTTGAGTTCTCTAATTAAGGATTATAAATGTAATAACATTAAGAGTACTAAGTTAAAAATGTGTATTAAATTGAAAAATGATATTCCTGTGTGTCAGAGAGCCAGACGTTTATCTTGTTCTGAGAAATTACAGGTAAACAATCAAATTGATGATTGGTTACGACAAGGTATTATAAAAGAGAGTGTTTTTGATTATTGTTCTGATATAGTATTGTGTAAGAAAGCCAATGGTGCCATGAAAACGAGTTCCGTGGAATTTATCTCCCGCTCACCTAACCCTTTACCTATGAAGAGTAAACATCATCGGTTTGTGTTGCTCCGGAAAATTTTTCAGCCTTGGCAGTGGAAACGAAGGAAAAAGAAAAATCGTTTTGAACAGACGTCCAGAACTCTACAGAGGAAAATATCGATGCGTTCAACCAAAGATCAACTTGTTGACAAAGATGTTCTTATGCCGGTGAAACACAATGTTTTCCTGTGGAACCTTCCGGATGTCGAAGAGGTGTCTTCACATGACAGAGAAACTGTCTATTTCAGAAAAATTTTGATATGTTTAATCTCTATATAATTGTCGTATAGTCCTTGTCTGTTCCGTTTTTTTTTGTATGTTTCAGATTCTCCTCTGGTCTCCATGGAAATACCGCTGCGGACAGCGTACGGTCAGGCTGGCCGTTGTGGCATGCAGCCAAAACCAAGCAGTCTTCGCGCGCAGGCGCATCAAAGTAAAAGCAGAACTGAAACTCTAAAAAGAGAGACTCTTGAGAAAAAACTTTGATTAGAGAAAGGAGAACGCGAGAGGTGCGCGAGCAGGCGTTACCTTCTGAAAATGATCGTCAAACTTATCTGTAATATCTACCTTTTTAATTAATTTTTGTTTAATGTTAAATAAACCATAAGAGAAGCATATTGGACCCCTTGTTGTCTCCCACATATATATATATATATCCATTTCTACTCTTTTGCAAAATTATGGTTCCGAACATAGTCGGATAATTAAACAAGTAATTTTGGTATCTACAAAATTTAACGTCTTTAAGCCCCATTCTCTATTTATCGATTAGCATTATCTTTCTTAAGAGCGAAATGTTCCTTAAATATTGCTCACGTATTCAAAATTGTATTCCTTAAACTTGCTCGAAAGTTTTAGAGAATACTCTCCGCAAAAAAGAAATAATCCAGCTTGAAATTAAGCCCCAAATGTTTTTATGATGATACTTAAGCCATTATTAACCAATTAACCTCCACGTCGGAGCGGGGAACTGACTGAGCCACCCTGAGCGATCACTGTAATTTTCGAACACGCGACCCCTACCGCTGTAAGGTCTTCAAATTCCTTAAGATAATTAATGAATGCTTCTTTTCACGCAACAGAGATACACTGTTGCAAGGTCTCTTGACACTGATGTATTACGAACCAGCTCATTTGTTGGCCCCAGAGGATACCGATGGAATGAGAAATGGAGAAACATGCATTTAACATCGACCGAAACCACTTTATTATATGGAGTATTAAATCCCAATTTTAAAGCATCCCGTAAGGAGGTTGATTCATGACTGTAAAAGAGATGAATTTTTGATTCTTAGGATAACCCCGAGAAGAAATATTTCTGTTCTTGCCTATAGAGATGATGAGACGGGGTTTGGATGCTGTTTTAAAGAAAAGAATAATGCAGATTAATTTATGGCAAACATTTTGTGGAAGATGGTCTTAACCCCTCGCTACTCCCTATACCGACACTGTTAAATTGAGCCATTTTAGGAACCTTTTTCTCAGAAACTATTAAATATATAAACTTCAAATTTTGTCTGCATATTAATCAGGCTTTTTTATTTTAATAATTATAAAATATTTAAAATATATTGTTTACTTTTTTTAAAAAAATTCATCGTAAAAGTATCGCTTTGAAATTTGTGAAAATTGTCATTTTTTTTACTCGATAACTGCTACTGAACAAAATATTTTGGGAAAATCTCCAAGAAAGTAGCTCCATTATATACAGTTACATATTATTTATGTGCAGTAAAAATTGCAAGTACATTAATTCTGTACATTCTTTGAAAAAGGGACACGTGGATCGAAAACAATCATTTTGAGAAAATTGCATTTTTAGTGTAAAAAGGCACTTCCTCAAAAAAATAATGAGCTACAACATGTATTTGCCCTATTTTATGAAACATTTGTATCTTCTTAATTTTTTAAGTAAAAAATAGAAAACAAAAAAAGTCTTAAAATGTTCAGAAAATGCATTAATATTATTTTTCAGTTTTTGTTTAACAAGATTTTTTTAGCATTTTGCGTCAATTTTCACAAACTATGTAACGATCTGTGAAGAATTTTTAGCTTCGATGCATTACAAATATCAATTTTGAATTCATAACATCATAAATATAATGTAAACATGTATCAATATGTAAATGTCATGAATTGGAAATTTGTGATTTTACGACATTGCGAAAGGTATTATTATGGATTTGTATGTTTACATGGAAACACAATTTCTTAAAGTTTCAAATTTCAAAAATTTTCTCTAAACTGTACAAGATATTTCTAAATAAGTAAAAAAAACTGTTTTAATGTTTTTAAACATGAAATTTGCGCATTTTTATGCATATAAAAAGCTTCTCGCAACGACAAAAAGCATTACACATCTGACTTATAATTAGTTACCATTTATTGTAATATCTTTGAATATTAAAGCTTAAAAACTTGTCCGAACAATAAATAAACATTAATATTTGCAATGAATTGAAATATTTAAAATATATTGTTTAGTTTTCTCAAAAACCTGTAACATAAAAATATCACTATGAATTTTTTAAAAAATTAATATTTTTTGTCACGATATATGGACTCCAGTCAAATATTTTGGGAAAATCCCCAAAAAACTCACATGAATATAAAAAATTACATATCAGTATTATGAGGAAAAAAATTAATATTCAAACATACATTATTTTCTGAGAAAAAGATGTATTCAGTTTTAAAAACATAATTTTTTAAAAAAATTGAATTTTTACTATTAAGTGTGACTTTATCAGAAAAATAATGAATTACATGTATTTATCCCATTTTTTTTAAACATTAGCATCTTTGTAATTTATTTTGCATAAAATAGTAAACAAAAACGTCTTAAATTGTCCAGAATAGCACTTTACAGTTTTTTTAACGAGATAATTTCTAATATTACATCAATTTTCTCGAAGAAGTAGTATCTTTCATGCTTTACAGATATCAAATCTGAACATAAAGCATCATAAGTATAATGTGAAAATGTATCAATATGTTTTTGGAATGATTTTGAGATGGTATTTAAAAATACCTGATTATATATACGACATTTTGAAAGTTTTCGCTCGGTTTTTGTAAAGTTATCATTAGGTTTTGTTGTTGCAGACAATTTCTAAGTTTTAAACTTCAAAAAGTACTCTAAACTAGAAAAATGATTTATAAAACAGCCAAAATAAAACTGTTTTTATGATTTTAAACATGAAATTTGTGTATTTTTATGAATGTAACAAGCTTCACGCAAGACAGCAAACATCACATTTGATGTGTCAACTCATACCTTTTCTCAGAAACTTTTAAACATAAATACTCAAATTTTTATTGTATATCAATTAGACATTTATATTTATACTGAAGTTAATTTTTTTTAAATATATTAGTTAGTTTTTTCAATGACAAATTGTTAGTTCAGCGAGTAATAATATTATGAATTTATTGAAAATTGTTATTTTTTGTTATATCTGCTTTCTGTTTGGATGTTTTAAAAATATTTCAAAAATGTCACTTCAGTATAAAAAATCGCATTTAAGAAACATAGAGCACATCCATACAGGAAATTTATACATTTTTAACAATATAAATTTTAGAAAACAGAAATTTTTATAAAAAAAATCTTACCTTATAAAAAAAAATGTAGCCTATAATTTATTTTGCATAGTAATGAAGGGTAAAATTCTTGATTCCCTTCGATTTCCATTGATTGAATGGATGGTATGATGTGTATTTAACTATTGTTTAGATGAAAAGCAGGTGTTTTACATATGCAATATTTTAACAACTATTACCTGTCCAGTATCAAAATTGGTTGCAATAAGTACACCCTCATTTCTGCCAAATCCCACATTTTTACGCTTCTGAAATAATTTTATAACTATCATTTTTTCATAAAGCACGTTCTCAATCTTTACTAACAAGTTATTAAGTAATTAAAAGTATAAAAATTTCGAAAGGAGAAAAAATACACAACAAAAACTTCCAATTACACAACAAAATATTTTCATCATATTCACCAACTTGGCTCCAAAAGTACATAAACAAACTAACAGCTAAACTTGCAGTTAAGTTTAATTTAATCTACAGTTAATTGTGTATGAATAAATGAAATTTTGTGGAGGCTTTGCAAGTTCTCAGATTTAAAAAGTCAAAATTTACACTTAATCTGTCAAAGTGGGCGTAGCCTGTGGAAGTTGATTATTTTTTAAAAGCCATCTCACAATACATCTAATTCAGATAACGGTTTATATGTTAGATCATTGGAAAGGTAATGATTTAGATATTTTAGAAATATCAAAAACTCAAAATCGATTTGCAAAATGTTTTTACCCTACTGACTGCTCTTAAACGGTCAATGTTTTGCTTAAAATGCTCCACAAAAAGGCGCACTTTTTTACACTTCAATTCCTACTATTAGTTCACAATCTCCCTATATATATATATCAATCACAAGTTAATAATAAATTAAAAAAATTGAAATTATATGAATCTTATAATACCAATTCCCATTTCAAAATATCAATGGCGAATATAGAAGATAAAATTCCAACGTTTTCAAACAAGATTAAAAAATTATAAAATAAATAATTATAAAATATCCAAGTGCAACCTCAGACCTAGGACCGATAAGTGGGATTAAACTAGTTTGATTGCACCAATCTTTCACCTATTGAAACTTGGTAAGTTAATCGGAAAATATCCAATTCTCAAAAATTTTAATTAAAATGTTAAAATTAAACCATTAAACTTCAAAACTTAAACTATTCGCTATCGCATTCTGAAAGATATTATAACATTAAAATTTTAAAATTCTAAAACAATTAAGCGCATATTATAAGTGAACCCTCGAACACCATAGATGATAAACCCATCTTTAAAATAATTGTATAGGTAGAAAAAATTCTAAAATCGGAAAGTTCAAATTAAAAACCCAGTATGTTCACAAAAGAATAGCGTAAATTATTAAAAACTCAGCAAAGGGCATCCTATCAATAATTCAATTCACTATTTTTGAACGATTTCTCATATTTAATACATGAATTACCACTCCTTTATTTTGCTCATAACTCCCGCTAAATATATATATATATATATATATTGTTTAAATTTTCAATCGTTAATAAAATACTTTATTTTCATCCCTTCAAGTTCAAATACATTTTTTTAAAAATTGTAGTTGTTGGCACTTGATGCTAAAATAGTTTTTCAAATTTTAATTCTGTTGGATTATTAATTTAAAGGACTGTAGTCGAAATTATGATTTAAATCCAAATTTTATTAATGCGACTTCCGATATGAAGTCTTTCGAACGATCTGAAATATTTTTACAAAGCATTAGAGTTGATACAAAACATATTGCTGCGGCAACTCTTAGCGTTACTATTATTTGTTTACAAATCTAAATTTCGGCAAGATGTGGCGCCAGCATGCCAATGTTTACACGGGCATTAAAAAATTCGTTAGTTATATTCAATTACTGAATAAATAGTAACAAACAAAAATAGTCCAATAAACTATATAAAAAGAAAACCGTTTGTTGTGTAGCTGTAGAGTAATGGGTAGTTCGTAGGGATTATAATTAAAAAGACGGGGGTTCAAATCTTACCTAGGATGACCTAATTTTGGAGAAGGTCATTTATGAATGAATAAATAGGAACAAAATATAATTGTTCAACACCACATATATAGGAAAGGAAATCGCTTCAAATTTTGCTACTTAATAGTAGGATTCTGTCATATGTATATACTTATTTTTATATTGATTGTAATTATTTGATAAAAAGTATCTAAAGTAAAATTTTCTTTGTTGATCTAAGTAGTAACTGACTTATATATATATATATATATATATATATATATATATATATATATATATATATATATATATATATATATATATATATATATATATATATATATATGTATATATATATGTATATATATATATGTATGTATATATATATATATATATATATATGTCAGGTATGAAAAGTTTACTTCAAAATTAAGTAAGTTATAAATAAAAGTAGAGCGAACTCTTTACCATCGCATAAGGATTTGTGAGTAAATAAGCCTATTTAAAAGTGGAGCGAGCACTTTCGCCGAAATGTTGATAATTGTTTTATTCGGTTGCGGTCCAAAGGGTCGTCATGTTGGATTTTATGTGATTGAAAAGAAATAAAGAAGTATTTTAAAGATGATGTCCTCCTCATTTTACCAGCAGGCCTGGGTCCTGTCATATATATATATAATAATATTAATAAAATAAAAGTGAAGAAGTACTAGAACCTACAGTGCTAAAGAAGTAAAAAATTGGAATTCAGCAGACATAACAAATATATATATATACATATAACTTGTTTTGTGCAGATAATTAAACAAAGTACTCTGCAAAATGTGAAAATTTCAGAATTTTATTTTAATTTTCTATTTTCAATGTTTCCCACTATTTTTATTTTACGTTTATGAAACATAAAAAAACCCTAAATGTTTGTATTTTAAAAGTATCCTCTACATGCTATTAAGCATGCTTTACATATTTTAAAAGAATTTATCTGATATTACAAAAAAATTTCATGTTCGTACAGCTTTTTCAATTGGTTGAGGATTTTGTGTATTTGTGTATTAGTGTATGTATTAATGAATACAAAATGTTATACTAAGCCTTGCATTGCAATCGGAACAGATATCACATTGGCTCTTTTGTATTATCTTTGCATTTTTATTTCTTTTCGAGAAACAAATTGCACATTACCTAGAAAATCCCTTCTCTTCATCGAATACTTTCAAGAATCTTAATTCCGGCATTCAATAAAAAAGCCCACCTTCACCATAAGGAAAATCCCGGATGAGAAGTATTTCAGTATCATGGATAAATTGCATTTTAAAAACACATAGCACCAACAATCTCTCTAATAAGAATTAAAAATATATGCAAATCAGAGATTGTAGGAAGAAAGTTACCAGCTTTCGGTAGCCCGTACAGTACACGGGAAAACCAGTTATGGGATTAATAGTTAAACAATTTTGTGGGGATCTTATGGAATAGTTTTTGATGAGTAAGGGAAGAAGTAGATGTTTTTTTTAAAGCCTCGGTATTTTTTCTTCTACAAGTGTTTCGTCATATAAATAGGATTTCTAAAAATTTCAATTAATGAATGATTCCTTTTTTCATATTTTCCTTAAAGTTGCGGTGAAAGTAAATTGTATAAAATTATGTGGTACTTATGCATTGCACCGTTGAAAAAACGTCTCAAAAGGCTGCTAGCGTTATTGTATTTTGAAACGATCGTTTATAATTTTATATGCAAAAACATAATCAAAATGGTGCATGAAGCAGTGTTATTCGATACGTTATTTCATACAATAAAAAAAGAAACAAACATTTGTGTTGATTTCTTCATGAAAAACATTAATGTTTAGCTAAAATTTATCTAACTATATTTTATATGTTTGAAAAATTGCTGAAATGGGTTCCATATAACAGGCATGGAGCGGTTTTTATTCCTAACTTATTCATCCTGTCGTAATTCCAAATTCCTTTTAATGTAAATTTTAGCAATGTCAATTTTTTCCCCTCTTTTCAATATTGAACACCTGTGCCCTTATTGTTTTAGATTAATTACTCCTTGTTATGTAACGATGCACATAAATTAATTTTTATTGATTTTGTATTGATGGTACACTCAAGCACTTGTAATTGCATAAATTGCTGATACTTTTTGACAGTGCTTTTTCCCTTCCTTTTTCTTTCTATGTCATGTTTTTACGCGTAGTTAAACCAAGTGTTTCTTATTAATGTTTTTTCCTTAGTGTAAATGGTCGTGCTTTTGTCCTCGTGACTCTTATTTAATGAACTTCTCTACACAAAAATGGCAACAAAGTTGGGTTATGAACCCACTCGTTAATCATTAGTAAATGCAAGGTTAATTATTTTTAACCCTTTCGCGATGGGTGTGTCATATATGCAGTAGTCTCAAAACCTTTTATCAGACGGCAGGCCGTTCAATGCACTTTTCCGTCAGGACGGTCAATCCTGTAGAACCATAACGAAATGCGATTTACCAATGCACCATTCGGCTGCCGGTGACATTTGGGAAGGACGTTTCTACAATGTGCTTCGTCGATCAGTACTTCATCACAAAAAGAGACATTGGCTTAAATCAAATATTCGAATCCCTTTTTTCACAGTTTAAAATGGAAAAATAAATGAAGGAAAAAGCAGAGGAAATAACATACACATTGTAATCTTACACACACATGTTTAATTTCTGTCTCAAGAATACATTTTTTTTTCTGAAGCTCAAAGGCATAAAAATTTAACTTTTTTTCATAAAGAGAAATTTCAATTAAGTAACATTTTGTTGATATTTCTGTCAATATGGTTCTTAAATTTTTTTGACTGATTTATTTCTGACATCATATGCCTTGAAGCATGATTGTCTTAAATAAGGATTTTTTTAAATTTGGGAACAGTTTTAATAATATTCTGAATAATCTTCTCTCTCAATTTTGTGGCCGGTTAAGGTCAAGGTCATGGATTCATCCTCCCATTGGGAAGTGTGGAAGTTAGGAGAGGGTGTACCAGCTCAGGTGTCGTCCTCATCACCAGATCATGATTCATAATTACTAAGTCTGTCACTCGTAGCTCTCGGGCAGAGTTGTAGTACGTCGTTAATATAACTCTCACGTTCTCACTTTCTATTCTCTCTTACTCTCTATTTTCTTTATTGTCGCTCAATCTCTATACTCTCTCTCAGCCTACATTCTCTATTCTCTCTCAGTAACTACTCTCTATGTCTACTATTCATATTCTATATTCTATGCATACTTTCTTTAGTCTCTCTCAATCTGCATGCTTTTTCTATTCTCACTCACTCTCTACTCTCTCTGTGTACTTTCTTTATTCTTTGCTACTCTCTACGCTCTCTGTCTACTTTTTCTAATCTCTGTCACTCTCTACCCGGTATACTTTTTCTATTCTCTCTCACTCTCTACTATATCTGTCTACTTTCTCTATTCTCTGTCACTCTCTACTCGGTATACTTGTTTTATTCTCTGCCACTCTTCTATCTCTGTCTACTTCCTCTATTCTCATTACTCTTTATTCTCTCTACTTTATTATCTCTCACTCTCTGCTATATATATCTCTCTCTGTCTACTTCCTCTATTCTCATTACTCTTTACTCTCTCTCTACTTTCTCTATTATCTCTCACTCTCTCTACTCTCGCAATCTACTCTCTCTCTATTCTCTATAAAATGTAGTTTAAGGATGTATTTTATCGACAATTATTGAATACACGTTTCTAGCAACCCAAGAAATTAAAATGTTATGCACATAAATTTTTCAAATTAGAATTCTTTCCACAAAAATAATGAACGTTATTTTTTAATTGAAAGTAATTACGCCCATTACTAATAAAATTCATACATAAATTTTAATTACGTGAAATTGTTTTTGTAAACAAAATATTTTAGCGCAATTTTGTTTAAAAAAATGCAATATTGTTTGTAAGTTGTTTAAACTTTTCAAATAGATTATGTTTAACCATTTTGTTAGTAAAATTTATCTTTTATACTTGACGAATAAACTTCCATATCAGTTCTATTAGGCGTGAAATAGATAAGATAGAATTAGAGTCTTTATTAGAAGACAGAGTTTAGTTGCATCCTTCCTTCAGATAAAAAAGTGTCTATACTTTTGTGATTGGATTGTGGTTAGATCGATTACCAGGCATATAATAAAAAAACTTGGAACCCTTTGACCATATAAAGTGGCAACAACAATAATGTATTTTTTTTAAAATTCTAAATTCCTCAATTTCCGTAAGAGCTAAATTCTTATCAAAACATAATGAAATAGTAAGGTTCTTGTATGTATCAATTTGAAAAGCTGCTCTGGTTTTGGAATATGAGTGTCACTATTTTCAATAATTTTCTTACTTCAAGCAAATGAAAAAAAAATTTAAAATAAAGCATTGATTATATATTCTGATGCTCTCAAATTCACTGCTAAAACTACAATTATTTGCAAACTCTATTATTCTATTGTAGTTACTGAGAAATTAATTTGCCTCACCATGAACCAATATTTACACAGATTTTACTAGATAAAAACCACTGTTATCATATTGACCAGGCTGATTTGTTCGAGTGAATTCCTTTTCAAATAGAGTTTTAACAACAATATTAGTATAGATTTTACTAAAAATTCCTGACATGATATGGGAAAATGGAAGTCATTTTCGATATCAGTACACAAAAAAAAAAAAAAAAAATGTAAAATTGAGAGAGAGAATGAGAAACCATTTTTTTTTATTTTTCAAAAACTTTTGTTTCATAGCCCTGTGTAATTAATCAAATCCTACTCAAATATTTTCTGTACACTAAGTAAAAAAGTTTACTTCTCAGTGAATCATAAACACTTTTTTTTATTATTTCTTGTTCAACATACTTTAAAAATTCAAATTACGTTTATTAAATGTTTCACAAATCAAACCTTTATTACTGTGTTAGAGTATAAATAGAGATAGTTATTTTAAGATTGAGTAATTCTATTTCTTATTCCTACGTAAGAATTATAAATAATAGAAAGAAACTGTTCAAAATATAAAGTATTGTTTATTGCTTTTGTAGTGTAATTTATGATAATTTATTGTTTTCCAATGATTTCTTGTTTCTTTTTTATATGCTTCAAGATTGTTGGCTAGCTGCCATCAAAAACGGTTTAATAAATCTTTCTTACTGGAGATGAGCTATCTCAGAAATTTAAAAAATAGATTGAAAACTCTTTAAGCTCAACTTGTTCAGAATATTTTGAAATCCAACGGTTTTTTGTTTCAATAATTTTATCAAGTTGGACATTTAAAACTTAAATAATATGAAAGACTTCATTTCATTAATAGTAAAATTTCATTTATTTTATAAACTGCTGTATCTATAAATATTTTACATTTAACGAATAATATGAGTTTTTATTCAAAAGAAACAACAGAATAATTTGGAAAAAGATTATTATTCAGTGTTTGTACATAGTATTATTTCTTTTTAATCATTAGTTTTTGTCAAATTATTAATATTAAAATAAAACATTTTAGTTTTACATTATCCAGGAAATTTCTAATATTCTTCATATCTTCATTCAAAGGCATATTTTACAATATTCAAAACTACCATTGTAATTGAAAATTCAAAGAATTTGCAATGCAGTGTATATAAAAAAACACTAACAGTGTGATAAATTTTCCTTAACAGTTTTACATAAATTAAGAGTATTATTTTTAAAGTAATGTTTACGGATATACTATTAAAGCATAGGTTAAAAATCAGATGGAGGTCACTGACCATTGTGCAAATGAGGCAGCTTCAGTTAAAACCAATGGAAACAGATTTAATCATGTTTATAATGTTTATCGTTTGCAACTTTAAAAATATTTTGGAACACTTTGAAAATACTTTGAAATAGCATGTTGAATGTGAAAAAAAGAAAAAAGAAAAGTTTTGATTTATCAGATTTATCGAGTAAAACAAAAGTGCTCATTCTATACTTATATCTTATATTTTAAAGATAAGTATTTCTTGTTCATAGACATATAGCACTTGCAAGTTGTAATAGTATCATATTGATGCTGTAAATGTTCTTTCCTTTGAATATAAAAAAAAACAACTTGGGAAACCTTTTGATGCTGAACAGAAAAAAATGTAGGGGTAAGAGATCCAATTATTCAAATAAAAATGCACTGTAATATTTTCATGTACTACATGCCAATTATACTCTTGTAAATTATAAAAACTAAAATGCAAAAATTAGAATTTAATTATATTTGAATATAATTATTGTTGAATGTAAAAGCATGTTAAGTGTTTGATGTGTATCTACAAATTATTTGATGAAATTCTGATATTTATTTTATATACAGTGGGCCACAAAAGTGTTCGTACATTTGCAATTTCTTATAAAATTTATTGTTTTCGACTAATAAAAATTGATATATTGGAATTGTAATTTTTTAAGATATATGTGCAACTTGTTTTGAATGAAATGACATAATTAATTTTTTTAAAAATAGCAAAACTATTTTTTTAAAAAAATAGTAAACAAAAGCTACTAAAAATTACGCCACACAAGTCTTCGTACACTTAACAAAAATCTCAATTTAGCTTTAAATATTATATTTCTTTCTTAATTTAGTACTTAGTAGGATATTGTTCAGAGTCCAAAACAACTTTTAAGCGTCTTGGTATAGATTTAATCAGTTGTTTGTAAAGTCTGTATCTACTTTCCTCCATTCTTCTGTGATTATAGTTTTTACTTCACATTTTGTGTTTATTTGTCATATTTTCTTTTTTTTTTTACATATGTTCTACTGGGCTAAATAAAGTAATTGAGGAGGGGTTTCATAATTTGGGGACAGTTATAGAGACACCAGTGGCGTACATTGAGAGCAGTGCACTTGGCGTTATCATCCTGTTACAAAATGAAGTCGTCTCCAATATCAAAATTTCAGGTGGATAATTTAAAACTTCTCTTTAAAGTATTTAAATAGAGTTCATGATTCTCACAATATCTACAAAAAATAACAAATTACCTAAATTTGTGGCCGATTTACACTCCTAAGCAAGAACACTTCCACCTCCATGTTTTGAAGATTTTTATGATTAACTTTCCGAAAATACAAAATTGATTGCAAATTCATTGGGATTGCAGATAATTCAACATTTTTGGTTCCGATGGGCCAATAATAGCTTGTAAATGAACAAATAAGGAGTTGAATCCCACGAATTTATGTGGAACAAGAACTCCTTCACCTCCATGCTTCAGCTTTGAAATGAAGGTGTTCTGAAGTGGGGGTGTAAATTGGCCTCAGAATTAGGTAATTTGGTATTTTTTGATGGTATTGTGAATCATGAGCTCTATTCAAATATTTTAAAGACAAATTTTTAATTTTCCGCCCAAAATTTGGATATTGGAGACTTCATTTTTTAACAGGGTAACGACGCCAAGCACACTGCTCTCAATGTACGCCACTGGTGTCTCTATAACTGTCCACAAATTATAAAAACACCTCCTCAATCTCTTTATTTAGTCCAGTAGAACATATTTGGTGAGATTTTGATTTAAAAAAATAAAGCATGACATATATAAACACATAATGTGAAGTTAAAACAATAATTATAGAAGTATGGTCGAAAATCGATGCAGAAATTACAAAAAACCGATAAAATCTATACCAAGACTCTTAAAAGTTGCTTAGAACACTAAAAGATATCCTACTAAGTACTAAATTAAGCAATAAATACAATATTTAAAGCTAAGTTGAGATTTTTGTTAAGTGTACGAAGGCTTTTGTGGCGTAATTTTTTAGTAGCTTTTTGATTATTAATTTTTTAAAAAAATAGTTATACTATTTTTAAAAAAATAATTATGTCATTCCATTAAGAACATATTGTTGGTATCAGAAAAAAATTACAACTATAATATATTAATTTTTATTAGTCGAAAACATTAAATTTTACAAGAAATTGCAAGTGTACGAACACTTTTGTGGCCCACTGTAGATAGTTCTTGCATATTTTATAGTTAATATACATACATGTATTTTGATATAGGTAAGTATTTTTACTTATGATATTGATATTTGGGTTAAAAATGCTTGAAAGTTTTAAATTTCTGGATGGAATTCTTATTTTTTTCCACGGATAATTCTTTTACCTTATATAAAAAGCATACATGGCTGATATTTCTTGATACAGCTGAGTATTTTTGATCGTGAAATTGATATTTTGTTAAAAAAAGAATAACTATTTTAAAAGTTTTGATGAAATTCTGATTTTATATTTTTGTACACAGTGCGGCAAATAAGTTTTAAGACTGTGTTCATAAAAATAATTTTAAATGAGAAATAAATTGTTTTTTTTTTGGAGTTTTTTCAAAATAGGACCCCATCTGGCTTCAATGCACTTGTTATAGTGATTTATTAAGGAATCGAACCCTTGCTGTAAATCACTTTGTGGAATGACCTGCATAGCATGCTTCGAAGCTACTTGTAAGGTTGAAATATCCTAAAAAACACCCTTTTAATTTCCTTTTAAGTTTTGGAAACAAGGATAGTCGCATCGTGCTAAATCAGATAAATACGGTGTATGGTTTTACCCAGACATTACTTTTGGCCAAAAGGCTACGAACAAGGGATGTGTAACTGGATGCATTGTCGTGTAACAAACACTAACTGCTTTTAGTCCAATATTCTGAATGAATGCGACGAATTCTGGCCATCAAACGCTTTAAAACCGTTAAGTAGTGCTGACCTGTAACTGTTTGTCCTGTTGGAACAAATTCTTCGTGGATAATACCCCTAGAATTGAAGTAGGTAATAAGCATTGTTTAGATTTTTGGGTGGAATTTTCCCTGTTTTTTTGGGGGGTGGGGGGCTTACGGTAAATTTTCTGATTTCCATTCCGCCATTTTTCGTGTTGTTTTAGGGTCATATTGGAAACACCAGGTTTCATAAACTACACTGGAGTGCAAAAATTAAGGACGAGACGGTTTTTTCAATATAACTTTGGACAAAAGCTTTCCAAATCAACACATTTAATACCGTAAGATCCCCAATACGTAAGGACATGTGTAATGTAAGCAACACTTAATAAAGAGAAATCAGAGGGATAAAAAGAAGCTTGATTGAAAAAGTAGCATGGAGCGCAATGCGACTGAAGGCCGAAACATTCCTGTGATGGGTGTCCAGCAAGAAACATCCGGTCTTTAGTAGGGGATATGATCTCCCCTGATTGCTAGGCAGGTTTCACAGTGTCTGCCCATGCTGAGAATGAGGGTGTCCATGAGTTGTTGAGGCATTGCTGCCCATTCGTCTTGCAGCGCCAATCGAAGCTCCCGAATCGTTACTGGTGGTAAGGTACGAACTGCCAAGCGTCTGCCTAGAAAATCCTATACATGCTCGATGGGATTGAGATCCGGAGATCGTGCAGGCCAATAGATACGTTCAATATCCTCAATCTCTAAGAGCTGTTCAGCAGCTACTGTGCGATGACATGGTGCATTGTCGTTCATGAAAAGGAACTGCAGACCCATAGCGCCTCTAAAAAGACGCACATATGGAAGAAGAATCTCGTTACAATAACGGGTCCCGTTGACTAAACCTGCGTCGAAGATGTGAAGGTTTGTACGACTACCAAGCATGATGCCTTCCCAAACGAGAACACCGCAACCTCCATACCTGTCCCTTTCAATGATGTTCGAAGGATGATTGCGGCTTCCCCGCTCTCTCCAGATGAGTATGCGATGAGAATCACGACTCAAACTGAATCTGCTCTCATCTGTAAAGTGTACTCGTCCCCATTCATTGTCTCTCCAATTCCGGTGTTCCCGGCACCACAGAGAACGCCTTCTCCGATGGGCAGGCGTTAAAGGTACACACCGTACAGGGCGTCGTGCAAACAGACCACCACCGTGCAGTCTTCTGGCCACGGTAAAACGCGATATCGGTCGTCCAGTCGCCTGTGTCGTGTGTCTAGTGATTTCTCCCGTTGTCTGCCGCCTGTTTCTTCTGGCCTGTAAGACAATGTACCGGTCATCAGCGGGTGTCGTTCCTCGTGGACGACCACTACTGAACCCCCGGATAGCTGTTCCTGTAGTTTGAAATTGTCTCCGAAGTCGTGAAACGATGCTGTGAGCAATTCCGAACTCTGCAGCCACACTTGTCACACTGCGGCCTTCCTCCAACTTCCCAATGAATCGACCTCGGGTAAAAGCATCCAGATGTCGTCTAAGAGATTGATTATTCGCCATTTCTCGCTGAGGCAGCAACTCGGTGTGATTTTAACTGCTATACGGCGTGCAATCTCTTTGCCAGGAATACTGATCTTACACCGACCACATGCTTTATACCACTCAGACACTCCCCCGTTACGTCTACCTGCATATCTGCGCATGTGCTACCGTACATCACCTTACTTAATCTCCTGATTTGTCTTTCTGTCCGCTCAGCCTCTTCGTTCAGCTGATATGCTAATTTTTCGACTTCGTCCTTTATTTTTGCACACCAGTGTATAACAAGGGACTTCAAGGAGTTTGGATCGTTTTCAGTTGCTAAAATGATGTATCTTGCAATGAGCACTTCTCATTGGTTTTTGTTCGGGGAATAGAGAGTGAGGAACAAATGTAGCGCACACTTTTGTTTTGCTCAAACCTTCATGCAGAATGGTTCGAATTATTTCCTTGTTGATGTTTAGAGAGTCTGTCATCATTCTTAATGACGCACAGCGATCGTTTCGCACGAAATTTCGTACTTTCTCAATAATTTCAGGTGTTCTAGAGGAAATTGGTCTTCCACTGCGCTAATCATCTTCCACCACATCTCTGCCATCGAAAAAACGTTTGTGCGACTCAACGACGTTTAATCTACTTAAGATATCCGACTACGTTCGGAACCGTGATTTTGAAAATGCGCATACATAGATAATTTTCATGATATTTACCATCACTCAGATTAGAATACATGCATAAAATTGTTTTAAGGACATTTTGACACAAAAAGTTATTTAGATATAGTATTTTGGCAAAAAATTAACTTAGAATATTTATTTTTCCAAAATTTCTCCTTTTGGGAAAAATGCTTCTATTATAATAAAATTTTGCCTGCATATAGCTCAGACCTCTCTACAGAGGCTCAACTAGAAGGTGTGAACAATTCAAATTAATTTCAGAGTTACGACCAATTGAAATAATTATTGGCGTTTTTTTCTTAACGTTACTCCCCTCTGTTGTCGTAAAATAAGAATAAACCCAATTCTAATTTATATAGTTCAAAAATTCTATTTGAGCTTCTGTGGAGAGGTCTGAGCTATTGACAGGCAAAATATTATTGCAATAGAAGCATTTTTCACAAAAGGAGAAGATTTGGAAAAAAAGATTATTCTAAGTTAAATTTTTGCCGAAATATTATATTTAAGTAATTGGTTTTTGTCAAAATATCCTAAAAACAATTTCATGCATATATTATAATCTAATTGACAATAAATATCATGAAAGTTATCCATTTATGCGCTTTTTCTAAATCACGGTTCCGAACGTAGTCGGATACCTTAAACAACAGTCGCTGGAAACTTGCTTCCTGAGCTGGTTCATTTCTGAATTACTTTTAACAAGTTTTGTGTAAAGTTTGAGGTTTCAGTTCCTTTCTCCATCTTAAAAAATCAACATGAAAATAATTTACATCTGCAATGTAACGTTCATCTTCTCTCAGCTACTTAACCAAATGCCATTAATTTATTCGCAGTGTGTCAGCAGACCATGGGCATTATGACGCATGGGACGTTGCATTCATGGCGTCATTACAGTATGCACTTTGGGAGATGTCTTAAAACTTATTTGCCGCATTTTGTATATAATTTTGGTATATCATATAGATAGTATAGATATCTCTCTCTGATAGTTATTGATATGGATAAGTTCATTTTAACGTGGATGAGGACATCGATTTGGGAGCAATCGAGTTTGTATCATAAATATAAAAACTTTTATGTATTCTTAGAAGTAAATTATGAACATACTAGGTGTGATAAAAATTTTAATACATAGACGACATAGGACACCTTTATAGAAGCTGTAAAAAATGGAAAATGTAATAAAAAAGAAAAAGTTCGAAAATAAAAAGGAAAATGATGAGAGCCTCCTGTATATAAATAAGCGGGAAGAAGAAAGGCTCGAAAATAAAATAAAAAAAGTTTTTCGATTCAAGATCAGACAAAATTATAGTATTTTTACCCCAAAGATTAGAAAAAAAATATTGTTTCATAGTTTTATGCTCATTTTAATACATACCGTTTTCACTTGTTTGAATGCCAAATCTCACCAGTTGATAAGAGAAGATAGAACAATTCATAGCTAATCCTTATGAAAGTTTATCAGACAAAAAATATAAATATAAAGTTCGATAGAAAAAAACTTTGGCGAAATGCTGAAATGTCTGAGATTTAGCTTAAAAAAATGCATGATTTACTATTGTAAAATATCCAGCATATGTGCAATGATTTTAGGAATGATTATTATTTTTGTTTTGCAAATAAAATTAATTATTTTTTTGGAAAAAATAATACTTTATTCAAAAATCTTCTAATTAGCTTTTATTTACTTAGAGAAACTACTTACATAATCGTGCTCAGCTCATCTCGAGATATTAAGAGCCCTTCAACAAAATACAGTTCAGTTATTTTATTTTCAAGTATTTAATTCATTGACATATTTTTTTACCTGTTAAAATATTCTTTATGTCATAAAATAAATTATTTACTTATGTTTAATTCTCTGACAAGAGACCCTTGAATATCACCAGAACGCAAAAATATACTCATTTACTTGAGGAAAAAAATTCCTTTTGTACCATTGTTTATTCTTTTTTAAACTGCCATGTGAATGTATTACATATTACATTTTAATAAAAGTTAATTCAGCACACTTTAAAATCAAGTAGGTTTTTCCAAGTGCTTGGGCTTAGAGTTTAATTTTGATGAAATTTGATTATTTTGGATACCTCTCTCTCTCGTTTTCTTCATATTTTCTTCATATATATATATTACTTTTTAAGTTTCAGTTTTCTTTACAACCCAAAATTAATGAGCATTTTATAACTGAGTTTCTTTACCATTCCGGTTTTTATCGAATTCAAAAATTCACTACAGTTTGAAGAAAAGTATACTGTACTAGGCAATAATTAAATTTAATCCTGAAGTAGCAATGGGTTGTGAATTTAAAATGGTCAAATGATAAAGGCAATCACGTGTTCGAGACTTAATTTAAAACTGACAGTAAACTAACTTGTACTTGTAGGTCTACTTGTAAACTTTATAAAGCAGTTCAAGGTTCATAACTGGGTAAAGATGCTCTATATAATGAAAAAAAAAAGATTTATAAAAACATTCAAAATTTAAAAAATATATATTCTTGTTTTTTTTAAACTAGTACATTTTGGTTACTTAGGTATCTTATTTATTGTTGATAAATATGTATTTTTGAAAATAAAGTTTCTGTAAAAACAAAAGTTGGCAACAATGAAGCGCATGAACTGAATAGCTGGAAATATGACTCCATTTATCGTATGATTATGAAGTCACATGAATTTATGAACGGAATGGATGTAAACACGTGTTTGTCATTATCATCTAACCAAGACGTCACATGAATTAAGTCCATTGCAAAACTCTGTAACTATAAATTTACGTTCTGTACTTATTACCAGTAAAACACGAGATACAGAATGACAGTGAAATTCAGGAATAAGCAAGTGCTACACTTACGACTGTATAACCCAGGGGTACTTAACCTTTTTTTCTGCTGGGCCAAATACATATGTTAGGTATTTCACGCGGGCTTTAACATGAGGGTAAATAAGAGAAAGGGGAGGGGGAGAAATGATTTAAGACCAATATAACATTGTAAATTTAAAATGTGGAAAATTGATAAAAATATTATAACTCCTGTTTTGCTTTTTTTAATTATTATTTTTTATATTTTTTTTATTTTTATTTTTGACACTAGCACTAAATTAAAAGCATTTAAGAAACCCTCCTTTACAATTTGTGCATATCAGTAAATGGTTTCATATGATTACCAATAATATAACAAACTTCATAGGATATATTTGCAACCAATGTGATATTTTCACTGACAAAACACTTTGTTGCAGTTACCAACATTATTCAAGAAAGCCTATTTATCCTCTCTTGAAAGAGATCTTCAAGGAAAAGTGCCATTGAATGATTCCTGTTTATTTATATTTTTTAATACATCACTTTCGTGACAAATCAAATATTTACTGATCCATGTTTGTTTTTTTCACTACAAAATAACTATATAGTTAACCTCCCAATCGTCTTGAAAAGATATATTTTCTTCGAATATTTTTTGCTTGCAAGATATGAAAGATAGTTAAAAATTAGTTCCACCCATAAAATTGTTGTTACTCCACTGTTGTCTGTTGAAACTAACAGGAAACGGTTCCAAAAGGAAAACAAAATTGTACCCGTACGACACCGATAGCAAAATGCAAAATTGATGTTTTTGATTTCTTAACAAAAAATTTCCCACCAAATTTTTAATACAATGTTCTTAAGTAAGTAAGTTTCTCAGAGCAATGGACCAGGACAGGGTCACTTAAAATGGCTTGGTGGGCCGCAGGTTGAGTTTCACTGGTACTAACTTTTAACATTCCGTTAGGTCCGTGAATCTCTTAGATGCATAATAAAAATAGTTTCGGTGCTGCGTAGCAGAACCCTCCTTCATCTATCTGTATTTCTTCGCTTATCCTAGGATTCAGTGTTAAAGATGACAGCGATTTCTTCATATATTTGATGACAGGGGCCATTGAACCTGACAACTTCAGTTCTTATGATTTTGTACTATTGCATTATTCTTTTATTTTTTTAACACGCTTTTATAAGTTTCACTTGCATGTAACGGAACTTTTAAGCTCGAATTTTACCCACATGGAAAGATTAGATTAATTCTTAATTTTGCACACTAGTTAAGGACCGATGACAATACAATAATTTCATAGTTTTGTTCCATTGTTCTGATCAGGAACGTCAAAAATAACGATTACGATAATTAGGAATACGATTTATAGATTTGGTGACTAATTCCGTATACCACTTCCAAACTTGGCGACCTATTGCATAAACCATTTTCAGATTTGGCGACTAATTTCATATTCCATTTCCAAAATTGGCGATTAAAGGATTAAGGTGCAACCTTAAAACCGCGAATAGGCTTACGGTTAATATAAATAAAACAAGAAAAAGTGTTCTTTATGTGAGAAGGGGTAGGGTGGGTTAGTAATTTCTTTCCATAATATAAGTCTAGTTTATTTGAAAATAAAAAAAAATGAAAAAGAATAAAGACTTCTGCATGTGAAAAAAAAAATTATGTTCTAACTGCTAAATATTTTATTTATTTTTGTAAAATAATATACGTTTAGAAGTAATGATACGAATTAACATTATTGCAATACACTTAGAAGTGCTAATACGAGTTAACAATATAGCAATACGCTTAGAAGTGATGAAACGAATTAACATTATAGCAGTACGTTTAAAAGGTGATAATACGATTGGCATTTAATATTTCTTCTTAACACACTTTTATTAGTTAAACATGTATCTATAAAGACGGAATCTTTGAAATATAACGATATTCGACTCATCCGAGGTTCCGTAAGCGGAGAGAATAGATACCCTTCAGACTCGTTAATTAATAACCGTTGAAGAGCAAGACTAATTCTATCGGCCACGTTATTATACATGGGAATCAAAATCCCTTAGATCCTCGTGCACATATCTAGGAAAATTAGATAACGGCATGGGTGTAGCATCCACATGCCTTGTTCGTTTTGACTAAGGATTGAAGAAATATCTTATATATATGTCACAGGGAAATGATTAAACTAGGAATTTCACAAAATCCCTAAGGAAGGTGATCAATTCACGCAAGATGTGAAAATAAGTACCCTGTAATGTGATTTCCCGAAGGAAAGTAAGTGATTTGTTTAAATCACTAACGTGTTTCAGTGAAATGATGAAATAATATCGTCATGAGTTTAAAAGTATTCATTTAGCAAATATGGTGCATTATTAAAAGTAGAGTAAATAATACAACAATAATCAAATAATTACAAATTATTTATTCGAAATTAATTAATAGAATAATTAGATATTAAAGCTGGTATTTTTTTTGAAAATAAAAGGATATTTATTGTAGAATTTCAAAAAAAGTTTGTTAAAAATTATACATTAATGTACTACTTCAAAAATACTTTGCTTTATTTGTAACACCTATTTTTCAGTTATTATTTCACATTTTAAACTAGCCTTTTTTTCAAAAGAAACTAGTTTTTTTTATCTATAAACAGGGCGTGGTCGAATTCCCTAATTTGTTTATCTGTATTTTCCAATATAAGTTTTATTTAGTTTCTAGTTTTTAGGCATACAAAAGTGATATATCAATTGAAATATAATAGTGCAAAGAAAATAACTAAATAACACTAAAAAAATGATATTTAGGTCATTTTGTTTCGGAGCGTCACGTCAGTAGTCCGTCGCTTCCTGGTACAGACGAGGAGAGGAGGGAAGCAAAATGGAGTGGTAACAAGCGAAAACAAAGCTCTACAAATGCTCTGACACTTTTTCATTTAATCATTTCACTAAAACAGTTCGAAGATTTGATCAAATCACTTACTTCAAAGAGACCTCAAAGAGACGTTATTTTAACATCTTAGGTATTTGATGAAATCCCTGATTTCAACATGTTTCTACAACATATACAATGCCCCATTCAAGACAAGGAACCAAGAGAAACATCTGCAGGAACTTGGAAAAGAAGACACTGTTCCCCCTACCTTGTCAGGATATCATCATTATTAAAATTATTCTAAAATCAAAGATTATTAAAATTTTGAAATGTATTCTGCGAAAAATCTATTTTCTTTGAACATTGTAAGGTAAGACTGCAGCAATGCCTCTTAAAATATAGACAGTGGTGACGCGGTGATAACTATGCAATACCTTTTTGATGATTCTCTTGTTATAAATATCTCTCAATTCCTGATTCTATTTTAAATATTATTTTATCTCAAATATCTCAAAAAATATCTCATTATCTAATTATCTCTCTCGCTTATTATCTCAAATCTCGAATGATCTCAAATTATCTAAAAAAATATCTCAAAATTTATCTCTCAATTATCTCAGAATTTATCTCAAAATCAAAATCTCTATTAATTATCTCTATTATTATCTCAAATATCAAAAATATTATTTCAATCAAAAATGTTGGTATAAATATCTCTCAATTATCAAATTTTTTTACTCAAAATATTATTTATCTCAAATATATTTTGATGTCGAATCTCACCAGTAAAATGATTAAATCATCTCACGTCTTTCGTAAAAAAGGTAATTATCTATATATTTTTAATTACTTGGATACATATTTTTGTGTTAATGTTTAAATAATTGTAATATAGAAAAAAAAATATTAAATATATACCCTATTAATAGTGCTAGCAGGACTCGGGATTTCGTTACCCACACGATCGTGCGGCTTGGGCGTTATTTCAGTCCCAGCAGCTATAAAGGTAAGTTCTTGCCATGTGAGTTTTTTTTTACTGTTTCAATAACGTTTATAGAAGCCTAAATAAAAACGAAATGTATTATTGTATAATTCAAACCATATTTTCTTGGGGGTTTCCATAGACGAGTCCCTTTTTTCTTTCTCTGGCTCTTTTTTGCAATTAATTTTCCCTTTCACACATTTGATGAAGGGTATGTCATTTTCATCCTTTACACAGATATCTGCAACCAAACCTTTTACTTCCTCCCCTTCCAATAGTTCTGGGTTTCCGGTGGGAGTTTGTATATATGTTGTGGTTTAAATGTTTTATTTAAAAAAATAATAAAATTTTCTCATGCATTTTATTATTTTTCATTTAATACTTCGCTAACTTTTAAACTACCTTTTTTTCAGGTGTCTCAAAGAAAAAGAGTTGTCACACAAGAATAAAGTTTGCGATTGATAAATAAATCAGATTGAACTTAAATCAGAACTTGCGATTTCTCGGATGATGACAATGCTGCGAGCAAAACATGATTCACGTACACTCGAAGGAGAATCATTTTCAGGTAAGAGCAATGAAGGAAAACTTAGAAATACTTGAAATATAAAGACATTTTTGGATCATTCTTTACCTTAAAAGTATCTTGTTCATTGTTTTAGCTGTTGGAAATTCTTGGTTTCTGCGCAAACAAGATGGAATATCAAATAAAATTCCTCTAAAAATCAAAGTGGATCGTTTAAAATCTATGTGAGAGATAGTTGAAGTGTTAGCAGCCTCTTCTCCAGCTAACAAAAGTATCTTAACTGATGATGAAGATAATAGTGCTGTAAATTCACTCGCAAAAGGATTCAAGTTTTATAATCCACCTGCTATATTTGTCATGCCTTTAACCTGGTCATTCCAGGATAAAAGGCTTGACATGTATAACCATTTCCGATGTGTTGATGACATTTCAAGACCTTGCAAGTGCAAATCTGAAAACTACGAAAGCAGTTCGAAAACATGTTGTGAAAAATACGATGTTTATTTATACTTGTCAAAAAGAAAACATTTTTAAAGATTTTCACTGTATATAAATACCGAGTTAATAAACGTGAATTAATTATATACATTATTAATTTTCTTATTTGTGTAACAATTTTAATTGGAATCTCTCTACTTTTCTTCTATCAACTTAGAGCTAAAAAGTTATAACTCGTAAAATTTCATGTGACCTGTTTCCCAGATAAAGCCCAACACGCATGATCGTGCGGGTACCATCTGCCTTCCAGAGTGGGAGTGGGAATTTTTTTTTTTTTAGTATTTTCCCAGTGTCATTGGGGTTAATACAGTAGTAATTGCCAAAAGAATTTAATATTTAAAGATAAAAATAATTCGGGTCTTAAAGGGATATTGCAATATACTATTTTGTTTTCAAAATAATGAAGTACATATTTTATTTCTTTTATTTTGTAAACTTCGGACAATTTATATGAGTATCATTTTCGTCGATCATTGTAATGTTTTCAGAGCAAAAGCGTAGTAGGTATTTCTGAATTTCTTTCATAAGATTACATTTCCAAATCAAATAATATATTGATTGTCTTTCATAGTACTTTTCTAAAATTATTTGATTATTTCTTTGTTACTAGAGGTCACATTTTTTCTCGTATCAGAAAGTAGTAAACATAAATAATGGGAATGTTGAATATTTCAAAAAAACCAATAAAAATATCGTTGCACATCTGTAAAAAAAGATAATACAGATAACATCGGTTCGATTATACTCTGTCCTCATACAGTTCTGTGCACAGCTAATTCAAAATCCAATCTAATATTCAAGGGTTTGCATCATAAAAAGGAAAAATAAATGTTTGAAATATTTTTATTCTTTTAAAGCATCAATTATATGCAAAGAAAATAATGAAGTTTTGATATGAATTTTGTAACTGTATCTTACATTTTTACAAGATATTTTATGATTTACGTCCTGTGTCGAGAGATCCTTTGAAGATGAAGAAACGAAATAAATACTAAAAATGCATAAAAGTCATGAAACAAAGTTCTTTCAATATGATGTAATCGTAAAATTGTATGTCTTATATTTATGATAAAAATATGAAGAAACAGAAGAGAATGCTGAAAAGAAACCATAAAGTCACGATAAAAGCTTCATTTATCAATTTTTCCGTGTATCTTAAGTTTACTTAATTATACCATCAAAATAAGAGATATGACCATGTTCGCGCCAAGATACACCTTCCTTTTTAAACAAACATTTTCAAAATTACTTAATTAAGTAACAAGTAATATAAAGAAAATACAGTGAATTCCTACTTAGGTCAACAAAGAAAATTTTTTATTTTAGTTACTTTTTATCAAATACTTACAAGTAATACAAATATGTATATACATAGGACAGAATCACATTATTAAGCGTCAATTAATTTTTGTTAATTATCCTTAAAATATCGTATTGCGATCCAAAACAATCGTGTATATAAAATTTCAGTTTAACAGAATGCTATGAAGCTTTGATCCAAATCGTTAAAAATGAAAGCCAACATGGCTGTATCTGTAATTCTTTAAATAATTAGTTTAAGTCATATTGAATTGTAATTAATTATAGTTAAATTATCGTATTGTCACCCACAACAATAATGTATAGAAAATTTCACCTGAAATAAGCGCTGTAAAATGCGTGAAAAAAATTTTTTTAAGGTTTGATCCAAGTCACCAAAGGGGTCGTTCAGTCACTAAACACAATACCGTAGTGGGTGTACTGTAATTCTTTGATTAATAACTGTTAATTAATTAATTTTATTAATTATAAATAAACTACCTTATTGTCATCCAAAATAATAGTGTGCACATAAAATTTCAGCTCAGTTGAGCGCATAAAAAGGCATTTTATTAACGATTGAAAATTTGAGCTAGATATATATAGGAGACTGTGAACAAATAGTAGGAATTGAAAAACAGCACTCTAAAACAAGATGCTTATTAATAAAATAATAATTCATAGAAGTAAAATGCTTTAGTGTATTTGAAAATTCCAGCCTGATGATCAACGTGATATTTAAGGAAATAGTTTCACGGATGCACGGAGAAATGCAAAAGCTAGGATTTAATGAATAAGGAGATAAGAAAATGCATTTCAGAGTAGAAGTCATGGAGTTTGGGGTATAATTCTTTCTGATCCGTTACTTATGAATTTTTACCTGTGTACAGAAAATGTTTATTCAATTTTTCCTTATATCATTACAAAATGCTGAACTCCATCTTGATTTCGATGATAATTTTGATGCACTATTTGATTTTTTAGAAGATATCTTTACTTACGTATTATTATTTCATTGTTTGAAACACAGTTGTGTTTCTTTTATCTCCTGATTTGTCCAATTTAAAATTTATTACTTATTAACACATAAAGTAGTTTTCTGTGTTTGTAATTCTGGATATACTATTAAAAACAGACTACATTATGCGTTGTGTATATCATTCTTTTTTTTTATCTTTTAACCTTTCTCTATTTTTTTCTTAAAACTTTTTGAAGAATACAGTTTTCCAGGTTTCTACAGATTTATTTACTAAAGTAAGGAAAAAAAGATTTATAAAAAAATGAAGAGAATTTAAGAAGAACATGTTGCAAAGATTTCAAATTAACAATCATTTAGATGCCGCAAATGATATCCTGTTAATAAGAGAAAAAAAAGGAAAAATAAATAAATAAATACGCTTTTTATAAAAGCTGAAAACATTCTATTAAAAATAAACTTTAATTTGGAACAGGAATTCTAAGGTAAGTTAGAAGAGTGGTCTAATTATATATAATGTTGTTTAATCTTTGAAAAAGATGTTGGATTTTTGGAATGCTATTGTAGTATGAGGAAAAAATAATGTTAATAAAAATTATAATATGGAACGAGATGTATTTCATAAAGTAAACGGCATCTATAGTTACAAAAAAAAAACACTTTGCTTCTTATTTTGTGAAAACAAAAACATTATCTGAAAAAGGGTTATTATATCGTTCACCATAGACAAAATAGACAGAAAAATTTCGATCGAAAATAAAACAATGCTTATTTGAATTAGCAGATTAGATGAACAATTTATTTTATTGATCACGTGAGTGCTTTCAAATAGTTACAGTTGTTGCCACATATAAAATAATGAAACAATATTCGAATGATTTTATTCAATATTTATTATCGACGAAATTATGCATCCATACTACTATATAAATTAGTTGGAATATTGTGAATTTTTTTTCCCAAAGCTTAACACATTTATTTTTATCGGTTAATTTCTAGCGAAAAACACTTATCATAATTAAAAGTATATTCCTGCAGAGAGAACAGATTTAATTTTAAAATATTTCTTTTTTAAATAAATTCAGTAATTGAATTTACTTTTAATTTTACTTTCGCAGTCTTTATAAACGTTTACCTCATTTGTGATACATTTTTGAAAAAAGAAAGCACTTTTTAGCCAGTATTGTTTCAAACATTATATTATAATTTTCTACAATTAGTCATAAATCTTTGGGATTAGAATCACTCTCACATTATTAAGCGTCAAAATACATTATTATTATTCTCGATTTATTGCTATTGTATGGAGAAGGAGGGGGGCGTAATGACATTTATGATTGAAAATACCGCTGCGAATATTCAGAGTTTGAGAAGTATTGCTTTTAAACTTGACGTGACTTGAGTATATTCAATATTTCCGTCTCAAGACTAGAACAAACATTTATCCCATTAACAGAAAAATGAAGTTCGAAAACAGTTATTTTCATTTACTCAGTCCATTTTTATAAAGAAATATCTCTTTATGGGTGAAAAACATGAAATTTTAAAATATTTCAAATATTTCAACAAGTTCATATTTATCTCATGGCACCAGCAAAATGTTACATCTTGTCAAACATTAATAAAATATTTCTATGGGGTAAGTTCACACACAACTATTTTTACAAAAGTACATAAAACTTGTATAGTATTTTAAAGGGTGATCAGTTTATGTTTTTTTAATTTGTATTTTATTCAAATTATTTTACATGTAACTAGACATAAGAGTTATACTTACAATATATATATATATATATATATATATATATATATATATATATATATATATATATATATATATATATATATGAGCAAATTAATCTTACTCTTTTAAACCGCAGTTCGTTACTACCTCCAATATTTACCTTAAAAGAAGACATATCTGCCAGTAAATAATAGTAGGTAGAAGAATTACAATTTTTATATTATTTTTGTTATTCTAATTGTAAAGTTCTTCAACATTTTTTCTTGTCACTTGTATCCATTGCCTTTGCTTGTTCGTTGACAAAATACAAGGAAAAGGCAGGATCAAAAGTTATTTTGTGTTTTGTTTTTTACTTTCCGTTACTGAGTATATTTAGGAACTCAAATTCTTTGTTTTTTCTTACTTGTAGCTGTTCTTCCCATCATAACTTTCAGTTGACAAAAAAAAAAGCAGCCAGAGAGAACATTACATAAAACTGTTAATTACAAGACAAACACAGTTAAGTTTATGTTGAACGAAGCATTTGAAAAACTATTTAACTGTCTCGAACATGAATTACAATTCAAAGGAAATTTTCTTAATGCTCAAAAAATAACGTAATATTCATAATTAAATCGTTTTTTTTTTAAAAACTGAGAAAGGGTGTACAAAACATATATCTTTTAAGTTGTACGAGATAATTGAAACTTCTTACAACATTATCGAAAGCTTCCTTAGTATTATGAGCATTTACTTTTATTGTTAGATATAATATAGAAAAATAGATAATTGTCTACTTTTGGGATAATTGTAACCGACTGCATGGGGAGATTATCGTCTTAAATTAATTTTTTTTTCTTTTATTTTACTGAAACTATATTAACTGTTATCTTCTCAATCCTTTTGTGAGACATTTATTTCTTTTATGAATTTCTCGCAGTTTTTTATGTTTTTAACAATTAAAACAAAGGCATTTGTGGAAATATATTTTATTTTGCCAAATTTTATGTTTACATTTAAATTTAAGGGATGGGAAGAATACTTCCCAAGAAATCCTTCACTGTCCTAAAAAAATTAATTTAATGGTGATTTATTGCCATGAAAAGTCGAGAAGCATGTTGCAGTGCACTATTGCACTAGGGGGCATCCCATCCTGCACATACGTAGCGGGTCTCCTCTTTTCTTGTCCCTTTTTACTACATTTCCGGCATCATCTACAGTTGGAAACCATCATTAACATATGATTTGCCACACTGGCTAAGCAGACATCAGCCGGGAACTAAACAATTATTTGCTTGGAATCTAGAAGGATGTCCTATCCTTTTTTTTTGAGGAATATTGTCTATTAGCTGACGAGCTAATGCTACACGGAATGTTAGCTGATCTAAACTTTTGTTTCTTTTGTTCACTTGCCACAGTATGAAACTTTTTATGATGGAAAGGTCAATGAGAAAATAAAAGATACGATACCTTTATTTTACAGATCTTATTTGGTATCTTTGATCGAAGCAATCAGCCCCTACCATGGCATCGTTATGTATGGCGACAGCTTTTGGACAAGGTACTTCTTTTTTGGTACCATCTTTTTTTGTCCGTCTTACTGATGTCATAATCGCCGAATTACGTGCAGTAGCACAAAACTGCAGCGGTAATTAGTCTCTCCATCGTTATGGTAGCAAAGCCAATATATTATAATATATTTTACGTTTGTCACAGGTGTATTTTGTAAGATCATATAAACAGGAAGTAATCTTCCAAAGGCCCCCGAAAAAATTAACAAAGAAATGGGATATGCAGATTTATCAAACTACTGAACTTTAGGAAGTCAATTCCCTTAAGGGGTTTGAAGTAAAACTATTTATATTCATACAGTATAACTGTTGTTGGACCATTGCAGAAGGGGTCTCCGAGGTATTAAAGTTCTCCCGAGGGCTAAAAATATTTTATAAATAATTTTCAAACAGGTATAATTATTTTAAACTTAAATAAATAATTGGAATATTTTGCAAATTATTTATAAAGGAATGCGGCTTCAGAAAAGTATAAAATGTTTAAAATATAATCATAATTTAAAAAATTATAAGCATATGAAAATAAGAAACTTTTTTCTATAAGACATATTTATTAAGTTTTACGTTGCGCATGCTATTTTTTAAAATAGAAGCTTTAATTGCTAGCGATAAGTTGATTTATAAAGTTAAATGTATTTTTATTACACTGTAGTAATATTATATTAGTAGAATAAAATAAATTATATTTTTTAAAAAATAAATAAATTACATTTTCAAGATTTTTTAAAAAAACTTCAATATTTTTCCAATATTTTGAAATTTCAAAGATATATTATTCTTAAATGATGTAGGATTTAAAGAGTATGATGCATTTTAAAATTCTATAAAGTTTTATACATCAAAGGCTACTATTTTATAAAATAGCGTGCGCAACGCAAAAATTACTTAATACGTATTTCAGAATTTTTATATGCTTATAATCTTTAAAATTATGATTATATTTCAAACATTTTGTACTTTTTTGAAGCAACTATTCGTTGTAAATAATGTGTGAAAGATTCGAATTATTTAATTTAAATTTAAAACAATTATACCTGTTTGAAAGTTGTTTAAATTCCCTTAAAGTGTAACACCCCTAAAAACCCTTACGTTACTATTGCTTTCAGTCATTTTGGAAAGCGATCCTCCTAGTTGCTCCAAGAGCATATTTTATGAGGATTGTAGCAATGGACGGCACAAGTTCTCTATTTATACGAGGTAAGTAAAGTTTAATTCTTTGTTGATCTTTAATCATAAACTTAAAGTACTTGATCAATATAGTCTTTAGAATGTATTAGTGTTTGTGATTAGTTACATGACTTCTATGACTACTTCTGTGTTTGATTCAGACAGACACCGATCAGTTACGAAATCTTTCGGCTTAGTTTCGCAAAATTTGTAAGTTTTGTCAGAAATTTATACTTGTAAGTTTTGTCAGAAATTTATGCTTGTAAGTTTCGCAAACTTTGTACATTTTGTCAGAAATTTATACTTTTGTAAGTTTCACAAACTTTGTAAGTTTTGTCAGAAAGTTATACTTGTAAGTTTCGCAAACTTTGTAAGTTTTGTCAGAAATTTATACTTGTAAGTTTCACAAACTTTGTAAGTTTTGTCAGAAATTTATGCTTGTAAAAGGTGTTAAATAGTCCTTGTTCAGGAACATAAGAAGGATGTTATATAACCACTTAACAGTTTCTTTTTTTCTGTCATATTATGTCAAAAAACTAGCATATTTTTAATAAATATTTAAGCTGAAATCAGTTATAGAAACTCAATCCAACAGTCAGAAATGTTATAGATATTAAATTTAAAGTTTTATGCTAATTTTTATTTTCTTTGAAAAAACATTTTTTTTTTTTTTTGCTTTAAGTTGGCTTTTCTCCGAAGAAATAAACGCACTGGATAGAACACTCTATAAAAATGGATATTAAAGCTAAAAAGATGGTATTGTATTTACAGCAGTGTTTCTCAAACTGTAGGGCAAGTCCCTGGAGGGCGCGGTAACCCTGCGAGGGGGGCGCGAGCATATTGAAAATAAAAGGTTTAAAAAATAATTTTTTGGAACGAAGTAAAATATATAAAATGCTTTCTGTATGTGTGACATAATAAAAAATACACATTTACACTGATATAATTTATTTTTATCATCTGGTGATCATCAAAAATAAAAGATTCTACTTCAAATTCTAATTAGCCGTCTTTGATCCTATAACCAAATAAAAAAAGACATTTTGTTTGCTTTACTGTAATCCCACGATGAGAGGTTTTTTACTACGTTTATTTTAACCCCTAAAATACTACTTTTGATTATCATATATTTGACCTTCAAACTTACTGTTAAGTTTCACTCCGTTTCTTTTTCTTTTAGGAAAGTAGTAAATAATACTTTTCTGATGCGTTTTTCCCATGTGAATGAGTTTTGTGATACACGGATAAGTATATTGAGCATTTTGAAGGATTATTTAGCCAAAATCTATTTTTATCAGTATTCTGAAACATATAATGTACAATGAAAAACGTTTTACACAATTACTTTTTAGAACATGCTACACTTTCCCCATGAACAATTTTGTGGTTTTGATTGCTGTGTTTTAGGACTTATTATGGTTTATAAATGTAAGTAGAATATAAAAAATTGGGCATTTGTGATCCCTATTGAAAGAAGTTGAAACTGATCCAGCAATTGAAGATCCTGCTGAAATAATGCATATTAATCAAGATAGCGAAAGTAAATATGAGAAAAGCGATAGACATGAAACGTTTGAGTTGGTTTGAAATTTTAAAATGCTGCCTTAAGATCTATATGAAAAAAACTATGAAGTCATAAATGTAGCACTTCGCCTTGTCAAAAAGACACAAGGAAGAAAGCATTCAAAATGCTATTTATAGATCATCAAACAACACCAAGACTACAATAACGTTTACAAAATATCACAGTTTTGAACGTTCCTGTATTGTTAGCGAAAAGTGTCTGGGATTTTGGTGCTTTATTAAGGACACGCACATTTGGAACATTTTCTTTAGTTTTATTGTATTTTTTCTTAAATTATCAAAGATAAATTGAAAAGTCATTGAAAGTAGGTATAAGTATATTTTTTCTTAGTTAAATTGTTCACTGTAATTGTGATTCTTATCGTGTATAGTAAAAATAATTATAAAATAAATTATAGTTTTAACATAAATTAAAAAATACGCTTTCATAGTGAATCAAACTAAAAGGTAATATATATATATATATATATATATATATATTACTTAAAAATAACATATAGAAAATTTAATTCTTATCTTAATTTGTACGGTTTATAATTATGATCGTATTGTAGCTTTAGATCCAAAGTGATTATTATAGCATTCAATACATTATTTTTTGGAGGGGAGGCGCAATAAAAATTATTATTGAAAATTAGGTCGCCAGTAGTCAAAGTTTGAGAACCACTGATTTACAGTTAATTTTTGTCTTAAAATTCAGTTTTTGAGTGCAAAATTTTAAAATAGGGAGACAAAAATAGCCCAACATAACAATCGGGACAAGAATATCGCATTTCTTTTCGAACAACACACAGAACATTGCCTTGTTGGTCTTAATTTTTTAGTGGAAGCAATCACTTCTAAAATGTGTCTTTCAGTCAATTGTAAGGGATTGGTTGGGTAAAATTCATGGTTATCCTTTTCTCTTATTTACAGCCCCGTTCTTCAATAAGTTGATCTATAATATCAAGCCTGAAATTCAAATGAGATAATTTTTCTCCGAGTTTCTGATATAAAACGAAAGCACTCCAAAATGATCTATCTAAAAGGAGGAAGGATATTTTTTCTAATATTTATTGCCTCTTTTTTATTATTGGGTAATTTTTGAGATGCTGATCCCCATCGTATTTTTGTATTTCCTAACTACCTGTGGTTTTCGTCAGACCTTATCCTTGTAAGACGGTACTTTAATCATCCCAAGGTTATGTATAGTTGAAAACAGATGTACCACTTTTTTATCCATCCATTTGAAGATGCATGGTCTCTCTCTCTCTCTCCTTAGTATACACAGATTTCTCCTTTTTAAAAAATTTTTTGGACTGTGACACTTTTGAGGCAATTTCTGTTAAGTTTGAGGGTTCCATGCATATCTGTACGATGATTCAGAAGTATATCTGTAAGTCTGGTGAAGTGTAGTAATTATATGTTGTTAGGCAATTTCTTTTATTCAACAGATTCTGCATAAGAATCATTATTACTTGAGAAGACTTGCACAAATGCTGGAATTCATCATTGAAAATATTACCTTTTCCTGTGTATATCTAGTTTAGACATTTTTTGTTTCTTTTTTTTTCTTTTGGTAATCCTAACTTTACTCGACTACTAGAGACATCTATTAGAAACATAGAACACTAAACGGGCATAACGTACGAACAAATCAGAGGCTTGGAGTTGAAAAAAATATTGCCCAAGTGCAGCTCGAACAAATCAGTGAATTACCTATTTCAAGTGCCCATGTGGTGTTCGGGTAAAACTGGGAAGTGATTAAAGTTGATTATTTCCAATTCAAAAACCAAATATCATTCTCAAATAGGTACACAACATTCAGCATTTATTCATATCAGTTATAAAATTACAGAACCACTAAGTGCAGACACGCATTTTGAAGGCGATACTCGCGAAACGCAAGATAAATATTTAAAATGAAATTGAGGATTTTTTTAAATGTTGAACTAAGCCTTTAAATCTGACGTAATGCATTGATATTAAAATGGAAATTAATTTTCGAAAAAGCCACAATATAAACGATATATGTATCAAAATAATGCAGAAAAGAAGCTTCTCAAAATGTCCATAAGAATGTTAATTCTGTATTAAACTTATATTCAAAATATAGAAATAAATGTTCTAATTAACTTTTTCTATAGAAATATTTCGGAATTCAAGGCGTATAATCAAAGAAAATAATTATTTAGTAAAATTTAAATCGCAATTATATGCCCGGTATATTTTGTAGCGACCCTAAGAAACAGGTGAAGTTAAGAACTCCAAATGAACAGACATTGTTATAAAAATAACTAAGTTTATTCGGTTCAATCAATTTACTATCAAGCAAGATTATAAGCCGACGGAGCTGTCAAATTAAACGTCTACCTTAAATTCTTAAGATAAATAATTTAGCACCTAACTGAATGTGACCAGATGAAACATCACTGAACAGCTATTACCCTAGTCAACTAGGTGTTCCAGTCTAAAGCCTGATATTGAGTTCACAAAATCTTCCGGTAGTCACAATGCAACAACAGCCTAAGGACTAACTTTAACACTCATTTTGCTAGTGTTTAAATAGCACTTAATTTTGCATAAAAAAGTTATCTATATGGAAGGCAGTTTTAAACTCAAACAACCGTTAAAGAAGTATTTTCTCCAGACTATTAGTAAAATGGGCTCGAATAGGACCCGTCACATATTTAGTTAAATGAAATATATCAATTCCACAAAATTCGGTAAAAATGTTGAATACATATGTTGCATGATTTGTTTTTCTGTGAGAGCGTTTGTTATAATTATATATACGAGCTTAGTTTATTATACCATAAATATTTCTTTATTAGAAATTTTTTCCCAAGTCAAGGTTATAGAAGGCTTTGTGAAAGGTCCTAAGAGATTACCTCATTATCATTCATAGAAATGAGTTGAAAAGGAAGTAAGTTCGACTTAAATCTTTTCACAAAAAACATACTTTGGACATTACATGTATCTTAATAATTATAAAATAAAAATTTTAAAAAAATGTACAGTTTCATAAAATTTTGCTTGAAATATGCTCATTTCTTCAGTCTTTACTTAGTTCTAACATCATTAATAAAGTAAATATATATACAAGTCAAATTTCAACTTTTTTATGACTTTATTTATAGAGTTACTGTAAAAACAAAATCTACATAAAAACTATGTCAATATAAGAAAAAAAAGATTATTTATAATTAACTAAATACTTTAAGGTATCCAAATACGTTCGGAACCGTGATTTTAAAAAAGCGCATAAATGGATACTTTTCATGATATTTAGTGTCACTTATATTAGAATATATGTATGAAATTGTTTTAAGGACATTTTGACAAAAAAAGTGTTTAAATACAATATTTTGGCAAAAAATTAACTTAGAATAATCCTTTTTCAAAATGTTCTCCTTTTATAAAAAATGCTTCTAAAAAAATAATATTTCGCTTATATAAAGTAAAGACTTCTCCAGAGAGTCTGAACTAGGATTTTTGAAAAATTCACATTATTTTCAGATTTACCACCAATTGAAATAATTACCGGCGTTTTTTTCTTAAAATTGCTCCCCTCTGTTGTCGTAAAACTTGGATAAACCCACTTTTAAGTTATGTATTTCAAAAATTCTAGTTGAGCCTCTTCACAAAGATCTGAGCTATATACAGGCAAAATATTATTATATTGGAAGCATTTTTCACAAAAGGAGAATAATTTAAAAGTGGGTCATTTTAAGTTCATTTTTTGAGAAAATATTATACTTAAATAATTATTTATTGTAATAATATTTTTAAAACAATTTTATATACATTTTCTAAACTTTGACACTAAATATCCTAATTATTATCCATTTATAAGCTGTTGCAAAATCACGGTTCCGAACGTAGTCGGATATCTTAGAAAACGTTTCATTTTTCAGATTTAGATAATATGACTAATATTAAGAAAAACAAGTAAAAAATATGACCGGATTGCAATTGAAATTCGATCAAATTTTCATAATCTCCTTTTGAATACGTATTTAGAATTACATTTAACCAGTATGTTTTTTGAACGTTGATAGCTGTTATAGAAATCGATGCATATATATACTCTATAATTCGCTTCTTTTCAAATCTATTTAAAGAACACCATTAATCCTTTACGCGGACAATTTTTTTTTACCTAATATGTTCCAAAACAGGGTACATTTTTTGTTGCGTATCACTAAGCATTCTTCTTAACAGAATACGAACATGGAAGAATTTTATTTCAATTTTCAAGCTTTCACGCCATTTTTTTTTATATTCGTGGGACACAAAGACCCCATAATGTGTTCTTTTTTAAAGAACACTCTGTATTCTATGAAGAATTTTTCATATATCTTAAAAGAATTTCTTTCACACTAACAAAAATTTCGTTTCGGTACTCCTTTTTCAAACGGTTGAGGATTTTGTGTGTGTGAACACACAATTTGCAGCCTGATGTAATACTTAAGTCTTGCATCGCAATAGAGACAGAGGTAATTTATATCTGCTTTTTTTAAAATTATCTTTCGATTTTCATTTCTTCTCAAGCAACTAATTGTCCATTGCTTTGACAATCCCTGACATTTATCGAATTTTTTCAGAATCTAAATTTCTGCCTTCAATGAAAAATTCTCGCCTTCACTACAAAGAAAAAATATAGGATGAGAAGTATTTCATCACCATGGACTAACTGCATCATTTAAAAACGCTAGTATTAATAATTTCACTCAAACTCAAACACAGTGGCGTAACAGCTCATGAGGGCCAGGCCCTACTGTGCCTATTTCAGTGTCACCATTGGGTGCTGAGGGGCATGAACAGATGCCCCGATCAGGTGGTCAGTCTGAAGCCAGACCCCTAGTGTTTAAGTCCCCAAACAAGCTTGGAACTCATTTATCGACCCTCTGCAGAAGGGTAGAAAGCCTGAGTTGACCTTGTCCGGTCCGAGGATAGAACCTCGAATCTGTGGTGCGGAAGCGCGATACGCTACAATTCGGCCACTGGGCAATCAATAATCCCATTACAAGAATTAAAATTATGTTCAAATATGAGATGGAAAGAAGAAAATACCAGTGCGCGTCAGCTCATGGACAAACTGGTTGTGACCACCTTTCTACTGTTAAGGGGTTAAATAGTAATATTATAAATACCTATTTACTACAATCTGCCGAATGTTCATATAAACAATTCTAAGAAGGAACTTAATCTAATTGGAAGATATAGAATTAATTGAAAAGGGTACTTCTTTGCAAGGTATTGAACAAGAAATAAGAGCGAGCCAGAGAATATTCAAAAATTTTTATTGTTTCGTGTCTTATTGTGTCATTCACACGCGTTGATGTTATTCCAAAATCTCTTCCAAAACTTCATTAATCTATTCATAGAACAACATTGCCTAATATTTAATAGGCGTTAACACATTTATTTAAAACAAATTACACTGTTTAAAATTAATAACATTTCTAGCTCTTTTTTTTTTTTGTTTAAATCTTTCATTATTACTCTGAAGTTCATCGGCTAAATTCTCTTTTATGAAAGAACAGCATCTTAATAATTTATTCCTCATCTGCATTTTATACAGAATTAAAATATAACTAAGACAAAACTTTGGAAAAATCGAAAAAAAGCATTAATTACGCAAAAGCATTATAAACTTCTAAATAATAAATCACATTTATCATCCGAAGTGACACCATTCCTGAAAGAAAGACCTAATTGAATAAAACTTTCTTAATTTTAAGAAGGATAGATCCTTCAACACAATGAGGGAGATTTTTATTTGTGGCTAAAAACTTAAGGTACTTGAGCTGAGCGGTCTCATTAACAACTCAAATGAATTGTTTGAGAGAGAATAATTAAATAATAATTACCCTACTTTGACCAAGTTGTGTTTTTACAATGTCAGACTGGTGGAGTGAAATCTTTTATCGTGATAAGAATGGATTAAAGAATGTATTTATTTTCATTCTTTTTAGAGTTCTGACTTGAAAAGTACTTCAAAATAAAGTTAACAAAGTCTGTTTCGATCATTGTTTCTAATATTACAATAGATTATTGTCAGATTTAGATATGTGTCTCCAGTTCCTTAATTAACTTGTTTTACGTAAAAAGGCTTCTCAAAGTACGAATATTTATTTGTTTGCTAATTCTTCATCTGTCTGAACCCCTTAATTACCGATTACACGTAACGCTATTCGCTCCGCAGAGCCACCATTTTCACTGTGGAGCACGTGTGTGGTGTATTGGGAAAGATGAAGGAGAAACAGCATAAATAAGCGTTTTGTTTCTAAATATGCAAATCCTTTGCAAATACTGTCAAGATCTGTGCACAGCATTCCAATACCTCCATAACAGTTGTACTGATAGCAGCTGAAAGAACGGAATCATACTTCGGAAACACGTATATATACGTCCGGGACACATACCGACGTTAGTTAATGGATGCCTTAAACACCTGCTCGACTATTTACTTTTGACATAAAACATATACTTTGTTGTTTGTTTAAGAAGGGGAATTAATTTATATCAATAATTATATCCAAATATATATAGTCATTAAATATACTTCCAATTATTTCTAAAATTATAAAGTATTCTATGTGCATTTTACAAATAATGCGGGGGACTATTTTAGTTTATACAATGTGATTGGTGTAAAGTTCTGATGATCGAATCGTTAAAGGTGGTTTTATATTTAGGTTTAAATCTTATATATATATATATATATATATATATATATATATATATATATATATATATATATATATATATATATATAAGGATAGTTAAATTAGATTAAAAATTAAATTCCCTATCTAGGACTTAACTCATCTTTCTCAGTTCACATCTTCAAGTATCAAACTAATCACCCATTTATTTCTTCCGAACATATGGCCTAATCAAAAAACATGTCTAATTCCAAATCGTTAGATTTAATATTCAAGATATGTCAGCATTAACTTTCAAGTACCATCATAAAATCCACGATACTCACCACATGTGTGTTTCAAGTGTATCAATTTAACCGAAACCGTGGCATGCTTTTTTTACTCCCTGCTCTCAGCGTCAGAACAGATGTAGAAATGATTGAATAAAGATCTTTCTTTTTAAACTTTAATCTAATTCTGTCTTCAATATATATATATATATATATATATATATATATATATATATATATATATATTCATATATATATATATTCATATATATATATATATATATTCATATATATATATATATATTCATATATATATATATATATATATTATATATATATATATATATATAGTGGAGAAAATTCTTTTTTTTTTTTTAATATTTCTAATAACTGAGTTTTTCCGTTTTTTATTTGCAAATTAATATTAAACTACAATTAAATTTTGAAAATTACTCTTTCTCAAGTGGGTATTTCAATTTTTTATACACATATGATTTGTTATATTGAGACAAAATGGTTATAAATGTGGACATTTGTTTGATTTTTATACTTTACAACATTGCACGCGCTTATAGAAAACGAGTTGTATGTAATCTAAGTATTAATGTATCTGTCAAAATTATACGTAATGCTGAACTGAAACGAGGAAATGGAATCTAAATAGGCTTGATACACAAAGTTAGCAATAAATGTATTTCAAAAATGAAAGGCAAATTGGAATGGACTTCGATAGTAGCCGCGCGCGGCATACAGAGAATTTACATAAGCCATGAACATTACTCTGAGGAAAAATTATTCGCGAGTGTTAGTGAACGGGTTGAAATTTGTACTAAACAAACTTTTATATTGTATTTCGAAGACAATCAAACATTCCAACTTTAGGTTTACTTAAAACTTAATTTTTGATTTTGGCATGTTTTCAGAACGTTTAAAGTGTAAAAATTATATAATTGTGTTCATATTATAAATTATAACCGAACGATAAATTAAGCAAATTAAAAGATTAGAGCACGTTAAAAGATCGGAGAAAGCGTCTCTGACACTATAGAAAAATTAATTGCATACGAGCTAAGCTGGAATTTCGAAGTCTATTTTCTCCGAATTGACTGACCATTCGACACTAATACATTGCGGCAGTGGTTCTCAAAGTTGCAATATTCACGACCCAATATTCAATTATAATTTTCATTGTGCCCCCTCATACAATGATAATGTATTGAATTCAATAATGCTATACTTCGACACTAAAACTAGGATACGAAATTAATCTCTTAAGTGCCCCTGGTCTAAATAAACGTTTCGCTAAGCCAAAGCATTTATTTCCCTGGAAGTATATATAGGTCTTCCCGAAGTACGATAGTTTATGTGCACTGGCGTCCATAAAATTATTCCGAAGGCTTTGGAATGCAATGAAATGACCTTGACAATGTTTGCAAAGGATTTACTTATTTCAGATTTTTTTTTGCTCCCCCCAATACATCACATACACGCTCCTACATGGAATAAGGTTGTATTGGGAAGCGAATCGCGTAACTTTTAATGGGCAGATAAGAGATTAATTATAAACCGTGTAAAATTATCAAGGTAAGTGTTAATTTTAGTTTTTAAATATATTTATGACAAGCCCACGGGGTCACAAATAATTAATAAACTTGTTCTTAACTTAGTGTTGTTAAATTAATTATAAAATATATTGTGTAGCACTGATACATTTATAAGTGTAATACAGGGTGTAACAAAACTCTGCGGCAAAACTTAAAGGCGTGATAGTACACATCAAGACAAACAATTATAAAAAGGAAACTTAGGGTCCCAAACGTCTTCCAAAGGAGATAAGTGCCATTGAAGTTTAGGGTCCGAAATTTCAAATGATTATAAAAAACAGAAAAATGGATCAATTCGGTAGCGGTTTTCACTAAAACTATTCTTTTTGTCAGTATTTCTTGAAAAATAAATTTTAAAGATAAATCTAAAAAAAATGTTGATAGAGGGCACTTTAGACTTTGGAGTAAGAAACAACAATTGTTTACTGTTAATTTTGTATCACCCAAATGCTTTCAAAAGCTTACACTTAGACCTAAATTTTGAATCGTTGGAGGTGGTTAAGTAGCGCAAATTCGACTGTGTTCAAGAGGAGAACATTTTAAACTCTCCCTTCCTTCTGAACAAAATTGAGTTATTTCCAATCTTGGTGTTGCAGACCAGGCAATAACTACTATCTATTACACGTAAAACAAACGAGAGAGGGATGACAACATTAAAAAAATTATTCATAATAGACATGATCAACTTCTCTGCTCAAAATAAAAAGAAACAATTTGATGTACGCACGTAGTGCGCATGAATGACGGTTGAATGAATGATGGCAGGTAGAAAATGATACACGCGCGCATGATTTTCTTGCGGAATCACAATAACTGCTGGAAAAAGCGCCCGCCAGCAAAGATGCAGGCTACACACCGCCATCGGAGGGGTCTAACATTAGCAAATACCTCTGGCATCTCGCGAATTTCGCCTGCTACAACGGCAATCCTCACAACCAGGGCCTCGTTGGAGTTGACGGGGCTTGCGTAAACAAGACTCTTCATACGGCCCTAGAGGAAGATGTCTGGGCATGAGAGGTCAGGCGAGCGTACAGACTAATTTAACGGTCCACGTCGCCCAATCCATCGCCCCGGATATGCTGCATCTAATGCGCTTTGCACATCTGCACTGAAATGTGCAGGCGCTCCGTCATGTTGGAACCACATACGAGCCTTTATGTTGGCTGGAACACTTTGCACAGTAGAGCTTTACATCCTTAAATACAATTAGCACCATACAGTTAAATCCTTGTGTACTTTGCATGCAAATCGTTTTTTTTTTGCTGGGAAAATTTGCTTATGTCTGTTATGAGTATTTTTTTTATTTAATTTGGTTATCCCTCTCTCGTTTATTTTACGTTTAGTGGGTAGTAGCTGCTGCCTAGTCTACGACCGAGCATCGAAGATCGTGCATAACTGAACTGTGTCCAGGGAAAGAGGTGAGTTCCTATTTTATACCTCCTGAACACAGTTGAATTTGCACTACTTAATGCCCCCCTCAACGATTCAAATTTTGAGCTCAAAATTTAAGTTTAAGTCTAAGATTTTGAAAGCATTTAATGTGATACAAAAAATAACAGTAAAAAATAGTTGTTCGTTGCTCCAAAGTCTAAAGCACCTCTATCGATATTTTTTTAGATTTATCTTTAAAATTTATTTTTCTAAAAAATACTGACAAAAAGAATAATTTTAGCAAAAACCGCTAACGAATCGATCCATTTTCCCGTTTTTTTTATAATCATTTGAAAGTTTGGACCCTAAACTTTAATGGCACTTATCTCCTTCGGAAAACGTTTGGGACCCTAAGTTTCCTATTTACTATGGTTTGTCTTGATGTGTACTATCACCCCTTAAAGTTCTGCCGCATAGTTCAGTTACACCTTGTATATCAGTGTAAATATGAATTTTATTTCTTATGCCAGAATGTAATTTGTTTACTTTCAGTACTTTCATAACTTTTTTAAAATAATCTTTTGTTTTCGACTTTTCAATATGCTCGCGCCTCCTTCGTAGAGCTGTCACAACCCCAAGGGGGTGCACCCCACAGTTTCAGAAAAGCTGCATTAAGGGTTGAACACACGAAAGTAGTACTACTATTACATTAAGCCTCGCCCCCAAATGAATTTCATTAGTTGTATGCTTCCCTTGCTGGACCAAGAAAAAAAGAAAATACCGGAAAACATCGGAGCCCCTCTCTCTATAGCCGCACTTTGTTCTAAATATTAATAAATATAACACGTTTCTGGCATCTAATACACGCAGATCTTTTGAAGTACTTCACCTGAACCAAATACCAATAATTTATTGTAAGAAACAAGTTACCATGAACACTAAATCAATTATGTAACTTTGAGCTCTTTTTTTTTATTTTCAAAATACTTCGCTCCATTTAGTAAGAAGAAATATGTGTAACAATTATCTTTTTATATGGTATACGTTATCTCAGCAAGTTGTATCATCTAATGATTGTGAACCAGTTGTTTCTTTCCATCAATCATTAGTCACAATCAACTGACCTCCTAATTTTTTTACAACTTGTTTCAAGAAAAGCTTCGTTCCCTTTATTTTGTATCTCCATTGATTTGATCTAGAATTTTTTTTTGTAAATATTTCATTTTCTTTATTTTTTGTAACTTCATTGTATTGATTTTGTTTTGTAATTGTTTTAGTTTCTAGTATATTTTCGTCTTTGCAACTTATTTGTTTCAGTTTTTTCATTTTTATAACTTTTTTTTTATTTATGTACTTTTTATTTTTGTTATCTTGTTTGTTTTACTTACTTCTGTAAGCCCCATGTGATAATTGTGGTGCAAGGGTATTATTTTATCTGTCCTCAATAAATAAATAATAATAATAAAACTTAGTCACATTTAAGTTTTTGCATACAGATGACGAAAACGATTTTCAATCTTGTTTAAAGTAAATAAGAAAGCTGTATTTTTTGTGAGGAAAAAGTTTCGACTATAAAACAATTACAGTATTTTTTTCTCAAAAAATTTAAGGTAACCGAACACGTTCAAAGTATTTTTTTAAATAGCATACTATAACATCATAAATGCTTTCTTAGGAATCAATACCGATAAATACAAATTTTTAACAAACAATATTTTTTTTAAAAAAAATTACCTAAATTTAACAAAAATCCAATTGTAAGTGAAATTTTATAGCAGTATTTTTTGAAAACTTCAAAGCAATTAGATAATAAAAGTAATCAACTGATATCAGTAAAAGTACTGCTAAAACAAATTTGATGCATTTATCTGAAAAATGTACTAACACTTTAATTTTTTAAAGTTTTATTAAAAGTTTATTTTTTATTTTATTTACAAGGAAAGAGACATTCTTTACGTGACCATTATTGAAATAACAGGCCATAACTCAAAAAATATATCTACAATAAAAAATATTTTAGTGCATTCTCTAGAAAATATCATAAGTATTAGACTGAAAAGGTTTCATTAAGATAGGTTTGTAATATATTGATTCATCGGACTCGAACACAAAGACAGATTTTGTACAATTTAGAAAAAAAAATGTCCACTTCTAATAGATTAAAAATCCACTTCTGGTTTTTCAAATTTTATAAAATTTAATGTAATCTGGCCTCTAGGTTATGTAAAAACAAAACAAAGTCTGGTTTGTACAGCCAAAACAGGGCTTTATTAATAGCAATAAAAATAAAATATATATATTTTGACCGAATTCGGTCACTTCAACGTATTCAGATACCTTAAAATTATTCCTAATACATAATTCCAACTAAACCGCCTTATATGAGTAAATTACGTTCCTAATTAAAAGGACACACCTTTAAGAATGACTTATAAAAATATTTGAGGTTATATTTGCAAGATTCAAGATCGCTCTTTCACTGTAAGTGCCAAAATTCTTCCAAACTAGTACCACACCACAAAGAAGAAACACACCGGTAATTAAACCCAAGTTCAAAAATCACATGAGACCGTATCATTTGTCACAATTTGAGTCGAAAACCACTTCATCTTTCCGCCTTGACTTAAAATCTTTGTTTTCTAAGATAATTAATAGGAATTTCATAGCAACAAGGTTATACTTAAACCCACTATGAGAACTCTTGACACTGATATATTACTTAGTCTTCAGGCATAAGGCTTCGCTCCACAGCCATCGTCTCAACCTGTGATAGATAAAGAAACAACTCTCTTACTTCCGATGAAATCGCTTTCACGGTACAAAATGTTAAAAACTGCTTTAAAAGAGACATGTTTTAAAGATGGTTGATGATTTACGAGCGGTAAAGAAAACTGGTGATAGAGCTTTAAAGGTACTCCTGTTAAGGGGATTACGGGGAGTTTTTAAATTTGTTCCGAGAGTAACCGGATTGTTTCCGGGTTTGATCCTTTTAAAAGAGAAATTTTAAAAATTGGTAAGAATTTAGGGGATGAGTTTGTGGTTTGTTGCGGTGATGCAATAAAAGTTAAGTGATAGTTTTAGCTCTCAAACTTTTGCCCTATGTCAGAATGATCCTTTACAAGTGACGTTAGAAGTGATTTATGATTATGTAAAGTGATTGTGATGTTTATGATGGCATTACTTGAGATTGTTGATAATGAATTATAATATTTAACGTGACTTTTGAGTAATACACTATACGTATAGTTTTAAAAGTGTTCACTCAGATTTTTTAATTTCATTCTGGCGTATTAGCTTTGATGTTTTCATATTCCATCGCCACCAACGCGTGATGTAAATTTCACATGATTTGCATGCTACTTTCAGGGTGTTGCGTTTGGTGTGGCCGGCAGTGTATCAAAGGAAAGATTGTCCCCGAGTTTCAGAACTGGTAACCAATTAGTTTTTAAGCTACTTGAAGTTTTCTTAGATTTGATTTCAGTTTCCCTTTAAAGCATTTTTCTATTTTTAAATTGAATTAATTAAAAACTTTTTTGAGTACAATCAGCTCCTTCATTGTGAAATATTTATTAATTTCTATTTTCATTACTAAGAACATTTGGGTTTGCTTATGTTTTGAAATTTTTGAATTCTCACAACTACTTAATTAAGATTGATTTAAAGACAATTTTTGGTTTTAGAAATAGTTTGTTTTTTATCAGCCTTTACTTTATTATTTTTTTAAAAGATGAGGAAATGAAACGGCTTGAACGTTCTTGAATTACTATGAAAACCAATATTTGGAAGAGTTGGGATTCTACTGATTTTTTTTATCTAAATACCAATGTTACACTCCAGCTACAATTAATGTAGTAGAATTCGCGAATACAAGTGTTTTGAATAAAATATTGTACTTGTTTTTTTTCAAGTAAAAATGTCATGCACACTCTTTTTCGTGAAATTTTATCTTGTTCATTTAAATATTATTGTGTGTGTCTTGTAGTACACTTCCACTCAAGTGTAGTGAGTGAATGAGGAAATAGGAATGCGATACAAAACGATTTTAAAAAAAGTTTGCGTGCTTATGACCACGCGATAGAAGTGATAACTTCAACTTTTGTAATGTTATTTCAGGATTAGTTAGTTGAATAAAAGACAAGGGAATATTAGTACTGTCCTATAAAATGATTTTTCATATGTCTGTACTCATAAAGTAATATTTTTGTGCCATATATTTTGAGAATTAATTGGGAATATATTTGGGTATTAAAAGAAATTGTATTCTAAGAACAAAACAATAGTATTATGGTAGCTGAAATAGGTTATAAATACTTTAGATTCAAAATTTTATTTAAATATGTATAAAAAAATTCCATCAAGCGTTGTTCCAAACTTCCTCGTGCTTCATTTGGATCATTTGACATACTTAAATTGAATTTTGATTTTAAAAAAATCAACTATAGGTTTTGATTTGTCTTTTTGAAAAATCTACTTCATAGTTTCCACTTAAAATCATAAGTAATTTGTTTAGAATACCCGATCTGGCTTTGTGAATTTTGGTTGTAATTTAACAATATTCAATTCTATCCATGAAATCATTTACGCAACGGATAGTAAGACAGGTAGTTGATTGGGAAGAGAAGAATCTAGGTCAAAACCTTTAAAAAGAGATTTAATCAGAAGATTTATATCACCTAATATCTGGCTTATACTAGCTCTTTTGTCATTGTATGACAGTATTGTACAAATGTATCCGGTGGTGCTGCAAGGAAAGTCTTCTTAATTATGTTTTGTTTTCTTGTATTTAAGTGATTTAATGTAACTTTTTCTTAATACCTGTATACTTAATTTTGTTATTTTAAATTTTTAATTGTTTTAATTTTCTTTTTAAATTGAAAGTATATTTAAGTAATATGATTAATAGAACTATTTGTTCATTACTATTCCGATTCGTTTACAAAAAAGGATTTTTATTGTTAAGATCACTGCAATATTGCTAATGATAATTATACGTTTACTTAGTTCTATAAAAATGTATCCTTACTCTACATTTTATGTTTCATTTGAGTAGAGAGACAGAGGATTCCTCGTTCTCTCTAAACCTGTTTTCTAAAAATTATTACGTTTCATTTTTATGCTTCAACTAGGATTAGAAATACCCCATATTCATTTCTTGTAGAAAGAGGTCTCGGGGGTGGGGAAGCCCCACTTAGATCGAAGCTAGTAACTTTACTTTTACGGTGTATTTTTGGGAAGACAAACTACCCCGTTTCAGAGTGGCGGGGCGGAAACGTCCATCCTTTCCTTTTTAGTGTTGTGTATGTCCGACTGAAGACTATATAAATTCTTTTGAAATCTACAAAATTGATAAAAAGTAAGGAATTTGTCTTAGATTTCCTTGCGATCACAGCTGCGAAACGTAAGAATGAAGACAAATTGTTTAGGTTAGGCTTGCAAAAACAAACGGAATGTATAAATTCATTGTATTTTTTATGATGTTAAAATTATTCCTTCAATAAATAAATAGCTTAAAGCTGTACAAATACCGTATTTACTCTAATCTAAGCAACCCTATTTTTCCAATGTTAATGTAACTGAAAACCGGGTGGGGCTTAGAATTGAAGGGAGAAAATTAGTCAGATTGGGAAAATTGAGCTTCCACTCATTCTGTCAGCTTGCACTGACAACTTATCCCATTCCGCAGTTTACCTCTAGTATTCAGTCTATCCTAAACATCGCTGTCTGCTGGTATTTGGAGAACTTTTTTGTGCATACGCTTTTTTTAATCACCTAAACATCAAATATATCTGTAATAGTATCAGAATGAGTTCACCAGGACGAAAGTATGAAAAGGAAAGTAATTTTATATACAGAAAAAAAAGGAAGCTGAACATCAGCCCTCGAAAATTTGACACGGATGAAACTAATATACGTCAACGATGTAAACAAAAATATGTTATTTTTGCTTGCAAAGGCTCAAAAGTCTTAAATAAATTCTTTTACATTATTCTATTATATATATTTTTTAAGAAAAATGTTCCTTAACAAATGCACATTGGATGGCAAGGAAGACGATGCAGTGTGGGAAAATTACGGTGCTGGAACCCAATCCGAAATCAGCTGTGGCAATGGGAGTGACGGTTCGTTTTCAAAAATAGATATTGACAGTTTGCATAGTTATAGATTCATGTATGTATTTGAAAGGTTTAATATACTGGTAAAATTGTTAGAGGCTCGCGCCTCTGTCGTGGGCACCCGGATGTGTGAGGGAAAGGGAAGAAACACTCAACATGATTCAATTAATCTATTTATTTACATACTAAGAACAAACACAATTTCGACTAATAATAGAAAGAGAATGTCTCAATGATAACCATGAAAGTGGAACAACGACAGTAAATAGTGAGCGATTAGGAGACTAACAAACTTGATACTTATCTTAATTAAGGATCTAACTTGCTATCCAATTTAATCTAATCTTAACTCAATCTTAGTGAAAAATCGTCAATTCTTTAAGGTTTCCTTCTAATAAGAACCAAATCACAAAAATCTAATATTATACCTTCCGTAACAATCTCACTTGGCTCGAGTATATCTTCCATCCTTCTCTCTTTCAAGCTAGAAAACCTCGCCTATTTATAGCAAGTTAATTTACATATCACGATTCTCTTCTTCCGAAGGGTTGGTTGGGAATAATGCGAATTGATCGTCCAAAGATTTCCCAAAAGAATTAGAGGGAAATAAGTGTATGGATCCGTCACAAAATAAATAAGTTATTAGTTTATTCTTTCTCATTATTTTTTTAAAAAAAATTCTTAAGTATCGATTATTGATGATCCTTTTTCAAATGTTTTGTATTGTTTCTCAAAAACGTTTAGAGAATTGGGGGTGCAGCTTAAAATCAATGAAAACAGTTTTTCACAAAAAAAACATTTTGAGAACTTGGGCTGCCGCTTAGAATAGATGGCTGCTCAGATTCGAGTAAACACGGTAATTTGTTTCATTCTTAGTACATGATTAATTCACAAGTATGATGATCATGTATGTATGTGGGATTATGGTACAGTTTTAGGGGTAATCAATGATTACACTCGTTTTTTGCTAAACTAACGTTTAATGTAGGACAAAATACAGTTTTACAGTTGACAGACGTTTAACACATGTAATAAAGTATTTACAATCGATTAAACACCTCTGGCTCTTAACGACAGTTCTAGTACAATTACTGGCACTTAATCTTCACGATAGTCTCAGGTATATGGGTGTTGAGAGTGACCTACGCGTCTCTCTTGTGTACAGCGGGTGGTGGGTCCCTACTCGGCCACTGTTCTCTTTGCTCTTTTCTCAGCCCCGGATCATCGACCTCCGCGTCAAGAGCCCGATCGCTGAATCCCCATCTCCCTCCTTAACTCGCTGGTGGCTGCGTTGCCAGCGCCCTCTAAAGAATGTTCATGTGGAAATTTCCCACATGTATATTGTGCAAATAATATTATTTTATGAGTACAGACATACGGATATGAAAGAAATTATGTGACAATATTAATTTCATCTTGTTTTTTTATTCATAACCACAACATACAGTAGAACGCCGTTTGTCCGAATCAAATGGGACCGGACACCGTTCGCATACGCGATTGTTCGGAAAACCGAAAGCGATCCATACAGTATATGAAACCGGACACTATACAGATACTGAAAATCATCACATGTGGGAAACGTGCTGGGAGGAAAAGCAAAATAGGTGCAAAATGTCGCATTTTTTTTATTGTTGAAAATATAATCACTTATTTTGCTACTCTTTGCTCCTTCTTTGTGAAACCCACAAGTAGAGTGCGCAATCAAGAACAGCATCGTTTGCTTCCCTCATGGTTTTCGTTTTCTTCGAGTCATTTGCTGAGTCAAGTTTTGACGCAAAATTTAAAACGGTTTATCATTTTTTTTTGTCAGAAATTGTTAACTATCCAGCATTATAAACTGTGCTAACGCTCCACATTCTCCCTTCACGAGACGGTTCAATATTTCAAGTTCGGTCTCTATGTTCAAGACGTTGCTCTTCCGTTTTGAATTCAAAGCTATAGCAGTTCACAACTATAAACAAAAAAGCTCGCATACACCCCCTCATTTGGACACAAACTGACCTAATATTCCAAATCACACAACTGAAATTCCCCCAATATCCCTGATCTTGGGTTCTCCCGTAACTTTTCGCCTCACGCGAAACAACTGTCGAAAACGTATCCATATACAGTACATGTAGTTGATAAACAAAAACTGGTCCAGATAATAAGTGTTCGGATAAACGACGTTCTACTGTAAATGCAATTATTTGTATACATACTACATATTAAAACTGGAAAATTATAAATTTTCACTTCCATAGTGTAGTCATAAGCACAACACTTATTTTTTTTAAAAAAATTTTATCAGCGATTGAATCATCCAACAAAATCAGTGAAATCACTAATGTAGTAAAAATAATTAAAAATATAACCTTAATTTAAAAAAAAACCTTTCCTAGAGATATTTTCAATTCCTTCCCAGAATTAACAAAGCACTAAATAAAAACAAACTTTGAGGACGCAAAAAAACGAAAAGCGTGATGAAAGGTGAAAATCTTTCGGAGGATACTTAAAAAAAGAATCTGTGTGATTCAACTGGTTTTTTCTTTTATATTTAAGGGAAAAAACTAATTTTCCGAAAAAAGTACTAAATCTAAGGAAAAGAAGAAAAACCGTCATCAATGTAAAAAGAAAAGGAATGAAAGGTAAAATTAACAGCTTTAAAATGAAATAAGCCAAGAAGAAAAAAAGAAACTCATTAAAAAAACCCAGTTTCCTGTCAAACGAGTAAGGGTGATTACATATTTCTTCATTAGCCGAGATTTAAAATACATTTATTAAAAAAAGAGCAAAGTAATTAGGTTAAAGAACAGATACTCCTTTATATCTATGAATACTGAAAGACATATAATAACTATAATCAGTAACATATGCATATAAATTACTTTTAAAAGTAGGACATGTTTTCCAGTTTAGGATGTTTTTATATCTTATTTGTATTTTACTTAAAATTTAAACATTACCTTCTATGCTTTTTATGGTTTTTTTGCCCTAAACTGCATGAAGTTTTAGTTATTTAATAGAATAATATTCTTAATGGATTAACTTTTAAAGAAATAATCTGGAAGAAAAAAACATGAGCAAGTCTAACGCTCAATTTAGTTAAAATCTCAAACGAAATTATTTTGAATTAACTAGGTTAGCTAACTCTACAACTTTGTTCAGCCCTACAAATTTAGTACCAAAGTGTCTAAGACTTTGCTGATATGTTTCTGTGGTCGTTATACGTTCATCTTTATTCTGTCTTACTATACTTCTATTTATTGTTGGTTTCTTTTTCAAAATAGATTTCTGACTGTTTAGAATATGAATAATGATTATATATATATATATATATATATATATATATATATATATATATATATATATATATATATATACATATATATACATATATATATATATATATATACATATATATACATATATATATACATATATATACATATATATACATATATATATACATATATATACATATATATATACATATATATACATATATATACATATATATACATATATACATATATATATACATATATATACATATATATATATATACACACATACATACATATATATATCTATATATATAAAGGAGAAAAGCGACTCACTCACTCAGTGATTGACTCACTGACTAATCACGATATCTCTGGAATTATTAAACCTACAGATTTGAAATTTGGTAGGTAGGTTCCCTTCATGGAGTAGACGTCAGTTAAGAACGGATTTTGCAAAGATCGAACCCCGAGGGACATTACAGGGGTTTAAGGGGCGTTATAGATAATTATTTCCATTATTAAACTATTAGATGTATAGTCTTGAAAAAAACTTGGTACACAGATTTCTTTCTTAAAGTAGAGGTTCCCTATATAAAGATTTTTACGAAAATCGACCTCTAAGGGGCGTTGAGGGCACTTAAAGGGCGTTATGCATATGTATTTCCATTTTTAAACTATTAGACGTATAGTCTTGAAATTTTGTAAGCGGATTTCTTTCATAGAGTAGAGATCCGCTACAAAATGAGTTTTGTCCAAATCGACTCCGAAGCGGCGTTGTAGAGAATTAATTGGCGTTATAGGCAATCAACTCCCTTTTCAACTATTAGACGTAAAATCTTGAAATTGAGTAAGCAAATTCCATTCATTGAGTAGAGATCCGCTATGAGATGTGTTTTGTGAAAATCGTTTCCTAAATGGCGTTATAGATAATTATTTCCATTATTAAACTATTAGACGTACAGTCTTGAAATTTGATTAGGGAGTTCATTTCATAGAGTAGAGATCCGCTAAAAATGGATTTTGTGAAACTTGACCACTAAGTGGCGTTGTGGAGAATTAAGAGGCGTTATAGGCAATTATCTCCTTTTTTAAACTATTAGACGTAAGATCTCGAGAAAGAGTAAACTGATTCCATTCGTTGAGTAGAGATCCACTATAAGATGGCTTTTGTTAAAATCTCTTCCTAAGTGGCGTTGCGGGGGCTTAAGAGGCGTTACAGATAATTATTGCCATTTTTAAAGTATTTGACCTACAGTCTTGAAATTTGGTATATATATATATAAGCGGATTCCATTCATAGTGTACAGTTCCGCTACAAAATGGGTTTTCTTCTTTTTTTAAAATATTAGGCGTAAAATCTTGAAATTGAGTAAGCTGATTCCGTTCATTAAGTAGAGATCCGCTATAAGATGGGTTTTGTGAAAGTCGCTTCATAAGTAGCGTTGCGGAGCTTAAGGGGCATTATACATAATTATTTCCATTTTTAAACTATTAGACTTACAGTCTTGAAAAGAAAATTTGATAAGCAGATTCCTTTCATAGAGTAGAGATTCGCTACAAAATGGGTTTTGTCAAAATTGCCCCCCAAGTGGCGTTGTGGAGAATTAAGGGGCGTTATAGGTAATTATCTCCTTTTCTAAACTATTAAACGTAAAATCTTGAATAGAGTAAGCAGATTCCATTCATTAAGTAGAGTTCTGCTATAAGATGGGTTTTGTGAAAGTCGTTTCCTAAGTGGCGTTGCGGGGTCTTAAAGGGTCTTATTTCCATTTTTTAAACTATTAGACGCACATTCTTAAAATTTGGTATATATAAGCAGATTCCTTTTATGGTGTAGAGATATTCTACCAAATAGTTCTGGGGAAAATTAATCCCCAGGGGTCACTAAGGGGGATTAAGTGGCGCAATAGATAAATATTGCCGATTTTCAACTAATGGACCCACTTGCTTGAAAATTAGAGGTATGTTCCGTTCATGAAATAGAGTTCCTTTTACAAAGAGTTTTTTGAAAACGGACCCCCAAAGGAGTGGGGTTGCGAGGGATTAAGGCGTGTTATAGAAAAATTCCTGTTTTTGATTTTAACCCATTTACGTGAAATTTGTTGAGCAAGCTTCTTTATAGTTGAAAAGAGTTCCACTAAGAATGGATTTTACGGAAATCAACTCCAGGGGGAAGCGAGGAAAGTTATTGGGGCGTATTGATAGACAAAATTCCCGTTTTCGATTTTCTAAGACTATAATAATAAATTTTGGTTTGCATGCTTATTTTGTTGAATTGGAGAATCCGCTAAGAATACTCTCAACAAGGTATTGATGATAAAATTCCGATTTTGTTCTGTTAGATTTGAAATTTAGAACGCATGCTTATTTTATGGAGTAGAGATCCGCTGAAAGTTGCTTTGGTGGAAAAATATCTGATTATTAGGTTAAGTAAGCACAAAAAATCTTTCTACTTCTATTTTAGATATAAATAGAAATTAGATATTATAATTTATGTCCTTTTTATATCAAGAGGTGAGAGTTACAGCTATAAATATATTATTCAATACAATCGAATTCTTTATGCTAGATATCATTAATTCATATATATGTAAACAGTATACATTTATACAACATCGTGAAATACCCAGTGAAGCGGGTGGGGGTATATATATATATATATATATATATATATATATATATATATATATATATATACATATATTGTTATGAATTTTGTTTAATAACTGTTTAAGGTATCCGCCTACGTTCAGAACCGTGATTTGTAAAAACGCATAAATGATTAATTTTCATGATATCAAGTGTCACATAGATTAGAATATATGCATAAAATTATTTTAAGGACATTTGAGAAAAAAATTATTTAAATATAAGATTTTGGCAAAAAAGTAACTTACAATAACTTTTTTTCCAAATGTTCTCCTATTGTGAAAAATGCTTCTTTTATAATATTATTTTGCCTGCATATTGCTCAGACCCCTCCATAGAGGTTGAACTAGAATTTTTGAAATATATAACTTAGAAGTGGGTGTATTCATATTTTACGACAACTGAGGGGAGAAATTTTAAGAAAGAAACGCCAATATTTATTTAAATTGGTGGTAACCCTGAAAATAATGTGAGTTTTTCAAAAATTCTAGTTAAGCCTCTGTAGATAAGCCTGAGCTATATACAGGCAAAATATTATTATAATATAACCATTTTTCCCAAATGAGAACATTTGGAAAAAAGATTATTCTAAGTAATTTTTTTGCCAAAATATTACATTTAAATAATTTTTTTTGTCAAAATGTCCTTGAAACAATTTTATGTATGTATTCTAATCCGAGTAACACTAAATATCATGATAATTATCCATTTATGCGCTTTTTTAAAATCACGGTTCCGAACGTAGTCGGATACCTTAAAGTGACTTAAATAATTTATATCTGGATGAATAATAAGTTAATATTACTTTCTATTGGATTTATTTTGTTCTAAAATTGTAATATTCTCCAGAAAGGCCGCTTCTTATATTACACTGTTGATCCAATGGAAACTAGGTCAAATGTTGGTGATAGAGCCAAGTTGGCATCCCTTTCGAGATCAATTTTGGCAAGTTGGTGACCACAGGGATGCCTCTGGAAGTTATTTGAGAAATCTTTAGATATCACGATCACTAACGTAAGGGGATTATTTTCAAAATATCCTTGCCGCCTATAAATATAGGAATAGCTCACTAAAACTTAGTCAGTATTGTTTTCACTGTTTAAGAGTTGACTTGTAATTAGTTGTTATTATCGAGCGAGTGTTTGCGAGTATACATTAGGTATTTGTATTTTCAGACACAGATAGTTGTGTCTCAATGCTGTAAAAGGTGCGAAGACCTTCTGGGATTTATTAAGTGGATTATGAAGTTTTTTAAGAACTGTTTTTCTACAATAAATTCACATCGCTTCTGAAGAACTGGTTTGCTATTTGAGACTGACAGCATAAAATCCTCGACCTCCAATCTGTGTAACACAATACATGAGGTAGGATTCCAAAGTAACCGAATTGAGTCTATAACTTAAGGTATTCGACTACTTACGACAACTTTTTTTTAAAAAAAAATAATGGATATATGGAGATTTTTTTGTGGTTTTTAGATTTATTTAATACATTTTAAGAAAAAAAAAGCGAAACTTAAGAAGAGAAAAATAAATTATTACTACTGAAATGGGAAAACATGGGTAAAAATTGACAAAAAATTACATAAACGGGACCCGCTCTGTACAAATAGTAAATTAACAAATTCTCAATTTTTCGATTTTGGTGTATTACTTTGTTATTCCTTTTTGAAATGACCATCAAATATAAGATATTTTAATTCTTACAAAAACTAGACCACTTTATCTTAGTTATTATATGAAATTGCTTAAAAAACAGTGATTATATTCACATAAAGAACCGTAAATATTGTAATAAAACAGTAATTGATGATATTCTGAAGATTAGAACACTTATAATATGTTATACAGAACTTACTCAAAAAATTTCAGCAAATTATTTTAAAAACATTTTGAGCAATCGCCGTCTCCGTTTAAATTTTTCGGAAAAAACAAATTTCGAGTAAAACGAGTAGTATATTTTGACATCTTATGTTATTATAGTTTGATATCATAGTTATTATAGTATCATAGTATTATATACTATCATAGTTATATAGTTATATTATCATAGTTATCATGAGTATCATAGTTATTATAGTTTGACATCTTATGCAAAGTTATGGGCGAGTAGAGTCATTTCTACATTAAAATTGCCTTTTGATCTTCGTTTAACATCTGTGGAACTATGTGTTGATACACACTATGCAAGTTAAAATTCTTAGTCTGTCTACAGCGTCCGTCATCTTTGACACTTCGATGAACGTGTATGCGACTCAAAAGTTTGGATTTGAGATCATGTATCACTGCTGTACACATTCTTCAACATTTCCTGTGTCACCGCAGCGCTCTTTTCCAAGCGATCGCAAAATCTGATATTCATTTTCTGCCGATTTCTTTCAATCTCCGGTTTCTAAATGCATCCACCTACAAAATACGACGCCAGGGCGAGTCACCGACCACGTGATTTAGGACGAACATCTTTTAGGAATGGGGCAGAATACAGTAACGCAGAAAATAATCGTTATGGCTCTACTAAAAATATTTTCACGTTATAGGTTCAGCCCGGGAACTTTTGAATCCTACCTCGTATATTTGGCTATTTGTGTACTTCTACACTTAGCCCTTTTTTTATTAAATCATGTTTGAAATTTGTTGTAGATGTATTGACCAAGAATTGTGTGATATCTGTGATATACCTAAAAAAAGGCGAAACCAATCTTTAGGTATACCCAGTAAGTTGGAACAAATTTTGTTGTTTCAGAATTTCAGTACCTACCCATGTGGAAAAGATATTCCTCGGTATATCAATGAAGAGGAAAATAAAATATAAAAAAAATATCTTTTTATTAAAGTATCTGACTACGTGTTCGGAACCGTGATATTAAAAAGGCATACAAATAAATAATTTTCCTGATATTTAGTGTTACTTAGATTAGAATACTTATATAAAATTGTTTTTAAGACATTTTGATAAAAAAAATATTTAAATACAATATTTCGTCAAAAAATTAACTTACAATAACCTTTTTTCAAAACGTTCTCTTTTGTGAAAAATACATCTATTACAAGAATATTTTGCCTGTTAATAGATCATACCTCTAAACAGAGGCTCAACTATGAGTTTCGAAAAATCCATATTATTTTAAGAGTTACAGCCATTTGAACTAATTATTGGAGTTTTTAACTTAAAATTTCTCCTCTCTGTTGTCGTAAAACATGAATATAAACCCACTTCTAAGTTATATATTTCAAAAATTCTATTTGAACCTCTGTACAGAGGTCAAAGCTATAGACAGGTAAAATATTATTATAATAGAAGCGTTATTCTCAAAAAGAGAATAGTTTGAAAATGGGTCATTCTATTTTCATTTTTGTCAAAATATTGTACTTAAATAAATTTTACTGTAATACTATTTTGAAAACAATTTTATATAAATTTTCTAATCTAAGTGGCACTATATATAAAAATTATCCATTTATAAGCTTTTTCATAATCACGGGTCCGAACGTAGTCGGATACCTTAGATACCTCCCCAAAGGAAATGGTTTAGATATTTAACCTTTTTCTTATTGTGAGAAGTCAAAGTAATATTTTAGTACTTTTTCACATGTATTGCCATGAGAGAGCATCTAGCAAATAGTTACAAGAAAAAACAATGTGTACAACTCACAGCTTTTTTAGTCTAGTTAAACAAAAAAATCTGTTAACATTGCATTGAACAGTAATGATTCAATAGTGTAGGAAGAGAGCTGGGATTATGAAATGTTGCTATGAGCATTGTACTATTCGCTACTCAGGGCTCATTTAACAATAATCATCTTATTTTTGATTTTTTTTTGTACAACAGTGCTTCTCAAAGTTTCATTATTCGCGATCCAATTTTGAATCATAATTTTCATCGCACCCCCCCTCATACTATAAAAATGCATTTATTTTTCACTAATACTATACTTTAGTGCTACAAATACGATACGGCTTTAACTTCTTAAGTGCCACCGGCGTATATAAACGTCTCACTCAGCCAAAGTGTTAAATTCGCTTAACGTATATATACATCTTTCGAAAGTACGATCTTTCCTGTGAACTGCTATCCATAAAATTATTCCGCAGGCTTTGGAATGCAGTAAGAGGATCCTGACAATGTTTGCGAAGGATTTACTTATTTCACGGTTTATTATTATTATTATTTACTTCTTTGTTCCTCCCCCCATTACATCACATACGCGTACCAACGAGGAAAAATGTTGGAATTGGGAAGCTAATCGCGTAACATTTAATCTTCAGCTAAAGGATTAATTATAAACCGTACAAAATAAAAAGTGTTAGTTTGTGTATATAATTTTATATATGACAATATCATGGAGTCACTAGCAATTATTAAACTTCTTGTTGACTTAGTAGTTTTCAGTTGTTGTTGTTCTCGCGTCCATGAATAAACGCAGTAGATATCACTAAATTCCGTCGAAAGTGTTGATCACTGCCTCTGCTATTCTGGGAGCATCCGGGCTGTACAGGATTTCCCGCAAAGAGTCTCTCAGAAAGACCATTCCCATTTTTACTAAGTTTTTTGCGACGGTTGGGCATTCCAAGATGTGATTGGGCGTGAGTTGAAGATCTGGGCAGTGTTTGCATTGAACATATGATCTTGTCTTGTCTGGGTGAATCTTCATGCCCTTATGGTGTTCAGTTCTCAATCTGGCAATTGTGGATGTTACAATTCGGGGACAGTCAAATTCCGTAACTAGGGTTTTTTTTTAAAGTGTGATTCATAATTCTATGTTTGGCTACTGCGTTAGCATCGTCAAGTGCGATGGTGGTGCACTTGTGATCGATGTCTCTAGCTTCTTTGGTGAGGCTATATATACATATATATATATATATATATATATATATATATATATATATATATATATATATATATCTGCTCATTCATTACCCTCAATGTTGACATGTGCGGGTATCCATTGCAGGATACAGGATTTTCTTTTGTTGTGCAGCTGTTCTAGAAGGGTAATAATATGACAGGAGATGTTAGTCTCTCCGTTTCTTATGGCTTCTATAGCTGATTTAGAGAATCTGAGAAGATTACTAATCCTTCTGTAGAATCAATAACATGTGGGCCAATCAATAGACTGTTTTCAATTAATTATAAAATATATTTATAAGGGTAATATATCAGTGTAAATGTGTATTTTATTTTTTATTATGCCAGAATGTATTTTGTTTTTTTACACTTTCAGTAGATAAATAATTTTTTTAAAAAATAATATTTTGTTTTCCACTTTAAAATATGCTCAAGCCCCCTTATAGAATTATCACGTCCCCCAAACGGGGCGCGCCCCACAGTTTGAGAAACGCTGATGTACAAAAATAATTTATTTTGCACCTTTGCAGCGACGTTTAATTTCAAAATTATTTTTTGAAACAATTTTGCTCCAATCTTAGTACCACACAGCACCTTTTTCACACAGGTAGGGGTTCCAATTAATAATATTTCCCCCCCCCTACAGGATGATTCGCTACCAGATCGAAAAACTTGCAGGGTGCGTAGGGGAAAAGAGACGACTCAGAATCCCATAGGAATCCAGGATCTTAAACGCCGCAGCTGAGAGCTATGGTGCAAAGAAACAGAGAAAAAGAACATAACCAACAGCACATTAAAGGGACCGAAAAGTCTGTTTTGAAAGGTTGTACTACAACAGTTATTCAAAATTACCGTCAGATGTCATTTTGCAGGCCTGACAGTGGCGCTGCATGGAATCCATTACGTTCTGAAATATTCCCTTGGATAATCTTGCGATAGATGGCGCTGAACAGAAGGTTTCGTGAAAACGGATACTACTAGAAGTCGTGATTTGTGATAAATTTCCCAAGACAGTAGGATGTCAGTTCGTATTCAAACAAAGGACTGGTTGGCATGATTATTGTGTATGGAATTGTGGAATGTAACGGACCTTCCGCTCAGTGGTTGTACCAGGAAGTTTACTAGAACAGGCGTTTTCCACAACACACGACTGTCGCAAATGTAAACAGAAGGTGACTTGAGACACATGAAGAGTTTGGTGCACTGTGAACACCCATTTCTTCAGTTGAAATTCTCATCCGTCGAAAATCTGTGGCTTCGAGAACATATAAAATTCAATACAGCACTGCTGTCAGGCCTACCAGACGACTTCTAGTCGTAATTTTGAACATCTATTGTAGTATAACTTTTCAATAAATTATTTTCTATCCAATTAATGTGTCGTCGTTCTCTCTGATTCATCGCACCATAGTTTGCAACTACGGAATTTGTGACCTTGCATTCCCACGCAATTCCATGTCGCTTCTGTACCCACAACACATATAGGAATCCCGCTGAATTCCACCCTGGACACCAAGATTGAATTGAGGCAAAGAATGACCAGACGACATTTTTACAATAACAAATTATATTTATTCACTTGAATCAATTATCAACCATCTGATTACAAAGATTTATCAAGATGTCTACGTCAATGCGATTTACCCTTACTATTAAATTAAATCACGAAATTTGATACTTATCAAATATTAAACTCATTATCGAACGGGACTACCGGAATAAAAGAACCGAGAGATACACACAATTTGAATTACTAGCATTCATTAACTTCTCACTAACTTTATTATATATATTTACTCTTATGATTCGATAATCTAAATTTAAATATCACCTGTCTTTTACTTCCTTACTTTACAGGCGGAGCAAACTTTTCAATTGCAGATCGCCTCCTAATAATCAACGAGACGCGAATCGCACAATCAACTTGAATCTTCTTAGAACTCCGTCAACCTTTTTCTTGTCGTATAACCTCTGCTGCTAACTTACAAAATCTCCTTAAAAACTTTGACTAATTTACATATCCCGGTTTCTTCTTTTAGAGTAGGTTGGAAATATACGTGAATTTACAATCCCCAAAGACGCCCAAAAGTGTTAGTGATAAAGTGCTGTACAGATCCGTCACACACACCTTGCAAGTTTATCAGTCTGGTAGTAAATAACCATGTATGATTGTGATCCACCCTAATGGCAACTATATAATGTCATAAATAATATTTTAATAAGTGATTTCGGGTATCTAATTTACCAATATCTAACAACTCTTAAACGAGAGAGTGAAACAAGTTTTTTATCTTATAAATATTTCTTAGTGAAGATGGTCTAAATAAGGCATCGTGTGCTAAAATTATTCATTACGTACACGGTTTTTCATGAAATGGAATATTTCTACTTTTCGAGAAAAAAAGAATGACTTTCTAAGAACTGCTTGTACTTAGGAAAATATATTTTCAAATAAAGTATTACAGAATTTCACAAAATGGCTTTTAGCTTCTTAAAAACAAAAAAAGTAAAAATGCAATTGTTTTTGTAAAAACGCATTGTTAAAGCAGTAGCGTTTGAATAAATATTCAGAATAGGGAATTTTTCTATACACACACATACAAAAAAAATTATTTGGAATTCAGAGTAATTCTGTTCCATTTAAAGTTGTTTGGAGAAGACATAACGATAGACGTCTAGGGGATGGTTGCTTGCTATGAAATGTTTATGCTGAAATATTTTTTTTAACATTCAGATTCATAATTCTGAAAACGTTTTCCCAAAGCCCAAATTTAGAATAGTCTTAAAAGAAACAAAGATTACACACACATTCGAAGTAAACCATTTTAAAAAGAAAAAAAATCAAGTATTTGATAAAAAGGAATGAAATAATAAAAATCTAATATGCATTTGATAGATTTACCTTCAAAGAAGAATTTTATTTTGGGATTGTTTAGTTATTATAAGGTTAAAATAGAAGAAAAAGGAAAAACGAATTAAACAAGGAGGAAATACATCTGTCGTTTACAGTTTAGTTATTTTATTTTTCTTCAATTTTACATCAAAGAATCGAAAAAATAAACATCTTAAATTTTCAAGATTCTAACCATATAGACCGTATTTCATTTCATTTTATTTATTTTAAAAGATCAATTCATTCCGCTTTTTTGAGAAGAATGTAAAAATCTTTTGACACACACACTTCATGGAAAATTTCTACAATTCTACAATATTAGAAGAAGATAAATTTATAGCATATTAAAATGTATTAAATTTTTTATTTCTTGGGTGTGTCATAATAAATAAAAATGTTGTCTACATGAAATTATTTGTCCAAAATAAATTTATGTCGTGATGAGAAAGGAAAAAAGTATTTTTGTTTCAAATTGATACTTAATAATTTAATAAATCACTTCCCCCCTATTCATATCATATTTGAATAGATAAATACCGTTCGCATCCCAAAAATTAAAGCATACAGAATATAGATCTAGAAGTATATTAACTTAACTCAGTGGTGCGACAGCCCACATGAGGGCCAAGGCCTACTATGTCCAACTCAGTATACGCAAATTTGGGCCCCGAGGTGCATGAGCAGATGTTCCAATCAGGTGGTCTGTCTGACGCAAAACACCCAGTGTTATGTTCCCAAGCAAGTTTGGTACTCTTTTATCGACCCCCAGAAGAAATGAAAGGCTGAGTCAACATTTCTCAGCGCGGGGTTGAACCTCGGACCTGTGGCATAGAAGATCGAGGCAGTTACCACTCAGCCATTGGGCTTCAAATTGATACTTAATATTTAATTAAAATGCAAATTTATTAAAAAATATTTCTAACTTCTTAGTAGACATTTCCAAATGTTTAGACATAGACTTAGTAATTATTTGACAAACATGTATATTATTTTTCATGCATCAAAATTTATTCTATGTAAAAGGCACCCTTGCTATATTGTATAATATTTTTACTAACTTCAGGAAGGTATTTTTTAACTCATTTTATCCCATTGTCCTATTTAGAGGACAGCTGGAAAAATATCATGTGGAAATCATTGTTTATATGGCGAGAATATTTTGACAAAATTATTTTTATCTGTCCTCTAAATAGGACAGTAGGACGATACGCATGCCATTGGCACACTGTTTCTCTCTTTATAACGATGTGCAAAAAATAAATAATTTTTCTTCTAATGTTTCATCCCTGCTTAGTTAAGTCAGAGCAAAGGTTTCAGTACAAGAAGAAATAGAATTATTAAATATTTTAGATTTACAGATGAAAGCAACGTTGAAATTGTTGTGTTACCACCGGATGCTAGTAAACTAACTGACGATGAAGGGGATAAGAATGAAGTAAATAATGGTGAGATTATTGTAAAAAGATGTTCCTGTGGGTCTTTGGAGGATAGAAGTGGAGATAGTTTCCTGCCTGAACCATCCACAAGCTCTAGTATTTTAACAACAGAGAGCAGAAAAAAAAACTGAAAGACACCAGTCATTTTGGATGGAGAATAAATCGCCGCACTACACAAAATAGGAAACACAGGCTGATTGAACTGCTAGTGACTTGCTAAAACAGATGGAAACTACATTGAAAGATAAAACTCCAACAGAGCTTTTTGAGCAGTTTTATTCCGGTGAAGTTTACAATCTCATTATAAAAGAAATTATGCGATATGCAGTAGATGTAAAAAACGAACACTATGACTAGGATAAACGCTTGGATAATTCACAAAACTCTCAACAAAGATGAAGCCCTAAGCTTGAAGGAGATCCAAAGAGCTCTAACAACAGCCAGTCTAGAAAACTGTAAAAAAAATTAGAGGTAGACTTAGGATCTCGACTATACCTTCTTATGCAAAAGAAAACACCCGTTAAGGTATTGTTGGTCATTTTTTTTACTAAAACAAGATAAACAACGCCGTTTTCAAAGTGAGTGCAACAAATACACGAAAAACATACTGTGGCAAATGTGACAAAACACTTTGTCAAGCTTCATTTGGATATTTCCACCAAAATTAGGATTAAACTTAACTGAGAAGTGAGATATTTTGTAAACAAGAAAGTATTATACAAATAAAGTAAAATTTTGCACTCGGAAATAGCTTTTCATCGTTGAAAAGAACACTAAAACATGTAAGTGCAAATTCTATCCTCTTTATTCCAGTGTCCTATTTAGAGGATGGGTCAGACATATATAATATATATATATATATATATATATATATATATATATATATATATTCGAGGACCTTTTTAATTCTATAGATATTGACGATACGATTAGGGTTCTTCAGTTAATTTTTGATAAATATGAATTATATACTTCAATGAAAAAAGAAAAATTTGATATTCTTGTTAACCTCATTTTAAAAGAAAATTTCATTATATTCGATCATAATCTTTATAAACAGATCAAAGGATTACCTCAGGGTGGTCCAGCTAGTAATTGTTTAGCGAACCTATATTTACATTTTTTTGAAATAGATCATGTTATAAATGATTCTTACTTAATTTATCGTTATATAGATGATATAATAATTTTTGGTAAAAATAGTGAATACAAACCAAATATTACATTCTACCCTGATTATCTCAAGCTCCTTAAAACTAACTTCAACTCTAATAGGGTGGAATTCTTGGATTTAGACTTGCATCTTATTATCAATAATGTAGTCAGTAACATTTTTGACAAAAAGAGATTCGTTTAAGTTCCATATAATTAAAATTCCTGTATGGAACAGTAATTTTCATATATCAATTTACAGAAATATCATTTTGAATTTTTATTTAGAAATGATAACTTAACTACCCACAAAATAGATAAATACAATAATATAAAAAAAAAATTTTTCAATGTTGTTTAGATCATGAATACCCTTTTAATTTCTTGAGATCTTATATTCATCACAAATACATTAACCGTCTTGCTACTTCGAATTCCAAATCCACCACACAACAATAGGTTTTCAAAGTCAGCATGTTAGTGGTCTTGCTGTGAAGATTATATCATAACACTCATATCACAGTTTACATTTTTTTTCCACACACATATTAAACATCTTACACATTTTTGACAACCAACCAAATTAGAGCCTAGCAAATTTACATTTTTGACAATCAACCAATTCAAATTTTACCATATTTGATTGTCGTCATTCTATACTTGTCTTTGCTGGCTGGTTTATAAGTCAGCTCAAAAGATGTGTTTATGTTTTTCGAATTTTTAACTTGGTGAATAATTGACTTTCATTAATGGCAAGATGCTTGTTTCTCTTCGTAAAAGCTTTGTGAGTAAAGAAATTTTGTTAAATTATTTTTTGAAAGATACTTTTCTTATGTAATTGTTCTAGTATTTTTCTACTTTTCTTACATAATTATTTTGTGGTTTTTCTGCATTAAGAGTTTGGGAGAGTTTGTTACATAATAGTAGTGATTGGTTTTATCATGCTCTCTGAGTTATACTTTCTCTGAAGCTTTGTTTACTTTATTTGGTTTTCCTACCGAGTTGCAAAGGGGGAAGGTTGGCGCCTTCAAACTAGTTTAACCCCACTTATTCGGTCCTAAGTCCGAAATTGCTTTCTGACTCGCTAGGTTCTTCTTTTTTGTAGTTCTTTTATTTCTCTATAATTTTGTTCTTCATGTTCAGCTTTCATATTTTTATTACGTAATTTCTTGTTATGTTCTTTATCTATTATTTCTTGTTTTTGATAAATAATACATATTTCTTTATATATATATATATATATATATATATATATATATATATATTTCAAAATTCGTTATATTTACACTGGTGTGCAAAAATTAAAGACGAAGTCGAAAAATTAACATATCAGCTGAACGAAGAGGCAGAGCGGACAGAAAGACCAATCAGGAGATTAAGTAAGATGATGTACGGTAGCACATGCGCAGATATGCAGGTAGACGTAATGGCGGAGTGTCTGAGTAGTATAAAGCATGTTGTCGGTGTAAGATCAGTATTTCTGGCAAAGAGACTGCACGCCGTATAGCAGTTAAAATCGCACCGAGTTGAAGGCGAATAATCAATCTGTTAGACGACATCTCGATGCTTTTACCCGAGGTCGAATCATTGGGAAGTTGGAGGAAGGCCGCAGTGTGACAAGTGCGGCTGCAGAGTTCGGAATTGCTCACAGCATCGTTTCACGACTTTGGAGACAATTTCAAACTACAGGAACAGCTATCCGGGGGTTCAGTAGTGGTCGTCCATGAGGAACCACAGCCGCAGATGACCGGTACATTGTCTTACAGGCCAGAAGAAACAGGCGGCAGAGAGCGGGAGAAATCGCTAGACACACGACACAGGCGACTGGACAACCCATATAGCGTTTTACCGTGGCCAGAAGACTGACTGCACGGTGGTTGGCTGTTTGCACGTCGCCCTGTACGGTGTGTACCTTTAACGCCTGCCCATCAGAGAAGGCGTTCTCTGTGGTGCCGGGAACACCGGAATTGGAGAGACAATGAATGGGGACGAGTACTTTTTACAGATGAGAGCAGATTCAGTTTGAGTAGCGATTCTCATCGCATACTCATCTGGAGAGAGCGGGGAAGTCGCAATCATCCCTCGAACATCATTGAAAGGGACAGGTATGGAGGTCGTGGTGTTCTCGTTTGGGGAGGCATCATGCTTGGTAGTCGTACAGACCTTCACATCTTCGACGCAGGTTCAGTCAACGTTACCCGTTATTGTAACGAGATTCTTCTTGCATATGTGCGTCTTTTTAGAGGCGCTATGGATCTGCAGTTCCTTTTTATGGACGACAATGCGCCATGTCATCGCACAGTAGCTGCCGAACAGCTCGTAGAGAGTGAGGATATTGAACGTATGGATTGGCTGGCACGATCTCCGGGTCTCAATACCATCGAGCATGTATGGGATTTTCTAGGCAGACGCTTGGCAGCTCGTACCTTACCACCAGTAACGATTCGGGAGCTTCGATTGGCACTGCAAGACGAATGGGCGGCAATGCCTCAACAACTCATTGACATCCTCATTCTCAGCATGGTCAGACGCTGTGAAACCTACCTAGCACTCAGGGGAGATCATATCCCCTACTAAAGACCGGATGTTTCTTGCTGGACACCCATCACAGGAATGTTTCGGCCTTCAGTCGCATTGCGCTCCATGCTACTTTTTCAATATAATGCTTCTTTTTATCCCTCTGATTTCTCTTTTAGTAAGTGTTGCTTACATTACACATGTCCTTACGCATTGGGGATCTAACGGTATTAAATGTGTTGATTTGGAAAGCTTTTGTACAAAGTTATATTGAAAAAACCGTCTCGTCTTTAATTTTTGCACACCAGTGTAGTTTGTTTAGGTTCAACTAACTTTAGGAAATATAATTCTACTCACATTTGAACAGAATAAATAAATTGGGATAAAACGGGTTAAATTGACATTATTAAATGCCACCGGTAGCTTGATATAACATTGGAAATGACATTTATTTTCTATTGGAGATGAATGATAAGATCAAAGAAGGATTCCGTGGGAAACAAATTGTTCCAAAAAAGCCAACAAGCGTATTTCTGGCTATGCGCAATGCAAGAAGTGTTACAAAAAAGAATAAAAACACGTACCAAATAAGAAGATAGAGGAGATTTATAGATTATATTCACTTCCTCATCAAGGAATTTGATTACATTTAATATGACCATAGTTCTCAAAGATTACATCGTGATTTCTCTGCTGCACAAAATTCCCTAAGCCTATACACGATATGTCACAAGTAATATTCTACACTCTCTGTGAAATGTGAACTATCAATGCTTCTTTGTGATCCATGGATGAATCAATTGCAACATTGTAAGGGCGCCACCCTCAGGTGCCCTTCCTCTAGAATATCAGCGTGAGCTAGAGGTGTAGGAATAAGTGAAGAACTAGAAGCTACCATGATCTTAATATGACTTTATTAAGATTTTAAACTTAAACCTCTAACAGTTAAGATAATAATACTATATGTGAGGGAATCTACGGTGGCTAAACATACGATACATATAATACCGAAATTGGCTGGAATGTGGTCTTACAGTTGCTCCCATGTCATGTTGGGATCCCCGGCAATTAGAGAGCCGAACAAAAAACCAAGTAGAAGTCACTTTTTCTCAACCCTTGATCCTCAGAAGAGCATTATTTCCACATTCATTGCCAAATATACTGACCTGACTCAAAATCATAAGAGATTTGGAAAGCCATAGGACACTGTGGCCACTGTGGATCCAATATCGAGGTACCTGGAGAGAGCTGAGGCTGTTGCTCGCTTCACCTAACCACCGGATATTATTTTTCCAGAGTATACCTCAACTGGCTGGTCTTTGCTGCTGAAGAGACGTGCCCAATCTGCGGCCTTACAAGGGTGGATGACGACCACCAGCTTCAATGCACTGGACTCGATGAAAAACCCAACTGATGACGTCGTAAGGTGATATTGGGAGGCTCAGTGTCAAATGGTCACGAAATCGAGCATGGGCGTTGGATAAGTAAGTAAAAATATAGGCGAATTGTCAATGACTCTCCTTCTCAAACTTCTTAAATATCTCTTCGATAAGCGATAAACCTCAATAATTAAATTATTAGAAGCATTTCTTAATTTTTTACAATGCTCTCTTCAAACATTTGCAACAATAACGAGCATGGTATACTACTTCGTTTTGCAGCAAAGTTGATACAAGTAGTTAACGCAGCCTCTCAAAGGATAACTCCCGTGAATGGATGCGCTAGAACGACATTGGGGTGCTCGTAGGAGCGAGCCTTGATAGGTCACTGTAAGCCTGAGTGAGTTCAAGTCAATCTAGAAGTCGACTGAAGTGACTGAATCCGTTGGGATGTGCTGAAGCATCATAGAGTGTTGAAGCCTGTAGAAGTGTCTCTCAGACGTCTGCGAAACGCCTTAGCTTATCGATAGTATCTTTATAGATCAAAAACCTGACGTAATTCAGAATCGCTTCTGTTCGTACTCAGTGGCGATAACTATTCAACTATTCGTCCGGGTCACCCTTCACACGGCGAATTTGAAAGCTAGAGATTGGCGTGTGAAGTGCGTCTGTCACCTCTCTGTTGGATGGGTACAAGGTTGCCTTGTCTTAGAACATAAGCGTCGTAGTGTGTCTGGTCTTAAATATTTTCCCACACAAAAATCCATGACCATGCAGGGAATAATGCACCTTTTCAAAACTTTCTCCCGTTATGTAAAATGCTTCTTAAAGTAATATTTGTCTGTAAATATGTAGCCAGGACTTTTCTACAGAGACAAAAATTAAAATTTTGAAAAATTTATTTTTTTCGGAATTACGGCCAATTGAAATAATAAACTTTGTTTTTCGTTTAAATTTTGTTACTCAGATGTATTGAAATATGAATAAATCCATTTCTAAATAATATATGTAAAAACTCCTTGCTCAGCTCCTGTATATAAGGTCTAGCTATATATAGGCAAAATATTGTATAAGCACTTTCATAAAAGCAAACTGTTTTGAAAATATATTATTGCCTCTTCATTTTTTTAATCGAAAACCTACATTAAATATTTTTTTCTTTTTATAATATTCTTAAAAGTATTTCATTATGGATATTCTAACTCTATTGACTGGGCCACGGGTGAACTAGTGGTTAGAGCATCATACTCCATACCGGAATGCCTGGGTTCGTGCTACCAAACACCATCCGAGTACACACGGAGTACGTCCTCGTTAAACCAGTGGTCCAAAAGTCTTGCGGGTGTTCGCAGCAGAAAACATGGGTGCGAGGGGCAGGGAAATATTTCCCTCCCCTCCAGTCCCATGCCTAAATTATGGAGATAGTTGGTGTTGTCATCTAACGTATAGAAGTTCAATCTGCCTCAGGCTCTGGAAATTTATATTCCTTCCCATCGCGATGGACACAACAACAATTTTACTAGACTTAACTCTGAGGCGAAACAGCCTACTATGACCATATCAATATACGTGCTTATTGGGCTCTGAAGTGCATGAACAGATGTTCCGATCAGGTGAACAGTCAGAAGTGCATTTCCCAGTGTTAAACCTACAAGCAAGCTTGGTACTCATTTATCGAGCCACTGAAGGGATGAAATGGTGAGTCAAACTTGCCCAGCCCGGGATTTTAATCATGGACCTGTGGCGAGGAAGCGCAATACGCTACACACAACTCGTACACTGGGCCTCTATTCTCACTTTACTGATAAGAAACATAAAAAATCAATAATTTATACAATTTTTAAAAATCAGAGTTTCCAACGCAGTTTTTCATCTGAAAATATTTAAAAATGTTGGCAGCTTCCATTCACGCAGTATTAATATTTGTAAATTATTTTATACATACTTACATACAATTGAACTATTCATTTAATGTTAAGAAAACGTTACATATTTTGCTTTTTTATTTTTTAATTATCTGACATCAATTATACATAAGGTTGCGAACAAATTATTGCTTCGAATTCAATACTTTTTCTCCTGGAAGGAAATGTCTGACAAAAAAGTATTTCTTATACCTTTTGTAAATAAAAAAAAGATAGTCATAGTTATTTATCCAACCTACTACACCACACAAGTATAACATATAAATCTCTGTTTCTGTGACAGTAATGAATTCCAGAATGACACAATTCTGTGTCTGCAGAAAAATAATGGCTTCCATTTCGGTTATTCAAAGCCGAAACACAAAGACACGTTTTATTCTTTTTCTGTCATAAATACTCCTTAGAATTTTGACTGGCTAAAACAAAATTCGGGAGAAAACTGTTTTTGGCATACATTTAGGCAATTTTAGATTTTTTCTCTTCATTAAAACTCAAGCACAATTCTCACGTACCTCAAGAATTTTCTTATGTTGAGTACCTGAATTAACAAAAAAATTACTATTCGTTTCATATTATAAAATCTATATAATGAATAGCTGGCATCTTTCTATAAACAAATAATATAAAAAATAAGTCAATTCCTACTTAGGTCAACAAAGAAACATTTTATTCTAGTTACTTTTTATTAAATAGTTACAATTAATATAAATATGTATATACATCTGACAGAATCACACTATTAAGTAACAAAATAGAAAGCGAACTTCCTCGCGATTTTCCATTTTCCTGTCTATATATGTTGATGGACTATTATTTTTGTTTGTTACCAACGTGCAGAGCTACTTGGTAACATTTTTTTTATTATAGAATTGAGGAAAACTGTACATCTATTTCTACAATACAATACAAGCCCAATGCATCAAGAGGTATCGGTGGCTTTGAGTGAAGGGAATTCAGCGCATATTATGAATTTTTATATGTAGTTCATGGTACAGAAGACATCTACTAACTAAAGAGATAGACAGTAGCGCACATATGGACGTGTTTCAGAACTGAGCAAACACTCGTGAAGACATTTAACGGTTTGCCACCATGCGAAGAAAGTGTTTATTATTCCGTGGTAACATGGTCTTTATTGATTTCGAATTCTCCGATACGCCCTAACCTATCTCTTCCATGCACGAATTTCTGTTGTACGATTGACGATTACTCTAAATTAAATTCTTTGATGGGTGCCGATCTTTAGAATTCGTTCTAACTTCATATTTTGTTCGAAGGGCATTCAGGTGTTTTGGGGTGTATATTGACATAATCAATCCTTCACAGTAGTCAAGCGAAACGGATACCTTTCAACCTACTTTTACAACGTTTAATCCATGGCTCATTTGAAAGTTAAGCGAGTGGTTCTTCAACAAAGCTCATGCAAAAAAAAAAAATTACAAAATAAAATAAATAAATAAATAAAAGAAAGAAAAACGGCACCGCACATACCACGGAAAAGTACAGCTCAGCAGAGGATTCATCAGAATAAAAACTGATTCAATACTATCCGTCTAAATGTGTGGCTTGGTGGAAGATCATTGAAAATATTTGCACAAGTAAAAACTGACCCGATATAGAAACGGTAAAAATTAATGCGTTTATATTTATATATATAAAACCTATAGATCGTGACTTTAAACTTCTTTTCTTTAAACCTGCATTTTTTCATTTATCGGTTTTTAAGATATATGTTGATTTAAGATCTTGTTTGACTTGGTGGATCCATAAAACATTTATCATTAGAATACGATTTTCATACTTAATTTATGTTTTAACTTCTATTGAAACTGTTTTGCCACTCACTCTCTTTAGATATTTTAATATTTTAACAAATATTTGGCGCAGTATAGCCATATTTGGCTCATGCGTCCAAAACACCTACATTCACTCACTCACTTGCCAACAAAAGTAAAATAACTCAGTAGTATCTGCCGATTTCTTAATTAGAGTTTCAATTTTTCGCTTGTTTCAATTAGATTTTCAATTTATTTCACGATCTTGTTATTTTCATAGAGTAGCATTTCTTAAAAAAATATTTTACCAAGTTTTTAATTATGTATATATATATATATATATATATATATATATATACTTCTCAAAAGTGAAATAGCAATACCAGAAAAGAATGCCTGTAGTGCCATGCAAATTTCAAAATCGATAGTGGTGAGATGGATATGAAAATGATTATATTTGGGGAAGCATCTGATCTCGTGGGACTCATATATTCAGATTATGAAGTTTATGAACTTTCTGTTCTCATAAATAGAATCTGAAATTTTACACAGCACTTACGATTTTAGAAGAAGCGTAGAAAATACTTCTGAGACATCGGTTACATCGGTTTTGTCGCTGTGCACAATGGCAACTCGTGTTGAGCACAATCTAAATACCATCCAACGTTGTATCACACGATGAATTCAGGAAGTTCTACTTGCATGCTGAAGAGGAAGTGGTGCCCAAAGGTGTAAGGCAGAGCTCACAGGCAGGCGTATTGGTCATAGTTGACTATTCGAGACCCTTTCTCTGCTGCACGAGACATCTAAAACCGGTTATCTCCAGGAACAGGTGGATCTGCGTCCACCCTAACCATATGTAATAGATTGCATGAAGTACGGTTATTTGCACGGGTACCAGGAACAGGAGCATCATTGACAGCTTAAGACAGGGCTAGACGTCTTGCGTGGTGTCTTAGCGTACCTGAATCATCGAATGACCACGTATATTGTTCACGGATGCGTTTCAATTTTGTCTGTGAAGGAACAATGGCCCTCGATGGCTATGGTGGTGACCCAAAAACATTACAAATTAAACAATTTTGTCAAGCTTAAAACCGATCCAACATAGTGCATCATAGTTTGGAGTGGCATAATGTTTGACCAGAAAACGCTTCTGGTACACATGCAGAGCCGTTTGACAGCGGACCGCTAAGTCAGTCTAGTTGTGGAGCCTATTGTTCTGCCCTTGTTGCACGTCACACCCAACTTGATATTTCAGCAAGACAATGTCATTCCGCATGTATCACGGTGAACTCTTAAGGCATGACTGCTTTTCCCATCCTTAAATGGACAGAAAAATCTTCAGATCTGAACTCCATCGAACAGCTGTGGGTTTCATTGGATATGATTTGAACCAAGGACCACTTTCAAAAATCTTCGAGGATCTGAGAACATCAGTGAATGTGCCTTAACAACGGTTATCTCAGACAACCATTAATGGACTAATTGATAAAATATCTTGCCTGATTGAGGCTGTATAGCTGCTCGATGTAGGCACATTAGATACTAAATAAAAATTGGCTCATAATGATTTTATTTGTTTGTTTTTTAATCATTTGCATATACACCTCACCACTATCGCTCCTGAAATTTGTATGACATTACATGCATTATTTCTTGGTCTTGAAATTTCACTGTTTAGAAGTGTATACACAAGTACATGCAATTTGAAAAAAAAAAAGTTATTTCTATATTTTGAATACCAAGCAATTATTTAAAACACGTTGGAAAAAGAGCAAAATTTCCGTAACTCAAAAATTTGTATGTATATTTCAAATGTATTTTACGGTTTTATAAGCTTTCATAAAATTCAGTGTGTGTGTGGTATGGTAGTGTATGATCGAGGTGTGGTGGTGTGTGGTGTGTATAGTGGTGTGTGTCGTGGTGTACAGAATTTTACGAAGATCCTACAAAAAGTGTTTCATTTTTTCAATTCTATTCCAGTTTACATTCTTAATTTTTGCCAACTTCAATTCCAAGCGTAAAAAATTATTCATATTTTTTCAAAATTTTAATGGTTACTTATTTAAACTTATAATACAAAAAAATTAAATCATTCAGAAGTAAATTATTCTAAATATTGTTGCAATAATAATTCTATGGTACACTGAGCGAAAAATGAAGAAAAAAACCGGAAAGAATTGGAAATATATATATATTCGTTTTTTTTTATTTCGAAAGAGCGGGACAGCAGGGAAAATGGAAGAGATAATCCTTTGACATAACGTCTACCAATACAGAAGACAGGATGAGTATATCTTTTCCACATTCGTTGACATTTTTGTATACAAAATTTTTTTCATCATTCTTCATACAGAGAAAAAAGTACAGTAAAAATGTTGCAGTCATAATCTGAAAGAAAAATTGAAATATTATATCTCCAAAACGAACAGAATGTCAAACTTATATATTGTCATTTTTTCTTGCATGTTTATCTTTCAACATATTTGTGATAATATTTGTTTGGATTCTTTCATGATCTCTTTTTTACAAAACTAAATCTTAGGAATGGCATTTTTCTGAGTTTTTAAAATACCTAGTGATTACGAAAAGGGACTGACAAATATTTGATTTTTACAATAAATAAATATTTTGGTTTTTGACTCTAAGTTTTAATGTTTGGAATTTTGATGCATGGTAACTTGGTGTGCACTGAAAGAAAAAATAATCGCAACACGAAGAAAAAATTATTGTAGAGTAAATTAAATTTAGACAATGTAATTGTGTAGTTAACACGTTTAATCGACCAAATTTCAAGATCACAGGTTAAATTAAGATAAAGAAAATGCATCTCAAATATAAAATGAAGTTACATTAATAGCCAGTGTAACCTCCAGAATTTTGGATGCCAGCCTGCATGCATTGTGGCATACAGATTCCAAGTGTCAAATTGTGGAATGTGTAACGGGACTTTATCGCACCTTATAATTAATCCTCTTGGGGAATCTTTGGGACCAGAATGACATTTCAATCCAACCTTCCCAAGAAGAAAACGCGATATGCAGATTAGTGAATAGATATATGAGGTAGCTTTAGCATTCGCAAGTTAGTCATATAGGAGTCATACAAGGTATATATAGGAGAGATATTGAAGTCGACTGAAATCCGAGAAGTTGAATACAGGCCAGATCAAGTCGTATAATATATATATATATATATATATATATATATATATATATATATATATATATATATATATATAGAAGAGTAATATTAAAATAATAGATACAAGAGGAAGACAGAAAGCTTGGTTGCTGATTGCCGTGTGATACCCGTAAGAAATTGATTATTGAAGTTTAAATATAAAACGAACTCTACCTTGTTAAGGAATCTATTATAGATAAAGATTCGGGGGTTAATTTATCATAAAGTAGTGTAGAATTTCAGGCGCTATTTTAACTTAGTATTTATAACTACGTCGCATCATTTCTGATATGTTTTTCCTAGTAAGACTTGTCTTGCATTGATTAATATATATTGAGACGATTATAAATTATATTTATATTGGAGAGTTTGAGAGGTCAATCATTTATTCCTACAAATCTAGGTCGCGTGGATGAAGAGATGATACTCCAGGACATTGGGGTATCACAAATGTAGTTTCAATACTGGGGCAGACAGTGCGGGACATGGATAATGTAAATTTGTCATAGAAGGATATATCATACGTGCTCAATTGGAAGCATACTTGGTGATATCGCAGGACAAGAAAACATGCCAATACTTTGTACAGCACGTTGCGTTGCAACAGTGGTGTGAAGGCCAGCGTTATACTGTTTGAATCCTCCCTTCAATGATGTTCATGAATGGCAGTACTATAGGTTGAATTACTACACCGACGTACACATTTGTAGTCAGTATGTTCAGAATAACCACGAGAAAGCTCCTGCTGTCTTTGGAAATCGCTCCCCAGATAATGACTCCAGGTGTAGGTCAGTGTGTCCAGGCCATTGACAGTTTGGTTGCACGCGTTCCCCTACCTTCCACTTGACCAACTCATGGCGATCATTAGCCCCAAAGCAGAACCTGCTTCATTAGAAAGCACAGAAAATATTTTCTCCGATCTCCAATGAGCTCTTGTGTGACACCACTGGCTCCATACAATAACAGGGCATAATAAATCCAATAATCCTATACTTTGATGCTAAGGATACAATTCGACTTTCCCTTCCTAAGGGCCACCGACCTATATAAATGTTTAGCTCAGCCAAAATGTTAATTACTCCGGCCGTAAATATACGTCTTTCTAAAGTACAGTATTTTCTGTGTTCCGCTGTTAATAAAATTATTCCGAAGGCTTTGTAATGGAACAAAAGGAACTTCACAGTGTTTGCGAAGGAATGACTTATTTCACAGGGGATTAACTTGTTTTTATTCGTTTTCTCCCCCCACCCAAAGAAAACCCACATATGCGCGCCTACGTGAAAAACGGTGTATTCAGGAGCTAATCTCCTTACTTTTTATCCGCAGTTAAGGGATCAATTATAAATTGAACAAATTATCAAGGTAAGTGCTGATTTGTGTATGTATTTTTATGTATGGCATGCCCATATGTGAGGCCACTGGTAGTTATTAAACTTGTCCTTAACGTAGTATTGTTAAATTAATTACAAAATGCATTGTTCAAAACTGATACATTTTCAAATGTATTATATCAGTGTAAATGTGCATTATATTTTTCTTTTATGCCAGACTGCATTTTGTTTCTTTACTTTCAGTAAATTGATATATATTTTTGAATAATTTTTTGTTTTCGTCTTTTCTATATGGCCGCGCACCCCCTCGTAGAGTTATCACGTCCCGCTAGGGGATCACACCCCACAAGTTAAGAAACACTGCTGTAAGCTGTTGGGAAGGAATTTTCGTCTTCTTAAAGGCATTCTTGACAGACTCAACTCAATGTGTCACACTTCAAAGACCAAACACACTCACAAACTTTATAGCACACATTTAAAGCAAACTTGATTTGCAAGTTCTGAGGGGCGCTACTGACGCAACACTTAGGCGTTAAATTTGAATTTATGTCATCTTTCAGATGTATAAACACACCTACCACATTTCGTTTATCTAACAAAATTTGTTTGTGTGGGATTTTTTACGTCAGCGTATTTGTAATTATTCTGTATTATATACCTATTTACTCAGCAATAAGTATCAGCAAGTAAAAGGTATATTTTAAAATAAAGGTTATATTTCGGAGCTCGCAAGTCTTATCAATCAGTTTTAATGTGTCATGTGTAAAGTTAAATTTTTAACTTAGAAGCTGGAAATAATTATTTTTAAGACACAGCTTTACTTAATTATTCAAAAGGGCAAAATTTAAAATTCTAGCATCGTGCAAAACGTTAAGGCTTTGGTCACATTCTTTGATAATATCTTCTCAAGAGTATACTTTAAAGGGCAAAATAGTTAAAAATTTACTACCTATACTTTTACCTGAACATTTTTAACAAAATTACATTTTTGGCTTCGCCGATAAATCGAACTCGTAGTAATGTGAATATATTTTTTTTCAAATTAGTGGATCGCCTTTGGGACTAGGATCGTAAGGGGGATATTATGGACGTGAACTTTTCTGATATAGTAAAACATTACACCTGAAAGCTAAGTTTAGTTAAGAAAACAGTTTGCTTTAAACTTTCTTCATTAAAAAAACACTTAAAAAATGCATTTTTTTTGCATATTTCTAAGCATAATGCTTAAATAATGCGAGAATGGAAGAAGTTTTTCAATTTTCAATTTTAAACTTTTTACACTATTTTTGATTTATAATTGGGGTATACAGAAACCTAAATGTTTGCTTTTTATAAGTGCAGCTGGTGGTCGCTCATCTCAAGATTAATAATAGAAGCGGATCCACCAGCATTACGGAAGATTGCCAACATTACAGTTGAACGAGCTATCAGCTTGTAAGCTGGAGAAGAGAGAAGCAAAGAGATTTAAGTACCTTCCGTTAATTAGGTGTATAAATTCGGGTTAGAGAATTTCTAATTACTCCTTAAGTTTAGTTATTAACCCCTTCAAGACCTGCGAAAGGAACATGAAGCATTTTCTCAGACTCGCACGTTCCGAAAGTTAGGTACACAAGGGACCGTGTGATTTTAGCTGCTTATTGAAAAATTCATATTAAGTCCTTAATAGAATTATGAACTCTAAACTTTATATTTTACTATGATTGATAAGACCTGAATATACAGTATGAATAAAGGGTGTTTTTTGGAGAGGTATAGAACATTAAATTGCAATAAAACAACGATGTATTATTGGATCAAGATGAATTTTTTTTTATTCCAAAGATAATCTTGTGGCATTACATTTTGAATATGATTTCTGGCATAGGACTGCCACGGTTAGCTCGGATGTAGCCCAATCTGGACGTCCAATTTTCGATGACTTTTTCCAACATTTGTGGCCGTATACCGGCAATAACACGGCGAATGTTGTCTTCCAAATGGTCAAGCGTTTGTGGCTCATCCGCATAGACCAATGACTTTACATAGCCCCACAGAAAATAGTCTAGCGGTGTTAAATCACAAGATCTTGGAGGCCAATTCACAGGTCCAAAACGTGAAATTAGGCGGTCACCAAACGTGTCTTTCAATAAATCGATTGTGGCACGAGCTGTGTGACATGTTGCGCCGTCTTGTTGGAACCACAGCTCCTGGACATCATGATTGTTCAATTCATGAATGAAAAAGTTAGTAATCATGGCTCTACTCCGATCACCGTTCGTTGTGGCCTTCATCGTTTTTGAAGAAGGATTCCACCAGCCCATAATGCGCACCAAACAGTCAGTTTTTCTGGATGTAACGGTGTTTCGACATACACTTGTGGATTAGCTTCACTCCAAATGCGGCAGTTTTGTTTGTTGACGTAGCCATTCAACCAGAAGTGCGCTTCATCGCTAAACAAAATTCGCTTATGAAAATCGGGAACAACGGCAATCTCGTTTTGGGCCCATTCGAAAGCGTTGTTCAGGCGTGAGTCTATTCATGATGAATTGCCAAACCAAACTGAGAATAAATCACTTGACAGCTGTTAAATCGGGTCACCATCTTGGAAAGTAATGCCGACTTAAACTTCTATACCTGGAAAGAAAAACACTCTTTGTGTCAGACAACGAATCCTGCGCGTATGCAGTATCGCTCTGAGTTGTAATAAAATAGTTTTAGCCATTCCCTTGTGTGTGATTTACATATTTTATCAATTGTACGTTGAAACTTTCTATCCACAGCCTAATTCATTTCACCAGTTAGGAAGACATAAAAACAAAAACGCATATTATTTTTTTATGTTTGTGATCCCTGAACATATCGTAGAGACATTTTAAAAAGTCCTTGTAAACACTGAAAATTGGTATTTAAACATGTGAATACCGGTATTACAAAATTGTACAAATGGCTCAAAATACCGGTATTCAGAATCCTAGTATACCGGTATTGCAATACTTACGTATATGTAATCATAGTCCTGAATGGATTAAAGTGCATTTCGTAAACTGTTAAAAGTTGAATAAAATTAGTTATTTTAAAGTCTCTTGTGTGTATTTGCTTCTCTCTCTTCCTCGAACCTTCCCATACCCATGACCGCCGGGGAGTGACAAAGTGTTACTCAATAAGAGATAAAGATGTTTTAATCGTTTGTATTTAACATTAAAACAAAAACGAATGACTAAATTTTGCAGATTTTCTTCTATACTGTTTTATTTATAATTTTTAAAACTGCTTTTCCCCCGTACAATATCAAAGAAAGTATTATCGGCATACCATTCAGAGAGAAGTCAGGCAGAAAAATTAAAATGTTTGCATTCTGTATCAATTCTTAATTGAATAGATTTGTAATAGGGAAAGCTCACTTACAATGCTTTCACAGTCACACAAATTTGTGTTTGCTTTATTTATATTATCATTCGAAAATGTGTTATTTCTCATCCGAAATAGTTTGTTTGACTATTCCATTTTCACAGAATTGATACATGAAATAAGAAAGAAAAATTGGAATATTTATTTTTCAAATAAATCTAAAGTCAAAATATTAAATTAAAAGAAATGTTTCCACGCTTAAAAATTATGTAAGTTCTACATCACATACATAGAATTTGAATTGAAAGACAAATCCTTAAAATATTATAATTGAAGTCACAGTTGAACAAACATTTACAACATAACATATTTGCATAATATTATATTGCTTAAATGTTAAGGTTAGTATTTTTTATTTTAGATATTACATTTATTTCTCCTTTCAAAAATTCATACGGTGAAGTGGTTTCAATTATATTACGAACTTTCTTCCATTTGATTGTCTGCTTTATGCAACAAAAGAATTTGAAAATTTTCTTAACTAAATAAGAAACTTCTTATTTATATGATTCAATAAGACATGTACTAAGTTGAATAAAATAAATGTAATTATTTATGTTAACTCAGAAATCTCAGGTTTAAATGAGAAGGAATTTTTTAAAGAATGAAATTAGCTAAATAAGTCTGAAAAGTTAGAGGTACATGCCAAATATTTTCCAGATTCCAACAACTGTTTTAAAGTTATTCTTCGCTTTTTTTAACTTGAAATTCTGAAATGCATGAATCCCATCAAATTTTTATGTTTTATGCGATGAAAGAAAAAATAAGTATCACATCGTTTCTACGTTTTTTTTAAGGATTTTATTTTTTTATATATTGCAGAAGGTTGTTCAAGCTTCATAGAAACGATTTTGTAATATATTTTCGCCTTTTTTAGTTTGGTATAGAACATTGAAAATTTTAGATCGTCTTCTTCTAAGGTTTTCTTTTGATTGCATTGTAAAATAAGATTTATTTTAAAATTAGCTCCTAAAATTGATAGATTGCTTGAAAGTTTCGTAACTACGCTTTCCATGGAGAAATATTCGTATCAACAAATTAAAAAGCGGTGTAAAAATCTCGGTTATTGCATTTCAATCAAAGATATTATTAATACATTAAATTTGAAAGGGGAAAATCGTCTAACAGAAAGTAAAAATGAAAACATGATGACGAAATTTCATCCTAAGGCTGTTCAAAGGAAATCAACTATGAAGAAAGCCAAGTTTCTGATCGTAAAAGAAATTCACCGACTCAAAGATTCATTGCATTGAAATCATTCATGAGGATTTATAGTTAAAACACAAGTCAAATGTCACTAATTTAGCAAAGAAAGAATTATAAACAGGAATAAAGTGTACCCTATTTGATGAAATGTGTGTAAAATCCTCTTACGCTTTTGTAATGGACTATTGTGCTGTTTGTTTATCAAAATGTACCTTCGATAAATGACATCCAAGAATACTGAACGAACTTTTGAAAATGTTCAAGAGGAATGGAGTAAAATTTGCGTGACAGTACCAAGAGAAAGTTTACTTTCATGAAAGATTGGAGCTAGAACTATTGTCAAGAATCATGACAACCAGATAGAACCCCATTTTAAAAAAAAGTATGGTATTTATTGATACAAATTAAGAAGAGTTTGAAACCTCTATACCGACAATTTTAAATGGGTACGATGTACCTTTTCTCAAAATCTGCTATATGTACATGCTTGAAGTTTTCCATACTATTAAAATACGTTTTCTCATCATATTGAAATGAGCTTTTAGCTAACTTTGAATTTTTTCATAACTTATAAAATATTTTATTAAACGTATTGGAATTTGACCCATTCTTCACATAAAAGAATTGGTGAAAAATAAATTCTTAGGTTTTTTCATTAAAAAACCCACATTTTAAAATATAACAGCCATCATTATAAGTATGTCATAAAAAACTGACATATCTATCAACATTATATTTTCCCAGAAAAGGTACATCGAACATCAGAAATTTACGTTGTGAGATAAATGAACTGTAATGCATAATTCCCTTTTTTTGAAACATTCCTCCCCATATTCCAAATGATCTACATTTTTTTAAATCTCATCATCCTTTTTCTTCCTTTTAAGTTTTTTTTTCTTTCCTAACTTTCTTTGTTTTTTTGTAAACGTGAGTATTTAGTCTTTAACTGGCTCTGTTTGTCGAGACATTCCTTTCTCTGTACCGTGTAATCACCAGGCTCAATATAAAGTTTTCTCAAAATTTCTGGTTTTGATACATTTTCCATATTAAATGATGAAATTACATCATATGTACCCGATGATAATACTTCTATTTGTACAAATATTTTCTTCGGTACACGAGGTCATATTAAGTGTTTTACACTTTCTTTGGGATTTTGTGTACATCCATGTAAACATTTTTTTAGCAATTTTGGATTAAATGTTTTGATTTCCATCGTTCATTTATTTTTAAGACAAAACAAAATACTTTGTTTACATTTTTCGCCATTTAAATGGACATGGCCCAGTTTCAATTATTATTTAAAAATAGGTTTTATGGGTATCTAATTACCTTAGAGGTTCACAAGTAAGGTATTATTAAAAAGATTTAAATCTATACAATTTGAAAATGTAAACATCTGAAAATTGTCATATTAAGAAGACTTTAGGTTTCCAATTCCCCTTAAATATTAAAATCTTTTCCATAAAGTGTGAACGATCCTCTTTGTATATATACATATGCATGTGTGTATGTATGTGCAGCGTTGAAGAATTTTGGTGGATGTCATTTGAGATTTCACGAATGGAATACCTGGAACCGTTTGATATGAGAAAAAGAGGACAACGAGCCATTTAAAAGAAAGCTTAACTGAGGCCCGTACTTTCAGTTAGTGTATTTATGAATCTACAGTGATATAGGAATTTTTTCTTCTTGTCATCTGTGTTAGTTAAATCTCCCTGGGAAACATTTGCCTCTTTGGAGAACATATTTTCCCCCAACATACAGTTAGTCAATATTCCGCAGTTTCAGGCATTCAAGAATATATGTCGAGTATTAATGGCATCAACAATTTAGGAATGGTGAGTCTGGACTTTGTAAAGTGATACATTAGGCTGCAGTGCCTGATATAGTGCGTGTTTATTTATTATTTTCCAACTTTAGCTGCAATATGTAGTTTGGAGACCTGCCGTTGTTGAATGATTCTTCAAATAACTTTATGATTTGAGCATGTTATTCTTGCATTTCCACTACAGACATTTCTAAAACGGTCATAATTGACGTTCTCCTAGTTTCTTCCAAAATTTTGAATAGAGACTTTATTGCATTGGTAGTTCTTTTCTAACAATAAATTTCTTTAGAAACAGCACCACGTCTCAATAAATTGTGCTCCAAGAAAGTAAACTCTTAAACAAGAATTACCTACCTAACCAAAGATTATGAATGAATGAAGTAACAGCAACTTTAAATGTTTTAATAAACACTCAAGCAGAATGCTTAGAGAAATTTTGTTTGATGATCTGTGGAATGCGTTTACCTTCAAAGTTAGTTTATCAGCCTCGTCATCAATGTAGCTTATTTTGAATATAGATGGAACATCATTGTCTAACTAAACAAGCAGCCTGCTGAAAATTGTGCATTTCCAAACTTTTTTTGTTATTTTTATTTTCGTTTTTTAACTGTGTCACTCAATTTAGGAAACACTTGGTATAAAAATTCTTAAAAAAAAATAAATTTTCTTATTTACTTAATTTTTTATTTTGAAAAGAAAGAAAAACCTGCATTAACTGCTTGTTTATTTTTTCAAAAAATACTATCACATATTTGAATAAAGGAAATGCATACATTTTTAAAATAAGCTGGATAATTATATGCGTGTATGAACCAACTTATATTTTTGATGTTATGCATATTTTTAAATGTATATTTGGGATATCACTTTCAATAACATAGAAAAAATATATCTTTGACAACTAAGTCATTTATAATGTAACAAGCAAATGAGAAATCCTTTGGAACATAAAAGAAGATGATCTTATTAAATATTCAAGTACCTAAGTAAATAAACTCAAAGTATTCCGAAAAAAGTATATATACATTATTTTTACCTTTTTCATTCAATCTATCAAATTCATATCATTTTGGCAACGCTGATGAAAGTTAATACATTCATTCTGTACGTTTTATGGAAATTTTCGACACTATTTCGTTAAATATTATTTTTCTTCAAGAGTCTTATTTTCCAAAAAAGTTACTTTTCTTGGTTTTTTTTATTGTGAGCGTATGAGTGAAAGAAAAGCTATAAGAAAATATTCATATCATTCGATAAGTATTCATTTACAAGAATATGCGATTATGATACATAAATCACACTAGGAAGAGGAACTCTAAAGTTATTTAAATTATGACACTTCGAAAGCAAATTTATGAAAATCTGATTTGGGAATTAGATTTACGAGAAAGTAAAAAATAGATCACGAATATCTATTTGAAAGATGAGTTTCTTATTTGTTTATTAAAACCTTACACACATGAAAGTATTCAAATAAATGTTTTTTTATAAAAAAATAAAAATAGAATCAAGAATTCTCGAGAGAAATTACGATAATAATTGCCTCATATAAAAAGTAAGACTGTGTGTGTGTGTGTGTGATAGGTTGTCCCTTTTAAGTGTACTCAACTCAACAAAGTCTAAAAAATTGTCTAAGTGAATTAATTGCACTTGAGATGGGACATGAGAAAATCATGATAAAAACTAACTACTCGTACGTAGGCTTCTGGGTTCTGTCTGACAGTCGTAGTACAATTCATCACCTAGGAGATCAAATCAGTTTATCTATTTTACGAAAGGTTAATCCAGTGCTTCTCAATTTTGCGACGCACTATTAAATCCTTATTTTCATAGCACCCCCTCCATACATTAACAATGTATTGAATTTAATAACTTGTCGTACTGTGGTTTTGCTTTAAAGCAAAACCACAGTACGACTTTAACCTCTAAGCACCACCGGCACTTAGAGTTTAACATTTATAACAGTGGCACTTAGAATTTAATATTTATAACATTCATGTTTTTAATGTTTTTGTGTATTTAAAAAAATTTAGATAATTCAAGTCTGAAGAAATATGAACTGTATAAAAATATGTATAACATATTTTTTTTTTCATTTTTGAAAAATAATGAAAACGAGTTATTGTGCCATGTTAAAAATATAAAAATATACACGGATTTTTATGTGCCAATAGGAATTTATATAAAGGTTGATTCAAAAAAAAAATTAGGTGACCAATTTTAAAAGCATATAACTATTTATGGTAAATTTTAATCGCTTTACTGCCAGTTATATTTAAGAAAAGGAAATGTTTAAATTACCAATCTAGCTATTTTTAATAATGGGAGGAAATTATGGCTCCGAAATTAGATCTTCAAACCCGAAATGAAATTTTACAGCTTTTGAAAGATGTATGCTAAAATTCTGTTACAAATAAAGTACTTAAAAATAAAAAAAAAGACATTTTGCTAATGCATTACAATCTTAACTTCGAAAGAAAGAAAAGGTTGACAATCAAAAGCTCCAGGGAAAAAATGTGAACAAAAGCAAGTCCAAAGGGAAAAAAGAAAAAAAATAGTCTAAAAAGACATATCGCTGTAGAAAGTTCTTTGCCTCAAAGAACTTTAACAAAGAAACTACACGTATCGCAATCAGCATTTTGTCGTAATAAAGAGTGTTTTTTTTCCAGGTATAGAAGTTTAAGCTGGCATTACTTTCCAAGATGGCGACCGATTTAACAGCTGTCAAGTGATTTATTCTCAGTTCGGTTTGGCAATTCATCATTAATAGACTCACGCCTGAACAACGCTTTCAAATTGTGCAATTTTATTTCGAAAATAATGATTCTGTGCGGAATACGTATTCCCGGTTTTCATAAGCGAATTTTGTTTAGCGATGAAGCGCACTTCTGGTTGAATGGCTACGTCAACAAACAAAACTGCCGCATTTGGAGGGAAGCTAATCCACAAGTGTATGTCGAAACACCGTTACATCCAGAAAAACTGACTGTTTGGTGCGCTTTATGGGCTGGTGGAATCATTGGTCCATACTTCTTCAAAAACGATGAAGGCCACAACGTTACAGTCAATGGTGATCGGTATAGAGCCATGATGACTAACTTTTCATTCCTGAATCGAACAATCATGATGTCCAGGAGCTGTGGTTCCAACAAGACGGCGCAACATATAACACAGTTCGTGCCACAATCGATTTATTGAAAGACACGTTTGGTGACCGCCTAATTTCACGTTTTGGACCTGTGAATTGGCCTCCAAGATCTTGTGATTTAACACCGCTAGACTATTTTCTGTGGTACTATGTAAAGTCATTGGTCTATGCGGATAAGCCACAAACGCTTGACCATTTGGAAGACAACATTCGGCGTGTTATTGCTGATATACGGCCACAAATGTTGGAAAAAGTCATCGAAAATTGAACGTCCAGATTGGACTACATCCGAGCCAGCCGTGGCAGTCCTAGGCCAGAAATCATATTTAAAATGTAATGCCACAAGATTATCTTTCGAATAAAAAAAATTCATGTCAATCGAATAATACATCGTTGTTTTATTGCAATTTAAAGTTCTATACCTCTAAAAACACCCTTTATAAAGAATAGCTACAAAAAAGTGAATAAATAAGCCTGTCTTCAAATGTCTGTTAAGACCGTAGAAAAACGTAGAAATTTTTCTTGAACTGTGCATATAATGTTACGCAAAGGTAGATTCAAAACAGGGATAACTTCGGATGTGAAGCACTGTTTCATCGTTCAAACTGAACTGACAAAATGAAGTTACAATGTATTTCACGCAAAAAAGACACAACAAAAACGCAGCTGTTTTGCAAAAAGCAAGTTGGATGTCAAGTGTTATGGTATGCATGGGCTGCCCTCTCAAGGCGTAACAAAACCATTTTTGTAGAACCAAAGGCCAAACCTGATGCTAAATACTATCAGAATAACGTTTTAAAACACTAGAAAAAAAGTAAATGTCTTTACCTTCCAGGAAACTTTGCTTTTCACCAAATCATACTGCAAAATCAACTATAAAATAGCAGAAAGATTAAAAAAATAGTTTTGTTGCCCCATTAGAAATAGCTACCACCATCTGTTGACTGTGATTTTTATAGGGATTCTTAAAATACAATTAAACAGACACAAAGTAAGAAGGGCTTCAAAAAGCAATCAAAGTGGAAGTTGGAAAAATGCCCCCTACCCAATATGGTCAAAAAAGTTATTTTGGCTTGGTCTAAACATTTATTTAAAGTGTACTATGTTGAAGGAAACCACATTAAAAATTTCATGTAAAATACTTATTTCGATAAAAATTTAAGATCCTCTGAAATTGTTCACACTATTTATGAATCAACCGGTACAGCAGTTACAAAAATTTTACATCGGTAACTTACTTTGATACACAGAAAACCTTTTAATTTGTATGTACATTTTATTCAAATTTTACCTTTTCTTAACTGAAGAAGTCATAATTCATTATGCTTAATAAAATGCTCGTTATCAAAGTTTAATCAGCATGAAGAAGTAATACAGACGTCAAGTTCGTATGAAAGTAAGAAGATACGATATATGTAACCCTTTTTGGGTTCGTTTACTTATCTTTTGATTTCATCGCAGTTTTTTTTATATTTTATTAATAATTAAACGGAAGTAGTTAAGGAAACATAAGGAAACTGTTTTGTTGAATTTTATGTTTACATTTAAATTTTAAAGGTGGGGAGAATACTTCCCAAGGAACAATTCACCCTCCAAAGGAAATATAAATTTAATGATGATTATTTGCCATAAAAAGATGAGAAGCATATTGCAATGCACAAAGGGTCATCACATTCTGCACACATGTAGCGGGTCCTCTTTTTCTGTCTCTTTCTGCAACATTTCCTACATCGTCTATAGTTGGAAATCATCTTTGGCATATGATTTCCCACACTAGCTAAGCAGACATCAACCGGAACTAAATAATTATTATTTGATTGGAAGCCAACAGGACATCCTTTCCTTTTCCTTGAGGAGTATGCGTCTATTAGCTGAGGAGCTAACGCTACACGGAATGTTAGCTCGTCTAAACTTCTACTTATTTTGTTCACTTGTTTAGTAGGAAACTGTGTATGATGACAAGGTTTAATAAGAAAATAAAAGATACGATGCCACCATTTTAAAGATCTAATTCTTATTTTATATCTTTATTTTCTTTTATCGAAGCGATCAACCCCTCCCATAAAAACGTTATATACAAAGACAACTTTTGTGGACAATGTACTTCTTTATTACCATCTTTCTTTTACCAATTTGCAGATTCATAATCACTGGATTAGGTGCAGTTGCATAAAACTGAAGCGGCAAGTACTCTTCCCATAGCTATAAAAACAAGACAAATATATTTTAATAGGTTTTGCGCTTCCCATAGGTGAATTTGTCAGATCATGTAGATGGGAAGTAATATTCCCAAGACCAAAGAAAGAGTTAATATTCTTTCGGGGATAGATGAAAGTGTATTGTAGATTAGTAAAATACTTTTAAAAATATCTTATTGTTAGAGTGCCGCCAGATTTTGAAATTGTTAAAAATGTAACGGAACAAAAGAAGGTTGAGATTCACTGGCCCGAGAAGTTTTTCTTGTTTGCATTTGATAGTGTCAAACAAGCTCTGTAGTTTGATGGTTTGGTCAGGCATTTATTTCACAAATCTTGTTCATGATTTGGTAATTTGAACACCCTGTGATGTTCCTCCCCTTGGAAGTACATCTCTCGAAGCATCAACGGGTGCTAGAAGTGTAGGATTAAGCGAAAGAACAAGGATCAAACATTATCTTAATATGACTTTATTAAGATATTCAACTTAAACCTTTAAAAAATTCAATTATGATAATTAATATGAGAGAATCTACGATGGCAAAATACGCAACACACAATATATATATATATATATATATATATATATATATATTATATATATATATATATATATTTATAATAAGACCTAATCCAATTCAGACCAATCTCAAATAAGCGCGCGCGAACCGCCTAATCCTCGATTCTAATATTAAGTAATCAATCCTACATTATTATATCTCGTAGTAGCTCTTGTCTTTATCTACAATGAGATGCAGCTGTACGCAGTACGGCTTCCTTCTAGTGGAGTACCAATATATGTATCCACGTCACGCAGAACTTATTCAAACTTGAAACTCGAACTGTAATAATCATCAACTGCCACAACGCACATCAATTGTCTAACTTTCCTTTACATTGCCATCGCGCTTACTCTAAGATCCGATATTTAAAGTCCATTTATTTGCATCTTTACTTCACATCTTATTTCTTGTATTTGGTAGGAAAAGAGTTGCCATTAATTCTGGCCCAAAGAACCCAAAGGACTTGTTAAAGAAAAGACGCGTAAGACGTCACAACCCTGTGTTACATTTTTCTGAAGGCCGGTGGATGCATTTTTCCTTCGAGATCTCGGAGACGTTACCTTTTCCCAATGTAACTCAAAATCGTATGCTTTCTGTTGTGCTTTGACCCTTTTTAACATAGAGAGACCCGAGGGAGAAGCACACGTTCTCTAAATATCTTATATATTGTAAACATAAAATCATGAGTAGCTGAGGAACTGGGTCACAACCACACCCCAGTCTCTACTTTGATAAAATGTGACATAAATTTGAAGCATCGTAGAATGAGTTATTCCTATCTATCACCCAAACTTAATTCAATTTCATCCTGAACCAGGTGAGATGCTCAAAAGCTCCAGATTTGGCAGGTATTTCAGGATCTTCTAATTCATATCTGCTTTCTTCCTACTATGCTGTCTACGTAGGATGGGTAAAAATTTGCTCCTTGATTTCCTTTCTGGCGTTGCACTTTTAATAGCTAGCTTTGTAGTTTTAAAATTGTTTTATGTTTTCATAGGGCGTAGAGTTCATCAAACATTTTTATTTATATAAATCCTTAAAAAAATTACAATAAAAACATTTGGCTTCCCTTACGTGATCTTTTTTTTGTTTGGTTTGTTCAGGTTACGCAGACTTATACATAGAAGTAGAAATATCTAAATATATACTCACAAAAAGATTTTATCAGAAGGCTTAACCCTCTCGCTGTGTATATCGCATCAAAGTAGGTTCAAAAATTGCGTATTTTTTTACTATACGTATTTCAAATCTACATATTAAATTTACATTTTATAGTAAAAATGTTCAAAAAATACTTTAAAAAAAAAGAGTTCTTTTTTATTTTAAAATACAGAACATAAAAACATAAACATGAACAGCACGGGTTGCACAGCTAAATAGACGGAAAAATGTATACCCGTGGAAAACGCGGATTGCGCAAACTTGGTTACTGCTACATTACGGGATGCGCAGCAAGATGATTGAGAGTTGTGCGATATATATTTATGAAATAGAATTAGGAAATCGATAAAGCTAAAAAAAATGTTAAATAATATCTATAGCTCACGTACAATCAGTGGTGTAGCGTGGGAAGGGGTGCAGAGGGAACTACTGCCCCGGGCGACATACGCATTACGATATTTAAATTCAAAAAATATTTCAAACTACAAATAGCGCCCGCACGACGAAACTGACGGAAACGAGTGAAAGCTTTAATACACGCACATATACAGGAAGCTTATTAATCGCTATGCAATCACATTCGTTTTTTTTGTTTTGTTTTTACTTAGGTTTCTGGCAACCAGCACTGTGATGCTCAATGATGCTCACAACTATTTGCAAACAGAGACTACATATCCATCAATGTGCTAAAATATACTTATTTTACAGACCGTGTTAGAAGCAAAGCGAGATGAATTCGTGGATAGTGATTTAATATATGCTGGAAGTTTATGTGAAGAGCTTGAAATCCCTTTTGAACCCGCAAGACGAATCAGGAAGAAGCATGTATTTGAAGACGGATGTAAAGATGTTCAGTTATCGTACGAAGACGACATGAGGTGGACAATGTTTTCTTAAATAGTCAGAGTAACTACTGAAATTCGAGAAAGATTCCAACAGTTACAGAAACTATCGCAAAAGTATGCTTTTTTAAGGCCTGAAGTGATATTGAGCATGGAAGAACTTAACTTAGATCAAATTCCATAAGACATTAATAAAGAAGAAATCCAACTTAAACGCTTGCCTCTACAAACTTCCGTAGCTGCAACAGACCCTTTCTGTAAAAAAAAGAACTCATCAGGTCCGGCTCTCTGGATTTATTAAAATATATTATTGAGTCCAAACTTGAAGATGGCTTACCAAAAAAGTGTCATAATTTTGAGAATTTTTTTAACATCTGACATCATTAATCTTATTCGTGAGAGAAGCTCCTCTAAGCTAAAATTAATCAAAAATTATATCAGATTAACTAAGTCCACGTTAAGTCTAACAAACTTAGCTATTCTGGCAATTGAACATGACATATACACTGCTGGACAATTGCTAAGCACGGATAACACTATCATCCATAGCAACCACAAAATGAAAGGAAGCAAAATGTGGAAAATTAGAATAAGGGCGGGATATTAGTAAGAAGAAGTATGAGTATGCAAATTTTTTTCCACGTCTGTTCATCACGTGATATCGTTCATAAGAGCTTTAAAGGTTTTGACGCGTGTGGACAGTTGTTGTTTCAAGTCAAAGTTTTACAGGAAAGATTTAATAGACAAACTTAAAATTTTTGGCATGTCTTTCCGACATCACATAGATGATTTTATGCGTGGTCGAATTATTGGAAAGATCGAAGAAAGGCGAAAAATAACAGATGTTGCCAGGGAGTTCGACATCGCTCACAGCGTTGTTTCACGGCTGTGGAAGTCATTTAAAACTACTGGAATGTGTAATAGACGGCACGGGGGAGGTCGTGTTAGAAAAACGACGCATGCAGAAGACAGATATATCGTCCTATAAGCAAAAAGGAACAGGCGCACCACAGCTCAGCAAGTGGCAAATCAGTTTCTTGCTGCCTCAGGAAAGCAGATCTCCCGAAAAACTGTTGCCAGACGTTTGAGGGGAGGAGGACTATAAGCACGCAGACCTGTTGTGTGGACAGCACCGTACTGCCCGTTTTCAATGGTGTCGTGAGCATCACAATTGGACTGAACAGGACTGGGCATGCTTACTATTCTCAGATGAGAGTAGGTTCAGTCTGTCATCGGATTGTAGACGCCAACTCATCTTGCGCGAGAGTGGTACTGCTTATCGTCCAGAAAATATCCAGGAAAAGGACCGATATCCGACATGCAGTATCATGGTGTGGACCGGCATCATGATCAATGGCCGCCCGCGCCTACATGTAGTTACGAATGGGACTATGACGGGCCAACGATACATTGATGAAGTTCTGCTTCCTCATGTTCGTCTTTTCCGTGGTGCTGTCGGTGATAAATTTGCTTTTATGGACGACAACGCAACATGTCATCGAACACTCGTTGTTCAGGATTGTTTAGACAGCGAGGGTATTCAACGTCTCGTATGGCCAGCGCATTCTCCTGATCTAAACCCTATTGAAAATGTGTGGGATGCTTTGGGGAGGCAAGTTGCTGGTCGAAACTATCCTCCGACAAACAAGAACATCCTCATCCGTGCACTCACAGAGGAATGGGATAAATTACCTCAACAGCCACTGGATAATGTTGTGCAAAGAATGGTACGACGTGTGGAATGTTGCATCACACTCCACGGTGGACATATGCCGTGCTGATACATTTCTTTAAGGTGCCTGCTGACTTTTAGATGCATTGTTCCATTTCTCCGTACGTAGATCAAATGAACATTTTTTTCTTTCAGATGTTTCACAGCTTTTGTACTTTCCAGAACAATAAATATTCTTTATTCTAATGTCTGAACAGTGTTGCAACTATATTTTATCCTACTAGGCCTCATGTCTCGCTTAATGTTATGCTACATAGCAATTTGTGATCCGTCCTTAGCAATTGTCCAGCAGTGTATATTGATATTGACAATTGCATAAAATATTTTACTATGAATAAAACACGAGAAGTGTATTTTTAATCAATAAAAAAACATTTAAGCTGTTTTTTTAATTTTATTAATTTTCTTGCTTTATAATAAAAATAGAGACACGACAAATTTCTAGTCGGCCCCAGGTGGTGTAAGCCCACGCTACGCCACTGCGTACAATGGAAATATTAAAGTACTATTTTTAAGTAAAATGTAGTTTTATAATTAAACAGAAACTTACTGTTTGATATTTCAATTAATGCTATGATAATTATGTAAGATTTTATTCAATTGGAGCTTTATACTTTGAAGCATCTAATGAAAAAACAAATCTTTAATATCATCAAAAATCATCGTTCAGATAAAGAAAAAAAATCATCTTAGAATTATTTAATTGTTAACATCATTACTTAATTCATTCAATGTGAAACGGTTATATATTTAAATTTTAACTATAACATTTAATTAACATGTTTTGTTAATTTCATACTAAACATATATTACCTCCTTTCAAATTAGGTTTTCTCAACTCCTTTTGTAATCAACCAAATATTCATTAATGCTTTCTTCTTTTCCGAAGAAGTATTAATTAATGGAAATGTGTCGCTTATACGAAGTATCAATTTGTGTTGTATACGTTACGTTTTTTTAGAAAAACTTAAGTTAATCCTCTTACCTTCAATAGAGTTCAGAATAAGCTGTGAACTGGTGTTTGTTTTATTAATTCAGTGATTTGAGAATTATGTGTAAAGTTGTCAAAAAATAAAAAAAAAAATATTTCCACTTCTCTTATGGTAAATAAACTAAAGGAAAAACTGGTTAAACATTTCATTAAGTTTCCATACAAATAAATTGTAGAATAATGTTAAAATGTGTGTGTGAATGCATGTACATGGGTTTAAAGTCTTAACATTTTTATAGAGTTGTAAAATAAATCTATGCGTTCTTTGCAAAAATTCAGCAACTAAGCATTGTGACACAAATCTTTAAAAATATCATATAAAAAAGACATATTTTAATCTAAATACATAAGTATAATATTATCATGAAGATTTGTATCGATTGGACGAAACAATCTCGATTCAATAGTATAATATTTATGAGAAGTATTACATAGCAGTTAGAATAAGCAGCAGCGACGTTTAACTTAACGAAGACAAGAAGTGAGTTGGCAAGAGATAACGCTCTGGAAAAGGAGGCTTTTATATGAAGCTGCACCCGGATATTCTGAAAACCACTTGATTTCCTTGGACTGAACTTGTGATTGGTGGAAAGATATCATACGATGAATCTGATGCAACCTTACTTTAAAAACGCAGATCTGTTGATTTTTAAGAGATGCAGTTATGGTTATTCTCCGTCAGGCTGCCAGGCAATAAAAACTTATTTACGTGAGAGCCCTGAAGGGTAAGTAAGGACCATTACCAACTAAAATATTGCTTAAGATGAAATTTAAGGGATTTATTTATGTATGTATATATTTTGTTGTCAAGTATGGAATAGAACAAAAAATGCACTTAATTGAATTCAATATTTTTCCAGTAAAAACTAAGATTTTAAGATGATCTTTTAATTTTTCTTTCAATCAGAAAAATGCGTTAAAAAGAGGAAAAGATGTACCTTTCAAACAAATTATACCAAAATACGGCGTGTAAATGAGGTTATGCGCAATTGAAATAAATATTATGAACTTTGCTCCATTTCATACTTGATAACCATATATATATATATATATATATATATATATATATATATATATATATATATATATATATATATATATATGTGTGTGTGTGTGTGTGTGTCTAGTCAAAGTTCTCAACTAAAGAGAGATGAATAATCAATATCCAAAACAGAAAAAAATTGAAATTGAAATATAACCAGACATAAGATTTTAGAGATGATATATAAGAAATTAAAAATAATAATTGTTTAATATATATATATATAAATATGGATGCTACAGTATTATAAACATTGCTGACTTAGGATTGCTCTTATATGTAAAATAATTTATATAAAAGTGCGGTCGAACATGTTTTGTGACCGTCCAACCTTCCACCTTTTCTGTTAATAATAGTGAGGAAAAACCTTTTGAAAATAATAAATATAATATCTAAACCCATTACAGCAAAAAGGTAACTTACCTAAAAATTGCATTCAAAAGTGCAGAGCCCGTGCTAAATCAGAGTGCAAGTTATCGCCAGATTCTGGACCCAAATGCAAATTCAAAGCATGGGAATAGCTGAATAGTAGCACTTAGCAAAAGTATGAAAAGGACAGAAATGAAAAATTAAAAAGTGTGTATACATAGTACCATTACATTAGGGACACTAGGATTATACATTTATATAAATATATATAGATATATATTCAACGTCAAGCAGGCATGGGGTGAAAGGGAAGGTCGTATCAGGTCTGGGTAAAATAAAAAATAAAAATCATTCCATAATACATAATTAATTGATGATTAATTATTACTGATCATTGTTAATAAGTAAGGAGCATATATTCTGCTGCTCCAAAAGTATTAGTATTTTTCCTACGTTTTTTTTAAATTGATTTTAAATAATGAATTTTATCTTATGTAATCTAATAAACATAGAGCATTATATACTTTTTAGCGGTTTGGCGAAACTGATGCACTTTTATCAAGGATCTTTTCAACTTTATAATTAAAATAAAAGTTATCTTATAAACATTATACATTATTTACAAGTATTAAAATCAAAGCAAAAATAATCTTATGGTTACTTGTTAAATAACAACATAATTTAAATCCAAAAGAAGTTTAGGGAAAACTTTTATCACTATTGGAAATTTACTGTTCTAAAAGCATACACATTTTAAACTTTAAAATAAACTTAACATTAATAATAAAACTTAAACTTATACTGGGAATTCAAAAATATGCTTTATTTATATGAATTAAGTTACATTCCTGAATATTCTCTCAATACTTTAAGTATCATTTGTAAAGTAGAGAATTTTTGCATTATTTTCAGTCATGAAACTAAACATTATTGATTTGCGTTACGAAAACACTTTACGAATATATTGAAACAATTATTGGAGAAAAGTCCCTGCAATTGGTATTTCGGGTCAAACAATGAAGAAAGGAGGCTTAACTGCAAGTACCTTATTTTTTGAGGACCCCAAATCGACAAATTCTTGTAGAATCATGAATTCTTGTAGACAACTGCCAAATTCTCACATCTAGATTCCTTACCGAAAAAGATTCCAATATTTGCAATAATTTTTATAATACCAAACGATTAAATATCAGTACATAACGTAAAGAATAACAAAAATTATAGTTATATAAATTATGAAATTAAAGCAAAACAGTTATATATAACAGTATGAAAATAGAATAATTTAATAGATACGTTATATAAAATTCATATTTCTAAGAATATATTTCATAATTACAAATTATGTATTTCGATCTATATTCAAATCTAAAACAACTGAGCAGTTTCTTTATTATATATATTGTTACGTAGATCCGGGCTCGAGGATTTTATGCAAAACAGTCATAAAGAAAAATAAAGTTCTTTAAGAGCGTTGCGAATTTATCGTTAAAATTCCAATCCTTGAAATACAGGATTCAGAAGCAATATTCCCAGAGTAAATTCATGAAAGTCTTCACAATTTAAACATCACTCAGATACAATTATCTGTGTCTAAAATACGCGTATGTAAAATGTTATTCACAAGCACAGCCGAGCTAATCGGTAATCACTGTCAAAAAAAATTAACTAATCACTGGTTGAATCCTTGACTGACTCTCGTTTCGGCGATCATCTCCATTTATACGCCCGGCGGAAAATTCGAGAAAAAAAATCACTTGCTTCATAGAGTGTGAAATAAGTGGATTTCTCCATTTCTAGAAGAATCCAGAGGGTCTCGAACTCGTCAACATTGCCGCCATTGTCACGAAATTGGCCGCCAATTCGGTCACCAAAAATGATGCCAACTTGGCTTTATCGCAAAAATTTCGCCAAGTTCTCATTGAATCGCCACTACAGCGTAAGAGACGACATTGCTTGTGAATATTACAATTTTAACATAAAATGAATATAACATAGAGTAATATAAATGTATTACACATCTCAAAATACAAATTATTTACACTATTTACACAAAATTCGTAACAATACTAAACTGATCGAGGGGAGATGTAGGGCAGTATTCTTCAAAATTTTGAACTCCCGGAAACCCTAGGTCTAGAATGTGTTTTTTGAGGAACCCCGAGAACTTGAAAGTAGTTTCGTCGAACCTTATTCCACGCATACACTTAGAAGGACATATCTTTAAATAATATTTAAAATTGTTTAATATGTTAGAGATACTTTATGTGAAGGCAATTAAAAAAATTACATTTATTATTAAAAAAAATAATCTACTTTTAATATATATGTCTAATTTATACGTCTATAGAAGTTATTTGAAGTCGCATTACGCATTCTGAGCTCAATTTGTTTCTATACTTTATTTTTGTAACCACTTAGTTGAAAAATATGCTTCACTTATACACATTGTTCTGAATGGCATTAAAATACTTATAGCTGAGTGAAAAATAATGGGAATTTTAGATGATTTTGCAACAAATTATTTATGAACTGTTCTTGCTTAAATTTCAATTTTTAACATCGAAGCTATTGATTTATTGATAAATTGCTCCCTCTCTTTTATCATAGGTGTTTTTCCACATATACAAAATGGTATATTTTCCATTAGAAAGCTATTTAGTTTTGCAAGATATTGTACAATCGAGTATAAAACTATCTCGTTTAACCCGAGGTAGTAAACAATAAAATAATACCAATCTATAGGGAAAATATACATAAAGAGAATAAGCACGGGCGCACACGTTTTAATATTCGTTTATTATATTATAATAAAAACTTAAAAATTATTGCAAATGAAAGATATTATATATAAATTAAATATTCAGTTTCTTAGTGACAGGGATGAACTTTAAATTCTTATAGCTATACAAACTTCGTAGAAAACGTGAATTCATTTTCAATACTCATTTATTAGTTTCTTTTAGATTTTTTTATTGTGACATGGGAAACCCTTGGGTATGCCTCGTGGAACCCCAGGGTTTCATGGAACTCAGTTTAAAGACCAGTGGTATAGGGTAAAGAACCACTGTAGTTTGTCAAATATAGATGGAATTATCGTTGTTTTCAAATATTTGTTCCACAATAACATGAGTTACAAAATAGCCCTCTACTTTAAGAGAGAGGATAAATCTTACTAGAATAATATTAAATAAAAAATGGGGTACTAAAATATAAGTTTTAACACGTGCACAAAACAAACTTAAATTCCTTAGTTGAGACTTGACATCGTTATTAAAGTTCTCTCAGAATAATTAATTGTTCCCCTAAATTGGATTTCAACTCAATATTATTATTATTTACCAGTTATCACTTATTAATTATTTCTTTATATAATCTAATTCATAATGATTTTTTCAGTTGTTTATATATGAAATATTGTTCCTTTCAAGTTCTTTTGGAATAGAGACATGAACTTGCTGAATCAAGACAACAGAATATTACTAGATAAAAATGCATAAGAAAAATAAAAGAAATCCTCAAGCAATAATTAAATGATTGATTATTAATTATACTATGTATCTTCAAAAATAATTCAACAGAAAAAATTAGTGTGACAATTAAATTATATGGATAAAAAAGAACTTTTGCGAATATAGTATTGAACATTAATGTGAATAGTCCAATGTAGCGTTTCTGAAACTGTGGGGGCTCAAACATATTGGAAAGTCAAAAATAAGAGATTTAAAATAAGAATTAATTTAATCAAAGGAAGCAAAACAAAATACATTCTGGAGTGATAAAAATTAAATAAACATTTACAACTGATAATATACTCATAAATGTATCAGTACTACACAATGTTTTTGATAGTTAATTTACCAAGAGTAAATTAAGAAAAAGTTTTATAATTACTAGAGTATCCCATGCACTAGCTATGCCCAAAATTTAATTCTTATCTTGATGATTTATATGGTTTATAAAATAAATCGCATTGTGTAGTTTTACGTTAAAGTACATTTTTATTATACTCAATACATTGTTATTGTATGGGGGACAATGAGAAATATGACTGAAAATCGGGTCGCCAGTATTGAAAGTTTTAGAAGCACTGGTGTAAATCATCGGATCAGTGCTTCTCATATTTTCAATATTTGTGACCCAATTTTCAATCATAACTTTCATCGCACCCTCCCCTCAATACAATAGCAATGTATTGAATGCAATAATACTATACATTGACCCTAAAGCTACAATGCGACCTTAACCTCTTAAATGCCACTAGTGTATATAAGCGTCTCACTCAACCAAAGCGGTAATTGCCCCAGATGTATATGTACGCCTTTTCGAAGTACGATTTTCACTATGCACTGCTATCCATAAAATTCTTCTGGAAGCTTTGGAATGCAATATAAGGGCTTTGAAAATGTTTGAGAAGTATTTACTTATTTCTCTCTCAGAAAAGGTTTTATTTATTTATTTATTCCTTTTCTCCCCACTTCCCAATACATCACGTACGCACTTTGGCATTGGGGAGCGAATCACGTGACATTCAATCGGCAGTTGAGAGATTAATTATAAACCGTACAAATTAGCAAGATAACTGTTACTTTTTGTAAAAAAAATTGTATATCACAAGCCCATGGGGCAAAAGGTAATTATTAAACTTGTTTTTATAATTTAGTACTGTTAAATTAATTATTTAATACATTGTACAGTACTGATACATTTATAAGCATATTATATCATTCCAAATGTGTATTTTATATTTTAGTATGTCAGAATGCATTGTGTGTTTGTTTACTTTCAATAAATTATTATATTTTTTTAAAAATAATTTTTTATTTTCGACTTTTTAATATGCTTGCGCCTCTCTCGTAGAGTTATCCTCCCCAGTGGTTCACGCCCCACAGTTTGAGAAATATTATCACAGCGTATTTGATAGAACTCTGTTCTATCGTTTGAGGTAGATAAGATATTCACCTAATATACATTCTACGAGATGCAAACCCTCTGGGATGGAATATTCGACTGACCGGTTTCAAGCAATTATGAAGCTGCGTAGAATGACTGACGAGGGAGTCTGCAAGCACTCGCAGCACCTATCAGTACTAATGAAGGCACTTTAAGATACATTAAATTAGTTCTAGAAGTAAATTGCGATATATCAGCAAATTAACTAAATTTATATGCAGTGATTGGTGAATTTATAACTTAGTCTATCCGAAATTGAATACTTAATTCCGTAAGATATTCGGAATTAATCTTTTGAATAAAGTTTAATGTTTTAAAGTTTCACAATACAGTACTACTGTACAGTACAGGTCTACTGGAAAGTTCTGTTCATTTTTAGAATAAAACAAAAAGTAATACATTTTTCAAACCTTGAACATAGTTTTTTGCATATTATTGTAGCAAAAATAGTTCACTTCGGTTGCCATGGACACGATCTACTGCTCGGACTCATGAGCCTGGCTGCGGGCCAACTTGCCAAAAATAATTTCTTTTGTTTTCTTTGTTTAGGCTTTAATTTTTGTGTCCCATGCTTATTTTCATTTTATTGTAATTCTTTCTTTCTCCCGTGCTTTTATTATTATTAATTCTATTTGTATTTATAATATAAAAGTTATCTGTAATTTTAAGTTTTGCAGGTTTCGATAGCTATATATAAGCTAAAGAAACATACAATTCGTGGAATAAAGTCTTGAGTTATGACTAGCGAGGGTTGTAATCATTTTAATTGAACATTCAATTCAACATTAGTTTAATATACGTGGCAATATTACTGTCACCATTGTTTATAACTTCTTGCCAGCGTGGCAACAATTTGTACACCTCATTTTAGAAAAATAACATCCCTGGTGGCGAAAATTTAAGCCACTGCTATTTTGATATAATCTTCGTTTCATAATTCTTTTTCTTTAAAAAAATTTGTACAGACAGAAGCAAGTGTTAGTCGGGGGTTCTGGGACCTGAGATTATGGTGGATGCGTCAGAATTTAAAAGAGACAGTTTCTTTTGCGGGTTTCTGACGTATTTCTAAACAGCACACGGTCTGAAATTATAACGAAGTAAAATTATGCAACTTTTCTTGAAGTGCTGTTTTTAAGTTATCCATTTGTTGACAGCACCTCCATGAATTCAGCTTTTCGTGTGAATTTCAACAGCTCAAAATGTATTGGTCCCCGATTGTCTCACCATATACAGGGAAATACGATTAAAATGAAAACGTGTAAGACTAAATATCAGTTTACACTTAATAATGCAACGGTCCCGACAAACTACCGTCCTAAAGAAGTTCATAAAAAAATACTTCCAGCACTCTTTCCAGCAATGCAAGATTCACATGAAGTATTGTAGGGATAGAGGCGGGGTGTATATTGAAGATGATAATAATTAAATATGTATGGACTCAAAATAAGAATTTTTACAGCATTAGTCTCGTTATTTAATAGCCACATCTTGCATACCCATGGTTTTTTTTTATAATATAGGGGGTCTGGGCTTAAAGTATCCGAAAAAAATGTTTTTTTATTACGGAACTACCCATCAGAATGTAATAAACTGTTCATCCGTGCATTGGAAAACTCTCCGAAATTTTTTAGGTCTAGTCCGATTGGCTGCACGTGCACGAATTATTCCAAAACCGCAGACGATAAAATTGCTACACTGACTTCATTAGTAAAGATGTTGATGACACAGTAAAAGACGCAGTACGTACTTTGAATTACGGAATTTAAATTATTCACGAGCTCAAACAGAATCGAATGTCGTTAATGGCTTGCCTAATAGACTTATCAAGACTCCTACAAAATGAATAACGTACACTATCAGCAGTGTCTTCTATCACGAAAACTTAAGGATATTTGCCACTTTGAGGTACAAAAGAGTTCCCGTCTCCTTTACTGTTTTTTTCCCATTGGTGGATAGATTTTGATGTAGGAGGGTCGACATTCCATTCTGTTCGAACACATCGCTGTAAACGCGTGACTGATTTAAATTCCGTTTACCAAAGTACGCACTGTACCTTTTGCTGTTGCGTACGCATCTTTACTAATGAAGTCAGTGTAAAAAGTTTTCGTCTGCGATTCCCGAATAATCCCTCCCCCCGAAAAAAACAGGAAATGTAATGTGCAACTCAGTACCTTCATATGATTTTGGCTACTACAGATGATGATATTTCTTTTTCTCAAAATATTTTTGTGTGTAGTATTTTTAGAACAATGTTAATCCGAGAGATAAATGGGTTGCAGTTCAGAATTGAGAATGTGTCTATGTTTTTTTTCCTGTGTTTTCGAGATGATGGCAAAACGTTTTCGTGAACAAAACTTTTGGGGTAAACCTGAAGCTTTTGGAAAATTATTAAAACAGTTAATTGATGATGATAATTTTATTTCTGAGAATGAAGCAGAAAATGAAAATTTTATTGAAGTTCAAAAACACGAATTTACAGATAGCATGATAAATATCAGTTTAGTGAATGCATGTGTTATATATGTATATAACGCGGTTCGAAAATCTGAAAAAGCATTATTTGGAAGAAAGTTTGTGATAAAGCTAAGTGAAGATGTCCTTGCGCTATGTTTGAAGAAATGTATAAATGTATCAAAATTACCTCGATAAATAAGGATATTTATCTGTGAACTTTTTTAATTGCAGCAGAACATTGAACCACCTGAACAATTGGAAACTAAAAACAAGGAAATCTGTGCCTTTTGCCCATGTAAGTTGCGTAGAATGACACGAAAATTTTATTTACCATGTTCTAGAGCAATGTGCGGAGAGTGTCACGCTAAAATGCTTAAAGATTGCTTCGAAAATAAATAAGTTTTACTTTCTTTCTTATGTGAAGATTGGATAATATGAAATCCTCTACATGTAGTATAATTTTCTTGTTATTAACTTTTAAAATGAGTTTTAAGCTTGCTAAAACTCATGCTGTCTGAGAGACAAATGGTTACCATTCCTGTTAATTTTTCAAAGGGAAGCATTTTAGGGTTAATATTTACAAGTAAAACCATGGGTTTGTCATACATAAAATTACTTTAAAATCCCGCGTTTAGTGCGCACCAATACGTTCAAGTTGCATGTTTTAATTTCTTGATATATTCGCCGTATAACGCGCGCCCCTATTTCTTCGGAAGAACTAGAAATGTGCGTGTACAATGCTGGTATGTAGAGATACTATACAAGAATTTTGAAAAAGAGTATATTTTTAGAATAAGAATTCTTTAATTTCATTGAATATGTCGTTACTTTTAAATAAACAATAGTACTATCTGTATAGAAGTTTTTTTTTAATTTTTGAAACTATCTCGGCGTATAACGCGCACGCCCGAAAATTCGACTTCATTTTTTGTGTAAAAAGTGCACGTTATACGCTGGATATTACGGTATATGCAAAAATTAACACTTTTCTTGATAATTTGTACAGTTTGTAATTAATCCCTTAACTACCGATTGAAAGTTATGCGATTCGCTGCGCTGTGCTATCGTTTTCCTCGTAGGCGTGAGTATGTGATGTATGGGGGAGAGAAACAGAAGAAATACATAAAATAATCCTCTGAAATAAGTAAATTCTTCGCAAACACTTTCTAGATCATTTTATTGCATTCCAAAGCCTTTCGATTAATTTTATAGACAGCAGTGCACAGGAAAGATCATATTTCGGAAATACGTATATATACGTCTGAGGAAATTAATGTTTTGACCGGTCGAGACACTTACATACGTCGGTGGCAATTAAGATGATTTAGTCGTATTGTAGTTTTAGCGTTTAAGTACAGCATTGTTGAATTCAGTAAAATGCTTTTGAAAAGAAGGGGGAGGCGATGAAAATTATGATTGAATATTTGGTCGCAAATATTGAAAGTTTGAGAGCCACTGGAGTACTGTGAAACTTTAATTGACAGAACTGTTTGGTGGAAAATTCAAGAAGTTTCTCTGAACCAGGAACATCCCAGCTTCCTACATTTTTAGAGAAATATCTGAGCCAACGCAATATTAAGAAGTGCAAATGGATTTTTAAAAAAGGGAAATACTGCGATGATGCAAACATTTGATTTTTATTGGAATAGTGATATCTATTTAAACGAGCTGAACAAAGTGGCACAGCAGCCCTTGAAAGCCAAGGCCTACTCTGCTTATCTCAATTTAAGTGACCTTAGGTGATGGGGTGCATGTGCAGATGTTTCGGTCAAGTGGTCAGTCTAATGTGAAGCCCTGAATGTTCAGTTCCCAATCAAGATTGGTACGCGTTTACCCGCTGAAAGGATGAAAGGTTGAGTCGATCTTTCCCAGCCCAGGAATTGAATCCCGGACATGTGGCGTTAAAGTGCGATACACCACCACTCACAGCCACTGGGCTTCATCTATTTAAATTACTGAAGTAAAATATAAGGTTTTGACTTTCTATTTTCCTCTCTAAAAATATATGTTTAAAATCCAAAGAAAAAAACCTCTTTAACTATTACAGGACATTTGTTTTATGTTTTATTGCCCCGGATAAATTCTGTGTCATTTATTATCAACTGAAAATGAATACAACGTTTATTATAAAATCTATAAATTGGTATAAATAAGTATAGACAAAATGTCAGTACGTTTAGAGCTAAAAAATAAAATGGGGTGGGGTTTATCTTCTGGATTTCCGCGCCCTCTCTTAAAATTCTAGATAGAGTTTTATGAAACAAGCTGATTTTTGTTCATGTATTTATTTTCAGGCTAGACACACACAGTGACCATAATTCACATAATTACACATTTCAATGCATCAACTCGCCACCATATTGAGTTATTCTGATACCAGCAACTTCTTTTTACACCCTATATTAAATTATGTACTTTGAAAACTGATGTTTGTTTATTTTGCGGAAATCAATTCGATAAACACGGAATCTCAAGAGTCAACAGTGTGTTATTTGAAAATTTTAAGAGAAAAATGACAACTCATTTAGAAAAAGCGCCTTCAGACTGAGAATGAAATGGTTGACAAACATTTTATGTTTAACAAACAACATTTTAAAAAAAAAACATTCCAAGAATTTGCTTATAGAAAGGTAATTCCAATTTTTTGTAATTTTTGAACGGTTATTCAAGGATGGCGATGAATTTACATTTTGTGTACACATAACAATGCGTGTTTTCATAACACGTTTGGGATAACTTTATTAGGAATATTAAAATAATTGGTTCATGTGTTGTCATAGATATTATGCAAAATAATAAAAATCTGTTTTTAATTTCAAAGAAGAGTTTTTTTATCATATAAGTTATTTGCATAATAAGTTTGCTTAAGGTAACATACTACATTTGGAACTGAGAATTTGAAAAAAAGTGTATAAATAATAATTTTTTTTTATGTTCAGTGGCACTTAAAATAGAATAAACGTATAAAACTTTCTCCAAAATATTACTACAAGAAAAAATTATTTAAATAGAATGAATTTTGAAAATTCAAAAGAAGGAATGATATATTTTCAAACATTCACTTTTTTTTTTTTGAAAAATGCTGTATAACAAGAATATTTTGCTTGCATAGAGCTAGGGCTTGTATACCGAGACTGAACTATTTTGAAATGTACCATTTAGAAATGGATTTATTCCTATCTTATTTTATTCCTATCTTATTTTAACCTATCTTATTTATCAGAAAACGGAAAATAAAAAAATAATAAAAAAATCATCCGTTGATATTTTAATTGATTGTAAGTACGAAAATAACGTGTTTTTCTAAAAAAATTAAAAACGTGTTTAAAAAAAATCTTAAAACATTAGTTTAATCCTGGTATAAAAGTTTGAGCTATATAAAGGCAAACTATTATCACAGAAACAGTTTCGTATGAACGGAGAATGCTTTGAATGTATGTCATTCTTTCTTAATTTTTAGCCCAAAAAATTGCATTTTTATTTTTTTTATTGTTTTAATACGTACATTTTGATGCAGCTGACTATAAATATTTAACTTTTTCTCTTTTACCGTATTTACTGGAATCTAAGCAGCACCATTTTTCAAGTGTTAATGCTAATAAAAATCGGGAGCGGCTTAGATTCAAACGCAAACATTTACATGGAGGAAATTGTGTTTCCAATAGTATTCAAAAGGAAATGTGTAATCGTCCATTCTGGCCACTTGCATGGATGGCTTATCCCATTCCACAGTCTATATCCAGTATTCAATCATCTATCCTAAACATCGTTGCCTGCTTCTAATTAGGATTCATTTTTGTATGCGCTCTCTTTGATCAGCTAAACGTCAAAGATATCGGCAACAGCATCAAGAAGAGTCACTACTATTCAAGTATGAAATATAATACAATTATATTTGGAGAAAAAACATAAACTGAAAAGCGGCCACCGAAATGTTGACACGAATGAAGCAAATATGCATCAATGGCGTAATCGAAATATTAACGCCACACTGTTCAGCTAAACGAGGGCCTTTGACCACGGACCTCATAATTTTGAACCATGGTCAAGTAACGAGGACGAGACCTGAGATGGCCAACCTCTTCTAGCTCGCACACCCCACCAAATAAGGACGTTTGAGCACTTCCCAGATTTAACGTGCATCAGCTTCATGTTAACAGAATCCCCTACACGGCCGGTCTTTAGTGGTAGAGGGCATGAACTCATGACATACCAGTCACGATCCGTTACCTTGACCACTAGGTTACCGCGCCTATTTCACAGTGTTGGAGTTACACTCGAAATGAGCCAAGATGGCACACTTTGTCTGTCTGCATTCTACTCGGGAAAAACTGGGAAGGGGTTATATATAGCAAAATCACCAATTTTAAAATAGGGAAAACGTTTTCCTAGTCGATAGAAGACAAATAAAATTATATGTTCACGTACAATTGTGGGTTCGACTCTTGATTACACTAAGGAATATATGGGCTTTTGCTCATAATTTTGAAAACATCAAATCCCACCAGTCATTAGAAGACGAAAATATGTGAGGTAAAGTACAACTCAAATATTGTTTTCTGCATTGTATTAATCCAATTGTTTATTTACATTCATTTACAAGCAGCGTATGGTCCATCGATGCCGGCTTATGATGAACTTACTGTGCGATTCTCAAAGCGTGAGGCATTTCCCCCAAAGGGGTGGGCGTGTTAACCCTGCTTAAGGGGTGCGAAGATAAAAATTTGAAGAAAATAAAAGAATAAAGATTTAGATTCAAAAATCGAAAATAAAAGATTATTTAAAACAAATATTAATTTACTGAAAAGAAGCAAACTTAACTATATTCAGCCATTGTAAAAAAAATAAAATACGCATTTTACACTGATATAATACATTTATAAATGCAGACAGGAAAAGTAACGTAATGTGCTGTAAATAATTTACTTAAAATATATCTATTACTTAAAAGTAACAAGTACACACAATAGGAGATAAGTTGTACGGTTTACAATTAAAGTTATATTGTAGTCAATGTCAAAGAACATCATTATTGAATTTAATATATTGTTGATATAGGGGAAGATGAAGCGATTTAAATAATGATTGAAAATTGGGTTGCAATTACTAAAAAGTGTGCGAATCACTGGCGAACGCAGTACTTCTCAAACTTTCATTACTTGCGACCCAATTTTCAGTCATAATTTTCCTCACTACGCATCACTCTCCCCATAAAATAAAAATGTATTGAATGCAACAAAAATGTCAAATTAGTTGGTTAAGTGAGTTTTTCCATGTATCTCCAATCAGCGCTTTCAATAGAACATACCAGAGACAGCAGTAAAAAAAACTAAATAATTCAATTTTTATGTAAGCCTGCTTCATACTTCTTAAATAATTTTAATTTTAAACTTACATATTATACAAAATTATGTTATATAAACAAGTAATGAACAAAACTGTACAATATAATACAAATAATATATAAATACTATATGATACAAATAATGCCCAAATACTATGATATTATATAAAAAAATGTCTTTAATAATTTATTGCTGAAGAAATATCGAGAAAATTAATCACTTTACAATTACAGTAAAGGAAGCGTCAACGTAAAATTGGAACTTTAAATAAAAAAGTAATGCTTTGAACAGCTTATTTACCATAAAATTTCCAAAATGGGGCACAAAAAGAAATAAGAATTACGCAATAAACAAGCCTAGAAAAAAGAGAATTAGAATATTTCGTAAGACCACTTTCAATACGCAAATACGTGTACTATTACATAATATCTCAAACCACTCATTGTTCGAGATATCCATCTAATACACAATGCATGCGATGTAAATCCTCTAGATTAGAATAGTCCAGTAACAGGTTCTAAGCTGTGATGAAGGCGACAGGGCAAACAGTCACAACACTGACGCTAAAATAGCTAATTAATTGACTTTAGACATATTCAAGAAGGCTATTGAGTTCAACCATTCAACCAAACTACATTTAAGTTCAGAATCTCATAAATTGAATGTAAATAGTAGCACGAATTAAAATTCTTACTGAAGTTTATTGATTAAATCGGATTAAAATAACTACTGAAAACTGCAGCTGCTTTTTTTTAAACTCGCACTCAACCACCATGAACATAGCCGCCGGGTGAATATAAAATAACAACTGCATCATAGCAACAGCTATACGGCAGCTCATCTTTAATCGTCGGCGGATTATGAATATTTAAGTTTAATAACATTAGAGTATATTTCAAATTAATTTATTACATATTCGAAATATTGTTGTCTATTTTTCTGTGGCATGGTGGAGTTTTAAACTAATAAAATTACTTTTATATAAAAAACCCACTTTGATTTCTTCACAAAAGTAAATTTCTTTTCACTTAAGGTGAGTTATTTGAATGCAGCATTTCTATTAAGTTTATATTTATTTTTATGTAGTTACAGCAATTGGAAGTTTTCTCCGTATCATAACTTATCTCTTACTTAGTTTTTCCCCTACTTATAAGGCAAACTGTAACATTAACTTTTGCACTCTATTAATTGCCATTCACTTTTTCTAATTTTCTTGAATGTATGAATTGTATGATCTAATACTTAAAAACTGAATTAATACACTGCTCAAAACAATTAAAGGATATTGTAAGTTTTATATAAAGTAAAGATATCAGCGAAATTTTTTTTGCCGAAAATGGAAGAAGAGAATCACAAATGCAAATTTTTCTGATTTTCAAATTGTGGAGTATGATAATTTTGAGTTCGACGTCAAAAACGTCGCTTCAGCGGCCGCGAATGAAATTTGACTTTTAACTGAAATGAAGACAAGAATGATCGGCATTCAGTGACTGCTTTGTTTCGATTAGTACGACGTCTCAGCGAAGTCATTTAACCGATTCAGAAGCTTGGAGAGTTGTTGGTAGGTTAGAAGGGGACCAAACTCAAGTCGAAGTAGCGCAAGCCACTGGAGTGTCACAAAGTGGGATTTCCAGGAACTGGAACAGTTTTTTGGAGACTGAAAGTGCAGGCCGAAGACCAGGACAAAGTCGTAGACGGGCCACAACGCCCAATGAAGATCGTTTTTTAGTGTTAATGGCTCGGAGACACCGAAATATGAACGCTACTCTTCTCCAATAACACCTTCGCTCGGCTACTGGTACCACGGTTTCAACTCAGACTGTACAAAACCGGCTCCATGGTGTAGGTCTGTATGTTCGTCGACCGCTGGTATGTGTCAGACTAACATCACGGCATCGTCACGACCGCAGGGAATGAGCAACAGAACATGTGAACTGGAGGAGAAAAGTATGGAGCAATGTTCTTTTTTCTGACGAGTCTCATTTTTCTGTACATCCAGATAATAGGCGTATTTTCATCTGGAGGGACCGTGGCAGTAGGAATAATCCTGCGTTCGTGCACGAAAGTGTCAGATTTTGCGGTGGAGGAGTGTTGATGTATGGTGGCATCTCCATTGACGGGCGCACAGACCTCTACATCATTCGAGATGGACCTCTGACTGCTCGCCGATATAAGGATGAGATCCTCAGACCTATTGTAGTCCCTTACGCTGCAGCAATCGGATGTGACTTCATTTTAATGGACGATAACAGCAGGCCACATCGTGCTAACCTCGTGGAGGATTCCCTTTTCGAGGAAGGAATCGTACGAATGGAATGGCCAGCGTGTTCTCCAGACATGAATCCAATAGAGCACGTTTGGGACCTTCTAGGAAGACGAGTTGCTGGCCGCCAACCACCCCCACAAACTCTCCAAGAAAAGGAAAGAGCTCTTCTGGAAGAGTGGGAAAGAATACCCCAACTCGTGATTAATAGTCTCTTTGAATCCATGCCTCAAAGGTGCTCAACGTTGCTGGTCGTCAGTGGAAACCATACCCCCTACTGAAAATGATTTCCTTTGAAGAAAAAACCTTTTCTTTTTCTTTTTTTCTCATATGCACAAATTGTGTTTTTTTCCTTTTGTGCACAAATGCTCAATAAAATGCATTTTTTTCTCCCAAACATGTGTAATCTATTCTCATATAACCTACTACGTCTGTCGGCCATGTATCGATCAGTTAAAAAGTTTCCCAGCCACAAGATCCACCTTAAACCGCAATATCCTTTAATTATTTTGAGCAGTATATTTAATGTTTTTACTTACACATGTCTTGAGTAATTCATTTTTATAATAGGTTATCAAATTCAGTAACGATCCAGTCAATAGTAGTCAAATAGATGAAATCTTATTTTAATAAAAAAGACCATACTACCATTTATTCTTCTCTATTTTGAAAATCTGAATTCTTTAAATAATTTTAAGATACAGAGTTCCTTTATTGATATTCTTCTCGAGATAGCATAATTGACAACTTTGAGTCGATGCCACTCAATCCAGAAATAAGCCGATTTTCATAGCTGGAAAATTGAATTGCGAAACAGTGTGGTATTGCCCGTTGAATTCTTGAACGCCGATGGCCTTCACTTCTTTAGTGTTGGGTGGCTTCATTGTGTTTTGACTATTAAGACTTCGAGTGAAAAAAAAGAATAAAAAGAGCTAGATTAAGGATTTGTGTGAAATAGAAATTGTACAAATTACACTAAAAATGTAGCATTTTTTTATTTATATTTTACTCGAGTGATATCTAATCTATTGACTAAAAATAGATTAAAATTATAATGATTTATATATGTAAGTATTAGCAAAATTTTTTCTTTATATACCTTTTCCTCAAAAACTAATTAATGTAAGATCTTTAAATTTTCAGTGAGCATACTTTCAACACGTTTACACATTTTTATGAAGGGAGCAAAATATATCTAGTGAAATGTTTTAGATAATGTATTTTTAAACAAAATTTTAAAGAAAAAAAAATTTGACATTTTTAAAAAATTCATAATGATTTGAATTTTTAACGAAAAAAACACAACCCTCCATTAAAGTCTTATTGATAGTACACATAACCTATTGTGAAAATTTAATCTATTAGTAGCAAGAAGTTTCTGAGAAAACAGTACATAAACTTACGTAATTTAACATGGGCTCCTATGGAAATGCCAGACCCCCTTAATAAACTCGATTTTAAAGTTAAAATAGTGATCTTTTCTCTTGTGATTTGTGCATAGTTTAAATTAAAACTCATACAAAAATTAAGCAATATTTTGTCAATTCCTTAATATATCTTAATATTTTGTACATAATCAAAAAATAATTGAAATTAAATTGAATTTTAAAGAATTTCATAAAAGTTGTGAGGTAAATGTTTTATCTATAGAATTGTTTCAATGTAACTTCACTCTTATACTTCGAATATTTTTGCATCAAATAATTTTTCAATCTAAAAACTTTCGCATAAGGTAAATACTTTGCTCGATTCGCGAATACAATAACCTGATAACGAAAACACAATCGTAAATTCAATTATTTGATAAATAAATTTTATTGTTTTATATTTCATCCAAATTTCAATTCTTTTTATAAAATTTTATCGTTAAAATTTAATATATAAGTATACATAATTATATATATATATAGTTTGGTATTTATTTAAATTCTATATTTCGAATTCATCTAAAAATACTATTTGTTATACTGTGTGATAATTTCTGTGGGTTATCATTATAAAAATATATGCCAAAGGTACCAGGAATTCTTTTTCTAAATAGCCTTTTGAAATATGTATGAAGTATATATGCCTATGCTTGTGCGTCTAACCTTACATAGAAAACAAGAAAGTCAATTTTTGCCCTTGAGTAAGTATGCATATTTTGATTGCATGAAGCGGAATACTTTCGTTTTTCTTTCCTTAGTCTTTGAGGATGAGATTGTTATTCCCTAGAGACCCTTATTGAGTCCTTTATTTACAACCATGGTGGTATCGAATGCAAATGTCGCCTAAAGCGTTGCTTCCTTATTTTCTTGCTACAACTCTTGAGTGCCATCGAAGTGGAAATAGGGAAAGAGTATATATATCGTCCATTCTTATTTACATAACAAACGACTAGTATAACGGTGTATTAAATTAACCTAATTAGGCTTAGTTAACAGGGGACTGTAAGGGTTAGGTGTTGTTAATAAATTTAATTTATTCCAAAAATACGGTTTATGCCATTTGTAGAGGATATTACAAAAAAAATGTCTATTGGATTGTCATGTGCAAATAAGTTAAACGTTTTTACAATGCAGGAAAAATCGAAGGATACATATTTTGTATTTCAATAGGGCATTAAAAACATAATAATGCTGCACAATATCATAAAAGACCATGACTGTGTTTAATGAAGATATTTTCTCAAAGAACATGCACCAAATTGGAATTATCTCAAGTTTCGTTTTTATGATTTCAGTTTTAAAATATTAAAAAAAAAATAATGGAAGATAATTACGAAATATATGTTTTTAATCAACATACGTAATCCTATATAAAAGGGATATTTTATGAATAAAACTATATGAATAAAACTCGAATTTTTGTAAAATCGTAAAAGGCATTTTAACCCTAACTTCTCACTGTTGCATTTCTGCAACATATGATTTACTTTAATTTAACAGACTCAATATTTTTTTAATTACCTACAAATCACTTACCTGAGAAAAAAGATTACTGCAACGAAGTACATTCTAAATGTGTCATTAGATGGAATGTGATTTCCTGATATCACAACAATTATAAAAATATCTGATGCCTCAAGAACTGAGTTTTTGCTATAAAAAGAATCATTTATATTTAAGCTTCCTCTTGTTTATTGACAAAATAAAGTACCTGGTAAGAAATTTAAACATTTTATATTCATTTAAAAGAAAATTTGTTTTTCTAATGGGAAAAATTTGAAAGAAATTTGATTTTAATTATCTGTTGCAGCTCTACAACATTGGTCTTTGTTTACCATTTTGACATGGCCAAAAAGCGTATACTAACCCAAGATGAAATTGATAGATATATGAATAATTCGGACGAATTAAGTGAGAATGGTCTTCAATATTCTGATGCTGATGTTGATTTTTACCTGATTGTGTGTCATTGAATGAAGATTCGGATAGAGACTGTGAAAATAGCATTAGTTCACAAAATACAATTCAGAATATAAAAAAAATCCGATGATGATAATAAATTAGATAGAAATATTTCAGTCAGAGAGAACCTTTTTTAAATATAACTTTTAAGAATAATAAAACATTGTCAAAGAATTTTTTATGGAAAAACCAAAATATTTCATTGAATGAAGAAGTAAGAAATTACATGGAGATGACACGCTCCCAAGAGAAATTGATTGAAGATTTGGAGTGCGAAAAGTGTAATGCATGACTTTGTTACAACATAATCAATAATAGCTTTAAAAATCTCATTGTATTTAAGTCTAAAGCAAATTTATAACAATGAATAATAAAATCCTCACATAAAAAGAAAAGTTTTGTAATTTACTGCAGAGGACGCCAAAAGTGGGGGTCCGCGAGAGAATTTTGCTGGTCACAAGAAAAAAGGGATAGATACTTACTCATCACGTTAAGTTATGTTGCATTCAAACGCAATTCAATCACTTACAAAATCTTTTTCTCCTTATAACCTTAAGAATGAATATTACAGACATGGTAATATGTGCATAATAGATCCGTTTTCAGAGAAAATTCAGCATAGTAATATAAGCATGCATCTAAAGGAAAGCCTCATTGACCTATCGTCCGGCGATGCTCTCAAATTTAAATTTAATTCATCCTTATCAAGATCTCAGTTTTGGTTTTCTATAAAAAGTGAATACCCTTTTCTTAGTAAAACGGCGATGAAAATTCTGATTCAGTTCTCTACAACTTATTAATGTAATATGGCCTTTTCATCTGTCACAGCCATCAAAAAACGGGGTACCTATCTCAACTTGAAGTAAATGCAGTTCTCCATCTTTTAGCAACAACGTTGGATCCAAATATCTATAATCTTATCTCAAGTAAGCAGGAACATTCCTCGCACTAGGAATGTATAATGTTAAAAGTTTGATATACTTAAACCATTTTTTTAATTTTTTCGTTTATTTTACTATGGATTGTTAATAAAGCTAGTTAATAATCCATAGTAATTTTAGATCACAATTTTTTTTTATAAATATATTTAACACTTAAAAAAATTCTATTAGTGGTCCCCTTAGAATTTAAATTAGGAATTTACTGGTCCGCGAGGATAAAAAAATTTGGCGACCGCTGATTTACGGAACTACTGCGCAATGTTGCACTTCTGCAACAAACAAAAGAAAAACTGAAATATTATATATATATATATACATATATTTCCCTTTTATTATTACTTAAGAACTAGCTGATATAATTTGTTCATAGAAATTTAAAAATATTGGGAAGTTAAGGGTTAACGAGAGATAAAACAAAAAAGTGTAAAGAATACCAGTCAATAAAAAGACGTGTATGTTTTTCAACTCTGATGCGCTATGATGTCTGTAAATAAATGTAAATGTAAACTAGATAGCCATATCCTCCCTGTTACAAAATTCATTAATTTTCAGTCTTTACTTGTTTGAATAGTGAACTGACATACAAAATATTTGCCGTATTGCCTCTAGTGTATTTCCTGATTTAAGGTGTGTAATGTTCAATGATTTCAAATTTGTGTGACTTTATTTTACTAAACACCAGAACGACGTAACACATAGAAACAATATATAAGCAATATAAAATCAAAACAATATAAAATCAGATAGTAGCAAACATATGTAATTAATCCAATAAATATAAATCAATACAATAATTATTATATATATTATACCACTCTTCCAAACGAAGCAAAAATAATTACCTCTTTTGTAACTGTTTGGATAGAGAAGATAAGCTTAAAATTCCCTTCCGTAGGGATTACCATAAATCTATGCCATAAGTTGCCGCACTGGTATTTTAAACATAATACAGAATATTCATTTATTATGCCTTTTGTTTGGTAAGTTCTTTATACAGTAGAACCTGTTTTCTGCAGTTCTTTTTCATGCAATTTGCTTTACATGATTTTATTTTTGTGCTATCTTTTTTATGTGGTATATGAGTTTCAACGGCTATGGCGCCACTGTAATGTTTTCTGTCAATGTATCAGTGGTGAACTGAAAATGATAGCCCCCCACCCCAAGCAAAGTCAGGTTTTTCCTTTAATATATATTTTTACTTTGACAAATGCGTTCTTGCCATTGGGAAGACCTTGAGGTCCCTTGAATCATGGGCCCACCTGCGAGGGGGGAGGGGTGCCTTGCGCCACTGCAACGTACATATATAAACTTCAAGACGCTGTGTTTATTTATTATAAATGATCTCCCCCGACAATACACGTTCAGTTTCTCTCTCTCAACGAGCCAACATCCTGCGTTTGATTGAAGACTAAACGTTCAATCACAGTGACATTATCAATAATTTGAAAGATTATGAAGACGGACAAGAAGAACCGCATTCTCTTTGAGAGGGGATATATACACTGCTGGACAATTGCTAAGGACGGATCACAAATTGCTATGTAGCATAACATTAAGCGAGACATGAGGCCTAGTAGGATAAAATATAGTTGCAACACTGTTCAGACATTAGAATAAAGAATATTTATTGTTCAGGAAAGTACAAAAGCTGTGAAACATCTGAAAGAAAAAAAATGTTCATTTGATCTGCGTAAAAGAAATGGAACAATACATCTAAAAGTCAGCAGGCACCTTAAAAAAAGGTATTAGTACGGGATATGTCCACCGTGGAGTGTGATGCAACATTCCACACGTCGTACCCTAGTTTGCACAACATTATCCAGCAGCTGTTGAGGCAATTTATCCCATTCCTATGTGAGTGCACGGATGAGGGTGTTCTTGTTTGTCGGAGGATAGTTTCGACCAGCAACCTACCTCCCCAAAGCATCCCACACATTTTCAATGGGGTTTAGATCTGGAGAACGCGCTGGCCATACCAGACGTTGAATACCCTCGCTGTCTAAACAATCCTGAACAGCGAGTGTTCGATGACATGTTGCGTTGTCGTCCATAAAAACAAATTTATCACCGACAGCACCACGGAAAAGACGAACATGAGGAAGCAGAACTTCATCAATGTATCGTTGGCCCGTCATAGTCCCATTCGCAACCACATGTAAGCGCGGGCGGCCATTGATCATGATGCCGGCCCACACCATGATACTGCATGTCGGATATCGGTCCTTTTCCTGGATTTTTCTGGACGATAAGCAGTACCACTCTCGCACCAGATCAGTTGGCGTCTACAATCCGATGACAGACTGAACCTACTCTCATCTGAGAATAGTACGCATGCCCAGTCCTGTTCAGTCCAATTGTGATGCTAACGACACCATTGCAAACGGAAAGTACGGTGCTGTCTTGTCAATGGGACACACACAACAGGTCTGCGTGCGTATAGTCCTCCTCCCCTCAAACGTCTGGCAACAGTTTTTTGGGAGATCTGCTTTCCTGAGGCAGCAAGAAACTGATTTGCCACCTGCTGAGCTGTGGTGCGCCTGTTCCTTTTTGCTGATAGGGCGATATATCTGTCTTCTGCAGGCGTCGTACTTCTAACACGACCTCCCCGTGCCGTCTACTACACATTCAGTAGTTTTAAATGACTTCCACACCCGTTAAACAACGCTGTGAGCGATGTCGAACTCCCTGGCAACATCTGTTATTTTTCGCCCTTCTTCGATCTTTCCAATAATTTGGCCACGCATAAAATCATCTATGTGATGTTGGGAAGACATGCGAAAAATTTTAAGTTCGTCTATTAAATCTTTCCTGTAAAACTTTGACTTGAAACAACAACTGTCCTCACTCATCAAAACCTTTAAAGCTCTTATGAACGCTATCACGTGATGAACAGACGTGGAAAAAAAATTGCATACTCATACTTCTTCTTACTAATATCCCGCACTTATTCTAATTTTCCACATTTTGCTTTCTTTTATTTTGTGGTTTGCTATGGATGATAGTGTTATCCGTCCTTAGCAATTGTCCAGCAGTTTATATATATGCAGAGATACTGCTTTCTAACCCATTGGAAAAGCATTTTCTTAAAATACATACGAATTCTGACAGGAGTTTGGAACTTCAAAAAGGGTTTCGATCATGCATATATGTTTATCGCGGCATTTACAAGCAACTGACCAACCGACCTTTGACCCAAACATATATCTCTTACTTTATGGTGCCAAAAGTAAATCAATTGGAATGGTATCTTCAAGGGACGAAAGCGTTTTTGAACTTATTCATCACAGGAAGATGAACGCTTTGGATTACGAAGAGTAGCAGTGAAGTACGCATGATGATTTTGAGCCCTTCTCCATGTATACAATGAGAAACTAAACGTTTTTAAAATGATTCCATGTGTAATTTAATTATTTATTTTGTTGTGGAAGTACTTTTTCATAAATTCATAAATAATTGGTGTACTTTTTAAATGTCATTATTTTTTCTCTATGCAGTCCCTTTCCATCACATAAAAACTTTCCGTAGTACATGGCGAAGTTGTTTGTTATATCTTAGAATTTATGAAATTTTCGAATATTTTTTGTGCGTTTTTTTATGCGGTTCTTATCTACCACCCAAAATCAGGTTTTACTGTATAGTGATGGGAGGCCGCCGGCCCCTGAGATACAGTTGTATTTTTTGCATTTGCCCTGTTTACAGGAAATAGGGATTATACAGGAATGTGGGTGCGTCGGTTTCAACGGACCTGATGGAAGGCAAGGTGGTGTTCTTACGCGGACAGTGGAATCCAATCAAGGTGGTAGATTTGATAGTAATGAATCCGTAGCGGATTCTTTTCCAAGTGGTGCGGTCGGTTTTAAAAGCTGGTCCGCAAGAATTCTCGGAACTTTTTTCCCTCTTACGTCTGCCAGAACAAACCTCCAGTCGGGAAGCGAACTCGCTCCCCGAGGTCACCCTCGTTGCTCCTATCCTCTCAGATAAGTACCTCCCTTGTAAATTTTAACGTTTTTTTTACCAATATGTTAATCAATAAATATAATTGTTACCACTATACGATCGGACTGTTAATTTAGTGTAATATTAATTTGTCAATAGAAACTTAACTAATTTTAACTTAAGTCATGATGCGATGTTAAATTAAGAATCTGGGTGTAGGACAGATAAATTAAATGAACAAACTTGGGCATCGCATTAATAGTTATTTGTACCCAGCTAAGCAATTCTTAAAATCTCATTCAAATTTCAGAGTACGTTCTTCATTTAAAACGAAGTAAAAATTCATTCTGTAGACTTGCAACACATAAATATGGCTTTAAAAAATTAAACTAGCAGTTAGTCCATGAACTACATTCCTAAAATTTTCAGGCATCCCAAATCATTTTAGATTGAAAAGAGACTATACAAATGTATAAATGCAGCTTTTATTTATTTATATAATGGAATTTCTTATACCGAGTCTAAGAAAAAACGAGTAAAACCAGTAATATGAAAAAAAAAAAAATGTCACTTCCTACTTAGGCCAATGAAGAGAGATAAATTTTATTTTAATTATTTTAATAAATAATTACAATTAATATAAATATGTATATACATAGGATAGAATCAGGCTATTAAGTGGCAAATTACACAGCGGTTTTCCATGTAATTTACCATTTTCCTTTCTACATAGGGTGTTGGACTGTTATTTTTGTTTGTTACTATTTATTCTTAAATTAAATTGAATTAGTTCACTGAATTATTATAGTAAAAATAAATCACATTCTCAGAAACTAAACCATCTCTGGTGGGTTTCGAGGGCACGGCCTTTGATTAAAAGTCCAACGCCACTATCCATTGCATACAGGGACACAAAGAGCAATTTTCATTTTCATATACGGCGTTGGAATATTATTTTTGATTGCTACTATTTATTCTTTAACTAAATAGAGTTAATGAATAATAATATGAATGAACTGTAATAGCAGTGAAAATACACTTCAAGAGTAAAATAAAAGTAGTTTAAAAAATTAAAATCAGGCTTCACACTCACACATACACACATAATTTTGAAAAAGTTTGAGCCATAATGAGAGAGGTATTTGCTTTTTTTCTTTTAAAAAGAATTGAGTACACAAGAATATGCAGCAACATTTTTTGAACAATTGAAACAATTTTATAATATAAAAAAAAATAAAGTCAATTCCAACTTTGGTCAGAAAGAAATTTTGCTTAAGTCAATATAAATTTAATTAATGAATTAATATTTTTAAAAGTCAAGTGTCATCCATTAAAAGTTTTAAAAATGTATTTCAACTTCAATGGATGAATAAAAAGTATTTTATCAACGATTGAAAATTCAAACAAGATACATACATATATATATATATATATATATATATATATATATATCTTATATATATATATATATCTTATATATATATATATATATCTTATATATATATATATATCTTATATATATATATATATATATATATATATATATATACAATAAATAAATATATATAGGGAGATTGTGAACTAATAGTAGGATTTGATAAAAATAGTCTGTACTATGTGTGGGTTTAGTCATGGTTAGACGTTATGTTTATTTTCTTGCTAATAAACATTATGTTTATGAAATTATTTCGTTCAATTATTAATACTAAAAATAGCATTATTTTGGGTTTGACATACTGAAGAAAGATAAATTCCATTTTTTATTTCGGCATTTTTCTGTAAACGACTCTGAAGTATATGGAACATTTTTCTTGGATTTTATAGTTCAGGGGGAAAATATTAAACCTTTTATACGTATAGAACAATTTTTCAAAAATAATTTTTGTCGAAGAACATATTCTTAACTTGAGTTTTTATGCTTTCCCTTTTGAAATTTCGGTAGCGTTGTTGACTTTTGAATTTTATTCATCACCGACACAATTTTCCAAGAAAAGAAATCAATTTTCAAGAAATATGATCTGCTGTATAATACAGTATGTGTATACGGATTTTTATTAATACCGAAGAGTCAACAATTCCAAAAATGAGTTTATTTTACATTTTTACAGTTGCTTTTCAAGCCCTGCATTATATTTCAAAGCAAAATTTATCTTTGAATTTTGAGTTATCGTTTTATACTTTGATTCATCAAATAGCTGATACAATTTTTTTATCTGAGGAAAGTATTTTACAGCAGCATGGTATCGAATATCAAGAAAATGATGTACGATGGTGTTATGTTTTTATGTAAATATCACAAACTAAAGCAATTTTAAAATTTTTCCGCTCTTGCAATGTGTGCAATGAAGAATTGAAACATAATTTAATGGTTTTTTTAAAAAGGATGTATATTTTGAGAGCATAACCTGTCTGTTCTATTTCATAATACAGTTGAATCTATTTTTGTGCTGTTGATAACAACCGCATAAAAATAGCCGCACCAAAAATATTCAAAAATGTTATGAATTCTTGCATATAACAAGCCAATTCGCCGAAATACTGCAGAATTTTTTTTATGCGTTCACACAAAAATAAAATTGCTTAAAAAAGGACCGCAGAAAAACAGGTTCTACTTTACGGCAAATACAAATATTCAAATGATGAAATTTTTTACAATATAAGAAGGTTAATATTTATTTTTAATTGCAATAACTCAAAAAAAAAGAATAGAAATAAAACATTTGAAAGTATCTGAGTCTGGCTGTAAAACAATTTGAATCTGAAATATAAGGCACAACACCGATTAATTATAAACGTGGATCAATATTTAATCCTCATATTGAGTTATCAGATAACGTGAGAAAAAATCGTCACTAAGATAGAACCAATGTACGTATATGATGAGAAACAAAAGTACATGAACTCAAAAAATTAAGATTAAGTTACTGTAAACAGTTGTATCTGATGATGTATCTTTTAAAAGTCATTCCATTAAAACATGTTAGGTTAAGTTTACGAACTCATTGAATCGGAATTAAAGCAATTCAGTACTTGTATTTGAAATTCTCACTGCAGTATCTGCGAAAGGCCGCTTTTTAGATATACCATTTACAGTAGTATTCCATCTCTTCTAAATAATGTTTCTCATATCAACCTGGGAAAGTTTTGATCATAGAATTTTATCAGCCAGGAAAAATTAATTATAAAGCTTCGAAATTATACAAACTATTTTTTAAAATAAAAATTGGCCTTGAAATCTATCTTAATTAATTAATTATGAGAACTCAAAACATAATCAAGCCGATTTTAATCAAGATTTTAGTAATGGAAATTGGAACTAATGACCATTACACACTAAAAAGTTGGTTGTGCTCAAACATTTTTAATTAATTCAATTTAAGTGGTAAAAAAGGCTTTAAAAGGAAACACTAAAACCAAGATATCTGAGCTCTGAAAATTTCAAAAATATCTTTAAAACTAACTCGTTGGCAGATCTGAAGTTTAGTGGCAAGCATCCCAATGATATTGACCACAAAAAATGAAAAGAAAATTGGCATTTCTGAAATTTGTAGAATACTGTATAGTCTTAATCTAACGAATTCTTCTTTACAATAATAAATAGAATAAAAAACATTTATTCAGCCCATCTCCACTTCTGGTGGCTATGACTCTAACATTACCAACTAATTATATTTAAAACATATTAATATTTATCTGAACTATGTATTATATATTTGTAACGGGATAAACCATAATATAATGCAAAAAAAGTAATTACAATTCAAAATACATGTGACACTGATACCCAATTCCAATTATATCCGATACTTTAATAGACTTTAGTATTTCGAAACACAGTGCATTTTTTAAAAAAACTTACATATTTAGGCTATTGCTAAAAAAAGAAAATATGCCATTGATTTAAATTACTAAAATATTTAATGATAAAATCATAATCTAATTAACACAAATTTACATTTTAATACGTAAAAATATTCATATCATTAAAGGAATGCAAAAGGATTCGAATAATAAAATTGTGTTAATTACGATTTAATAAAAATTTGATAAATAATTATTTAATTCATGTTTAGAACTAAATTCCGTTTTTAATAAAATCATTTGTTTCATTGAATATAGTATTTAAATATATAATGTGGTCTGAATGGTTTCTTAACCATTCATGCTACATACTTACTTGTAAGATTCAAAAGTTTCCAGACTAAGCCTATACCGCGGAAAATGTTTGCAGTAGAGCGACTACAATAACATTTCTGTGTTACTATATGCTTCTCCTTGTGACATATTTATACGCGACCTTCTAACTAATCCTCTTGGGCAATCTTTGTGCTATTAATTCACGTTGTTCACAACCAACCCTTCATAAGAAGATAATCGTGATATGCAAATTAATTTACTATAAATAGACAAGGTTTTCTAGATTTAGAAAGAGAAGGAGCAGATATATACTCTAAACAGGTGAGATTGATATTAAAGGCATAATATTTGAACTATAGAGCTTTGATTATTAATATAAGGAAACCTTAAAGTAACGATTTTGACTAAGATTGAATTAAGATTAGATTAAATCCGATAAAAAGTTAGATCCTGAATTAAAAGAAGGATCATGTTTGTTAGTCGACTAATCGCTTATGTGTTACTGTCGTTGCTCTTTTCTCACGATTTTTATTGAGATATTCTCTTAACATTATTAGTTGAAATTGTGTTTGTTTTTAGTGTTGAAATAAACAGACTATATTTGAATCATGTCGAGTATTTCTTCCCTTCCCTCCACACATCTAGGTACTCGCGAGAGACGCGCAGGCCTCTTAAACCATTTTCGAAAAAATTTTGTTCCAAATCATGTGGCCAGTGGGTCGCAACAGCGTCGTATTTTATAGGTGGATGTATTTCGTCGTCAACTATTGAAAGACACCGTGTTTGTTGAGCGAATAAGGGATATTAATTTTTGTGTTCATTTTGGAAAAAATGCTACGGAGAGTTTCGAAATGTAGAGGACAGGTGTTAGGCTGTGATACATTATCACGAACGCAAGCTTTTGAGTTGCTTTGACGTTTCAGAGAAAGCAGGGAAAGTGTCAAATATGGCAAACGCTCTGGACGTCCACGGACTACCACAACCGCTGAAAACATCAACAAGGTTCCTGCGACGGTACGTAAGAACATGTTTCAAACTAAAACAGAAACATTTGAGATATCCTTGACCATATGTCAATGGACTCTAACTAAGAATATTAACATATCAACGTATCGTTCACCGCATGTTAAATAAAGACCAATTTGCTAATGAATTAAAAATGGTTTAAAGCAAATTGAGTTAAGGGATATTGCTAAAAACTGATTCCTGAAGTGTTTCGATGACCTTTACAAGCCATGGCAAAAGTGTGTTGTTACTCAAGTGTCTTATATATAAGGAGGATATGGTTCAACAGTTTAATTGGTATATATTTAAAGTTATAGACTCAATCCGGGAACTTTTGACTACTACTACATTTCGATTTTTAGTTATGCTGAGGTTTGAAAGAAATCGAATTTAGCAATAGAACGCTTCTTTTTTTCAAAACTAAATGTGACACTTTAGTTCGAGCGCAAACAAAAAGACATTGATGACACTGATGACAAACCGAACAGCTGGCAAAAATGATCTTTTGCTTAGCCATTCATGCAGAAATAATCAGAAAAAATAAAAGAACTGATATTTATATTGATTATTTGTTCAATAATAAGTAGAAATGCACTTTTAAGATATAAAAGTAATGCACAAAAAAAATCAATGAATTAAATCAAAATTACGAGATAAAAGTTGTAAGGAAAGCAGCCATTGGAGAGAGAGAGATTTCCTAATTCCTAAATTTTTAAAATTACTCTCATTTAGTGAATCTACATTTTTATTTCATCGCAAACAATAATCAGTCTTCAGTCAAGTTTTATATTCAACTATTACTTTTTTTTTTATCTAAGCTTAACTTAACTGAGGAAATAAATTATACAAAAACAATTGTCTTATTCTTCATGTGAAGCGAAAGGAATTCATCAATCAAGCCCGTTTCGTCAATTTTCCAATATTAAGAATAAACAGTGATTGAATATTTTCCTCCATAATTTGGTAGAAACTTTAAGCACTTCTCAGCTTCTCCATCGAATATAAATGATTTATTATTTTAAAAATTCTCTTAACTTAGACATGTAATGATATATCCTTCGGAAATTATAATATTTTTGTTATTTATGTAGTTTTATGATTTATTAGAATACATGAATAAATAATTTGACATCATGGTAATTTTCTCACTAGGTACTAAAACTAATGGTAAAGTATAGCAATAGAACAATATTTTCCAAAGAGAGCTCGAATTTTTATCGAGAATTTTAATATTCTTTAGGCATACGTTTGCATTAAAAATGTTTTGAATTTTGATTGTTCTATGTAATTTTTTGTTATTGGGTTATGTATTTTCCAATAACAGAAAGTTTTTATCTCGAAGAAAAAAGAAATGTGAATTGATTTTTATTTAATATATGTTAGCATTATCTCAAATTTTCCTTGATTTTCTAATCGTGAATGCGCAAAACTGTTTATTTTATTGTGATCTGCATTTATTCTATAAAAACAATTTTGTTTCTTTTTATTTGTTTTTGTTTATTTGAACGATTTAAGTTTTTTTCGTTTGAATAATTCATCATATGCAAACAGAAGAAATCAGATTAATTTTATTCTTATTTATTCACCAAGCAGTTCTGTATTTACTTTATAAGACGTACAACTATAATTGAGTTTGTAGTTATCTGCACAATTTAGATATATCCCACGCCAGTATGATATAAACCGCATGACTTAGCACATTCTTAATTTATTTCGTGTTTTGGATCAAAATACACTTTTTTTCAAAAAACTTGAAGCACCGATTGCGATGGAATTTCGTACGCAAACACATCTTGATCGAACATGTAAATACTTAACCCTTTCGAGGACAGTGGTGAATAGGTCTAGCCACATAACAAAAAATTTTCTCCATGTAGGTGCTGCATATTTAGTCTATCCACAGGCATTAATTGAAGCTAAAGCGTATAAAAATCAATACAGATGGCAGCACGATATGCTTTTTGTATTTAATGTTCTCTGATAGGTAGTTAGAAGCAGTTGTTCACAGTATAAATCTATAAATCATATTTTGATTACTATAAATAAAATTTAGATCTGTGAAAAAAAATTCGACAATCCTTAACCAGTGATCACTCGCGCGGGGTGTTCTGTACACCCCAGCAACACAAAAATCCCCACAGGATTCTAAAAGAACCCCGATTTTTTAGCTACCAATTTTAGGCAATTGAACCTTCAGGCCTGATGCAGACCTTCAGGCCTCTTTCTCGAACGATTGGAATATAATGACCTTCAAAAATTTATCTGGTTGGCTGAGAGCTCCCGCGAGAAGTTGAGCATATGTATACAATCTGCTCTGAATGTTGGAAAATCATTAAAATATTATTTTTCTACTTTCTACTATCATTATCTCATTAAATATAAAATATATTTACTACTGGTATATACGTTTTACTGGTTTACGAAAACGTATAAAATTATGTGTTTTAAAATGAAAATTTTGTATGTTTAGTTTAAATTAGTCTCATTTGTATGCAATAAATTTAATAATTTTATTTGTATAATACAAAAACTATCTTGAACTTTATAAATATGTATCATAATGACTTAATTTTACTTTCATAATTAAATACACGTGTCAAAAGTTTGGTGTTCTCTACACCCCGCGAGTAACGACGGTAGCAAAAACAGGCGCGAATGTCCGCGGGTGAAGTATACTTTTCTCTCATATGAATGAATTAATCAAATATGCAATTAAAAAAGGGTTTTTTTGTGGTTTTAGGGAAGCTTTAATATGTGGATAGAGACTCTATCCACTGCCCACATAGAACAGAAAAATGCCCTTGAAATTTTCGCTCTTCCTCCACTCGAGAGAGAGCGCGTGAGAATATTGAGGGTGGGAATAATAAACACAAGTATTTTTTACTATAAGAGGTACGAGATTCTCGGGTTAGAAAATCTTTTTCTGCGCGTACCACTGTGCCTTCAAGCAAATGGCCCTACTTGCTTTCAAAAGTGTCACAGTAAATAGATCATCAAATTTGTGAAATAGCTAATTTAAATCCTCAAAAATATTACTTTAGTTCTAATTTTTTATACTAAAATTAAATAAAATATAAAATGTGAATATATACTAATTTCAATGTATTTAATTTAGTAAGTGTTTTACATTGTACAATTATTCTATTATTATTTAATTATACTTGTGATTTGTATTTAATTGTTATTCAAATATTTATAAACATAAATGTTAATTTTTCAGAAAAACTTATTGTAGTATGATTCATTATTTCTGTCTTGAAAAGTAAGTTAAATTTTTTAAGTGCGCAGTGGCTATAATCTCTAGCCATCATTCAGGAAAATAAACCCTGATCAGAATTTTTTGTGACAGAATAATGTTTATAGAGGATGAGAATATTACTTTTATCAAGTACTTTATCAGAGAAATGTGAATTTTAGCTTTGTGCCGCGAAAGGGTTACATTTTCAAGGCTAATGAACATAGATTGTGGTCGTAGTGAGCATTTTTGCTCAGCAACTCGCAAAATATAAAATCCGTGATAGAGGGGGAAATTTTATCTTTTTTTTCATTTTCGTCGTTGTGATTCCCTAGAGAAAAAGGGATGATGTCATCACGACGTATTAGAACTTATAGGCAACTGAATGACTTTGAACGTGGTCGCATAACCTCGAACGTGCCTTAAGCTGGATGGTCATGCCGAGCATGGACAATTTTTTGGAGACAATAATATTAAAAGTAATTTATGTTTTGTTTTTAGACTATATTATTAAACTGATTCTGAAAATAAAAAGTCACTTTAACAAGCCCTTATTTTAAAATTTGAAAAAATTAAAAAATTTTAAAGTTTCTTTAAACTTTTATAAAATACACAATTTTTGAAATTTTTTCATTATTTTGAGTGATTTGTATTTCTAATATTATTGTTAGCAAAATTTAGTATGGATTTAAACATCTGTTTTTTTTTTAATTTTAATAATTATTTTTCTAGCAAAACCTGGAAAATACAAGGCAATTTTAAAAATATTAATTTTAACAATTTTTAAAAAAATAACTAGAGATCCCAGATTTAAATCCATACTACCTTTTGTAGAACACCCATATCTAAGTATATATAAAAAAATTTAAAGACTGTATCCTGAATAGAAAAAAAACCTTAGGGATTAGAAAACACTTACATCTTCCAAAATAAAAGTCTGAGAAAAATGCATTTTAAGTTTGTAAAGGCATAAAACAAAAACTAATAATGCTCGCAAAGCTCTAAATTTTTAGTATGTTATTTTACTACTTATGCAATATATGAAAACACTACATTAATTAAATATGATTGAAAATACTTTTACTTATTCAAAATATGTTTTTGCAAAATATCGATGTAGCCTTTGTTACGAGATGAGATTATTCTGCTTAAAGTTAACATAATAATTTCTTAAAATTTTTAAAATACACAATACACTCTTATAAAGAATAATGATGATATAAATAAAAGTTTAAAAAAGTTAAAAACCACCAGATTTGTACATAGGACCTAACTTTTTCTCAATTTTAAGTCGACGCAATTTAGCAAGTTTTATTTTTTGCTGCGCAACTTTAAAATTTGCAGATTTTATTTTCTTTCTGAAATAGGTTCTCCTATAATCAGTAAAGAAGGCTAAATGTTCAGACGATAAACTTGTTGCAAGGCAATTAACATCCTGAATTGTTTTTAGAGTTTTTTATGTTCCAACATTAAATTCAGATATTGCACTCGACACGGCAATTAGCACACGACTCCTAGAAGCTGAATTTTCTTTGAAACATCTGTTCCATATCATGGAATGCAATGCTTCATTAGAATTTTGTGTCAGACCTCTGACACACCTGCTTAATAATTCAGATGAAGCTAATCTTTGATAAATCGGTAAGATTTTGGGCAAGTATTCTTCATTGATTGGTGTTTTTACCCAATCTTTGTGAAAACCTGGTTTCTTACCATGTGCCAATGATGATTTGTAAAAACACCATGAGTCTATACCAGATGGGCACTTTTTATGTTGTGGCTTCTGGTCTGTAGACATGCAATGAAATAGGGTAGCATAAATTGCAGTTTGCATCGTCTCTACATCACCTTTATTTTTGCGTATGGCATTATTGTAGTATCTAGTTAGTTTTTTTATTGTCTCTTCTTTCAAACTACCGCGTTTCTTCCCTCCCAAAGTTACACCTTTCACTCGCCAATCTTTAACTGTCTGCCTCAAAGCTGTTCCCAACCTTTTACTTACATGGTTGATACATTCTTCTTTTTTAATTTGTGTCTCACTTCCAAACACATTCCTTTCTTTTAATTCTAAGAAAGACTTAGAATCCCCATCATAGAGCAAGGTTGTGTACCGGAAGCCAATGCTCTCAGATCTTTCCCATAATTTTACAGCTGCATTTACTTCCATTGCACCAGATGATCCGACATGTGTTACACTACAAACATCCTGATGTCCTTCATACCAAATACGAAAATCAGCACTGTTTTCTTCAAGTGCAAATTTTGTCTGCTCACATTCTCCACACCGTTTTGACATTACTTCATAGTCTATCACGAAGCCAGTCAGCAAATCAATAACACATCCTACTCCGATGTTTGACGTATGTCCTCTTGTCAACCAGCTTCCATCTCGTATGGCACTCCAATATCGACGATATCTTTATCATTCTTTGAGCCATACGCCTCTCTGACATTTTTACGAAAATCAACCAACAGCTGATTTGACCCAACGAGATGCCCATTCAGAACTTTTGCCTTATAGGAATTAAAAGTTTTACTAGACATTATACTTAAATTAATGTGCATGCAGAATTTTTCCAATGCCGAGTAGCCATGTCCCAAACTTAATATACCTTGCACTACTCTCATATTTACTTCAAATGGAGCATTAAAAAATTTATTCTTGCTAACATTTGATATTTGATGGTATTTACTATCAACCAACTGTTTTGAAGAAGATATTTCATTTTGAGTTAGGTCACAATTGACACATACAACATTAATTTTATATGCAAATCCATTTCTTTGACCAAAGCAAAGTTTTAAAGATGCAGTATAACAAATATTGCATAAATAATTTGTAAACAAATTACTTAAACATTCAGTATCCACTATAGTGTAATTTCGAACAACATTGAAATGTTTACTTTTACCTGTAGTATTCGTTTTCAAAACATTTGCATTTGAATTCTTGTAGTTATATCAGCTAAAGGCTGCTTTTTAGAAGTACTCCATCGCTTAGAAATATTGCTTCTCTTTGCAAGGTGCGAAAGTTTTGTCCTTGGCATTTTCTTAACAGAAAAAAACTTAACTTAAACAAAGTTACAAAGCTTTTAAGTTTAATAAATTTTATGCTTATTTGCAGAATAAATATTGGTCTTGAGAAAGAACTTTTTTAAAATCAAATTTAGTTAAGTAACTATAAGAACACCAAAAACCCATAATATAAACAAACTGAAACGATTTTAGTAGTGAAAGTTGAAGTTAATAACCGCTTCTCTGCAAGTATCGATTTTCTTAAAAAATATTAGTAATTAATTAAATTTAAAAATGGATAAATACTTTAAAATAAAACCAAAACTAACCACACACACCCTCAGCTGCCAAATTTAGTGACTGACAATACTCAGAAAACTTCAAATATCTTAAAAACTAATTGGTTTTTTGATCTGAAATTTGGGGCCAAGATTCCCAATTGTATGGGCTACAGGAAAATGCAAAAAAATCGATAAATTTGTCATTTTTAGGGTAATGTGTTCCTTAACACACAGCTCAAAGACATGTTGACATCATCCATCGACTGGTTGTATTATCTCTCATGACATGTCATCAGAGGCACAGTTTCCAAAAGAATAATCCAAGTCCCTATATCGATTGCATATCTCTAGACAGCCTTCATGCCGTTAACACTCTTCCTTGGCAAGCAAGGTCACCAGACCTTAAACCAATCGAACATGTCTGGAACTTTGTGCGGTACTAGATTAGTGCACTCCAAAATATCTCAGACCTGGAGAAACAACTGGCGAATGCCTGGCAGAATGTATCGCTGGATGACATTGGGAACCTTTATCACTCTTTACCGAGACATATACAAGCAAGTATTGCCGCTAGGGACGGTTCCAACCACTACTTGTTTGAACGCTCAAGCCCGTGATCGTGAGTCGTGGATCCGCCCAATGACTTTGATAATGTTATCATCTTATTATCTGTGTATTAGTTAAGCACATATTTAATTGCATTAAAAGCAATCACTTCCTTCACGATGCTTCGATTTTTTTTTTTTTTTTTGCGAAAGAGTGTAATCAGTGAAAAAATTTAGAAAGTGCGAGAAAATTCAAATTGACTTAAGTCCCAAATAATTTTATACAAAAAATGTTAAACTGAATACAATTGTTAAGTGTCAGGTTTAAAAATGTGGCTATTTCTTACAATCTACAAGGCACACTATTGAATAACTTAATATTTATAAGGTATCTCGCGTTAGCGGATAATCACAATTGACATATCATCCACAATTACGGCTAAGTCATTAAATAAAAAAAATCAATACATTTTTCATGTTAAAATGAACAATTTAAATCACTAAATTATAATATAAAAGAGTAGAGTCCACAAATATATTTCTAAAAAATTATATTACTTGTAAAAATATAAAAAAAACGAATAAAGTCAAAGAAAACATGTATGATAAATTGAAAAAGAAAAGAATAATGTTCCGTAGATCGGGTTTCAGAGATTTTATCCAATCAATCCCAAAGAGCAAGACAGTTCTTCAGAAGCGATGGAAATTTACTGTCGAAAAACAATACCTGAAATACAGGATACATCAGCAATACTCGCACAATAAATTGCAGAAGGCCTTCGCGCCTTCTACGCGTTCAGACACAACTATCAGTGCCTAAAATAGACGTATGTTAAAAATCATTTGCAAGCACTTGCTCATACTACTCAATAGCCTCAGTAATAACTAATAGCTGGTCGACTCTTCACAATCAAAACAATACTAACACTGTTTCAGCTAGCAACTCCGTATTTAAAGCATCAGGGATCGCTCGGGAAAAATCCGCTTACGACATAGATCGTGATATTAGTATATATCTCCAATAATTTCCAGAAGCATGCAAATGGTTACCAAAAATGATGCCAACTTCGTCCTATCACCCAAAATTTTGCCAAGTTTCCATTGAATTGCCATTATAATATAAAGAACAGTGTTGCTTCCGAATATTGTAGTTATAACATAAAATAAATACAACATATATATAACAATATAAACGTATTACACATCGAGATATAAATGATTTACACTATTAAAAGATTTCATAACACAAAATTTGTAACAATAGTATCAAATAAATAGGTATTTTAACTTAATCCTCCGCTAGGCGCGGTTCAAAAAGTTCAATCCATACGCGCGGGGTATATCTCGGATGGATCTACTTATACTTACGTTCGAAGATGATTTAATTATTTTTTTTTGTGAGATGTGATATTAAAATATGTTTGACATAATATAATAATTAAAACTGAACCAGTAATTGAGACATTTTTACGAAAATAAAATCAAATAGAAATTAGTTATCATTGTGTTACCACTGTTTACAATTTAAGATAGCTTGTTGCCTCTTCACAAATCATCTTACAATGTTAAAATGGATTTTTCGTACGATGCAGCACAAAATTTTAATAACCTTTTTTTTGATGACTGGCCAAGAGGGAAAAGTACGTTCTGTCCCAAGTTCCTGGTGATGTTTCTAATGATTTGTCGTCTTGAATCTGGCGTTTTATATCAGAGATTATTTTTCAATCCAGAGTAAAAATTACGCGTCATGTCAATGTTACTATTAGACTGTATTCGCAGGTGTACTTTCAAAAGTTCGTGATCTAGTATCTTCTGTTTTGGAAATAAAATTAATTATCTCCTCGCAGCAAAATGTTATTTAAGTATTTTAGGAGTATATTAGTATTAAGTATACTAGGAAAATTGTTAATACAATCTACAGAGTGTTTTTTTTCCAGGTATAGAAGTTTAAGTTGGCATTACTTTCCAAGATGGCGACCGATTTAACAGCTGCCAAGTGATTTATTCTCAGTTTGGTTTGGCAATTCATCAAAACGATCATCAAGCAAGGCGTAGATTCGTCGAATGGGCCCAAAACGAGATTGTCGTTGTTCCCGATTTTCATAAGCGAATTTTGTTTAGCGATGAAGCGCACTTCTGGTTGAATGGCTACATCAACAAACAAAACTGCCGCATTTGGAGTGAAGCTAATACACAAGTGTATGTCTAAAAACCGTAACATCCAGAAAAACTGACTTTTTGGTGCGCTTTGTGGGCTGGTGGAATCATTGGTCCGTACTTCTTCAAAAACGATGAAGGCCACAACGTTACAGTCAATGGTAATCGGTATAGAGCCATGATTACTAACTTTTACATTCCTGAAGTGAACATTCATGATGTCCAGGAGCTATGGTTCCAACAAGACGGCGCAACATGTCACACAGCTCGTGCCACAATCGATTTATTGAAAGACACGTTTGGTGACCGCCTAATTTCACGTTTTGGACCTGTGAATTGGCCTCCAAGATCTTGTGATTTAACACCTCTAGACTATTTTCTGTGGGGCTATGTAAAGTCATTGGTCTATACGGATAAGCCACAATTGCTTGAGCATTTGGAAGACAACATTAGGCGTGTTATTGCCGATATACGGCCACAAATGTTGGAAAAAGTCATCGAAAATTGGACGTCCAGATTGGACTACATCCGAGCCAGCGGTAGCAATCCTATGCCAGAAATCATATTTAAAATGTAATGTCACAAGATTATCCTTCCAATAAAAAAAATTCATGTCAATCGAATAATACATCGTTGTTTTATTGCAATTTAAAGTTCTATACCTCTAAAAAAACACCCTTTAGTATAAACTTTATATTACTAGTGGTTAATACAAATGCACCAAACAAAAAAAACTTTTCTTTATGTGAGAAAGGGGAGGGTGCGTCAATAATTTCTTACCATAATATAAACAATTGTCTAGTTTTTTTCTGAAAATGGAAATTTAAAAAAAAACTCGTGCATTTGAAACAAAATTATTTCTAACTGCTAGACATAAAGTGTGTTTTTCTAAACTGTCTTGTCGAATCTGTGGAATGAAACATCATTCATAGCTTCATTTTACCAAAACAGCTCAGAATTGGTGATTCAGAGGTCGCAGAATTAAATAATTTATCATAAACTGATCGATTCAAAACGTGTACTTTTATCTCTAATGCTGAAATAAGTTTCGGAAAGAATATTGAGCTCTTTCTGGGGAAGGATTTCTTTGACTTTACACCACCTTCCACATTAAATGCTCCAAACATAGTTCCAGATTTCTTTCGGTTGGCTGATTCTACATTTTCCTAACCTGGTCGTATCGACGCTCTGATAGGATGCTTATGTGTACCCCAGGTTTTAAAAATGACTAATTTAAGATTAATCCAGCAATTAATAAATAATAGCTTAAAAAACTGATAATACATGCTTTTATTGTAAATCGAACTTAAAAACAAAAAATAAATGATAGTTTAAAAAAAAACTAAAAAGCACGTTTTTATGATTAATCGAACTAAAAGATAAACAAAAACAATTCTTAATATAAGAATAAAATGATTAACGAGAAAATGAATGTCATTGTAGTAAAAGCGAGGGGTGATTTGTACTACATTTTTACACTAACTCAGCATTTCGGAATAGAACTAGTAAGAAATTATAATAATTGATATCGTGAACCACATGCTTTTACCACAATGACATGGATTGGCTCGTTAATCATTTTATTTATATATTAAGAATTATTTTTTTAATTTTTAGTTGGATTATATATAAAACCATATAAAAGCGTGTTTTTTAGTTTTTTTTAACCATAATTTATTTAATATTTACTGGACAACACAACCATTAATTCTAAGGTGTACTTTTATCAGCTGAACAAATTGAAAGATTGACTTAAAGAAAAAAGACCAGAATTGATCAACAGATAAGTGGTAGACAGACAGATTGAACAACAGACAGTGTAGTATTCCATTAAGATAATGCGAGACCTTAAGCGGGTCTGGTAACTCTCTTGCAAAAATCTTTTATTTTTTCGAATGCATATACTGCAACACGCACAAAGCTCTCCAAATCTGGCACTTTATAGTTTTAATTTGTTCCGGTTCTTCTGGTTTACTCCACAAAAATTTTAGACGACTTCAAATGAAGTGGTCGAAAATCGAATTAAGTGGTCAAATTAAATCTGCATTTATTTATAGGTTCTAATGACATCGCAATTTTCTTAATACGAAATCCTTTATTATACTTATCTTTCTCTTATTTTTGTATTAATTATTCATAACAATCGCATTAAATCACTTCCAGCATTATGTGAAGAGAGAGAAACCAATCAAAATTTTCTCTTTCAGATCATCATGGATGAAGAACTCAAAAAAATTCAAGAGGCATTCCTTCCACAAACGGGTGTCAAAAACCACGGTGAAGCAAAGCGGAAGTGACAAATTTATAGCCTTGACGGCAGAATAAGATCTGACAGCACGTATAGATAAAAATGGAGACTACAGCAATGTACAAAAATAAAAGGAGGAGAATAAATACAATGATGACACAATCCAAGTTGGGATAAATATCGATTAAGTTGTCCCCAGATTATTATAGTGCGTTAGAGAACTACAAATATAAATAAGATAACGTTTTAAGGTTTAATTTTGTGTTTTGAAAGAAAATAAAAGAAGGATTGGTATCATAAGACACTATGATAAAGTAAACTTATAAAATTACCTTTGATAGTTTTTCTGAAAGTTGTGTAAAATTGATTTAATATGGTATATAAATAAACATTGGTGACGTTTTAGAGAAGTTCATTTAGAGTAGTAGTAAGTAAAGCAGTAGTAAAGCGAAGTAGTTCATTTAGATAAGACTTTTAATTTTTAGTTGAATTTTTAATTAGCATAAGTAAATAACAGTAACAGTTGGGTTACAATGAGCATAAAACATGTTGCAGTTTAAACGCGTGCAGATAATACTTCCTAATTTTGATACTTTCTGAATCAGGTGTATTAAGTAGTCATTTTACAAAAATCAATTTTAAATAAAACAAATATTACATTACTTGATTTTTAAATAGATTTTTTTAATGTATTTTATTTGGTGTTTTTTTTTATTTAGTTCTGACATGATTTCCACTGGTTATGGTTCAAAATATAAATATTTTTTTTCTATAATTGATAGTTTTGTTCTTATTTAGAACATTTCGTAGACGCCCATCGGATATAGTGGTTAGAAACTGCTGTGCCTTAAGACCTGGGTCCTAATACTGGAGAAGGCAATGGATATTTGTAAATGCATTGGACTTTTTGGCAGGGGGCTACTTTTAATAACCGTCGATCCGCAAGTCCTGTCGTAAGTTTAGTGGAAGGGGAAGAGAAGTGTGAGGCCCTAAATCACCTTCAGCGTGTTCTTCCACCAAACTGTATTGGAAACGCGCCAAACTGCAATCTGTATGGCGTTGAAAGCTACGATTAACGACAAGACATCACCTAGACCTTTGCCGCAATAAATTTTTTCGGTCCTCGGTCAGACACCATCAAACAGGTGGCTTTACTGACAATAACAGCAATAGAAGCAAAATTAATTCAATATACTGTTCTTTTTAAAGATAATTAAAAGTCAATCTTTTCATAGTTCAGTGAATAATTGAAACAAAACGATATTTTATCTCATTACACATTTTAAGGAATCCGACTACTTGCGACAACTTTTTTTGAAAAAATGGAGACACGGGGATTTTTTTGTGTATTTTAGATTCATTTAGTATATTTTAATGAAAAAAATCGTAAAATTGTGTGTGTGTGTGAAAACAGAAAATATTATTATTAAAATGGGAAAAAACTGGTGAAAATGCACAAAAAAATTACATAAACGGGGCCCGCTTTGTACAAAAATTTTTGAGCAATTCTTAATTTTTCAATTTTGATGTGTTACTTTGTTTTCCATGTTTGAAATGATCTTCAGGATAATTGATATTTTAATCTTTACAAAAACTAAAGCACTCAATCTTAAAAACTATATTAAATTGCTTAAAAAAAACAGTGAATTTATTCACATAAAGGACTGTAAATTTTGAAATAAAACAGTGATTGATAAATCAGAAGGTCAAATCAATTCTACTGTTATACAAAACATTCACCGAAAATTTCAGCAAAATAATTTTTAAAACTTTTTGAGTAATCGGTGTCCCCGTTTGATTTTTTCGAAAAAAAAACACATTTCGGGTAAAAAGCATTTTAAAATTTGACATCTTGTGTAAAGTTATGGCATCTTCTTTTATTAAAACACTTGTAGTTTTTGTTCTAGTGAATGGAAAATAAAATACTTGTATTTTTATTAAGCTAATAAGATAGCCTTTAAAATGCAATCATAAAAATTGTCAATTTTTGAAAAAAAATTATCTTAGGGTGGTCGGATACCTTAAAGCAAAGAAACACATTACCTAGTAAGGAAAATTTAAAAGGAAACATATAACAATATAATAAGAAAATAAATCTTACAAACTTATACCATTTAAAAAAGATATATATATATATATATATATATATGTATGTATAAGAGAAAATATATGTGGTCAATTTTGATCGTTCAGTTTCTGTTTCCGTTCATATCATGCAGCAATCTTTGCAAAACATCTCATTCAATACGAATATAGCGCGTTGAATAATTGTTCAAAAAATTAATAACTTTCTTTCCTTCGCGTTTTTAGATGGATTATTATAAAACCACAATTATATATATATATATAATTTGATATTTATCTGCAAGTATGCAAAATAATAATACATTCCTTAGTAAATATACTGGAGCTTCCTGGGAAACTTATTTAAGCTAAAATACCTACAGAATCCCTTTAGATATTGGGTACTCGCAATGACGACCTTTCCTAATTGGATTGGAATTTTGGCTTTTTGTGCCTCTGAGATGTAGGATCTTTTTCTGCACTTGCCACAAATACCACAAGAAGAAGAAAAATAACTACCACCGTATCATTGAGGAGTAACAACATAGAAAATAGAGAGGGGAACCAAATACGGCTTCCGATAAATCTCGTCAAAGTAACTGAAGTTTAATTAAGTACAATTATTTGCTGAAGCATATACTGTCGTACTTTACAATATATTCATTTAAAAATACTTTCTCAGGTTATGTTTTTGCTTAGTTGAATTATTTTATAGGAGTTTACATTTTAGAAGCTAATATTAATTTGAGATGAACTAATATATTTTTAATAATTATTGATATAATACATCAATCATGATACTGCTACGTAGATTGAGGCCGAGAATGTTATGCAATGAGTCTCAAAGAGCAAGACATTTCTTCAAGAGCGATGGAAATTTATTGTCGAAAAACAACCCTTGTAATACAGCAGCTATATTTGGAAAACAAATCTCTTTTACGGCGTTCAGACACCAAGATTCCGAACTCCATGTGTCTAAAATACAAGTAGGTTAAATAATTTTATAAGCACTCACTCATTCAACTCAACAGCCGAAGTAATAACTAATCACTGGTCGACTATTCATGGTCAAATCAGTACCATTCTTCGACAGGCAAAACAAGACAAACCAAGTTTCAGCGAGTGACTCCTTATTAATCGGCCCCACAAATCTTTCGAGAAAGATCCAATTACGTCACAGAACGTGATGTAAGTAAATTTCTCCTCTAATTTCCAAAAGATTCCATAAGATCGTGAACTCATGAACATGGTCACCAAATCAACAAAATGTTCGCCAAGTTGCTTACGTAGTCAGCAGCAATGATGTGAACTTGGCTCCCTCACCAAGAATTTGCCAAGATTCCATTTAATCGCCATTATAATGTAAAGAATGACGATGCTTGCAAAAACTAAAGTTTTAACATAAAATAAATACCGCAGAAGGTAATGTTAACGTATTGCACATCGAGATATAAATAATTTGCACTATTTCAAGTATTCTTTACGCAAAACAATATGCTTAATTTATGAAAAAAGAGTTTAATACATTGAACAGCCACTGTATCGTAACCACTGATGGGATCGAGGAGTTTATGCAATCAGTCTCAAACGGCAAAGGTGTTCTTCAGGAGCGATGAAAATTTATTGTTGAAAAACAATCCTTAAAATATACAGGATATAGCACTAAAATTCGCTCAATAAATCCCAGTAGCTTTTCAAACATTCTAGAGTACTCAGACATAACTATCAGTGTCTAAAATTACTGCTGTGCCGTTGGGCCTTGGTTCGAATCCCTGAGAAGACATGGATGTTTGTAAATGTATAGTGCCAACGCGGCAGGGGGTACTTTAAAAAGCCTTCCAGCATAAAAGGGGAAGAGAAGTGGGAGGCCCCTGACCACCCCCAAGGTGTTCTCCCTCAAAATTGATGTGAAACCGAGTAAATCATTCTGTCACCTTTATGGTGCTCAAAGCTACGGATAACGACAGGCATCTCTTAGCTCTTTGCCATGATTATTTTCTTGGGCCGTGATCTGGCCTTTGCTGATCAGGGGGCATTATTTGCAAACAACTAATCTCTAGTACACTCTTCACATTGATCAAAACAATACAAACTCAACTTCAGCGATAGACTCCTATTTATAACCTGAATTAACTTTCTCGATAAATCCACTTACATCATAGATCGTGGTATTAGTAGATTTATCCAGTTATTTCCAGAAGTATCCATATGGTCACTAATTTGCCAAAAATGTTGCCAAGTTGACTGTATCACCAATATTTCGCCAAGTTTCAGTTAAATCGCAATTATAAAGTAAGGCACTGCATTGCTTGCAAATATTACAATTTTTATCAGAAAACAAATACAACAAAAAGTAATATTAATGCATAATAAAAAGTCAGATATAATTTATTTACACTATTTTAAGCATTGATTACAAAACATTCGTAACACTACGCTGTATTCAGTATTCATTTTCTTAAATCTCATAGGTAATTTGCATTTTGAAGCATTTATATTAAAATATTATTTGTTTGATAATGTATTTGTTGTTTATCTTCTAAATGCATATTTTGGTCATATTTAAGCAAAAATAAAGAATTATTACAAATGATTCAGGTCAATGGAGTGATTTTTTTGTTTTATTTTTTGTATTAATATTACATTACGGAATACAAAAGTCTATTTTGCAAGATAGGTGAAAATTAAATACAAAAAAAAATAAAGCTTGTATACATCTGATGGGTTACCCAACATTCTGAATATATTATCTCATAATTAAAGCAATATATTAACCATAAAAATAAGTATTATCGCCAAGAAAGAAAAAAAATATTGTTGATTAGTTTCATTTTTTGTATGAAAAAAATGGGGCTTTTGGAGCCATGTGAGGATACTCACAAATTCGTGCCGGAATTGTTGTGCGTTTGAATCTCATCCCCACTAATGACTTTGCGTTCAGTAGGGCTGATTCAAGCTGAATCTGTCAAACTCCTCATGTTACTTAGTGTAGAAGTTTAAAGAGTTAGATACCTGCCTAGATGTCGTCATTTGATCGATATTCAGCATTAGGAGGTCCACTAGGCCTTATATTGCTTTAGAGTGCCCCGTGTATAAAAATGTAATTCAGTGAAAAATTTTGCAAAAATCGAGCCTATGTCTAGAATTCTTTATAAGTTGTTTGGTATATATTTAAAGACTATATAAGTTATTCTTTAATATATAAATCTATTTTAAAATATACATTACTACATGAAAATACAGGGTGACTCATAAATAAGTATATTGTTTCAATGCACTATAAATAAAGAACAATGTAAGACATTATATATTACTTTTAACAGAATTATATGGTAATATTTTATGTTTTGTTAGAGACAGTCACAGATGTTCTGTGTGTGAAACCTTAGTCACAAGGGCCGCATCGAGCCGGTAGTATACTTTCTCCAAAAAGCGTGTTAAATTATCTGAATCCACAACCGCTATTGATGGACTCAAGTCCATAAATAGCGAATGTGAAGCGCTGTTTTAACTCCGCTAGATCAACATGAATGGGAGAGACGGATACATTTTCCTTTACGTACCCCCACATAAAGAAGTCACAAAGGTGTTAAGACAAGACTTCTTGTAGGCCAGTGCTTCTCAAACTTTCAATACTCGCGACCCAATATTCAATCATCATTTTCATCTCGCCCCCCTCCATACCAATAACATTGTATTGAATTTTATGATACTATACTTTGACACTAAAGCTACCAGAGAGAGAGAGTACGACCTTAACCTCCTATGTGCCACAGACGTATATAAACGTCTCTCACAGTCAAAGCATTAATCATCTGGACGTGTATATACGCCTTTCCGAAGTACGATCTTTTCTGTGCACTTCTATCCATAAAATTATTCCTAAGGTTTTGGTATACAATAAAAGAACCTTGACAGTCTTTGCAAAGGATTTACTTATTTCAGAAGATTTTGCTTATTTATTATTTTTCTCCTCTCTCCCCCTCTCAATAAAACTTCAAAATACGCGCGTAAACGTGGAAAACCGTGGCATTGGGGACCAAACAGCGTAACTTTTAATCAGCAGTTAAGGAATTAATTATAAGCCGTACAAATCATCAAGATAAGTTTTAATACAAGCCCATGGGGTCACTGGTAATTATCAAACTTGTTCTTAACTTAGTATTGTTAAATTAATAATAAAATACAATGTACAGTACAGGTACTTTTATGAGTGTATCATATCAGTGTAAATAAGCATTTTTTTCTATATTTTATTACGTCAGAAAGTATTTTGTCTGCTTACTTTCAGTAAATTAATATTGTTTTGAATAATCTTTAGTTTTCAACTTTTCAATATGTTCGTGCTCCCCTTGTAGAGTTATCACGCCCCTCAAGGGGGGCGCCCCCACAGTTTGAGAAACGCTGTTGTAGGTTATTGGGTTTGTGGCATATTGTAAATCAGTCAATCCATCGGTGAGGGAGATGTTCATTTGAGGTAATCTTGGACGTTGGCCGACTAGTGTGCTAGTGCTCCCTACAATTGAAGAATGTAGCTATCAATGTCACCCCGCAACTGTGGCATCAACCAAAGAAGATATCCAAAAAAGTATCCTTCTTGATATTTTGCTAAATTCAAAGAAGTCTCCATTTTTACTGACTAGTCACATGTTACGCATGCTAATGCCTAAGCCACTTTCATCAGAAGCAAGACACAATCTTTAAGATATCGGTAGTTTCTTAAGACATCCCACAGACAAGGGTGATCACTTTGGTCTCGTGGTTATGTTACTTGTCTACGAATCCATAGCTCGCGGGTTCTGTCCTACGGAGGGACCTCACCACACATAAACCTAACGCTTCTCTGAGGTGGTGCTTGTATTTGAATTTAACTGCTCTATAGCATGTGGAAAGTGTATACTTCTTTATGAACCATCATGTATATCAATACATTAATCTAGAGTTTAAAAAGAGATAAAACATTTGTGTATCTGTTGAGTATATAAATAAATTTGTTCTGTTGATATTGCGTGCTAAATAATAACGTTCAATGATCAACATTTTCATGGCCACAAAATAAACTAAGTTAATAAGTACTCATTATATGGATCAAAAAATCAGTATTTAAACTGTGCTTTATGATTAATTAAGCGCAATTAGAGCCCATTCTTTAAACAGTGAGAGATTAGAACCTAACTTATCTTAAGTCTCAAATTGAGTTTTGACAATGTAAATTTAATTGGAATTTGCATTGATTTTAAGAAGTAATATTATATCATGCATATTTAAATATAATGTATCCTTTACAGTATATACTACTTAACTCTAGAACGTCCTTCCGCGTAAATTGGACACCCTAGCATGTTTACTTTGTTCTACTTTCCGCATTTTTGCAGGGAATTTAAAAAATGTTCGTGGCTTTTAATAGTTTTTCATGATGATTACACAGAAAGGGTTTTGTGGTTCTTGGTCACACACAATTAGGAGATAATTTACAACTAAATACACCTAGGACATCCACTGGTGTCATTTCAAAACCAAGGTAATTTGTCATTATAAAATGCTGTAGTTGAAAATATATCGTTCACTAAATAAATACTATTAGTAAAATGAATTTCCTGTAAGTCCTATCGCACGTCTTTTTACCTTGAATACAGTGTTATTGAACTCACAGTGGAAATGAATCAATTATACTAAAGTTGTTGTGCCTAAGTGTTCCATTACGTAGCACTTGCTTATGTGTTCATAAAAAAATTAATTCAATTTTTGAACTTATTGCAGAGAAGACACTCTGAAACGATGGCTCTTAGAAAAAGTCTTAACTCTGATGAAATTGCTAATTTATTACGAAAGCTTTCTGAGAAGGAATCAGCTCTAATTTAGATTTGAATGAAAGTGACTGCGAGAAGAATCTTAAAAAAAAGTAGATGTAATTGATAATATTGCATTAAATCCGGATATATACGTCACGAGGAATGGAACAGAATGGGTACGGCTTAACAGTAAGGTTTCTGGCCGATTTGCGACTCAAAATGTTTTGTGACAAAGCAGTGGTACAACAAGTTTCGCATAACATAACATCAACAAAAGTTTTCTTATGATATAAAGGATCATAATATACGATAATAACATAAAATAATATTTAGAAGTTTTAAAACCAAATCCAACTGAACAATTGTCCTGCAAGTACTTAGTTAAAACAATTACTTCATATATTTTATATCACGTTGTCAAAATGAAATCGTTGGACGTTTAAAGATAATCGAAATCATGGATGTTCTAGTGTTAAATGAAACGTAAAATCACTAAAATTTAATCAAAACTCATTGTAAACTTCAAAAACTGGTTTATTATTACTCTTCATATGAGACAAAAATATCACTAACTCATTCGAATTTCAGTAATAAAAGAAGTGAATAGATTGATTGACATTAAAATGAATATTTTTTCACTGAAATCCAGTGCAGAAATACTTGTTGGCCTATTTAGAAAATAACAAGATTCATTTGAAAGTATTTAAAAAGATACTTTACTCTTCTCTTTAAAAAAATACAGTAATTAGTTTTAAATGTTTTTTTGCACACATTGTTGGTAGTATATGAACACATACAAATTATTTTATATCATTCCTCTTTAAAAAACCGTCTATGCAGTTGTAAAACTTTAATGAAATGCATTCTTCAAATTCGCATTGTATTTGAATCTGGATTAATTCACCCATCAACCGACATCCCCTGATTAAATAATAACAAATGTTAAACTGTTAAAGAATAAAAACAGAATGAAAGTATTCACCAATGAAAGAGAGAGAGAACTTGTATTTGTGTGTACTTGACAAAGCATTCAAAGGGTTTTCTAAAGACAAAGCGGTTGGCTTTTAAGAATTATTTGCTTTGTGTTTTGTACTTGGTATTGGAAACAGAAAGAACTAATGCATTCATAAATAAGAGAAAACTAATCTTCTATTGTTGACATTACTTTATTGTGCTATTGAAGAGAGAAAGATGTGCTGTTTTGAGAGTGAACAGTAAACATGTTATGTAAAGAAATATATGTCTCTTGTAATGAATGGATATTACTATTGTTGAATAAAGGAAGTTATTCATGTATATTTATGTTAGTTGCCCCTAATTTAAGTGGATGTCAGAAATTTTACATAAGAATAAGAAAAGTCTTTAAGCTATGAAATATGTGAATATATATATATATATATATATATATATATATATATATATATATATATGCGTGTGTGTGTTTGTTGAAAGCAAATAAATAGTGTTGGAAATTTGAAAAACAAGAGGATTTCTGCGATTTCTGCAAATTTGGCGATTTTTAAGGATTTTAACTAATAGTAAAATTTTGAGTTTATGTACTTAAAATAAATATATTAGACTTCAGAAACTGAGAGAGAGAGAGAGAAAGAAAAACAAAACGCTTCTCTCTCTCTCTCCGTGATTCAGAAGTGAAAAAGCTTTACATCTGGAGTTTATAATTTTAAGACTTTTACCTACCAATATGTGTTTGGACACCCTTGAAAATGATGATATCTGTGGTTCTGATGTACGTCACACCTTATGTACTTAAATATCGTGTTTGAAACATCATTCAAATTCGTGGCATGCAAATGCCACGAAATTCAAAGTCATTTGACTTTTAGAACGGCACAATTGTCTGAATTCATAGAAATGTGTGTGTGTGGCTGATATTTAAGGGACATATCTAGTGAGTTTAACATTCCCAAATCGACAGCGGCTTTTGTAATTAAAGAGTGGAAGGTGAGGGATGATTGTTGAAATGATCTTCCATCGGGCAGACCCACGAAAATAAGAGATGGATACCAACTAGTGTATTCCAATGAAATTTGACAAACCCACCACATACCACTGTCCCACATATTCCAGAAGTTCAAGTGTCCAGGGCTGTTGTTTCGATAAATATCATCCGCAAGGTAGCATTTGCTTGGTTTCCATGATCGTACTGCAGTTCATTCGTCTATGATTCCAAAATTCAACCACACGGCAAGGCATTTCGAAATCAGACAATAGATGAGTGGGAACAAGTTCTTTGGAGACACTATCAACGTTAGATATCTACCAGTCGGATGGCAGAGACTGGGTTTGGCGTATGCCTAGAAAACGCTTTTTACGTGAATGTATTTTGCCTGCAGTAAGTTTTGAGGAGGTGTAATTATAATCTATTGCTTATTGTATTACTTTGAGTTAAATTACAGTACAATGCTATATACACACATAATACTATAACATTGAAAAATTATCGCTTTGTTAGCAAATCCTTCAAAATAGGCTGAAGGAACCCCAATCACATGGTAGATTATCAAAGACATTAAAATGTTTTTTATACATCATATGTATCCCTTATTACACTGCTTTGCAATTACAACTAGTCATTTATTAGCCACTTCAAACATTGGTTTAAGTCTCTTGTTTGTGGACATACTTCAATAAGATGCCCCACTATTAGTATACATTCATCTGTGTTTGGGATCTGAGTTAGTCTACGAGTAAAAGGTTTCAACACCCAGTCGGAAATATCCAAGTGAATTACTGTTATTTTTTAAAATTTCCATAAATTTGAAAATGGATCCATTTTTCTTATAAACCGTGCGTGGGCACACTGACGTTGTTCAGGGACCCCCAAATAAATTTTAATTTTCTACCGACCCCCTGAATTATACTGGAGACCCCAGGAGATCAGTAGAGACCGCTGATTTAGAAGTTACCAATAGAAGAGTCATAAAAATGCTTTCTAAGGCGTTATTATTTGTTTGTTTCGTTTTTTTTACTCTATTTCATGTAAGAAGCATTTTCGACCCTGCATGCAACATCCCTAGTTTCTCTATGCCATTTAAACTACTTGCAAGATGTTGTACTGTTAGGGAATCACTCTGCATATAAATTTTCGACTTGTAGATTTCTATAAGCATTATGTGACGTATTAATAGAAAATGAACAATCAATAACAAGCTGAGTTTTATATCAAGACAGTTATTTATATTAATTGTTCTCATTTTTTTCATTAAAAAATAATTTCAACTTTAAAGGTATACGACTACGTTCGGAACCGTGAATTTAAAAAAGCATATAAATGGATAATTTTCATGATATTTAGTGTCACGTAAATTAGAGAGAATACATGTATAAAATTGTTTTAAGGACATTTTGACCTAAAAAAATATTTAAATACAAATTTCGGCAAAAAAATAACTTAGAATAACCTTTTTTCAAAATGTTCTCCTTTTATAAAAAATGCTTCTAAAATAATAATATTTTGTTTATATAAAGTAAAGACATTCTCTCTCTCTCTCTCTCAAGAGCGTCTGAGCTATTTTTTTTTGAAAAATTCACGTTATTTTCAGAGTTACCAACAATTGAAATAATTATCGGCGTTTTTTTCTTAAAATTTATATCACCTATGTTGTCGTAAAACATGGATAAACCCGCTTCTAAGATATATTTCAAAACTTCTTGTTGAGCCTCTTTAAAGAGTTCTGTAAAGAAGCAAAATATTAATATTGTAGAATCATTTTTCACAAAAAGAGAATATTTTGAAAATGGGTCATTCTATGTTCATTTTTTTGTCAAAATATTGTACTTAAATAATTTTTTTTTCAATAATTTTTATAAAACTGTTTTTAAACATTTCAATATATATCAAGTTTTTATCTCAATTCCAGTAAAAAAAAATATATTATCATAAAAAAATGACAGAAAAGTCTTCTTAAATTCTTTCTCTCTCTCTCTATTTATAGTTAACTATCTCCCAATATTTATATATTACTTCCTATTCATCCATTTAAATTCATATATATTTTAAGCATGTAGTGGATGACACATGATGTTAATATAGTTTTTTTCATATTATAATTTATTAAAAAAATTAAAAAATGAATAAATAGTAACACAAACAAAAATAATAGTCCAACAACAGATATATTGGGTTGTTCGGAAAGTAAATTCGTTTTTTTTTGGAAATGAAAGACAGTTTTCTTATAATAAACAAATACTTTATTAAATTATATATTGGCCATTCTGATCCAACACCTTTTGCCATCTTTCTGGTAGTAGCATAATTCCACGCTCATAAAATGTTTGGTCTTTGATGGCAAAAAATTGATCGAGGTGGTTTTTGACCTCCTCATTTGAGGTGAAGGTTTTACCGTCTAAAAAAATTTGGAGGGACCGGAACAAATAATAATCCGATGGTGCCAGGTCTGGAGAATATGGTGGGTGAGGCATTGTATCCCATTCAAGCTGTAAAAGCTTTTGGCGAGTGACCAAACTTGTATGAGGTCTCGCGTTGTCTTGGTGAAACACTACACCTTTCCTGTTGATTAGTTCTGACCTTTTTTGTTGAAGTGCATCATTCAGTTTGTCAAGCTGATGACAGTAGACTTCAGAATTAATCGTTGTGTTAACCGGTTAAATAAAAAAAAACCATTCCTTTAAAATCCCACCAAACAGACAGCATCACCTTTTTTGGTGAATATTGGCTTTGGAAATGGTTTGAGCCGGTTCATCTTTTTTACTCCATAACCTTTTTCGTCCCCAGTGATGATGCGCTTCAAAAACAGATCATTTCCGTGACGTTTGAAAAGCGAATTGCAGACGTCAATGCGGCGACACAGATTTATCTCTGTGAGAACATGGGGAACACATACATCGAGCTTCGAGGATAATCCCAAGCATTTCTAGTGGTCATAAACTGTTGAACTTGATAAATTTAACCTCAGTCGGATCTCACGTGTTGTTATTCGCCGGTTCGCATCAACTAATGCCTTTATCGCGTCTTTATCAGCTTCAACCGGCCTTACCGAACGTGGTGCATCTTCGACCTCAAAATTGCCAGATCCAAATTTAGCGAACCAGTTCTGGCACTGGCGTACTGTCAACACACCTTCTCCATACACATCGGTCAATTTCTTTCTGGCTTGAACAGCATTTTTACCCTTTCTGTAGTAAAAGTAAGATATGTCGAAAATTCTGCGTATCGCTCTCCATATTTAAAAGGGCACCAACCAAAAACTACTGCGTAGAATTAATTGGAATTTTTCACACACAAGCCTTGTTATATGAGCTCTCAAAGCATATAAAAATTTCACGACTTAAATGTGAAGTTGGGTGCAAAAAAATACAATTAAATCATCTGTCAGGAAAAAACGAAATTACTTTCCGAACAACCCAATAGAATGGAAAATCATTCGTTGTGTCCCTGTAGAGCCATGGATATTGCGTTGGACTTCTAAGTCGAAGGTCGTGGGTTCAAATTGTCCTTGGAATGACCTAATTTTGGAGAGTGGGATTTCTTTTTTACTATACTATTTTATTAGAATAATTAAAGTTAATTGATAAATAAATAGCAACAAAAATGGTCCAACACCTTTTATAGAGAGGGAAATGACTTTCTATTCTGTCACTTAATAGCGTGATTCTGTCATATATATATTCATTGTAATTATTTAATAAAAAGTAACTAAAATAAAATTTTTCTTTGTCGACCTAAGCAAAAGTTGACTTAGTAACATTTTTTTTTATTTTACTTGTTCGTAAAAAAAAATAACATTCAAATACTTTCCAGACATATCTTTACTTATATTTAAACGCTTTTTACCTGCAACTAAATCACAGAAATCCAGTCCCATGAAAAGGAGTTTGACATTAATTTTAAAAAAGAGGTTAAATCTTTAAAAATTATCTTTTGAATCTCCCTTTCATATGCAGAATGTGTACGGTATCACCAATAACTGCTTTTCATTTCATCTGGAATAGAATGAATGTACCCGATAAAGAATAACACAATGAATAAAAGTGTCTGTCATCAAATAGATTAATATCTGTCGGTGACAAAAGCCATTCGGAAGCGAAGAGGTGACTCGTGAAGGTCAATTTGCATGACTTGTTTGTTATCGGAAAAGGAAAGGTTTTGCATTATATATTTGTATTTTCAAGTAAGAAAGGAATATTTTTCATTGTTTTCTTATTTCTTTGTGTGCCGTATCCGTTCGTAACAAAAGATTCCTTCTTTCGAAAATAAAGCATTTCAAGGGCATAAAGACAGAAATGTCAGTGTTCATTTCAAGAAATCGTTATCTTTGTCATTTAGAAGCTTGTCTTATTTGCTTTCATTTTTTTAAAAAGAAGAATGATAATAAATGAATCTAGTTTTAAACTATTGTGTATTAGAATACTGTAATGGGGGTTTCCTTTTTTAACTTGTACTTTGTTGAGAATTGTGCATTTAACGCTTCAATGTTATTTCTGTATGTGTATGTAAATATCTAATTCCTTCAAACACTCTCAAATGCGCATTCGGAAGAATTATGAGTAATTCAAAGGGCTTTATCATTTCAATGGCAGCGAATGGCATTTTAACGAAAATAAACTAACTTCTTACTTTTTTAAACCTTAAACATTTTTCCCCATTTTAAAATTGTTAAATAATGTATTTAATTAGAACCTTATCCGAATATCAGAATAGAATGCACGCCAACCGCAAGTGTGTAAACTGGAACACTTAGAGGGAAGGCGGGAACATCCTATTAATTGGATTCAATGATAAACATTCGGGGGTTTACTCTGTTATTATTTAAGTCTATTGTGTCGTGTGACAATATATTGTTATCTTTTCCACCACTCTACTTTATGTTATTCAGTAAGTATATTTTTGTCCAAAATAAAATGTTTTTGAGCAAATAAAAATAATTTCCTGGATATTGACAAATAAATGTATGAGAATATTTCTATTCTTATTCCAATTCTCCGAACAAACACAACATATTATTTCGTATTTTTCTTACGAGTCTCATCCACTTAATGTATAAGCAAACTAAAATAAACAGTTGCATACTAATGTTTACTCTTAGCAGTTCAATAAGAGTTCAGGATTCTCGAAGTAAATTTATCTTAATTTTTCTCGTTCAATCTCTTGGAAATTATTGACTAGGGATTAAATTGAAAAAAATAAATAAATAAATAAAAAACCGTGGAAAGCCACGCAATAGAAATGAAACTTCTTTTGCGATTTTGGCCGTAAATGTTGGAATAGATCTGCTTATATTAAACTGCTGGTGGAACTTATTTTAATCAAACAAAATTTGAATATCATTTATTGTATATATATATATGAGAATAATATTTTTATTCAACTTTCTGCATCATCATTTTTCAAGAAAGACGCAATAGGTATGTGGTAACTAAATTAGGATGTAAAAATCCTCGACTGTAGTCAATCAAGAAAACGTGAGAAAACAACATCAATCATGGTTCTGTATCTTGTTCCTTCTATAGAATTAGTGTTTATTGTCAAATTCGATGTCCGTTTCAAGAATTCAATGAGTGGCTTTGCTTCTTCTGAAGCAAAACTAACATTAAAGTCTTCAGTTAAGATAATTGGCTTTTAGTCATTATCGGATTCAATTATTTCAGCAGCCTCTGGTGTGTACAACATTAAAACTTTATGGATGAAGGTGATAACAGTTGCAACAGGACTACATGGTGATATATTGACTTTCGACTGAACTAGCTACTTGTTTTCCTTTTTTTTTTACGAAATTCTTTTTCTATTTTTGAATTTGTTCTAGGCATTCTGACTAGAATTAATTATAATCGGACGTAAATGAAAATTAATAATATAAACTTAATGCATCACTCACAGAATTCACTGTTTTAGTTTACATGACGTTATCAGTAGTGATTCTGGCACGAACGTTAGTGACATATAAGAGCCATATAATGGTAATATTTTGGGTGCGTTTTGTCGTTGAAAACGGCACGTTTATTATATAAAAACTACGAAAATACGCTCCGCAAGTTCGTTACGGGTTGCAAGAGTATCCAATCAATACTTCTGATGCAATTCCCTCTTGGCAATCATTCAAACTTTTTCACAGATATGAAACAAATCACGTGTTGTGTCCCTCACTCTCTTACTTCCGTTCGCTTTTTCACCCTAACGCAAAACTGGGTAAATTTCGGATTCACCTTCGTGCTTAAAGAAGTTTCACTTCACTTATATGATGGTGCATGAGGGTGGAATACTGGTGCAATTATGCACTCCTGCACGTGATTGGCTGAATATGGCATATCCTGGCAGCTGGATCAAAAGGAAAGTTCTACTGTCTCCTGTTTGAGTTCTACTGCCGCCATGATTACACCACTAATAAAAAAATATGGATGTTTATGTTGTTAAAATATGTTGGATTTTTTTCCTACACGGTCATCTCATGGAATTGCTGTATCGAGACATAGTGAAACTACAAACAAGAAATGCCCCTCTGAATAGCCTGATTTAGAATTAAATACCTTCCGCTAGCCAACAAGCAGAAGTCCAACCTATACGGCTCTGGAAAATTAAATTGTTATGATCAGAAAATGATTTGAATATAATACTGTATTCCACCCTTATACTATTGTATTTTTCCTTTGCCTTTTGCCTTTATATGCTTTTCTTGCTCTTTGCTATCAAACATAAATTTAATTTTATAAGCTTCCGAAGTCTATATCATAAAAAGACGATTGTTACAGATAAAAAAAAATAAGATTAAATGCCAACACGCGATTGAAGCTATTGATCCACGTAAGAATACAATATATATATATATATATATATATATATATATATATATATATATATATATATATATATATATATATATATATAATACCTAACTTATGCGAACCCATAGTTACGTGATTCTCGTCGATTTTTTTTGCTACACAACTTGATTACTTGATGAAGTTAAGCATGTGATTGATGAAGTTTATGATGTTGCCAGGCAAATAAATTTAGAAGTGGATAGTGATGACGCTAAAGAATTGCTGGAATCCCATCATCAGAGCTCATAGAAATACTTGAGCAAGAGCAAGGAATTGAAGAACTTGAGGGCTTAGACATAGTTCAATGAGGTGGCCGCGGTAGCCTAGTGGTCAAAGTATCGGATCGTGGCTAGCATGGTACAAGCTCGGGCTCAGTACCACTAAAGGGGAGCGTGTAGGGAAGTGATACACGTTAAATTTTTCAGGAGCTCAAACGTCCTCCCGTTGGAGTGGTGTGGTGGTTAGGAGAAGGGGTGTGTCAGCTTGAAGGTCGTCCTCGTCACTTGACCAAGGTTCAATATTACGTGGCCCATCACCAAAAGTCCTTGTGTAGCTGAACAATGTGACGTTAACATTCACTCACTCACTCACTCACCCAGTTCAATCAGAAGATCGAATGACAGTTTGGAGTTAGAGAAAAGGCTGCAGTTGAATTGAAAAAGGGTTACAATTTTTTTAAAAAAATATATAGACTTCAATAAAGAATGTGTATATTTATTTTAACAAAACAAGGTACAAAAAATAATCAGCATTCAATGGAAAAGTTTTGCTAGAGAAAAAAAAATCATTGAACGGGCAGACTAATTTGTGAGATTTTATGTTACCCACTACACCGAAATAACTTTGTTTCGCGATTGTGTGTATGTATGTTATATAAGAATTTATTAAACATTTTTTTCTACAAAATTATTATTTTATTTCGTCTCTGGCTCCGAATAAAAATATATTATATGTTTTGAAGTGTGAAATTTTACCCCGGCTTACGTGGTTATTATTTAGTCCCAACTATCACGTAAGTTCGGGGAATTGTTTATTGTTACGTTAATTTGGATCTTAGGATTTTATACAAATAAGTCGCAAAGAGCAAGACAGCTCTTTAAGAGGGATGTAAATTTATTCTAGAGAAAACGATCTTTGAAATACAGGACACACGGTGAATTTCGCAGAATAAGCATCAGAAGGACTTCCCACTTTCTACAGCGCTCATACACAATATCAGTGTCTAAAATACAAGTTGGCTGGATAATTCATAAGCACCTCTCGTCTTACTCAACAGCCAATCGCATCTTCGTGGTCAAAGCAAGACTAGCAATCAATTATCAAAACAATACTAACTCATCGCTAGTCAAAACATGATTAACTCAGTTTCGGCGAGCGCCTCCTTATTAATAGACCTCGGGGATCCTGCGATTAAGATCCGCTTGCGTGAAATTAGTGCACTTCTCCACTAATTTTTACAATAATCCATAGGGTCCCAAAATCGCCAAAAATGGTCACCAGCATAGTCTCCAATTCACCAAAATAGTCACCAAAATAGTCAAATTGTCCGCCAACCAACCAACCTAGTAACCAACTTGGTTGCCAAAAATGATGCCAACTTGGCTGTATCGTCAAATTCCCATTGAATCAAATACAATTGAATCATAACAAAATTCTACTTAGCTTTGAGTGAGGGAGTCTGGTAAAAAGGAGTGAAACATGGTCGCCACCCGGAGTCCTGCGGAGTTCAGCTCAAGGCCTGGACTGATTCTAGCTCTGAGTCTCAAGTGTGAATGTGTGAGAGAGTGAAAATCGGGGTGCATCCCGTTTTTATTTGGCGCCTTTTTTCTCGAATATCCTAGAGCGGATTCTTTACCTCGTCCGCTTAATTTCTTTTGATTGGTCCGGAGTCGGCGCAAGATTACCGCACAACGGTCAATGACATTTTAAGCGCGGGAAAGTCCCCCGACGCACCCCAAATATTTATGGGTCCAATGAACCTTGCGGGCGTGAGAACGTATGCATTCGTTTACAGAGGTGGGGCAAAACAACACATTCCTTCCACAAAATTCCGTTTCCTGTAAACAGGGCAAATGTAAAAACTGCAATTGTAACTTTGGGGACCGGCGACCTCCCATCACTCCTCCCCTCTCTCAAATGCAAAGCACACAGAAAACAATATCAATCAATGCTAGAAGAGAGTTCATTGTTCATTTATGTTTATGTCGTCACACCGCCAAAGAAGTCTGCGGCTCGTCCGTGACGCCTGTAGAGTCCGGCTTCCTTGATGCATCGACAATGTCCTGGCTGTTGGTTGGACCGGTGATTCCACATCTCCCAAGAAATCTGCTAAACTGTAAAATAAAAACTTTGTCTCCCAGGGAAACCGTATTAGTCATGAACCACAATTATCTTGTAAAGAAAAAAAACTTGGCCCTATGTGACCTCCGTCGCAGACTCCAAGCACCAACCTTCCACTCCCTTCACCTCTCATAACTTAAAATAAAAATTTAAAAAAATTATAAGCAATTTCCCGAGTTGCTTCCCAATTCCGTTAGCGGTAAGAGGAAAAACAAATTAACTATCAACAACTACAATTACGTTCATGTAAAAAAAAATTGCTGAATGGGTCACCCAAACAATTAACAAAGACATCAAACAAAAAATGACAAATAGAAATAATTGAATAATCACAAAGAATCGTGTGCCATTAAATAATAAAAAAATTTTAAGAGTAACACATAAAAAATTCAAAATTCGCGTATCTATATGATGCGGAGCTAGTTTAAACTTAATTGTTTAACCCATTCCATGTACCCAATTTCAATTACCCAGGTTCTACTAACACTTCGCATCATAGCTTATGTTAAAAATTAAACACTAAATCTCTAAAGACAATAAACAGTACACTAAATTAAAAGGCCGTTCTTTAAATAACAGTTAATTTATTGTTTTTGAATAATATGATTAAGTTTGAGTTAATGTACTATTGCATCATAACAAAATTCTACTTAGCTTTGAGTGAGGGAGTCTGGTAAAAAGGAGTGAAACATGGTCGCCACCCGGAGTCCCGCGGAGTCCAGTTCAAGGCCTGGACTGATTCTAGCTCTGAGTCTCAAGTGTGAATGTGTGAGAGAGTGAAAATAGGGGTGCATTCCGTATTTATTTGGCGCCTGTTTTCTCGAATATCCTAGAGCGGATTCTTTACCTCGTCCGCTTAATTTCTTTTGATTGGTCCGGAGTCGGCGCAAGATTACCGCACAACGGTCAATGACGTTTTAAGCGCGGGAAAGTCCTCCGACGCACCCCAATTATTTATGGGTCCAATGAACCTTGCGGGCGTGAGAACGTATGCATTCGTTTACAGAGGTGGGGCAAAACAACACATTCCTTCCACAAAATTCCGTTTCCTGTAAACAGGGCAAATGTAAAAACTGCAGTTGTAACTTTGGGGACCGGCGACCTCCCATCACTACATTACACATCCAAATACAAATTATTTACACTATTTTTACACAAAATTCGTAACACTATTGATGTTTTGCACAATGTTTATTCATGCAAAACTAAAAGTCATGAGTATACCCTATTCGCTCAATTTGTTCAAGACAACAGTTATTCGTAATAAAAAGCTATTCACTCGTTTCCAATGCAAAATTTCTTGAATATGTAACATCATTTGAACCTGGGAGAGGTAGCACAGGGCACAAAGCCCCCAGGCTCACGAAATCATTATTACTGGAGAAACTGCTTGTTTGTTACCAATGACCTAGTTAGTATTCTCCTATATGACAAACTTCGTGGGAACTAAAATGTATTTGCCGTGTATCTCCCTCTTTTTTTGGGAGCAAACGTTTTTTACAATCTTAAGACACTTGGGATGACTGAGTTCCTCGCGTGACCACTTTTGTTTCGAAATACTTTCTTTGAACATGTTACATCTTTTCCCCGTTAACGAGTAAGTGTTTTGATTGTTGTGTTTAGGGATTGCAATACTGGTATATCGGGATACCGAATTCAGGTATTTTGAGCCATTTGTAAAATTATTTTAAGGGGTCACAGGGGTGTTAAATTTCTCTAGGGGTCTGAAAATATAAACAATTTTTGAACAGGTAGAATTTCTTTAAATTTAAGTTAAATAATTCGAATCTTTTACATATTACTTATAAAGGAATGGGGCTTCAGAAAAGTATAAAATGTTTAAAATATAATAATAATTTAAAAAAATTTTAAGCATATGAAAAGAAGAAATTTTTTGTAAGATATATTTATTAAGTTTTACGTCGCGAATGCTATTTTCTAAAAAAGTAGGTTTAATTAATAGCTATATGTTGATTTATAAAAACAAATGTATTATTAATACTTTATAGCTACTTTTATATAAATAGAATATAATAACTTACATATTTTAATAAATAAATAAAATACATTTTTAAGAAATATTTAAAAAATTGCAATATTTTACAAATATTTTGAAATACAAAAGATATATAATACTAAAATTAGGTAGGGTTTAAAGAGTATGATGCATTGTATAATTCTATAAAGTTTTATACATTAGAGGCTAATATTTTAGAAAATAGCGCGCGCGAAGCAAAAAATACTTAATATTTATTATAGAATTTTATATGCTTATGACTTTTAAAAGTATTATTATATTTTAAACATTTTATACTTTTCTGAAGTCCCATTCTATTTTAAATAATATGTAAAAGATTCGAATCATTTAATTTAAATTTAAAAGAATTATACCCGTTTGAAAATCGTTTATATTTTTAGACCAATAGAGAAATTTAACACCCCTGAGACCCCATACCGGTATTCACAAGTTTAAATACCGTTTTTCCGGTATATACTAGAAATTTTTTAAATTGTCTCTATTATATGTTCAGAGATAGCTAGCATAGCAAAATTGTATACTTTTTTGTTTTCATGTCTCTTTAATGGCCGAAATTAATTAGACTGTGAATATAATGTTGCATCGTTCAATCAACAGGAGTGATGAAATACTCGTATGATGACTAAATGTGAATCGTTCAAGGAGGCGGGCCAAAACTATTCTATTACAGCTCAAAGCGATACTGCATACACGCAAGATTCGTGGCCTGATAATCGTATCTGTGAAAACAAAGTTGCAGTTGTGAAGGAAGTGGGTAATATATTTAGATATTTTTTAAATTGGTGGGTTTGTTATTTAAAGTTCGATATAATTTGCCTATCATACTTTAGGGTCTAAATTATTTTTCAGATCCATATGTATATACTCATAAATAATAACTCATAATAATGAATTAGAATAACTTTAAAGAACATAAAAAATCAGTTGATATTACTTCGGTTTGGTTTCCTTATTTATATGAAGAAAATAATATGGTGTCTCAATGTATAAAAAAATCTTCAAGAGTTATTGAAGTGAATGGAGGAAGTACAAGTGGACTCCATCCACTGTTATAATTATTTTTTTATTATTATTTTAGAAACAAATGTGTTCAGTGGCATATAATGGAGAATATTAGCGCCCCCTGCAAACGCAGGTTTTTGAGCTCCAAGCCCAAATATGTACTTAGAGTCAATAAGTTTTGGGTCCCCTAGAGTCCTTGGGCACCCGGCAATGCGGGGCTACGAGGTGTACCTTACACCACTCAGCTTGTGTTTTATTTATTTTTCTAAATTTTCTACTACCGGTATTAAAACCGGAATCCCGGAATTAAAATCTAAAAAATATCGAACACCGGTATTGAAATTTGGTTCGATATTGCAATTCTAGTTGTGTCGCACGACCCGTTTTGGCTTTTAAATGCATGTTAAAAGGATATGAAAAGATATAGGCGTCTGCGGTTTCTATTGGGTGAAGTTGAAACTTCATAAAAAGAAATTTATCAAGCTGAGGAAGGGTTTTATAAATTAATCGATATTAATTAAGATAGGCTAAAGTAAATTTGAGAAAAGAAATGAACATAAGGCCTGTGGTTTGAAAGTAAGATTTTCAAATGATAAATTAACAATTCCATTAAAAATATAAGAAACTACAAGTGTACCACAAGACACACTACGCAGCCTGTCAAAGAGACACAAGGAAGTAAAAGCTCAACATGCAATTTGTCGATCATTGAAGGACAAAAAAAGCTACAATAGAGAAAAAGCTGATATTTTTGCATGGAAACAAGTTATGTTAGTGAAAAACGTCTTTGAATTGTACCCTTAATTAAAGTCACGCACATTTGAAACAAATTACCAAAAATAATCTCAAATTATCAAAAAACAAGTATATATATATGTAAGTTTTTTAAAAGTCATTTCCTACTTAGGTCAACAAAGAAAATTTTTATTTTAGTTATTTTTTTATTAAATACTCACAACTAATAAAATTATGTACATACATATGACAGAATCACACTATTAAGTGGCAAAATGAAAAGTGATTTTCCATTTTACTTTCTATATAGGATGTTGGACTATAATTTTTGTCTCTGTTACTATTTATCCATTTATTAATCATATTCTCATAAATTAGGTCATCCCAGGTAGGTTTCAAACCCACGAACTTTGGATAAGTAATCTAACGCATTATCCATTGCGCTACAGGGACGAGTCGAGCAATTTTCTTTTTTTATATATAGGTTTTGGACTCTTATTTTTGTTTGTTACTATTTAATCATTCATTAAGTTTAACTAATGAGTTAATATTTGAAAAAAATTGTATTAAGATCAAGTGTCATCCACTACAAGTTGTAAGCGACTTCCCCCTGAAGTCGTTTCCTCTTTATCTTGTCTATATAAAGCTGTGGAAGGGAACGATGCATGACCAAGGCTTTCCATGATAAATCTAATTTATTATTCTCCAACTGTAATGTTTCACAACAAAATAATCTACAAAAGGAATCCCTAGGAGTGATATAAGGGAAAAAACTACATTAAGTGAATAAGCGTAAGTAATCAGATTAGTTTAGCTTTAATTAATCCTAACCTATTAATTCTTGATCCACTAATTGAGTCTTGTAGCCAAAATCCATCCTTTAGTCAAGATGCGTTAATTCTAATTCTCACCTTAGTAACGCCGCATTCAGATGCTCCGCTCCTTCTGACCTACGATTTTTAAACTCTAACCATATGTACTCTAACTAGTTTGCATCACAGGATTTCTTCTTGAGAGTAATGGCTGTGAAATAAACGCGAATGCCAGCCCAAAGATTCCCCTAGAGGATTAGTTGGTGAAGGTCACGTAAGGACCCCTCAAAAAAGTTTAAAAAAGTGTATTTCCACTTGAGGGGATGAATAAAAAGTATTTTATTAACGATTGAAAATTTGAACAAGATATATATATATATATATATATATATATATATATATATATATATATATATATATATATATATATATATATATATATATATATATAGGGAGGAGAGTGTGAACTAATAGTAGGAATTTAAAAAAAAAGTTTTAAAGTAGGTAACTATACTTTCTCTTTATTAAGTTATTTACAGGGATTATGATTTTTATCGTGTACAATATTAAAATAATTATAATAAAATGATTGAAGTGGGGGGGTGAAATATTACGTCAACCCGCGTGAGCCCTAATATTAGTATAATGTGCTCGACTTTTCCACCGTTAAATAATTTCTAAGAGTTTTTTTTTAAATAGATATCTTAAGAAAATTATTTTATTGAAATCCAATCCTTAATATAATCTACCGTAACTCTACTTAAACTGAATGTTAAATTCGCCAAGCCATACCAGAAATAAGATCGTTATAATTAAATATTTTCTAAGTCGCTCTGATCAGGAATATCGGGTAGAGACGGTCTCACACATAAGGGATTACCTTCAATTAGTGCTCTTCTCAGAGAAACTGTTCGAAATCTTTTAATCCTTCGGAAACTAAATCCTTCTTCATTGATAGACTAAACTCCAGAATTACTACGCAAAAGCTAACAAAATGGATCTAATTACACATGATTTGCTCTCTTAGAAGTTTCTAGGTCAGGCTTTTGATTGTTTAGCCGTATAATTAATAAACACATGAATTTACTTAGTAAGTGAAGTTGAGACTGAAAACGTTACTACGATCGAAATGAAAAAAAAACGATAAGATTCAATTAAAGGGAAAAACAGTATGATCTAAAAATTGAAATTTTCGGTCGAAATTTTCGGCACAATAAAATAAAAAGCTAAAGGAACTAGGACGTCATATACGTTCAAAAAATAGAGTTTTTAATTTCAGTATTAAAAATAGTGAGTATTTTACTGATTCTAAAAATGTATAGCATTTATATGTTCGTTGATAAAATAACCTTAAAATGTGAAAAATTAATTGACAAAAATGTAAGCAAACGCTTACAAACATTTAGTTGTTTCTCTTTTTCTCGAAAGCATATTTTTTTTGCTTTTAGATACAATTTCAAAAAAAAAATATTGCACTATTCGAAATTTGTTGTATTTCTATGCAGGATAGGTACCTGAGCATATAGTGAACCTTTTTTTTTGGGTCAAAGCAGTGCATAATTTTTAAAAAAAATAGTTTAGTGTAATAGAGTGAAATAAATAGAAATTTTCAAATTTATATATACAAGGTTTTATAATTTTTTTAAAGAAACTTTCTTAATATTTTAATAAAAAATAGGTTCACTATATATATATATATATATATATATATATATATATATATATATATATATATATATATATATATTGTGTATTATTTTATATATATGTGCACAAAATATTTAATACATTTAAAAGATACTTTTTTAAAAAATGGTATCCAAACATAGGGGTGTATTATGAAACTTCAAAAACTATGTCCAACTTAAATTTTAAAAAAAAATATGTTTTGTATTTCTACAGAATGATTAAAATAACTTTATTCAGATCACAAAAAAATCAAAGCTTTATTGGAATGTTTTAAAGATATATGTCCCGTTAGCAAAGAGTCTTATTTTTATCATTTTACTTTTAGGGGCATGTCAGGACATGCTCCTGCTACCCTTAAATTATTCTTTATGTATTTTTCTATAATATCACGAAATTTAAAAACTCTAAATTAAAAAAAATACTGAGTTATGAAACTTTTATGTTCATTTTATTTATGTAACCATTGGTAAACTACCCCCCCCTTAAAGTAATTTATATCAGAAAGAAATAACTATTTTATCTTCATAAAAATTCCATGACTTTTTCCATTCAGCCAACTCCTTTGATATTTTCTATTAATACTTGTACAGTTGGGTTGCACTTTTAAATCAAAGCAATACTTATTTTTTTAAAAAGTAGTAGAAGATTAGAGATTTCATACATTTTTAAAGGAATTTTTAATGAGGAATCATAAAAATCAGATATCAATCATGTTATCCCAAGTTTATGCTATGTTTTTATTATACATAGCTTAATAAACTTGCGAATGAAATTTTGTGCTTTTAAGTTAATTATTGCAGGAAAAATAGCGTTTTAAAATCATGGATTTTACATTTTTTCATTAAAAAATTAAATGGGTAGCTTTTTGCGGTATTTCGAGTTTAAAAACTGTTTTATATCATAAATATACAAAAGGAGTATCCAAAAAAATTTGTGAAAATCATTTAATTAAAGAGAATAAAGCGTACAACTTTTCATTAACATAGTTGCTCCCGCGTAACTAAATAATTTAACACATATTGCAGAAATTACCAATAAGTATAGTGAAAAAAATTGAAGTACTTTATCTAAACATTTGTCAATATTGTTTTAAGTCTGAAAAAACTGTGTAGTCCGGGATCCAACACGTTATCTTGATTTTGTCTTTTGATCATATATTTTAGAAGCAAAATAACTCAAAATTTACCTTCAAATATCTTAATCAAAATATCCTATTTAAAAGAGACAAAAATTTTAAATACAGAGAAAATCATTTAATACAAAACTGAGGAGATATTTTATCGTCTTATAGGAATTTGATGCTAAAGAATGTTGCACAAAAAAAACTTATATGTTTAACAAAATTAAGTTTATTAAAGTACATTTCATTTACATAGTAATGTATATATTAATACATTTAAAAATGAATAAAACAAGAACATTTACTAGAACTTAATGAAGTTTAATACAAAATTTAGCAATACCAAAATCTTTACAGATTTCCATTTTCCCCTTCTTTTTTGATCTCTCTCTCTCTCTCAACAGCCTTAACAATCTCCACCTTCATTTTATGCGAATATAAGTTTACCTTCCCCGTGAGCTTCTTGCCATTGTGTTCGCAAAAAAAATCTTCAAAAATATGACAGAAGATGAAAAAAAAAAAAACGCTAACCAAAATCACTGAATTTTACGCACATTGCGATATACTCGTCACTGAATTCCAAGGCCAACTCATGAGATTTTTTTCGTGCGTGACGTTTGTAGATGTGGAAGGTAAAAATACCTTAGATAAACAAAATTGCCTCATATTACAGGTTATTCCTAGGGCATTTCAAGGGAAGAGAGCCTTATTTCAGCAAAATACGTGAAACCACTTCTTTTCACCTTGCATTATTCTTAAATCTCGCCAGGACGGCTGGTGTTTCCCGTATATTATTCATTCCCAGAAGGGAAATCTCGTTTTAAGAGAAAATAAATGCATGAAAATGCATTGTAGTTTGGCGGGACCGTTGTATTATTTTGTGTTAACCGATATTTTGTCTTAGACGTTTTCACGTTAAACGTATTCCACTGTATTGAAAATTGAAATTCGTAATATCTATAAGTCTTCCATGTTTGATACTGCATTTTTGGAAGAGAAAACAACCATTAACAATTAATTACCTGCTTAAAATAATTTTGTCTTGAATGCCAAAACTTCTGTCAGCTTTAGAGAACATTCTGATTTAAAACCTCATTGTGCAAGCAAATTATCATTAATCTTCTTAATCACCTCCATGTATTTAAAGTACTAGATTAAATTTTCTATCTCTTTCATTATTGATATTTTGTAACAACTTACCGATGTAGATATTGATCACAAAAATAATTATAAATCCTATCAGCAATTAACGACATTTTAACTATTAATACATCTTGACCATTAATCATTCGATGCTGATATCATACGATACACATTAATTGTTAGAGTGTAGAGCAGAATAAAAGATTTTACTGGAAATCTGGAAATGCGAGCTTTTATTTTTGTAGCTGTTTGGTCGAATGGTGCCTAACTGAGCCTTATCTGATCTTTGTTTCTATAAGCGTAACATCAATTTAAAATTGTAGCAGTATACTTCCTTAAAATTATTGTGCTTTTCAGAGGTATTATGGAAGTTTACATGCGATTAATTAAATTTCCGAAGGAATTTTCATTGACAAAACTTTTGTATATTTACTTTGATAGATTTTTAACTTTACTTTTTTAAATCATTTTTGGAAAATAAGCTATTAATATTTTAAAAAAATAATTTTAGCTATATTTTAATTTGAGAAATTGCTTTTGTTTAGTAGATATGTAATATTCAATTGTGTGTTCGTTTGTGAAAAAGTGCTACGGAGACTTACGAAGTTTTTAAGTGAGTGTAAGACTGTGATACATTACCGTGATCACAAGATTTTCAGTGGCATCGAAGCTTCAGAGAAGGCAATGAAGGTGTCGAAGACGGCAAATGTTCTAAGCGTCCGAAGACTTACCGTTCCTCTGAAAACATCGAATAGGTTTCTGCGAAGGTAAGTAAGAACAGACGTTACAGAATAGCAGAATAAGTTGGGATATCCTTAGCCATATGTTAATGGGTACCGACTAATGATCTTAAAATGCGTAGGGTATGTAAACCCATCGTTCCCTGCATGTTAAACGAAGACCAATCTGCAGATGAAGTTAAAAGTGCATCGCAGACTGAATTAAAGGACATGGCTAAAAATGGATTCCAGAAATGTGTTGATGACTTTAACAATCGATGGCGAAACTGTGTTGTTGCTCAAGGGTCTTATTTTGAAGGAAGATGCATTTTAGCAGTTTAATTGGTAGTAAATTTTAATTTAAAGACTTAGTCCAGGAGGTTTTCTCTGATATGCTATTTAGCCACTCGACAGCATCCAGTTAAAAAAAGTTTTTGAAGTGTGTTATCGTTTTAAATATTCAAGGATTGAATGCTTTAAGATCCATCAAAACAACGCAAGAGTGTATGTTACGTACATTATATGGTAAAATAATAATCGTTTATAAATAATCAGAATATTTTAAAGATACTGAAACTGAATGTACCCTTTTTGAAGTCGATATAATGTTAATTTGCTGCCTCGTTCTTTCGTTTCTTACATCTGATGTAAATTACAAATGTAAATCTGTTTTTTGAGTAAAATTTTATGCGTTTATGAATAAATCAAATAGTGAATTAACCTTCCATTTACATCAAATGTAGCCTATTGATTCTGTAATTTTAATTTTATTATTTGTTTCTTGTAATTTTGTTTTTTTTTATAAATAATCGGAATATTTTGAAGATACTGAAACTGAATGTACCCTTTTTAAAAGTTATCACAATTGTATTTAATATTAGAACTCTAACGAAGAGAGAGAGAGAGAGAGAGATAGAATGAATATTAAGGTATCTGACTACCCTAAAATCGAGAATTTTCCTGAAAATTCATAATTTGTTTTGATGATTACATTATTTACTTTATAAAAATACAAAGTTTATTATTTTCCATTCACTAGAAGAAAAGCTTCAAGTGTTTTAGTAAAGGCAGATGCCAGTACTTTTAACAAAATGTCATACTTTAAAATGTTTTGCATGAAATGTTTTTTCTTGAAAATATTAAAGCGAGAAAAATGTTAAACGTTTTTTTTTGTATTCACATATTTGTTAAACATATATGGTGTAAAAATTTAGTACAAATTCCATTCAGAAATTCAAAATTTCTTTCACATTCCGGTTGCTTGCAGTTTTTGATGTGCAATAAAAATATAGCTACATTCAAACACGAAACTAGAAAGCGAGAAAAGAAAAAACAATAAAAAGAGAAAGAAAATTCAGAATATAAGGGCTGAAAACAAAGAAAGACATATTTTGAGGAATAAAAACGTTGCCAAACCTATAAAAAAGACATGCAGGTACGAAAAATATCCAGTTTGATTTCTTTTTTTCACTCTTTTTTCCCATTCTGCGACATTTTTCTCGAAACTTCAGTTCAAAACTATATTGAAATGTCGGAAAAGACAAGATTTTCTTAGATGTATATGAAAAGTGACAACGAAAAAAATTGTGTACACACATTTTTACAGAGAAGATAAACACTCGTCAATTCAGTTTTAAAAGACGTTTGTTTACGAAATATTTTTACATAATAAGATAATTGTTTAGTAGCTTCTACATGTCATCACTTTGGTAAAGACAAATAATAAATATTTGTTCATATTAAGGAATGTAAATACCATAAAAGTGTGGGTTTTTTTCAAAAATAGACACTTTTTGTATGATTATATTATATAGACCTTCTTATGAGCTTCGTAAAAATATCAAGGTTTTTATTTTCCATTCCCTAGAATAAAAACTGCAAGTGTTTTACTAAAAGCAGATGCCAAAATTTTAAATGAGATGCCAAACTTTAAAATGCATTTTACTCGAAATGTGTTTTTTCCGAAAAATTCAAACGGGGACGGCGATTGCTCAAAATGTTTTAAGAAAAATAAACTGATATTTTTTGTGTATATTTTGTGTAATAGTAAAAGTGTTTTAACGTCCAGATTCGTGAATTACTGTTCTATTACAAGATTTACAGTACTTTATGTGAATATCATCACTTGTTTTTTAAAGTAATTTCATAAAATAACTAAGGTAAAGAGCTTTAGTTTTTGTAAAAGTTAAAGTATCTCTTATCCTGAAGGTCATTTAAAAAGTGAATAGCAACGCAACACATCAAAATTGAATAATTAAAAATTTGTTTATAAACTTTTTGTACTGAATGGTCCCATTAATGCAATTTTTGTAAATTTCACCAGTTTTTTTCCAATTTTAGTACTCATAATTTCTTTTTTTCTTCTTATTTTTAACATATTTTTCATAAAAAACGTACTAAAAAAAATCTAAAAACCACAAAATAAATAAATAAATCTCAATTTTTTTTAAAGAAAAAGTTGTCGCAAGTAGTCGGATGCCTTAACGTCACGCTACTTTCTATTTTTTGGAGTTCTTAACCAATTTTAAGTAACGAGGATGTCACATGAGTTGGAACATCCTCCTCATACTTCCACACCACAACAACATGAGGACGTTTGAGCTTTGAACAATTTAAATTGCATCGCCGTCCTACATGGTGGTAGTTCAACGATACTAGGCTCGAACTCATGACACGCTGGCTACAAACCATTACTTTGACAAAGAGTCCTTACCGTGGCTTCTCGAAGAGAGAGAGCCTGAATATGAATAAAATACTTATAACCTTAACAAATTGAAAACTAGTTTTAATATCATGGCAAGAAGTAACATTGCATGAAAATATTAGGTTAGTAATATTAGTAAGTATTTTAAATTTACAATATCGGGGTAATTATAGTATATAAATAAATAAAACAGAAAAAAATTGCTTGTATTGAAATATACTTACATGTGTTACTTCTACATTAAAAATAAATAAACCATTATCATTTAGCGAAGTAGTACATGAACTACTCAACAAGATTAAATGTGAAACAATGTTTTGAATTTGCTGTTCTATTAATAAAAAAAATATTTCATTGGTGTAAATTACGGCTTAGTTTCTTTCTTGGTGCCGAAAAATTAAATTAAAACGTAACTTAAATATGTAAAAACATGACTAATATATAATCAAAAACTATATTGAAATAGTTAAATTAAGTATTCTTAAAAGTCTTTGATGTTTAATATTAGATAAAATATCGTACAATCGTGAATAATTACTCTGAAGCTTAATTTAAATCTCTTTAACCATCTTGCAACTAAACTGTTCTATTGAAATAAATTTCGAATTACTCCAACTGAAAAGTTCAGTGGTAAATGATCCATTTTAAGTACGCTTAAGTAATATTAATCTAAGGAATATATTCTTTAAAATCCTTTAATCTTTTCCAAATTGAAAACTTTATGTAATTGGCAGCCCCCATTTTCCAAGTTCGGTAAATAGTCTCTCACGACTTGTAATTCTGTTTATGCAGAAACGAATAAGATGATGTCTTGTATAGAAAATAATGAGATATTAAGTGTGATGCAGATATATTCAATTTAATAAGGTAAACTGCAATGGACGACTGAAATTGTGTATGAAATTGTTAACAATCGTAATATGATATTAATATTTATTTAACTCGAATAGTATTTGATTTTAAATCGGCGTTTCTCAAACTGTGGGACGTGATAATTCTACGAGGACAGCGCGAGCATATCGAAAAGTTGAAAAAAAATATTTAAGGAAATAATTAATTTACTCAAAATAAATAAATAAAATATATTATGACATAATAAAAGAAACAAATACACTTTTACACTGATATATTACACTTATAAATGTATCAGTACTGTGTGCAATGCATTTTATAATTAATTTAAGAACTAAGTTAAGAATACTAAGTTAACTACTAAAGTAAGAACAAGTTTAATAATTACCAGTGATCCCATGGACATGCCATTTACAAAATTATATACAAAAATAAGCACTTGTCTTAATATTTTGTATTGTTTATTATGAGTATCTTAACTGCTGATTAACAGTTACGCAATTCACTTTCCAATGCAACCATTTTCCAAGTACGCGTGCGTATGTGAATTATTAAGGGGGGGAGGAGGAATAAATAAGCAAATCGTCTAAAAAAAGTAAAACGGTCACAAACACTGTCAAGGTCACTTCATTACATTCGAAACCTTCGAAATAATTTTATGAATAACAATGCACAGAAAAGATTGTACTTCGCAAAGACGTAATATAAGCCCGAGGAAATGAATGCTTTACCTAAGCGAGACGTTTATACACGCCGGTGGCACCTAAAATGTTAAAGTCGTATTGTAGCTATAGCACCAAATTATAGTATTATTGAATTCAATACATTGATATTGTAAGGAGAGGCGATGAAAATTATGATTGAATATTGGATCGCAAATATTGAAAGTTTAAGAAGGAAGCACTGTTTTAAATACAAATGATGACAGGGTTTGGTAACTGACTACTAATAAAGCATTTATGTTGACGATGAGGATAACATTTGTGTAGGGATTGCAATATCGAACCAAAAGTTCAATACAGGTATTATATATTTTTTCGATCTTAATACCGGGATATTGGTTTTAATACTGGTACAAGAAGTTTTAGGGGGTAAAGAAGAAATAACAGATGTTTCTTCTTTTATTCGTCAGTTTTATTAGAGAGTGTAAGTATCCCGAAAAATTAATTTGTAGTTTTTAAATTATAACAGTATATAAAGAATCACATAAAAAGAAAAAGAGCATCTTATTTATTTAAATCACAATAAAGTATAAATATAACTATTCAGTCTGAAGTACTATTAAAAAAATTTCAAATGTGATTATAAAAAACATAATGTGTTAATTGTACTGTTATTAAGCCTGAAATGAGATTATGCGAAAAATTAGCAGCTGACAAAAACGCTCTTTCGGCATCTAAGCTAGTGGGTGGTAATGTTAGCATTACGCGATAGACATTTCCAAGTATTTAGCTCTAATACTCTCATCTTTAAATAAATCGATTTCTCGTCGGATAATTTTGGATATAACTTGTTTCTGTATTGTATTTTGGTTTATTGAATTTTTTTAGTTTTCGCTAATTCTAATTTTTGTTGAAGAGACAATTCCTCTTCACTGTGGACAGTAGGGTCATAATCATCTTCGATAACTGTACCAAATTCTTTTAAATGCTAATAAGGTTTGTGAGTAAAACATTTTAAGAAAATTTACTATAAACTTGTTGAAATTTGAATTAGTTAGTATCTTTTATTCTTTTTCCTTTTCATTTTTGATTTCATGATGATTTATAAATACAAGTATGGCATGCAAATACACTGCTGGACAATTGCTAAGGACGGATAACACTATTATCCATAGCAACCACAAAATGAAAGGAAGCAAAATGTGGAAAATTAGAATAAATGCGGGATATTAGTAAGAAGTATGAGTATGCAAATTTTTTTCCACGTCTGTTCATCACGTGCTAGCGTTCATAAGAGCTTTAAAGGTTTTGACGCGTGTGGACAGTTGTTGTTTCAAGTCAAAGTTTTACAGGAAAGATTTAATAGACGAACTTAAAATTTTTGGCATGTCTTCCCGACATCACATAGATTATTTTATGCGTGGCCGAATTATTGGAAAGATCGAAGAAGGGCGAAAAATAACAGATGTTGACAGGGAGTTCGACATCGTTCACAGCGTTGTTTCACGGCTGTGGAAGTCATTTAAAACTAATGGAGTGTGTAGTAGACAGCACGGGGGAGGTCGTGTTAGAAGTACGACGCCTGAAGAAGACAGATATATCGTCATATCAGCAAAAAGGAACAGGCGCACCACAGCTCAGCAGGTGGCAAATCAGTTTCTTGCTGCCTCAGGAAAGCAGATCTCCCGAAAACCAGACGTTTGAGGGGAGGAGGACTATACGCACGCAGACCTGTTGTGTGTGTCCCATTGACCAGACAGCACCGTACTGCCCGTTTGCAATGGTGTCGTGAGCATCACAATTGGACTGAACAGGACTGGGCATGCGTACTATTCTCAGATGAGAGTAGGTTCAGTCTGTTATCGGATTGTAGACGCCAACTGATCTGGCACGAGAGTGGTACTGCTTATCGTCCAGAAAATATCCAGGAAAAGGACCTATATCCGACATGCAGTATCATGGTGTGGGCCGGCATCATGATCAATGGCCGCCCGCGCCTACATGTGGTTGCGAATGGGACTATGACGGGCCAACGATACATTGTTGAAGTTCTACTTCCTCATGCTCGTCTTTTCCGTGGTGCTGTCGGTGATAAATTTGTTTTTATGGACGACAACGCAACATGTCATCGAACACTCGCTGTTCAGGATTGTCTAGACAGCGAGGGTATTCAACGTCTCGTATGGCCAGTGCGTTATCCAGATCTAAACCACATTGAAAATGTGTGGAATGCTTTGGGGAGGCAAGTTGCTGGTCGAAACTATCTACCGACAAACAAGAACACCCTCATCCGTGCACTCACAGAGGTATGGGATAAATTGGCTCAACAGCTGCTCGATAATGTTGTGCAAAGTATGGTACGACGTGTGGAATGTTGCATCACACTCAACGGTGGACATATCCCGTTCTGATACCTTTCTTTAAGGTGTCTGCTGACTTTTAGATGCATTGTTCCATTTCTCCTTACGCAGATCAAATGCACATTTGTTTTTCTTTCAGATGTTTCACAGCTTTTGTTCTTTCCAGAACAATAAATATTCTTTATTCTAATGTCTGAACAGTGTGGCAACTATATTTTATCCTACTAGGTCTCATGTCTCGCTTATTGTTATGCTACATAGCAATTTGTGATCCCTCCTTAGCAATTTTGCAGCAGTGTACAATGTGAATGATAAACTCATGAATTTAAAAATTATCTTAATATCACTCACTTTCTTCTTAACTACAACCTTGTTTTCACAGATATCAATGTCAGACTACGAATCCTGCGCATGTGCAATATCACTCCGAGCTATAACAGAATGGTTTTGGCCCCCTCCTTCGGTGATTTACTTATTTTATCATTTCTCTTGATTGTACAATGCCACTTTATATTCACATTCTAATTAATTTCGCCCATTAAGGAGACATAAAACAAAAATGTGTACTACTTTGCTAGGTTGGCGAGCCCTGAACATATAGTGGAGATAATTTAAAAAAACATTCTAGTAAATACTGAAAAACCGGTATTTAAGCTTGTGAATATCGTTATTACAAAACTGTAAAAAAAAGCCTTTAAATACCAGTATTCGGTATCCCTGTGTACCGGTATTGCAATCCTTGCATTTGAGTTATCAGTTTTCTCCCTCATAGTATTTTTTATACCTTGCTATATGAAGATTATGAGACTATCTGTATTTTAAAACTTCTACTATTCTTGATAATTTTTAAGGAAAAGTTTAAAAAAATAATTAAAATTAAAAAAACTATTTAAGATAGATGTAGGATAAAAATTTATCTGAAAGGGTAAAAATATTTTTCGAAGTAGGTTCTATCGATAATCCAAACAAATCTGATAAAGTTGTTTTTAAGCAACAGTGAAACAGGCATTTGTATTTTTTCCTAAATTTTCTTAGTTTTTATATTTATTTCAATTGTATTGCCTGTCATATTCAATCCATACTATTAGTTCAAAATCATCTCCCTATATATATCTTTTCAAATTTTCAATCATTAATAAAACCCATTTTAAAGCGGTCATTTGAGCGAAAATATCACAGGCATGATTGTTTTGAATGGCAATATGGTAATTTAATTATAATTAATAAAATTATTGACTGAAACTAATTATTCAAAGAATTACAGACACAGCCAGGTTGGCATCCTTTTTGGTAACTTGTGTCCAAACTTTAAAAGGTTTTTCCTCATATTTTAAAGCGCTCAATTGAGCTGACATTTTCTAGACACGATTATTTGGAATGGCAAAAAGATATATTAATTATAATGATCTAAAATTAGTTGGCTGAAACTAAATATTTAAAGAAGTACAGATACAACCACGTTGACTTCCTTTTTAGCGACTTTTGTCAAAACATTAAAAGATTTTTTTCTCACGTTTTAAAGCAATCAGTTGAATTGAAATTTTATATACACGATCCTTTTAGATGACAAAATTAATTGCCACTTATTATAGTGATTCTGTCATAAGTATATACATATTTATATTAATTGTAATTATTTGATAAAAAGTAACTAAAATGAAATTTTTCTTTGTTGACCCCTATGTAGGAATTACTTAAAAATAATTTTTTATATTACTTGCTAATCTCACGATTGCTTATCTCCCGAAATTTTAAATAAAATATTGAGCTAAGTGAAAAATAGATTTAATATGAAATAGAAATATATTTAAAAAAATTTACTTGGATACTTGTATTCCAGGCAATTATTGCAAAATTTCATAAGATTACTTTGTTTTAATACGTTATCGGTATCTAAATCAGTGTTTATTTTTCTAAAATTTAAGACGATAGTGCTAAATATTGATGGATGTAAGTTACTATCCCAGAAAGGCATTTTCATAATGTTAAAATCAAGTGAGTCTCTTTTATCAAAAATATTACTTATTAGCAAATTATTCTTAACGTTTAATTTAAGGTCCAAAAAGTTAGCTGACTCATTATTATAGTTAGTTTTTAATAATTTTAAATAGTTGGAATAATAATCAAAGCTAGGAATTAAGTCTACTATATTACTAAATATGGTTAAGTCATCTATGTATTTAAAAAAGTAACAAGATTCGTAACTAATACTTTCATTTTCATAAAAATGTAAGTAAATATTTGCTAAGCAGTTGCTATCTGGCCCACCTTGTGGTAAACCTTTAATTTGCTGATAATGAGCATTATTATGGAAAAGATAAGTTTCTTTCAATACTGATTCAATAATAGAGAAATATATTTATCATATTTTATTATCCTATTCAAAAAATATTTGCTATATACTATTTTAAGAATCTTAAGCCCGTCTCCTATATCTATGGAGTTAAATAAATCTTCAAAATCATAGGTATAAATAGAATCAATTTTTTCCCGTGCATATACCTAATAATGTCCATACTATTCGTAACTATAATAGAATTATCAATTTTGTCTAATGTAGATTAAAAGAATATTTTTAGCTTATTGCCCGGGTGTGTAATATAAGTTTTAAAATCATTCGTAATAGTTATAAATTTAACAGGATTTTTATGAAATTCACGATTATATATATATATATATATATAGAGAGAGAGAGAGAGAGAGAGACTGAATAATAAGATCCTGACATAATTTAGAAATATTTATACTTTACAATGCATTCCGCATTTTTTTTACTTTTCAAAACTAAATAGTTATCTCACTGTTATCGTATTTTATTCAAGAGTAGTTAAGCAGAAAAGACACAATCGAAAAAAAAAAGATTCTGGTCACTTATTTAACACGTCACGTCTTGAAAAAAAATCGTATTGGGTTTCTCATTAACATACCAGTTACAGGCAAATTACACAATTAATTCGCGTGTTTTCCTAATACAAAAACACAGAACATCCGATAAAGAATGACAGAATAAATAAGATTGTCCATCATTGAACTGATTAATATCTGGGGGTGAAAACACGACAATGAATTTTTATGGGAAGGGGAAATATTCGTTACGGTCGATTTGGATTTCCTTGTGCTTCTTACTAGAAAAGGAAGTGTTGAATTAGCTTTGTTTGTAAATACAAATAGTGTTTTTTTATTCTTTTGTTATTTAAGTGTCTGTTATTCTTGTTGACAAGAAAGAATTTGTTCTCTGGAAGAAAAATATTTTCTTTTGGAAGAAATAATGACAGAACTGTCTTCTTAACGTTTGAAGCTGTCATTAGCTTTTAAGCCCTCTTTGGATATATGTTGCTAAATATTTTATATTACTAATCCCTATTCTTTTTTTAACGATGTGGGAGTAGAATGTTGAAAAGTCAGCATTAACTTAATCATGATTTGGGGGAATATGGAAACGAAGATTGTTATGAAAACGATCTTTTATCAATGCAGATTTTGTGTTTGATATCTTAAAAAATATTTTGCAATTTAAAAGTACTTAGGTGTATAATATGACGTCAAAATATTTACTGGTCTATGAAATCTTGAGATTAGCAAGTAGTATAAAAAACAATTTCTAAGTAATTCCTACATAGATCGAAAAAGAAAAATTTTAATTTAGTTGCTTTTTTATTTAATAATTGCAGTTAATTAAATATGAATATGACAGAACCGCACTATTGAGTGGCAAAATAGAAAGCGATTTCCCTTGCAATTTTCCATTTTTCTTTCTATATAGGGTATTGGACTATTATTCTTGTTTTTGTTACTATTTTTGTTTTGTGTTTGTTACTTCATTAAGGCTACACGGTACCCTTTTACAAAAATTCTTTTGGGGACAGTTACAGTAAAGAAATAACTTAAGTTTTATATTTAAATTATATTCTTTAGATGATTATGTAAGTGAAAAGTCAGTTTGTGGGACCAGCTATTATTTTACAATTTTAAAAAATGTGGAAGTTTGGAAGTTTTTCAAACTTTTATAAGATACTCAATTTTTAAAAATTTAGCCATTTTAAGTTATTTATGTTTCTTAGGTTTTTGCAAACAGTATGGATTTGGAAATCTATTCCCTTGTTGATTTTTAATAATTATTTTTCTAGAAAAAGCTGGAAAAAAACACGAAAATTTTTAAAATATAAATTTTAGCATTTTTTAGAAAAATAACTAGATCTCAGTCCTAAATTCATACTAACGTTTATAGAACATACGTTTGGGAGTATACACAAAAAAATTCAAGGCTCTACCTTGTCCAGGAAAAAAGCCCTAGGGATTAGCAAACACTTATACTTTCAAAATTGAAAGTCTGAGAAAAACGCATTTAAAGTTTGTAAATTCATAAAACAAAAACTCTTATAATGCCCATGAAGCTCTAATTTTTAATATGTTATTTTCCAATGTATGTTCTGCATTAAAACACTATTTTTATTAAATATGACTGAAAATTATATTTTTAATTCAAAATATATTTTTGCATAATATTGATAGCATTATTTAAGACGTCAGTTTATTCAGCTTAATCTTAACCTAATATTTTCACAAAAGTTCTGGAACACGAAGTATTTATGTACAAAATAATAATGATTCTAACTTAAGCTAAAAACAGGCAGAGGTTTGTTCATAAAATTTAATTTTTTTCATTTTTAAATCGGGCAACGTAGGAAGTTTTAGCTTTTGTTGTATAACATTAAAATATTAAATATAGTACTACCATATGTTTAGAATAATTTAGGTTGGTCATAAAGGAAATACTTGGTTTTTTTCTGCAACACTTGAATTCATAATACTTGTATTCGGAAGTGTAATTGCAGTATCAGTTGAGGAATGATTTTTAGATGCATAATTTTCAGTAGTATTCCATCTCTTTGAAATATTGTTTCTCACAGAAACTTGAGAACGTATTTAACATGACATTTTCTCTACAAAAAAATTAAATGATAAAGCTTTTAAGTTATGTAAACTATTTTAATGCAAAAATTGACCATGCAATCAATCTTAATTAATTAATTATAAAAACTCAAAACATAATCAAGCAGAAATGATTTTAGTAATGAAAATTGCAATTAATAACTATTTCAAACTAAATCTGAAAAATATTTTTAATTAATTCAATTTAAGAGTGAAAAAAGGCTTTAAAACGAAACCTGAAACCAAAACCGTAGCTCATAAAACTTCAAATATCTTAAAAACGAATTTGCTTTTAGATCTGAAATTTCGTGGCAAGCTTATCAATGGCATGGACCAAAAGAAAATGCAAAAAAAAAAAAGATTTTTGGTAAAAATGAAATTTTTAGCGTACTGTGTAGTCTTAATACAAATTAAATACTCCAATAAAATAGTATATTAAAAGGAAATCACTTTCTCAAAAATTAGTCCATCCCGGATGCGATTCGAACCCATGACCTTTGAATTAGAAGACCAACATGCTATCCATTGCACAACATTGACACAACAAGCGGTTTTCTTTTAATATATGGTTTTGGACTTTTATTTTTTTTTTTTACTATTTATTCATTAATTAAACTTAATTAAGGAATTCATATTTGCCAAAACTGTATTAACATCAAATGTCATCCACTAGAAGTTTAAAAAAATGTATTTGAACAAGAATGGATGATTAGAAAGTATCTTATTAATGAGTGAAAATTTATGAACAGGATACATCATTTATATATATATATATATATATGTGTGTGTGTGTAAATATAAGATATAATATGAAATTTTGAACAAGATATAAATAAATATATTTAGGGAGAGTGTGAGCTATTAGAAATTGAAAAACATTCATAAACCATTTATTGTTTATAGGTTAAGAATAACAATAAATATTTTTATTTAAATTATACCATTTAATTATAAATGGATATGTTAAATCTGAATTATTTGAGCTAAACTTATAGAAAAATTAATCCTCGTTTAAATGGGTTAAATTCTCATGTGATGTCATAATTACATGAACACTACAATCATGTATTTCTTAGCAATCAGTTAAAAAATTCATGTGGCATCGCAGTCATATGGTAAATGCATCATGTGTATTCATTCAATCAGTTTAAGTGCTACTTTGTTGCCAACTTTGGCTTCTTGCAGAATTTTTTTTGTACAGATTTTTCAGCAATATTGCTGCCCATAAGTAAAGCACATTTTATTTACACGTACACATTTAATACAAAAAGTTTTTAAGTGATAACTTCTTTAGGCACGTTATTCTGAAGAGTGAACTTATACTAAGAGTCATACTTACAGTCAGTTGAATTTAATCGGCTTCAGTTTTCAATCGTGTTCGGTTCAGCAACACTCTTTTAGATTTGAACTAAAAAAATTTTAAGCACTTTTTTTTAAGTAAAATTTTTATACACACATTTTCCTGTGAAGCTGTATTTTCTTTATTTAAATGTTACTGTCATGCAGGCCGCTTCTACACAAGTCCAGCGAGTGAAAGAGAGAAGAGGAGTGCAAGCGAATATAATAGGATAAAAGAATACATTCTTATGTAAGAGATAGAAGATAAGAAGAAAGGAAACCTGGGATCTATTTTTGGATTAATTAGAAGGATAATTTAAGCACAAAAATGTGTTAAAAGACTTAAATTGCAAAATTTTAATCAAGTTATTGAGGTCGATTCATCCGCAGAGGGCGCTGCGTTCATTTTTTATATTACAATGTGATTATCTAGTAAACAATAACAGCTAATCTTATTACACTTAACTTACGTATTTCTTTATGACTGCAAAATTAAAATTCTTTGAATTCAAAATGCTCAGAAAGTATATATATTTCAGATCGTTTTTAAAACTTAAAATATCTCCACCGTATTTTATAAAAGTAAAAAAAAATATTGAAAATGATATAATGGTACGCATTATCGTAACCCATTGGCGACATTATATGAAATGAAGTACATGATTAACAGTTCAGCACATACGGCACGTGTATGGCAATTTAATGCGCTACAGCATTTAATTTTGTTATATGATAGTAGATGGAAATCCGAAAATGACGCCAAAATAATCAAACACATGGCTATTTGTTAAGCGCAGCCTCATAATATTATGACGTCAGATGATTCGAGTCCATTGGAGAGAAAGTTGCCAATATTTTGGTCTAAGTTAGGAGATTACGAGAAAATAAAAACATTAATTGAGAATAAGAACGAACCCCCTCCTTTCGTTTGCTTAGAGATTTTTAGAAAAAGTAAACAACTCTCAGGGTTTAAGTTTCCCCATTCTTACATAGTGTGGCGAAAAGCTCAATAGATGGCGCCCCCACTTTCTCTGTGTGTATAAAATGTTTCAGTTTCGGTTCAGATCCAGTTCTACCTTTACTTTGCCGTAACCACATTGATGTTTTGCTTAGCTCAATAGTTTTTGTTAGCCTTTAGGATTAATAGGCAGAACTCATTAAACTCATGTAAATATGTGTAAATAGATTGTTATTAAAAAGCCTAAAATTATCTGGCTGGTCATGAATTGAGTTTTTATTTGTACGAATTAGTTAGAGCATTCTGCCATGACCAGTAGTTTAAAGAGATGCGCGGAACATAGTACACGGTGGTATATAAGTTATATAAACAGTACCTAACAATTATCGCATCGGTATTGGTAGCATGATGTGAAAGAAATCACATTTTAATGATATTACCTCAGAAGTTGCATCCTCATCACTTTGTCTACCTAAAGCTGTAGGAGGTATCGATGAATGACCACGATTTTTCATGACAAATCTAATTTATTATTATCAAAGATAATATTCCAGAACCAGCAATCTATAAAGGGAACCCTTGGAGTGATATAAAGAAAGCAACAGCTATACGGGAATAAGCGCACGAAAGCGGAATAGATTAGCTTTAATCAATCCTATCCTCTTAATTCTAGATTTACTAACTTAGTAGCAAAAATTCGTTCCTTAGTCACAATGGGTAGTTCTAATTCTTACCATAGCAACACTGTGTTCTGCAGCTCCGCTCCTACAGACCTACGACAATCAAACTCTAACTTTATTTACATTAACTAATTTGCATCTCATGGTTTCTTCTTGGGAGGGATGGCTGTGAAATAAACACGAATGCTAGCCCCGAGAGGATTAATAGTTGAAAGTTGCGTAAAGCCCCTTCAGAACATTTATGTCAAACCCTCTCATATGCAACACATGGGAAATCAGGATAGCCAAATTGGCGAGTTATCTTGAACGATGGTATTGTTGTGATAGTACTTATATTTATGTAATACTATATATATAAGCATATATATTTCGTAAATATAATCTGCAACAGTAATTTACTTATAAGTATATTGAAATAATTTGACTAACTCGAAATGAAATCGTATACAATCTTATATGAAGGCCCATAGGTCGAGTGGTGGCGTATCGCGCTTCCACACCACAGGTCTGGGCTCTATTCCCGAGCTGAGAAAGTTCGATTCAGCCTTTTATCCCTACTGCAGTGGGTCAGTAAATGAGTGCTTGGAGACTTAAACACTAGGGATCTCGCTTAAGGCTGACCACCTGATCGTGACGTCTGCTGGTGGTCAATATACTGGGAAATGGTCACGTATACTGGGAAAGGTACAATAGACCCTGGCCTTCATGGGCTGTGGCACATCTGAGTTTGAGTATATTCATATATAAATATATAATAATACATAATTATTTAAACATTGCACTTTACAGAAAATGGATGTACTAATGTTAGTGTTAACTGCGTGCTTTCTCAATGGTTAATAATAAAATTACATATAAGGCCAATAAAACTGAGTAATTAGGAAGAAAAATGTATTTCAAATCACACGTATTTTTATACGCTCTTTCTAGTATATGAAGAATCTATTTTTATTGTGTAAGATTTCATAAATAAAAAGGTGACTTTTCAATAGTTTATTTTGTTATTCAGAAACCAATTTCATGCATCAAATACTCTTAACAAATCTACCCTTTAACACCATACCTTGTCTGTTATGACTGCATTCAAATCTAAATCTTATCTACAAATGAGGCAATGCTATTCAAATACAAGTACATTCCAGGTTTCTCTATCCGAGAACAATAGGGACAAACAATAGGATTATGCTCAATTAGTTCCAATCAGAGAAGCTCCGTGCCGACTTTTAATCCTTTTCGAAACAGAAGCAATCCTAAGTGATGGGCTGGATTAGGGATTATTGCAAAAGTCTTATATACGGAACTGATTACATATGATCTCGCGTCTTACAAGTGTTTCAGTTGTATAGTGGATTAGATTTGCAATTACAGTGTAACAGATGAACAAAGCATGTCGTTTAGTAAGTGATCTTGAATAATGCCTATTATTCCGTACTCAACTTGAAACTGGTCTCGAGGTTAGGTATAAGTATGAATTATAGATTGGGATCAGAAAATTTATGGAATCGAATTTAAGCTAGTGCTATTCTTTACTGTTAGCTGCAGTGTTTGGGATTCTATCCTCGTGCTTGGCAAGGTCGACTAAGCCTTTCATCCCTTCAGTGGGTCGCTAAATGAGTACCAAGCTTGCTTGGGGACTAAACACTGGGGACTGACCACCCGATCGGGACATCTGCTCCAGCACCTCAGCGTCCAATGGTTAGGTATACTGAGATGCGCACAGTAGGCCTTGGTTCTCATGAGGTGTAGCACCACTGAGTTTAGTTAAGTATTTATAAAATATTGTTTCGTTTGTGATAATCATTTAAATTATGAAGGAAGTGTGTTTTTGTTCTTTGTGCAGTTTTCATGTATTTATTGAAGTATGTACTGCTTAATATAAGAACCTGATTAAAAAATCTTCATCAGTTTCAATGACTATAGTTTTTACTCGTGACTAATGTATAACGCTTGTCGAACTTTAATGTTTTTTTTTTATTTTTCTTATAATTTAATCATGAAAATTTATTAATCCTTTTAAGTTACTGCATTTATAGATCTTTTGAAGAATTTCCAAAAAAATAGCAATCATAACACGTTACAAAGCAATGTTAATAGAACTAACTTTTAATGTATTAATTTATCATTACTTTTCACTAAGACAATTCATATTTATAATTCTAATAGGTTTTGTTTTTATATATGCTGTTTAAATATTATGATAATGATAAAAAGGTATGATGTTCATATATAGTAATTAAAAATGAAAGAAAATAAAATATTTTTCCTCGGATAATAAAATATCATCTTTCATTTTATACATTTATCAATAAAGCATTTTCCTTATTCTTTTTAAAAAACAATATTTGATGTTTTTATAAACAGTACATTTTATTTTTAAGAAGAGAGTGAACACAAGAAACATCAAAGAAATAGCAAGTGTTTAAAATGTTTTAAAAAAGCTATGGTGTATTCAAATTATTTTTCTAAGTTAAAATTTTAAAAAAAATGTAGTGATTATGCAGAAAAAAAGAAGCGAAGTTCATGAGGATTAAATTGAATGTTTCTGTTTTATTTATAAAAGAAAGTTTATAAAAAAGTCACTTGATCGAATCTACTGTAAACCAAAAAGGGTTGACACAGTATCGATGAGTTATACATCAGATTTTGAGAAAAACAAGGAGTTAACTTTCAAAATAAATAAAATAAAACTAAACAATTTCATATTAGGAACTCCTTAAGAATATTTCCTAAAACATTTAAGATTTAAGAGAATTGAACTATTATCTCTTTCTTCCTGATATTATATAACATAAAGTCTTATATGCACAACATCCTTACAAATAATCCAAGTTATACTTTAATCTAAATAAAATGTGTGTGTCAGATGTTTCTTTTTAAGTTATCATAAATAAATGATGAACTTTTTTAAATTTGTTCCAAATCAACAAGCAATACTTATCCGTAGTTTTTTTTTTTTTTGATTTACGAATAAAAATTTAAGAATGAAATAAAAATCAGAAATCTGTTTTCAAATTCCTATCTTTTAACTGAAATAAAAAAGCTAAATATCCTGAAAAAGATTGTCCTTGACTTGCAAATCCTTACAATGCCTAGTATGGAAATATGTGCTTTAAATTATATGTTATAAGTGAAATCTATAAAACCCATTTAAGTAATTTTCGTAACTGTCTAAGTCATTGTGACTTAATTTCTCTTAAGTTCTTATTTTTTCAGAAAGTTTAATTTTGGTAGTCAATGTATGTAAATTTAATATGACAACTTTTCATAGTATCATTAATTTTTGTTTTTATCAAATTTTGTACTACATTCATACGCATACGCGTTTCACATTCTTTCGTAACATATAGCAATAAATTCCCATTTCTAAAGTCATTTATGCAGTTGCACAGTTCATTTATTGACTGTATGACTGGAACCGTCGTTCAACTAGGTGGTAATTTGAACTAACGTTTGGCTTCACAGGCTAAGTACAATACGCCATAGCCGTTTCTCACCGCGCACTGTCAAGGCGAATTGTCCTTCGTAGTTTGCCCTATTGCTAGTTTTTTTTGTCCACCATCCATGTATTCTTGGTATACTCTTAACACTTTTGAACTTGAAAATCCTAACTGCCTGACGATTTTTAAATTGAATGGTCCATACGTCGTGCACCTGCGATTTGTCCACGATCGAAGACGTCTAAATTAAGTAGTTTACCCATACTGGCAATCCCTACAACTAATTCAGAACAACAACAGTACGCGCTATATATACAGTTACCACACCACCCCCACTTGTGCATAAATGATGCGCAGCGCTAAAAAATTTGCACAGCCCTTGATATCCCTAATTCAGGAGCACTTCAGTGTATATGTTCTAAGTGAAATATCTATAATTCATTTAAGAATTTTTCTAAACTGTCCAGATTTATGAAGTCAGTGTGGCTTAATATCTCTAAAATTCTTAATTTTTCAGAGAATTTAGTTCTGGTATTCTATGTATAAAAGTAGTGTGACAACTTTCCATAATATCATTATTTTGCTGAAAAATGTCAACTTTTTTTTCTATTTATCAAATTTTATGCTATATGCACAAGCATACGTGTTTTGTATTTTGTAACATAATAACAATGGATTCAAATTTCTAATGTCCTTTAGGCACTTAAGTTTTATACCTTCAGCCCATTTCGCCAAATCAATAGACGTCTCCTAATTCAACGATATAGAGCCGACATTGTAAAGCTTTTCCGCGCACGTTTGAACACAGTAACAACCCTTCACTAGGCGCGCTTCAGGAAGTTCCGTGCATAGGCGCGCGACATGAAGTATTACATTTGAAGATGATTTAATCATTTTATTGGTGAGATTCGACATTCGAATATATTAAACATAAAATAATATTTAAAATAGAATCAGAAATTGAAATAATTAAACGACAAATCATGAAAAAGATAATGATTAGTTGTCATTATGTTACCGCTGTTTACATTTTAAGATACAGCAAGACCTCGCTTAACGTGGGGTATACTTTCCATCAAAGTAGAGGATGGTCCTTATTGTTGAAGTTGCCAAATTCAATGCAGCACCAATTTGAGATTGACGTTCACCAGCATCTAATTATCTAATCACTTACATTTTATTTTTAAGCGAAAATGATTTTTCTTGTTGCTCTATTTTCGTGTTTTTTATTATCACTCATTATAAAAACTAAAAATCATAATATTTGTCACTATATCAATCGTTATATTACATACATTTATACAAACAATAACGTCAACAAATGTTTGGAACGATAAAAATACGTTCGTATAACACCACAGGAAAAAAGAAACACAGATAAACTGCTTCGGATATCGGGAAACCTGATGCTGAGTGCAATTTTGGGGAATAACACAATTCATATAAAATTGAGTTAAATCGAAACAGCGCTAAGTGAAACAGCGTCAAGCGGGGTCTTACTGTACCTTGTTGCAGTCTTCACAAATCACCACACAATGTTCAAGGTACAAGGATTTAACGTAAAATACATTACAAAATTTTAATAATCTTTTCTTAATGCCCTGATAAGAGGGAACAGTGCATTCTCTTCCAAGTTCCTGTTGATGTTTCTCTTGGCTTTTCGTCTTGAATGTCAGATAATTTTTTTTCAATCCTGAGTTTAAATGAACGAGGCATGTGAATGTTAAACTCACACCGTCTTCGCAGGTTCTCTTCTAAAAGTTCATGTCCTTGTTTTCTTAGATATGTGTTCGGAGATTTGAGTGATTTTGATTCCCATATAAATATTTTGGGAGTTTATTCCAGCTACATGGAGTATAGAATAAAACACAGTATCTCTCAGACGCCTCTCAATTCCAAGCACACACGCGCACACACACACGCACAAACTAGCATACAGAAGTTATTATATATATTAGTTTCGAATTATTTTCGCATAAAACTGAAAACTACACTATTTTACAACTAATTAAATAGTAAAAATTCATAAAAACTGACTTTGATAGGCGCGCTGCATCTGTCAGATTTAATGGGCCTGTCACCCAAAATATGAAGAAATCGCCATTGTCCTCGACACGGATTTCCAGGGCGAGTGACCAGATAAAAGAAGGGGGGGCGAGTTCCAACGCACCGTATGAACGCAGCACCGAAGCTATTTTTACAATGCATCTAAGAGATTCTTCCACCTAACGGAGGTTTAATGATAACAATAACAGTATTTGGTGTCAATTATAGATCTTTCGATATATTTTCGTAGCGCAAAATTGATCAACAGTATAATACTTAAGTACCAACACTTACGATTATCTTATCTAATATTAATAAGATATCAATGTTTAACAAATTCTATCTATTAGTTATTCGGATGCAGAAAATATAAAAGACGTTCAGAACGTAGAAGTATTAGATTTCTTTTGCATTTTAACCTTAAATAGATCTAATAATAACACAATTTCCATCGAGTCCTTTTCAGGATCGTCTGATTGGTCCATTCAGAGAGATTATGGAAGCTGGAAAGGGACTTCTGTCCCTTGACGAGTTTTTTTCCTAACTATAATCTTCATTATCGATCGAGCACCAATCGTCTTGCTTTATATTTTACCTATTATACAAATTTTGCGAAAGGGAAAAAAAAGTCCTTCTCTTGAGAAAAACCTCCTTATATTTGACATACAATTTTTGTTTTTTGAGATGTGCATCGAAATTGAAAAAAAATGCTTGAGAAATATAAATAACACTAAGAATATCAAATGTGATGTAAGCAGATTTCTGAAAGATAACTTATGTGAAATAAAATCTTAATCTAAAACGTATTTTTAAATTTTAATTAGTGTCCAGTTTGAAGCAACAGGAGGAGCACTGGCAACGCATATATTTCGTTATTCTCAACAACTGTGACGGTGTATTCCAGAATTTTCTATTAATCCTCTTAGGGAATCTTTGGGTCCAGCAATTGAGTTATTTCATAGCCATCCCTGTCAAGAAGGAACCTTGATATGCAAATTTGCGAGTATATATATATATATATATATATATATATATATATATATATAGTGGAATTGTAGTACTCGAGAGAGAAGGAAAATGCGCTGAGCTGCTGAGAGCAGTGCTGTTACGGTAAGGATCGGGATTTAGACGCGTGATTAGAAAACGGGGGGTCTCAGCTATTAAAATAATTTAAGGAAGTTAGGATTCTTAAGATAACTTTGAGTAAAGTTAATCTATTAGGATTTCATGCGCTTATTCACATAGTGTAGCTTTCATTTATCACTCTAGATTTTACGTCTATATTTGGTTTGTCTTAGATTATTATATTTGGTAATAATAAATTGGATTTCTTATTGCTAGCTTGGATCATCAATCTTTACCTCCTATAAATTTAGGTCGAATAGATGAACAGATGGCTTTCCCAGGTAGGAGGTCATTACACAACGGTCAAGTGACGGAGTAGGACGTTTTAGCAAGCACACTCTATTCTAACTTCCCCGCCATGCCGTAATAGGAATTTGAGCTTCAAAATGTTTAAAGTGCATCAGCCCCTCTGCACAGTGGACCTTTAGTGACAGTAGGGCTTATTAACACTTCACGTTTTTAAACATTTTTAGACAAGACATCAGATTCAAACTAGTCATTAATACAGAAAATTTAATTTATACATAAATTTATTTTATAATACTTTTTTAACTTTTATTACAATATAAAAGAATATTAAAATGTTACTTTTATACACTTAAAGCTTCTTTTACACGATTTTGAAATAACACGGTACACGAATTCAACGATTTTTTTTTATTTTACACGAATTATTGGTTCTAGCACGAATTCCAAAAAAAATATGGAGATACCTGCCCTTTGGGGAAGGAGGATTTGATCAAATTTATTATAGTTTATGATAATAAATAAATCGATAATGACGAAGTCGAAGGGGTAATTAAACTATTAACAGCTGATTTAATTCACGAGGGCTTAAAATATGTTACATGATACAATATTTACTTCCTCCTGATCCTGACATACGGCGTACATTACAATTTCAATCTTATATCTACACTATTTAAATTCATGGGTAAACACACGTATCTATCTTTTTTCTACGTGCGTCTATCTTTTCACGAACCGCTCGACGCAGAAACTCGCCGAAGTACTAAAAGCTTGGGAATGATCCGAGGAACCGTTTCGACCATTTATATTCCTATATTGGAATTAGCTAAAAATATATTTATTAAAATCTTTGTTTTATTCCTGCAGGTTGTTTCTACCACCAAACAGAGTGAAAACCTGGGAGGTGATTTTTCTTTTTTATCCTCTACGTTTTTAAAACACGATCTTAATTTTTTTACGAGCCTCAGGCAAAATTAATTACAAAATCGGAAAGATCATTTACTTCGCAACGATACGATATAATTTATTTTACAAAAATGATATTTTCTATTTATTACGATTTTTTTCAAAAATGAGTTAAGATGATATAATGAGTTAATGTCAAATAATATAATGTTAATATAATGAGTTAATGTCAAAACTTTTTTTTTTTCACTATTTTTCGAAAATTACTCAAAACTTTATTTAAATACTTAACAACTTCTTTATTTATAAAATAATCTCATGAAACTTTTTTCCGTATGCAGAACGATATTACCCGTAATCTATACAAAGATTGAAAAAATTTCTTAAAAATTACGTTTTTTTTTTAAAAAAAAAGTTTTTTTGTCCCCCCTTTTGCGAAAAATATTTAAGCATTTTTTTTGTTACATTCTTTGTTTAAAAATTATCCTTGTTTGAAATCGATATATGAAGTTTGAAGGCATCTTAAAAATGAAGCCCTAAAAAAATTAAAACTTTAACAAATAACGTAATTTTAGAATAACCAAGAGTTTGGCGATGAAAACCTTTTTGGCGCCAAATGACTATTTTCCGTCACGTTTTACGAAAGGTTACACTAGAAAAAAAGATGCGCCTATAATTATTGAAAATCACCAGATTTGGTGAAATTGTATATATTTTCCTTTTATTTTAAATTCCACTCTTTATTTTGCGAGAATTTCGTTGCGCGATCAGCAAAGCACTTGATCACTAGCGTTTGTACCCGGGTTAGAAACAAATCATCACTTAATTTTCAGGATATTTTTTAAAAAACCTAAAATTTTATTCGCGCATTTAATAACTTTGCCAGCAATTTTGTAATTGGAAAGATAATTTATTCCGTCACAACACAGTATACTTTTTTTACAAAACAACGATACTTTACATATTTTATGATTTTTCCTAAAATGAATCAAGCTCGATTCGTTTATATGGAAATGATTTTTAAAAAACTCATACTTTGATCTTTTAGAGTTAGTGATTACAAAAATTAAATGCCAAAAACTTTTTTTTATGAACTTTTAAGATATTCTGCAATTTTAAATATTTAATAACTACTTATCAAATTCAAATTTTTCAGAACTTCTTCATTTATAAAAATAATTGCAGGGAACTTTTTTCCCGTGTATCGAACATTTCAAAAAATGCTCACAATTTTTATTCAATATTTAATATAGTTGCGATATCTTAAATTATAAAAATATCTACTTTTTTTTCAACATACAACTATTTTTAAAAAGGTACATTTTCGTTTCCGCGGCCTAAAAAGTTACAAAGTGAGTAAGTGAATATTAAATATCCGCTGTTCATTTACTGGAGAGCTTTTGGTGACGCACCTCGATATTTTGAACCATAGTCAAGTGACGAGGATGAGACTGGATCTGACATCCATCTCTCTTAACTACCATACCACACCACGCTAGGGCGTTTAAACTCTTGACAGATTGAACAGCAAATCCTGAATGGTAGCCAAAATTTTAAAAGTGCATTAAGAATTAATTGTAGGAAAATACCACGCGAGTTTTGTAATAACGTTAATAATAGAAATTATACACGCATACCAGGATCGGCTGATAGCGAGAGGGGAAAGGGAATTTCCATGACAATATGTTATGCATTTAAAAATGATCATGCAACGCCTGGAGGGGGGAAGAAATAAACCTGTCTGACAAAGAAGAAAAGCGAAAAAATTTCGAAACAGGGTATTTTAAGTTACACTCGATAAAAGCCCAAGCAACACTGGAGGAGGAGGAGTCATTGTGAAAAAGAGTATTAGAAGTACCGATTTTATGAAGGAAAGGGAAAATTTATAAAAGTAGAGAAGCCCGTGCAACATCGGGCCATGCAGTTAGTAGGTTTCTTAAAATTTATGTACCAGCATATCAAAAATTACGTAAATAACATGAGGAGACAGAAAAAAAAGAAAAAGAAAGAAAGAAAGAAAGAAACTGTCGCTACTAACAGACTTTGTTACAACGAAAAACCAACTGAGGCCATTCATAATGAACGAAATTCTTATTTGAATCAAAACCTACTGTTGTATGTTTGGCATATATACTGATGATAACCTTTTTGATCCAGAAGGTAATAAACGTGCACGCTTATTATCAAGTAGCGATGAATAGGCGTTTGTAAGTAGTTTTATTTCTAAATTCAAATTGTGTTTTTATATCTTGTATGTACTTATAGACTGAATTTTGACAGTACTTTTAATTTTTTGTAATAAAAAGGAGCATTTTTATATTATTTTTATTTTTTTAATAAATATGTAACATGGATTTCATTATTTGCTTAGCAAAAATAGAAATTTGAAAGACATACTTTAAAAACTTTCTGAAAAAATGTTACTTCATAATATGTTGCCTATATATATACGAGTAGTTAAATCTTCTATACTGGAGCTAAGCTAAAATATTTGAAAAAATTCACATTACTCTCAGAGTTACGGTTAAATGAAATAAGAAAGGTAATTTTATTTTTAATTTCTCTATTCCGATACAATGAAACATGAATGCACTACTTCTATAAATTACACTCATGGACAAAAAAATTAGCGCACCAAGAAATAGATGCAGGATCGTAACGAAACATGGCCTGAAGGTACATGTCGGGAAGATATGCAAATGATTAGAAATGCAGAGTGTTTGCGCATTACGTATAGCCGGTAGAAGACGTTTAACGTCGTTCTCCGTGGAGCATAAAACAGTTAACCAAAGCTTGTTTGAGTGTGCTGAATCGTTTTCAAAGGAAAAGGGACATGCCGTGGACATGCCATCACGCTGTTTTCGAAGACAATATGAACAACTTTCGCAGTTTGAGAGGGGAAGAATCATTGGCATGATGGAAGCTGGGTGGTCAGATAGGCGAGTGGATTGTCAATTAGGAGGCTCTGAATATGTTGTGAGGAAGTGTTGGGACCATGTTTTACACGAATACCAGGCTCAGGACGCCCTCAACAATCCAGTTATCGAGAAGACCACCACATCGTAAGAAATGCATTCGTACAACCAACTGATTCATCGGCCACCATCCAGGCATAGGTAGCACTTTCACTAGAATCCCCTGTGTCTTCTCGAACCATGAGAAGGCGCCTGGCTGAAAGACATTTGCGATAGCGGCCTCCATGACGTTTGCTGCCCTTGACGCCAGTCATCGACACATTCGCTTCGAGTGGTGTCGCGCACGAGAATACTAGACTGCAGCGAATTGAACCAGGTCGTCTTTAGTGACGAATACAGATTCAATCTCAGCAGTGATGGCAATCGTGTTCGTGAGTGAAGACCCCGTGGTGAACGTCTCAATCCTGCCTTTGTTTTACAGAGACACACCGCTCCCACAGTTGGTGTGATGGTATGGGGTGTCATTGCCTACAATACACGGTCACCCCTAGTATTCCTCCGTGGCACCATAACAGCCCAGTGCTATGTCCATGACATCCTGCAACTACATGTGTTTCCACTCATGCAACGGCTACCAGGAGCCATTTTTCAACAAGATAATATGTTTTAAGGTGTCTCAACAAGACTGTCTCTGCACTGTTACTACCCTTCATTGGCGTGCCTGTCCCCATATTTGTCTCTAATCGAGCATATTTGGGATGATGTGGGGTGCCGAGTTGGGCATCCCACGAGTTTGAACGAAGTAGAAGCCAGGTTACAGCAAATAGGGAACGAAATGTCTCAAGACATCATACAGAACTTGTATGCCTCAATGCCCAATCGTATCGCATCGTGCATTCGCTCAACAGGGTATTAAATCTTCTGTTCTTTTGCCTTTTTCTCTGAAATAAATGATCCTTTTTCTTTGATTTTCTAATCATTTACTTATATCAAAGTAGTCATAATGTATATAAAATTTCGTTTCATTTCGATGAATCCTTCTTGGTGCTGTAATTTTTTTGTCCATGAGTGTATATATTTTAAAAAATTTAATTCAATCCCAGGATAGATGTCCTAGATATATACACGCAAATATTATTATGGAAGCCTTTTTCATAAAAGGAGAATATTTTTAAAATATTTAATTCTTACTTTTTTAAAAAAATTGTATTTAATAATTTTTAGGGTAATATTATTCGTAAAACAATTATCTATATGCATTGTAAATCCTATATTATTTTAAGCTTTTTCAATACCATGGTTCCAAACATGGGCAGCCACCTTAATTTCTCTTGTAAGCAAGGTCTATGGAATATATCGCCATGATTTTTACTTTTCTCGAACTGCATTTCCTCCTGCAAGTAACAGTGAAGATATTTCGAATAATACTTTAAACGGAGTTTAAATTTTAATGCATAAAAAATCTACACAAGCTAGATTTAACTTTAAAATTTATTTTTGTGATTAATACTAATATATATATATATATATATATATATATATATATATATATATATATATATATATATATATTTCTACAGAAACGTGCAAACGATACCTATCTATAAAATCAACATTTCTACTAAAATTTTTTCCGCAACAAAATCCACTTGAAAACTCCATATACAAAACTGCATTCTTGAAAAGTTAAACGACACCAAACGTAATTCAATTTCGTACAGTGATTTCCATTCACGCAAAGCGAATTCCAAAAGAAAAAGCAATCAGTATATTTATTCTGACCTCACTTTTTGTTCTCTTATTCTTCCTTTTATTTTATGTGCTGTTAAATCTTGTTCCGCTGTCCAAGGATCTAAATTTGTCATTTCCGCTCTGCTTCACTGTCTTCTCAGACACCCTTTAGCGGAAAGAATGCCTTTTCAATTCTATTGGGTGATCATCCGTGATAATCTTAGAGGGAGGTTTTTGATAGGTCCTTTCAAAGTGTTCTAGACGTAATTCCAAAATGGTAAATAAGAACGGTACATGGATCTTTGGAAATATTATTGGAATGTATGATTATTTTTTATCGATAAAGTTTTAAAAACTCTTTCATGTATGATTTACTGTATTATAGTGTATACAGTGTATAATATAATGTTTGTTTTTAACATTTATATTTATCTATTTTTTACCAAAAATATTGTCTTCCATTTCATTTATCTGTAAGAACAACTTAGATTTAATAGGTACACAGAATTAAGAAAAACTTTACAGGATATGAAATGCTGTTTTATATTTCTTTGTAATCCATTAAATACATGTTGCTGTTTTGATATCCGAGTGCTACGTGCCAAGTTGTTCTTTATATTCGCCAAGATGGGCGATAACATAACAATATTGTAGCCTTGACATTTTTATCGTGTGGCGATGTGGTTGCCATGGAGAAGACGCATAATATAGCTAATTCTTATTGCTTTTTTCCACGGGGTAACATTATTAATTTCAGAAAATTTTAATTCTTTTACTTAAAAATTGAACCATTTTCTTTGAAATCATTCTTCAATTCACTACTTCAGTCTTCTATCGTATTTTATACCATTTTCGAATATGGATAATGTGAGGGATGTGCTAATAATTGTTCAAGTTGCTCATTTACCCTTTATTTTACTTTTAAGTAATGCATCGAACTTTCCTTGTTCGACAATATTCATTAAAGAAATACGCAGTTTTTGGAATATTGCAATTTATCAGGATTTATTAATTGATATTCATTTTTGGTTCATATTAATGTTTATAATGTAATTATTTTATTTAGAATATAATATTATAATATATAATACAATTATTTTATATTATATTATACTAGCTGGTATACCCGTTCTCCTAAAGGGTGAACTGAAAAATTAAACAACACAGATTGAAGGATAAAGAAGTTTTTAATGAGTTAATTTTAAGTGAATTGCAAATTAAACAAAAAAAGCTTTTCGCATATCTCAGCTGAAGAAAAAAAAGAAAGAAAAAAACACCTTAGTTAAATTTTAAGTCTGTAGATCTAATAGCTGATAAAAGGATTTTTTTTTATATTTATAACTCCCCGCAACACTCTTGAGGGTCGAATTTTGAAAGTACCTCGCTAAGCTGATCTCTGTTCAGCAAAAGTAACACATTGTTAAAAGTTTTGTGACGCTTAAAATATTGTAAATAATTTATAGCTGAAAGTGTCATACATTACTATTACTTTCTGTTGAATTTAATTTATGTTAAAAATGTAATACTCGCAAGCAACGCCGTTTCCTAAATAACAATGGCGATTCAATGAAAAACATAGCGAAATGTTGACGATAGAGTCAAGTTGGCCACTGTCTAGCTACTTTCATAGCTCAAACTTTATTAGAGCTTTGTAAGACCCGCCGTGTAGGAGAGCGATGCACGCTAATGCTTTATCTACCGCATTATGATTTACTGCAATTTTTTTCATGCAATATTTTTAGGTCACTACATTGAAAATTAAGGGACATGCATAAACAAAATACTTCACTTAGGGAAATTTAATCGGTTAGAGCTAATAAATTAATGAAAGATATTCCACTGTAAAATTAATTATATACACCGTTCACTTAAAATAAATAGTCAAATCATTTTCTAAGGTTTCCATAAACATACAAAAACATAAGACACTTAAATTTTGACATTAACTATTTTTTGGGACAAAAATAATAATCTTTGCAATCCGCTGAAAACGCCGTCATCTGAAAAGGCAATATTTGCTACAAAACTATTCGCCTTCCTCGATAAAATACTCATCATAGAACCCGTGCTGTCATATACCTTAGAAGAGTGGAGTTCAAAGAATAGTCCTGTTAAGTATTGGTAGAATATTCCTTCTAAGTTGGTGTGGTCTGGTAGTTAGGTAAAGGGGGTGCCAGCTCAGGTGTCGTCCACGTCACTTCACCATGGTTCAAAATTACGTGGTCTGTTGCCAAAACCCCTTGTGTAGCTGAACAGTGTGAAGTTAATATTCACTCACTCCAAAAAATACAGTACAGTAGTTATAATTATTTTTATACTTAAAAATGCAATATCTGACATTCAATTAAAATTATAGCATTATAATTAACTACTAACCACACAAATTTTGAAAATTTGTCCAAATGATGTAGTGTGAAACAGAAAGTTTATTCAGACAGACAACAAATGCGTCTTTTATATATATATACTAGCCATTATCCACCTGCTTCACTGGGTATTTCACGATGTTGTATATATGTATACTGTGTACATATATATTAATTATTGATATCTAGCTTTAAGAATTCGATTGTATTGAAAAATATATTTATAGCTGTTACACTCTCGCCCCTTGATATAAAAAGATCATAAATTATAATATCTAATTTCTATTTATATCTAAAATAGAAATAGAAAGATTTTTTCGCTCACTTAACCTAATAATCAAGTGGATTTCCACCAAAGCAACTAACTTTCAGTGGATCTCTTCTCCATAAAATAAACATGCGTGCTAAATTTCCAGTCTAAATCTAACAGAGCAAAAACGGAATTTTTATCATCAATAACTCGTTGACAGCATTCTTAGCGGATTCCAATTCAACAAAAGAAGCATACAAACCAAATTTTACTATTATAGTCTTAACAGTTCAAAAACGGGAATTTTGTCTATCAATACGCCCAAATAACTCTCCCCGCTTCCCCCTGGAGTTCATTTCCGTAAAATCCATTCTTAGTGGAACTCTATTAAACTAAACAAAAGTGCTCAACAAATTTCAAATAAATGAGTTAAATTCAAAAACAGGAATTTTTCTATAACACGCCTTAATCCCTCGCATTTCCACTCCTTTGGGGGTCCGTTTTCACAAAAATCTTTGTAAAAAAAATTTTTATTCCATGAACGGAACATACCTTCACATTTTCAAGCAGGTGGTTCTATTAGTTGAAAAGCGGAAATATTTATCTATTACGCCCCTAAATCCCCCTCAGTGACCCTTGGGGATCAATTTTCTCCCAAACTCTTTTGTAGCGGATCTCTACAACATGAAAGGAATTCGCTTACCAAATTTTAAGATTGTACGTCTAATAGTTTAAAAATGGAAATAATTATGTATAATGCCCCTTAAGCCCCCGCAACGCCACTTAGGAAACGATTTTCACAAAACCCATCTTACAGCGGATCTCTACTCAATAAATGGAATCAGCTCACTAAATTTCGAGATTTTACGTCTAATAGTTTAAAAAAGGAGTTAATTGCCTATAACGCCACTTAATTCTCTACAACGCCACTTGGGAATATATTTTCACAAAACCCATTCTGTAGGGGATCTGTACTCTAAAAAGGAATGAAAGGAATCCGCTTACCAAATTTCAAGACTGTACGTCTAATAGTTTGAAAATGGAAATAATTATGTATAACGCCCCTTAAGCGCCCTCAACGCCCCTTGGAGGTCGATTTTTGTAAAAATCATTATGTAGGGAATCTCTACTTTATGAAAGAAATCTGTGTACCAAGTTTCCCGACTGTACATCTAATAGTTTAGTACTGGAAATAATTATCTATAACGCCCCTTAAACCCCCGTAACGTCCCTTGGGGTTCGAGCTTTGCAAAATCCGTTCTTAGCTGACGTCTACTCCATGAAGGGAACCTACCTACCAAATTTCAAGTCTGTAGGTTTAATAGTTCTGGAGATATCGTGATTAGTCAGTGAGTCAGTCAGTGAGTGAGTCGCTTTTCTCCTTTATATATATAGATTTTTTTAATTCTTGTGTATTATTACTTTTGTATGCCTCATGACATACTTTATGGTGTACCAGTCTTTTAAAGCTAACTGAGCCACAGTAACATTTAACTGGGTATAGCCAGTTATAACATAAATTAAATCTTAAATAGATATCAATAATAAAAGACGGCTCAATATTTTGAATAAATCACACACACACACACACAGTATAAAAATATTCGTACAAACACAATATATATATTGTAAAATATTTATTTTGCTATTTGCATTTCAGACAGACATCAAACAAAATTTTAAAAATTGTCAAAAACAGATAAAAAACTTATTTAAGAAAAATACCACTGATTAAATTTGCCAAAGACATCGCAATGTGCAAAAAAATATCTGCAGTACATAATAACCAAAAAAAAAATGTAAGTACTAAAATATAAAAAATAAAACAAAAATGATATATTGAATTAATTAAGGATTACTGGAGGGAAAGATAAAACAGGCTAAGATAATACTCATAATATTAATTTCATATTGGTTGGATACTCATTTTTGGCATGATTTTGAAATCACGCCAAATTGGTATGTTGCGGCCAGTCTAATGTCATAGTAATGTACAGAATTAGACGTATTTATGTATTATCGCAACCTATTGGTGACATTATACAAAATGAAGCACATGATTGCCAATTCAACGCATACAAAGTTGGGATTGCCAAAGTGGCGAGTTGTCTGGAACTTTGGCGATTGTGTAATAATACGCAAGTACTAAAAAAATTATCCAAAGTATATATATCCCGAGCATAAAAATAAATTCAAAAATGAAGTGCAATACTAACATTAACTGAGATAAAAAGAACTGAACTAACTTTATCAATGCAAAAGCATAATTTGAAAAAATAAGGTACTTATATATAACCGCAACCTATTGGCGATATATGAAAAAAAGCACGATTCACATTTCAGCATATATATGACATGCGAAATCGGGGTTGCCAACTTGGCAAGTTATTTTGAACGTTGGCGATTGTTAGGATAGTACATAAGTTCCAAAAATAATTTATCTTACGACTACCTGCTTCCTCAACAGGTATTTAAGTCATTTGTCTGTTTTACTCATTCTCTGATGCCTATTCCAGTTTGATATGTAATGACTACCTACACTGCTTTTGCTTGGGCAGTATGATTACCCAAGTTTGATTTTCTGCAAGGCAATTTTATGCACTGAATCCAATAGTATACCCTTAAATACGACTATCTGCTTCCTCAACAGGTATTTAAGCCATTTGTCTGGTTTGATCATTCTCTCATGCCTATACCAGTTTGATATGTAATTACTACCAACACTGCTTTTGCTTGGGCAGTATGATTACCCAAGTTTGATTTTATGCATGGAAATTTTATGCACTGAAGACAATAGTATACCCTTACAGGTTAAAATAAAGACACATGGAATTGCAAAGAACCATATTATTGGCGCAAGTGTAGTATAGGGGGCTAATTGGCGTAGTCCTTTATTTTGGTGACTAAAAGTGGTCGCCAAGTTACTTTTCTCGGTATTATTTATTTTAGAATGAATTCGATATCTCACCATGACATTTAGATAAAAATCGAAAAATCTGAAGAAAAATCGCCAAATCCAAAGTCGTCCCCCTATACTACACTTGAATCGAACTGAAATATAACTCTTATCAATGAGAAGTTTTATTTTGTCAAAATTATAATCTTCGCATTCTAAAGAAATAAATAAATAAGTTGTAATTTGTAAGCAAAATCATACACATAAACATCCCGCGATAATACCTAAATGTTGCCAAAACAACAAAACAAAATTTTAGTTGTTGAAAGAATAATCCATAAAAAATGATTTATTCGAAAAATAATCCTAATTAAATATCATAGAATAAAAAAAAATTGAATAAATATTCCAACTGATAAATATAGCTATATATAGTAAAAATATGTAATAATCTTGAAAAACTGCGTGTAAAGTATAAATTTTCCACTCAGTGAGAAACGTGACATCATATGACGTCATAACACTGGAAAATCACTTAAAAATTAAATTTAAAAAAAATTAGAAATTAGAAAGAATTACGAACGTGAAACCTATTTAAGAACCTTCCCCGTGTAATTTTGTATACGTGTACCAAATTTCTCGTTATTTGGTTGTCTGGATCTTGAGTTATGAGGGAACAGACAAACAGACAACAAATGCGTCTTTTATATATATATATAAATATTGTCATGAGTTATTATCATATAACGTATTATATTACAGTTATACACTAGTATATATACATTATTTTATTATACATGATATATTATATAAAAGTATTTTTTTGGTTTATTGATAGTATTTATTGATTGATATTGGCTATTTTCACAATCTATTCCTATATTTTTTATTTGAAATATACTTAAAAAATTTAAAAACATTTCTTTAAAATTATTTTCCTGACGATTTGCTACAGATAGGCCGCCATCTTGGATTCCATATCACTCGACAACAAGTGCTGCTTGGCGTGTCTCATTAATTTCGCCAAACAGTGCTTGACACGTAGTAGTCCTATATCAAATTAGTCCCAACTACATAATAAAGACAACAATCTAATGCTATTGAAGATTCTTTAGAGTTATATAACTTCTTCCTTTTTTTAAAATACTCGTATGACTGAGGTAAATTATAACTTAAATGTTAGTAAAATTGAATTAATTACAAAATATGATTTTTTAAATAAGCTGACACTGAATTTTCAGTATTTTATGCTAAAATCAAAAATGTTAAAATAAAATGTGTGACTTACGCGTCTAAGATTAAATTGAAAAAAAAAAAAAAGAATATTTCGAAATAAGTAGTGTAAAAATTTTTTAATGTGAATTCCTTCTTTGTTAGAAAAAATGTACTGGCACCATTTGTTGCAGCTAATTGTAACTACAAGGGAAATAACGCAGATTAAGTTTAAAATAAAAAAAGAATTAATTAATTAATATTTGAAAGAACTGCATTAACATCAAGTGTCATAAACTACAAGTTTAAAAAAATTGTGTGAACTTGAGTGGATGAATAGAAACTATTTTATTAACGATTGAAAATTCCAACAAGATTAAAAAAATAGAGATATAGTGTGAGCTAATAGTAGGAATTTAAAAATGCATCAGACTCACGTGAATACATGATATATTTACGTAGAAATATGCATTTCATAAAAAGCTAAAAAAGTATTGAATACTTCCTTAAATGAAACATATCGTTTAAAGGCTGTTACTGTTTAAAAGACAAAGTTTTAACCATTTTCATGTGGCATGGGAAATATATTTACCATGAATTTCACTAAATTTTAAATGTAGATTGGGCATTATTTTCCCACCTGCGATAAATACTGCTAGCACCTTCAGCTAACACGGCAGCTGCTTTCTGGATCTTCAAGTCGTAAGCACGCAGGACGACCCGAAATATTTCAGAATAGCAAGACAACGGCTCTACCTAAATACGATCGACTAAAGCTGGTGACCACATGCCAACTTTACAAAACCCATATAGACGTTTCCTTTCGTACTCAGCTAAAACACATGAGAAACAAAAATAAGATACGTATGCACAACTTGCAATCTCACCCTATGTGCTGATTCCCGTTTTCTGAAATTTCATAGAAAACTATATCTTTATATTCTTAAATCTTTGTATACAAAATATACTCATGCCCAAAATTAAGGTCACAAACACAAAAACAAGAAAAACTGATGAACTATTCGCTACCTTACCATGATATTTGGCACAGAGACGTATTACAGTGCGAGATAGAGCACAACAACTTAACACTACAGAAAAGCATTTTAATTTTGAATTTACTCTGTGACGGCGCTTTATCGCGCCTTTCATTAAAATCCTCTTGGGGAACCTTTGGGGCCAGAATGACATTTCATTCCAACTAACTCAAGAAGAAAATGTGATTAGCAGATTAGGAATAATTATATATATTGAAGCTTTAGCATTCGCTAATGAGGCTAAGAAGAGTTTTAGATGGCCTGAAAGAGGCTAAAGGGAGACTTAGAGGTCTGAGGATGTATTATAAAAGACATATAAAAGTGGGTGCGAAGCCCTAAGGTTGTCCAGTTGCCGGCTCATGTTGGATTACAGTAGTATGTAGAAGATAAAAATATTGGTAGATGTTCGCCGTGGAATATCGGTAAGCGATATAATATTGAACTTTAATGATAGAGCGGACTCTAGTTAGTCAAGGCATTGGCTAAAGATATAGATTCGGTGGTTAATTTATTATAAAGACAGTGAGTAGGATATAATGCGGTATTTGCTAAAAATTGTTATTTATGTCGTATCACTCCTAATCATTTCCCTCTAAGACTTGTGTTGAATTGCTTAATATAAATTTAGATAATAATAAACTAAATTTATTATGGAAGGTTTGAGTGATCAATATTTTATCCCTACAAGCATAGGTCACGTGGATGAGGAAGAGATGATACTCCCAGCCCGGGGGGTATCACAACTCTTTCGCTGTGCATCCCGCGATTTCCGCGACTATGCATTTTGTCTAACTGTTTAGATGTGCAACCCATGCTGTTCATGTTTATGTTTATATGTTCGTATTTTCATGGTCTAATTCTATAGTTTACAATAAAACTTTTTTACAAAATTGTTTCGTATATTTTGACTCTGAAACGTAGATTTGAAATACGTTATAGAACCATACGCAATGTTTTGAACCTACTTTAATATATTAACCCTCTAAGTGGATACCTTCCTCCTGAAAAGTTATTCCGAAAGCGTTTTACTTTTATTTTCCTATTCCCTTCAAAAATGCAACAGACTTTAATTCTTTCCCCCTTTTAAAACTTGGGAGGTTGAAAGGGGACAATTTTATGACTTGGTTCGGCGTCTTTGTGTCTTTGTTCACTGAGAACCAGGATAGCAATCGTTTACAGCTAGCTGTTAAGTTGCCTTGGGCAATCTTGTATGAAAACCGTAGTTCTACTCTGTCGTTTTTCCCCATAGATTCAGTCACAGTAAAATTAAAACAAAATGTAGGGTAAAAAAAACATGAAATAAATAGCGCGTTAAAAGTTGAAAAATAGTTATATTTTCTTCAAACAAAATTTATTTTTCTGTCATTTTTTAAAATTTAAAAAAAAATATTTTGGTATTGCGATTTCAACCAGAAAAAAGCATCCTGTATTCATTTTTGAATATGAGAGTAAGAAAACGGGCTCACTTTCCTGTTTTTTAAAAAAAATTATGAGGTAAAAAGAGTAAAGGCCCTATCTTTTTTTTTAAACAATAAGACAATTAATGGTGCATATATTTATGAAATAAAACAGATCTTTCTCTATTCAATTATATTTTTAATTTAGAATAACATAAAAAATGATTTCAATACTTTTAATTTATTTAAATTTAAATCATATAAATGATATTTTTTTTATGTTAACTGAATATTTTTCGGAAAAAATCTAAATTTTCATTCCTAGTGCTCTCCTTTTCGAACTCCTTGTATTAAATAAAAATATCTTTTCTACATCGGCATTTGTGTTGGACATAACACACGTTCAGTCAATAATTTTTAATTTTAATGGGGATATACTACTTCAAATGCGCATGACAGAACTTCTAACCATTTTCTACTCAAGTTAAATTTCTTATCTTTCTGTTTCTTTTATTACAAGGAAAAATGTCCCACATCGATAACTACATTTTCACACAATTCAGTCATTACAAATTCTATTGTGAAAAAGTTCTCCCTAATTAATTTGGCTTTCAAAATAGTGCACTTAAAACAATTTTGTTCAGTGAAGTTAACCGACAGTTCCACAATGTATTCATACCAAATTTTAAAAACAAATTTAACACTTGGAAATGTATCCTGTATTAAATTTTTCAGTATACACAAATATTTCCTGCTTTAGGGAAGATATAGTATGAGATGTGGTGTGCGGTTGTCAAAGAATGTTTTCGTAAGTGTAGACTATTTTTGAAAATTTAAATATCACTGAAGCTGATCATATAACTGCAAATGAGCCTTATTTTAATGTGTGCTGGTATCAAAGTAAAACACTTTACAATATTAAACAACCTATGGGTTTATACACAATATAAAACTATTCGCAAAATGGCTTACAACTTCTATTCAAATTGTAAATAAACTGAAATATAAATATATCTTACTGCAGTCAAAAATATTCATAATATGTAAGTATCCTGATTCTCCACTGATTTCTGTACATTTTAAAACTGTAGCTGAAAGCAATTTTTTTATATTTATAAACGAGGCATAACAGCTCACGCAGTCGTAAAAATGTGTTTATCATTTTTAAATATACTACTTTAAAACGTATATGGATTGTAAGATCAGTTGTAAAATCCTAAAAGCTTTTAGAGGAGCTAAAGACATGTAATTTTGGATGGATCAAATTTTTAATATAATACACACAAATATACATGTTATTAAGGAAATACATTTGAAAAATCAAACTTCCTTCTGAAATAAACGTAATTGAAAGAAAAATGTTTAATTGCAAATGAGTGGAAATACATGTTTATCTAAGGGGCATCCCCAAAGTGAGGTAATTCTCAAACTTAAAACTCAAAATCAGTGGCACAACAATCCATGAGGGCCAGGAACTACTGTGCTCATCATAATACACGTGACCACTGGACGCTGAGGTGCATGAACAGATGTCCCGATTTGGTGGTCTGTCTGAACAGAGACCTTCAGTGATTAAGACCCGAAGCAAGCTTGGTACTCCTTTATCGACCCAATGTAGCGGGGATGAAAGGCAGAGTCGACCTTGCGCAGCCCATTAATAGAACCCCAGACCTGTAGTGTGGAAGCACTATACACTACCACTCGATCCTATTCGGTGAAAAATAAAATTTAATGTTAGAATCTTATTTAAATCCCTAATGAATGAGGGAGTCCAAACTTTTTTTTCATGTAAAGTGTTTAGACGTAAATGGTTAATTATGAACATTTCAAAAGTTGCATAAATTAAAATTAACCGTTATAGTTTACATAGATTGTTAAGGGTGCAAAAGGTGTATTTCGGCTGCACGAATTAATTTTAAAAGGAATACGGTTACGAAAAAGTAGTACAAATCTATCTAAAGTAGGGTTGGTTACCTTACATATTGTCAAACACAACAATGTAATGTAAGCCAATTCCACAATTCATTGTTATAAAAATGTATGGAAAATTACAAGATTTATTTTTACATTTGTAATTTATATATATATATTTTTTCCTGGGAACTTTAAAATCTAGAGCGGCATCCATCAAGACCGCGGTTTTCTCTCTGTTTTTCCAGATCGCCCCTGACTAAGCCGGCTCTGCCATAGTAAGTGAAAATGCCGGATTTTGTTTGTCAAAATTATTTTATAGCAGACTGCATTTTTCAAGTATTTTAGATGGTCGTTTTATATTTTCTACATCAATATCCTAATGTCTGAATTTAAAATTACATAAAATTCTTGACATTCGCATCAATGACCATGATAATTTTTATTAGTATATGAATGTGTCATCAAACGATTACATGACTAATATTAACATATTATTTTAACCATTTAATTAATATTAAGTATAACATAACACACACAAATTTTCTGAACTTTAAAATAAATATTTCGAAAACTACTTTAGATATACTCAAAATTTTTCATTCCTACGCTTTAACTTCTCAGTTTTGCTTCTATGTAAGAATTTATTGTAATTGTATATTCATCAATTTTTTTAGTATATTTTTTGCTCTTAGCATGCAGTTTTCAACTGAATTGTATGAAATCTTCGAAATATATTAAAAGATACCAAAGAGGCTATATAATAAAATTTGAAATTTTTATTATACTCAAACAATTGCTAAAACTTATGGTAAATAATTTTTAACTGCGCGATGCATTTTTTTTCGAAATTTCAAATGGAATTTCTGACATAAAATTTCTAGCTTTATAAGGTCGAGATTTCAAAAAATATCCAGATTTTAATTACTTATTCAGTTAGCCTTTAAAAAAGATAAATGTTGAGGTATTTTGTATAAATAGATATTTTTGAACAATAATTCGAATGTTTTTGAATAGCTCGAATTTAAAATTGATTTTTATGTTTATTTATATGCATAAATGTCTACTGTAAATGTTTCCGTATATTTTTGATTACCATTTATTCAAACATTCAATTTATAAAAAAAATGTGTGAAAATCTTTATTCATGTTGTCTTTGATGTAAACTGAAGTTCAAGCACTTAAAATTCAAATATAATTCGGTGTATTTTAACAATATATAACTAGGCACTGTACTTAAACTTCCCTGAACACTTGGGCTTTGAAATCTAAAAAAAAACTAATAAATCTTAATTAGTTTTTTTTTTCGTTATTATTTTTATCAAACTGTAAGAAAATGTTTCAAATGATTCGATGAAGTTTAAATTTATTCATTTTTAGTGGTTGGAAAATTGAAAAGGTTACAAATTTTAAAGAGTTTGGTGTTTTATTAATTTTTTCGGTATCTTAAAATAAAATAATCATGTTTGAAAAACTGAAAGCTTTTATTAAACTAAAAAAAATGAAGCGAAAGAATATACTTAAAAAAAAATAATTTGTCTAACTATATAAAATAGCAGATTGCACTGACACGCCCCAACTTGTTACAGTTTCAAATTAATATGAAACCAAAAGGGAATTGTAACATATTTTACTTTTGCGTTGGGACTTTACAAAACTTTAAAATAACGAGGTAACAAATTAACACTTCCTGGGGACTAAAGAAATTTCCCCTCGATTTTTTACGATTCCCCCAGGGTCAAAACACGGGGTTCCCTGCGAGCCATAAAACTCCTGCTGTGTTGCTTCCTCCGTCCCTCATTATCTTTCAAGTTGTTAAACCTTAAAAGGGGGAACGGATTTCAGAAAAGTGCGGCTAATCCCATTTTGAAAACGTTACTTGAAGGCAGAAAAATCCGTGCAGTGCATTTTCGAAGCATCTTTACACTGACGGAATTATCCGTGCTTTCCGGTTAGAGGGTTAAATAGTGTGACATTATGAATCAAAGAAAAGTCCTTTAACTTGTTAAAAAAGCTGTCAAATTTGAAATATGGCCACTCTGTACCGATATACAAGCTTCATAACGACTTATCAAACTCTTTAGGAGAGTGCCAATAAATATTTATGGCAACAAAGCCCATTCATTTGAAAGCACTACTTTTGACTTCTAGGAGTTCTTAGGGGGGGAATACGCTAAGAATTGGCTTTTCCTAGACCTTATCAAACATATTCAACAAAATTGTGATCGGGAGACCTCGAGGGCCAATCCATATGGCGAACATCCTCTCCCTATTGGAATGCATTAACAATGTGAGCTCTGTGTGACCTCTCATGTTCGTCCATACAAATGAAGTCCGTGCTCATAGCACCCAAAAAGAACTCATATAGGCTTCCAAGATCTCACCCATAAAGCTCTGTAAAGCGCCCTTATCGAAAACGTACAGTGGTGTGCGAGTATCCAACATTATGTCACCACAAACAAGGATTCCTGTGCCACGATATCTGTCAATTTTTGTTATGTAGGAGGAATGAAAATGAGATCCACTTTTTCTCCAGATGAAGACTCGACAAGAATCACTTTGTCTTGGGAATTTTGACTCATCTCTGAAAAGAACATACCCCCATTCTTTAGGTGTCCACGACTGATGTTTCCAGCTCCTCAATATCCTGTCTTTCTTGTCGGAGGCAGTCAAAGGGGCACACAAAACTGGACGCTGGGCGTAAAGGACAGCCTCTGCAAGACGGCTGTAAAGCGTTTTTCTGGAAATTCGAGACACATCAACAAGGTTACGAGTAAGCTGAAGAGCCTTTGTCCAATTAATTCGTCAAACGCTTAAAGCCAAGTAGCTATCGTGAGCAGATGTTGATGCTCTGTGTTGACCTTGGCTGAATATCCTGGTGACAGTACCACTTGTTTGGGCTTGAATCCGAAACCAGTTGACCACTTTCGGGCTATTTGTAACCTATGAACTCCCTCCGCTAGAAACTGGTCAGCCACAAGCTTGCCAACTGCTCTCAATTTTAAGAAAGTATCTAAATGATTATGATAAGTCATCCTCACTGCTAACAGGCTAACAAGTTTATTTTAATGCAATATTCACAAAACTGCAGGGAAAAAAACTCATATACTTAAATGGTCTGAATCCAGTAATTCTGCAAAAACTATCGCTAAACAATGTCTTTTCTTAAACTGATGGTAACTATGGTACTACCCGTTCTTCAAAATATATAAAATACAAGTTCTATTAGTTTTTCTGGAGGCATTTTAAAATTATGACGGAAAACGTGTGTGTGACATTAATTTTGGACTTGGGTATATATCTGATATGGATATTTATAGATTCTATAAATATTATATTCTAAATTTTAATATTTATTGATCATATTTTTTAAATATCATGTAATATGGTATAAAAACAAATTCTCTCAAGACATAAGATGTACAACCTTTGAATAACTCCCAGTGAACGGTGGGAAACACACTTAGACCCCTCCAAATGGTCTTAAAATCAAATTAGTTTCAAATAATAAACTAAATGAATGTCTTTTTAATAAATTTATCCCAATCCTCAAAATATTTTAAAATAACATTGCTAGAAAAATTTCGTCTTACAAAAGGCTAAATTTTGGAAATCTGAAGAAAGGAAATGTTAATGCCTCCACATAGATAAATACAAACCATCCAAAAATTTTCATAAATCTAAAACTATTAATACATTTTAGTAATTAAATGTTTGACATTCTCATCATTTACCCTTTAATTTAACATCCATTGACCTTCGGTTAGCTTAATCCAAAATTAATGAGGCTCGTTCTCATTCATCAGACGCCTTGTGTGCCATCATTAAGCAGCTGCTCTGGAGAATTTCTTGATTTTCAATCTTCAATTATGTTTATAATGTTTAGAGGAAATTATGAGCTAAGAATAAAATATGAAGCACTTCCTGGATGGCGACACTGAAACTGAGTGCTTACTTCTAATTTTTATGTGGCAATAGTACGTACTGCAAAAAAGAGAAATGTACATTAAATCGAAAAAGTACTAAAGTAATCAAAGAAATAAGAGTGATATAAATATTCGTTAGCAAATTTAGTTATCTCAAATCACGTTCTAACGATCTAATTGGACTTCAATATTGGCTACTTTACTCCAAGTTCGATAAGGATATCAACTACTAATTTCATGTAATATAATGAAAAAGGAAACAGTAAGTGAAAATTTGATTTGCAAACACTTATATGAAAGTTCGCAGGTAATAATCTCCATGAAACACCACAGTATTACAAAACATTCACGATGAATAAATCAGAGTTTCTTAAATTTTAGGGCGTGCCTCCCTAGTGGGGCGTGATAACCCAACGAGGGGAGAGCGAGAATATCGAAAAGTGGAAAATAGAATGTTATACAAAAACTATTATTAATTTACTGAAATGACGAAAAAAAATCAAAATTAAACATACTAAAAAAAATTAAAAAAACATAATAAAAAATAAAATACGCATTTACATTGATTTCTAAATGTATCAATACTTCACAGTGTACTCACTAATTACACTGCTGGACAATTGCTAAGGACGGATAACACTATCATCCACAGGAACCACAAAATGAAAGGAAGCAAAATGTGGAAAATTAGAATAAGTGCGGGATATCAGTAAGAAGAAGTATGAGTATGCAATTTTTTTTCCACGTCTGTTCATCACGTGATAGCGTTCATAAGAGCTTTAAAGGTTTTGACGCGTGTGGACAGTTGTTGTTTCAAGTCAAAGTTTTACAGGAAAGATTTAATAGACGAACTTAAAATTTTTGGCATGTCTTCCCGACATCACATAGATGATTTTATGCGTGGCCGAATTATTGGAAAGATCGAAGAAGGGGGAAAAATAACAGATGTTGCCAGGGAGTTCGACATCGCTCACAGCGTTGTTTCATGGCTGTGGAAGTCATTTAAAACTACTGGAATGTGTAGTAGACGGCACAGGGGAGGTCGTGTTAGAAGTACGACGCCTGCAGAAAACAGATATATCGTCCTATCAGCAAAAAGGAACAGGCGCACCACAGCGCAGCAGGTGGCAAATCAGTTTCCTGCTGCCTCAGGAAAGCAGATCTCCCGAAAAACTGTTGCCAGACGTTTGAGGGGAGGAAGACTATACGCACGCAGACCTGTTGTGTGTGTCCCATTGAGCAGACACCACCGTACTGCCCGTTTGCAATGGTATCGTGAGCATCACAATTGGACTGAACAGGATTGGGCATGCGTACTATTCTCAGATGAGAGTAGGTTCAGTCTGTCAACGGATTGTAGACGCCAACTGATCTGGCGCGAGAGTGGTACTGCTTATCGTCCAGAAAATATCCAGGAAAAGGACCGATATCCGACATGCAGTATCATAGTGTGGGCCGGCATCATGATCAATGGCCGCACGCGCCTACATGTGGTTGCGAATGGGACTATGACGGGCCAACGATACATTGATGAAGTTCTACTTCCTCATGTTCGTATTTTCCATGGTGCTGTCGGTGATAAATTTGTTTTTATGGACGACAATGCAACATGTCATCGAACACTCGCTGTTCAGGATTGTCTAGACAGCGAGGGAATTCAACGTTTCGTATGGCCAGCGCGTTCTCCAGATCTAAACCCCATTGAAAATGTGTGGGATGCTTTGGGGAGGCAAGTTGCTGGTCGAAACAATCCTCCGACAAACAAGAACACCCTTAACCGGGCACTCAAAGAGGAATGGGATAGATTGCCTCAACAGCTGCTGGATAATGTTGTGTAAAGTATGGTACGACGTGTGGAATGTTGCATCACACTGCACGGTGGACATATCCCGTACTGATACCTTTCTTAAGGTGCCTGCTGACTTTTAGATGCATTGTTCCATTTCTCCGTACGCAGATCAAATGAACATTTTTTTTCTTTCAGATGTTTCACAGCTTTTGTACTTTGCAGAACAATAAATATTCTTTATTCTAATGTCTGAACAGTGTGGCAACTATATTTTATCCTACTAGGCCTCATGTCTCGCTTAATGTTATGCTACATAGCAATTTGTGATCCGTCCTTAGCAATTGTCCAGCAGTGTAATTTAACAATACTAAGTTTAGAATAAGTTCAGCAATTACCAGCGTCCCCAAGGGCTTGTCATATGTACAATTATATAAAACGTTTTATACCTATCTGAATAATTTTTACGGTTTATAACTAAATTCATATTGTACTTTTACGTCAAAGAATGTTATTACAGATTTCAATACATTTTTATTGTTTGAATGGGGTGTAAGCGCGACGAAATACAGGGTGGGCCAAATAAGACATACTAATGTTAAATATGGATAACTCTTGTAATAATCACTTATTTTGATTAATTTTTATACATTAAATGTATTTTATGGAAACTATGTATGAAATATATATACCTTTATATATAAAAAATCTTCTGTGCGTGTGTTTGTCACTAAAGTCCTCCTAAACGGCTGGACTAAATTCGATGAAATTTTTTGTGTGGGTTCAAGTAAATTCGAGAATGGTTTCGATTCACAATTCGGCCCAATATCGCAATTAGTTAAAAATATATTAATTAAAAACATTCAAGAAACACAACTCAACATTCACCTGCATTGTTGTAACAACGCTATTCTTATAAACAAGTAATATAAAAAATTGTTTAATCAATTCCTACTTAGATCAACCAAGAAAAAAAAATATTTTAGCTACTTTTTATTAAATAGTCGCAATTAATATAAATATGTATATACATATGACAGAATCACAACATTAAGTGATACCTAATTTTTATTAATTTTTATTACAGTATCGTATTATCATCCAAAACAATCGTGTATATAAAATTTCCTTTCAACTGAATGCTTTAACACGTGAGAAAAAAACCTTTTCAAATTTTGACATAAGTCATTAAAAGGGTCGCTAAGTCATTAACGTGGCTGTATTTGTAATTTTTTAAATAATTAGTTTTAATCAATCAATTTTTATTAATTATAATTAAATCATTGAATTGTCATCCAAAATAATCACGTACATTACTTTTCAGCTCAATTGAGCGCTTTAAAATGTATTTTATTAACGATTGAAAATTCCACCAAGATAAATAAATAAACAAACAAATAAAATATGCATAGAGATCGTGAGCTAATAGTAGGAATTGAAAACGACGTAAGTTGGCGTCGGAAATTGATTTTTAGCAAAACTGGCCAAACCCGGTCTTTATTATGAAAATGCAGACGATTCCCGCTTTTTAGCGTTTTAAAGTAATATCTTTTCAAATAATCTTTATATATGTAATTCTTTTGTGCGTGTGTATGTAACTGAACTCCTCCTAAACGGCTGGGCCGATTTTGACGAAAGTTTTTGTCTGTTCCAGTAGACTCGAGAATGGTTTAGATTTATAATTCGGTTTAGAAATGTTTATTTAATTAATTTTTATTTATAAATTGTTGATCTTGGAATGTTTATATTGGATCCGGCAGACTGCGCTACGATCACAGTATCGAATATTCAAAAATCTTTTACTATAATTTAAGTTTGTCCCGACAGTTGGTGCTGTGATCATTTCAGGAAAATATTTTGTCACTTCGTGTTATTATTTTGTTGAAATAAATTGTGTGTTCATTAAATTATCACATTCAGATGTAATTAGTGTTTGAAATTTTACTCAATTTTACTCAAAACGGTCCAGATTGTTAAAGCTTATTCATAAAAATTTGGAATTTTTGAATTTAAGATATGTGTACATGACAACGTCTGTCGGGTCATCTAGTATATGTATATATATGACATTAGACAAATGTTCGCCCTGTTTCGTGATACAGAGTTTGGTTATTTTTAAAGCGTTTTCCATTCCACGTAATGTTTCTGGTTGAAGGCTCAGTATTTCGTCTCGAATATTCTGCCTCAGCTGTCTATGGGTTATTAGAATACTATTTGTCTTTTAAATATCGCTATGAAAAAACGTCGGATGCAATTAAATCTAGGGAATGAGATGTTTTGAAATCAGACGTTCGCTAAAAATTTCATGCCGCAGATCCATAGTTTGCTTAATAGTGTGCGCAGCTGTTCTATCTTGCTGAAACCACAAATTAGGATTCTGCTTCATCATTGGCAGCAAAAAGTTTCAACCGTTGATCTGTAAGAAGCTCCGGAAATCGTTTCATGCGTTCCATCGTCATTCCTGAAGAAATCTGCGCACAGTTTCCACGTTTTCTTCAGTGTGAATATTTCGATGGGCACCTCATTCAGGCCGGTCGGCCACTGAACCCAGTTCCTCAAAACGACCGACCAAACTCCTAATCATGAAGGCTGGGTTGGGCTGATATTGAATTAAAATATTATCGATATTTACACTGTGTCATAACAATTGATCGTTGACTAGAATAGAAAAACTCGAGAATTTTAACGAGTTATATTTGTACTGTATGGTTCTATAATAAATTTCCAAGAATTGAATTATAACCTACACAAAGAAAAAAATAATTCCATCAAAAAATAAAAAAAAATATTTGTGTTTAACATCGGTAGGTCTTATTTAGCCTAATTACAATTGAAAATTGGGTAGAAAGTATTGAAAGTTTGAGAAGCACTTGTCTAAGTACACTTTCCATTCACTTTTATTACACACAAACACACACGCACGCATATATATATATATATATATATATATATATATATATATATTGTTGCGTTTTCGGGGGTTCGAAATGATTGAAGCCGAAGAGCGGGATCCAAAACAATTTTATTCTTGGCCAAAACAGTACTCCACAAATTGTAGAACAGTTCGAGAAAGTCACGTACAATCGATGAAAATACTGATAACACAGATGTAATACACTAACAAAAGCAATAGTAAACACTCAGCACAAAAAATAATAACTCAATAAAAACAATAGCACACGCACTATGCAATCGTCTCTCTCTCAAGCACAGAGAGGTATCACTTGCATGAAAGCTGAGATCTGACTGACTGACTAGCCGGCCCGGGCCTTTTTATACCTTTCGGTCAGAAACCTCTTGCACTTGCCAGAATAATCGAGAAATAGAAAGGTCTAGCAAAATTCGGAACGTACGAGAAAAGCTCAATACAGTAATACATTCGATACAATAGTGTTACCGCGATAGGGTTGCCAGACAGGGTTATTAGGAGCAGGGTTGCCATGGTCGCCAAGCTTATCGCCCACATTTGGCGATATATCGCCAAATTTGGCGCCAAAAATTAAGTCGCCAAATCCGTCGCCAACTTGGCGCTAGCTGCAATATTTGGCGAGTTTACCATTTAAACCAATGTTAAAGCATGGGGGCCGTGCAATGCAGTGGAAATGATATTACAGGTAAACAGGGTTGAAATCACATTAGATACGACAAATTAAACTGTAAAAATGAACACAAATGAGTAGAAACAATTAGAATAAGATTAAATTCGTAACATTGCCCCCCTCTCAAGAACTGCACGTCCCGTACAGTACAACCCTTCATCAGACAGTAACATAATAATAAAGCAATTGATTAAAAACAACTAAATGAATATGCAATAATAAACATGTAATACATAGTACAAAATAAACACCTAATGCATAGTACAAAATAAACACCTAATGCATAGTACAAAATAAACACGTAATGCATAGTAGAAAATAAACACTTACAAAACAATAAACAAAATTATTTACAAGATTATTTACACACTAACTTATTTATACAAGACCATGGTCAAAATAAATTACACGATAATTGACACACTAAGAATTATGGCCATAATATGGAGCAAGCCTGTCGTAATGAACGACTCTAGGCTTCGAATTCGTTGACTTACGGATCCGGATTACGACGTCGTTTATTATCTTTAAAATTGTATAAGGACCGTCCCAATGCGATTGTAGCTTAGGAGAAAATCCTTTGCGTCGAGTCGGGTTGTAGAACCATACCTTGTCACCTTCCTTGAATTGATGTCCTGTGGCTTTTGTGTCGTACCGAGTCTTCATCTTCTCCCTCCTCAGGTTGATCCGTTCTCGAGCCAAATTGTGTACATCTTCAAAACGTGCCTGGAGATTCTGCACGTACTCCTCAGGCGATGAAGGTGTATCCGGAGGGCGACCAAACAGCAGGTCACAAGGGAGACGAAGATCCCGGCCAAAAAGCATCTGGGATGGTGAATATCTGGTAGTCTCGTGAACGGCGCTGCGGTACGCTAGCAGAAAGAGAGGAACTTTCTGGTCCCAGTCTTGTTGGTTCTTGGAAACCATCAGCGAGAGGTTATTCAGGATGGTACGATTAAACCTCTCCACCATGCCGTCTGACTGTGGGTGCAAAGGTGTGGTCTTGGTCTTGTCAATTCCGAGTAGTTCACAGACCCCCTTCAATACCGCAGAGACGAAATTTCTTCCCTGATCGGAATGAAGTTGAAGAGGTACCCCATATCTCGATATCCAGTGCTGCACTACAGCCTCCGCTACGGTGGGGGCTTCCTGATCCGGAATGGGGTACACTTCGGGCCATTTCGTGAAGTAGTCCATGACAACAAGTAGGTACTTATTACCAGACGCAGTCCTTGGCAGAGGTCCCAGGATATCGAAAGTGATACGTTCGAAGGGTGCTCCAACATTGTAGCGATGCAGCTTCCCTCGGCTACGTATCTTTGGCCCCTTCCGAGCTGAACAGGCATCACAGGACTTGCACCACTGTTCCACGTCAGCTCTCACTTTACCCCAGAAGAATCGCTCTCGAACTCGGTGCAAAGTTTTCATGACGCCGAAATGACCTCCTGTTGGGCTGCCATGCAATTCTTTGAGTACCTCTGGGATACGAGATTGAGGAAGTACTAATTGCCACCTGAATGTCTTTCCATCCTCTGATTCGAATTTTCAGTATAGAACACCATTCCTGAGATGTAGAGAATTCCAGAGGGCCCAATACTGCTTAGTTGTAGGACTACAAGCCGAGATGTCCTGCCAACTTGGTTTATTGCTGGAAGACTCCATAAACTCTATAAGGGGTTTAATATCAGGATCCGCCATCTGGTCTTCTCGAACTTTCTCGTCACTCCAGGGATCGGGTGGCGTCGCTGTTGAAGTTGTTATCTGGCGTATAGCATAGTCATATTTGGTCTCTACTCTGGAACAATGACGACAATTTTCTGGGCATGGTCTTCTTGAAAGGGCATCAGCATTTCCATGCGAGGAGCCTTTACGATGTCTGATGTCAAAGTAATACTCGTTGAGCCGTTGTATCCATCTGGCTACCTGACCTTCAGTATTTTTAAAATTCATTAGCCAGGTTAAAGAGGCATGATCTGTACGTAGAAGAAATTTTTGGCCATAGAGATAGTGATGGAAATGCTCGATGGCTTTCACAATAGCCAGTAGCTCTTTTCGAGTGACACAATAATTTCTTTCCGGTTTCGATAAACACTTACTCCAATAAGCTACGACTCGTTCCTGGCCATCTATTTCCTGAGATAATACTGCTCCGACACTCTCATTACTGGCATCAGTGTCCAAGATAAATGGCTTGTCCGGTTGTGGATATATTAAGATCAGTGAAGACGTCAAAGCTTCTTTAAGCTGGAGGAAGGAATCTTCACATTCTTTTGTCCACTGAAACTTTTGTTTACTTTCTGTTAGCTTGTGCAAGGGTCTTGCGATGTTAGAGAACCCTTTCACAAACTTTCGGTAATAAGTACATAGTCCCAGGAAGCTTCGCAGCTCACGGAGTTTTCAGGGCGTTTCCAATTCTTTACGGCGGACACTTTTTCGGGGTCGGTACGAACACCTTCTGCAGAGATGATTTGTCCCAGATAATTGACTTCTTTCTGGAAGAACTTGCATTTCGAAGGGTTTAGCTTCAAGTTAGCGTCCCTTAATTTTGATAACACCTTCCAGATATTTTGAAGATGTTCTTCAAACGTACGCCCTCCTATTATGACGTCATCCAGGTAAATAAGGCAAGCTTCAAAAGTCAGACCCTTTAGCACGGTCTCCATCAGGCGCTCGAAAGTAGCTGGCGCATTGCAGAGCCCGAACGGCATGACTTTGAACTGCCATAGTCCTTGGCCGGAAGTGAATGCTGTTTTTCTCTATCTTCGGGATGGATCTCCACTTGCCAGTATCCGCTCTTTAAATCTAAAGTCGAGAACCATTTATGACCGGAAAGGGTATCCAGGGTGTCATCTATCCTTGGAAGAGGGTAGCTGTCCTTCTTGGTGACGTCGTTAAGTTTTCGATAGTGCACGCAAAATCTTGTGGAGCCATCTTTCTTACGAACCAAGACGATTGGAGATGCCCACGGACTCGAAGATGGTTCTATGATGTCATTTTCCTGCATCTCTCGTAGTAGTGTTCCGACCTCTTCCTGTTTAGCAAACGGCAAGCGTCTTGGGTGCTGTTTAATCGGCGGATGGTCTGCTGTATCAATTCTGTGTTGTGTCACTGTAGTATGGCCAATATCGCTACTGTTTCTAGAAAAAACACGTCTTCAAATTCTTGGAACAGTCTTTCTGCGGAGCTTTTCTGTTCGGGGGACAATTCAGCATTTTCTAGAAGGTCGGGAGTCAACTGTTGAGGCGAGTTGGATAGAAGCAGGCTCGAACTTTTGCAGACAAACGTTTTTGGACTGCAGGTTGCCAACACTTCACCTTTCTGGAACACTCTAGATTTTTTAGTTACGTTGCAAATTCTTACCGGGATAGTTTTTCTGGAAAGGTCCACTAGCGTCGAAGCTATTAGCAATCCATTCGCTTTATTTTCCGCAGATCCAATTAGGCCAGAGTTGAAACTCACATCGTTACCGATGTATCCAGGTACTATGATTTCAGTCCTTGGGGGAATGGTAATATTCTCGTTAGCGGTTACCTGTCGAATAGATTCTGTCCTGTGTTCAATTTTGAATATAGTGACTTCTTCGTGTATGGAACGTAATTCGTTCTTGTTGAAGTCTAGAGTGAAACCATGCTCCTTTAGAAAGTCCAGTCCAAGAATGAAAGGGACTGCAATATCTGCGACATACACAGCATGTTGGTAGGTAGTGTCTCCAAACTTGATCTCGACTTTTAATTTTCCGTGAATATCAATCTTTTCCCCCGTCACGGTCTTTAGCACCACGCGGGGCGGGGTCCAGATAAGTTTCTCTTTTAACTTTTGAGCCAGATCGTTCCGAATGATAGACACATTGGCTCCTGTATCGATGATCATGTTGCAGGGAAGCTCGTTAACATGTCCCATTATAAAAATTCCATTCTCACCGGTACTCTTTGTCGAAATTTGACACACTTGAAAGTGGGGCTTTCCAAAATCTGGCAACCTTGGCCTCACGAGATGGCCATTAATTAGTTTTTCCGACACCTCCTTCTGGGAGGCGCTATTAGTTTCAGCGCCTTGGCGTGCCCGGCAGCTTCTCTGCAGATGCCCTTCTCGACCGCAGGTCCAGCATTTAAGGGTCTTCTTCCCGTCTGCTTTCTGGGACATCAAAGACTCAACTCTATTCATGAAGCTTCTCATCTGTCGCTCTAACCGCTCCACACTTGAGTTCGACGTGTCCGATTCGTTGACGGCTCGTATGGGGTGTCTGTCCTTTCGTGTTGCTTGCTGGGCTGCCTCGAATTTCATAGTAAACACTAGGGCACCCTTTAAGTCCTTGAGATCCGCCATTCGGAGAGCTTTTTCTGGATTTCCGGATCACGCACCCCGTCGATGAAGTGTTGCAGCGCCAGGACTTCTCTTACTTCAGTCGGACAGTCAGAAAACGCCAAGTGAGAAAGCCTCTCGACGTCCGTCGCCAGTTCTTGGAGCGTTTCGGACACTTTCTGCTGCCGTGACTTCAGCTGGAGTCTGCTGTAATCCTTCACACATTTCTCTCCGAAGCGTAACTCCAGAGCATTAACGAGAGCGTCGAAATCCAGCCGCTGTGTTTCCGGCAAAGTTTGCAAAATGTCAGCAGCGTCGGCTCGAAGAGAAGCAGCTAACTGGCAGGCCTTGGTCTGGGAGTCCCACTGGTTTGCATCCGCCACTATGGAGAATTGGGTCTTATACACCTGCCAAGAGGACTTTCCGTCATATGTAGAAAGCTTGATGGAAGGCTTGGAATAAGGAGCTTGAAACTTAAATTCATCCCCTTGGCCAGTCATGACTTTCTGCTTCAATTTCTCTAGGTCACTCCTGAGCGAGATGGAAACATCTTCTACCTTTTCGAAAATTTTCGCATCTAGTTTGCTCTCCATATCTTCGAATTTATTTTCAAATTTGTTCTCTATATCCACAAATTTGTTTTCGAATTTATTTTCCACCGACTCGATTCTTCCTTCTATTTCTTCAAATTTCTTGTCCATAGTCGTCAATTTGCCGCCAATGCCCTTCAGATCACTTTTCAACTCTTCCTTGTTCGCGGTCAGTTTGTTATTCAACTCGTCCATATTGGCGCTGATCTGCTCGTTTACGTTAGTAAGCTTGGTATTCACTTCTGCGATATTGGTGGTCAACTCCGATTTCATTTCGCCCACGTTGGCATTCATGCTGGCGGTCAAGTCCGATTTCATTTCAGTCAATTTTTCTAGAAGAGTCTGGAACTGGGCCTCCATCGCTCTTGTTGTTGGCATTCAACCCCACCTCTGACACCAATTATTGCGTTTTCGGGGGTTCGAAATGATTGAAGCCGAAGAGCGGGATCCAAAACAATTTTATTCTTGGCCAAAACAGTCCTCCACAAATTGTAGAACAGTTCGAGAAAGTCACGTACAATCGATCAAAATACTGATAACACAGATGTAATACACTAACAAAAGCAATAGTAAACACTCAGCACAAAAATAATAACTCAATAAAAGCAATAGCACACGCACTATGCAATCGTCTCTCTCTCTCAAGCACAGAGAGGTATCACTTGCATGAAAGCTGAGATCTGACTAACTGACTAGCCGGCCCGGGCCTTTTTATACCTTTCGGTCAGAAACCTCTTGCACTTGCCAGAATAATCGAGAAATAGAAAGGTCTAGCAAAATCCGGAACGTACGAGAAAAGCTCAATACAGTAATACATTCGATACAATAGTGTTACAATACCGCGACAGGGTTGCCAGACAGGGTTATTATGAGCAGGGTGCCATGGTCGCCAAGCTTATCGCCCACATTTGGCGATATATCGCCAAATTTGGCGCCAAAAATTAACTCGCCAAATCCTTCGCCAACTTGGCGCTAGCTGCAATATTTGGCGAGTTTACCATTTAAACCAATGTTAAAGCATGGGGGCCGTGCAATGCAGTGGAAATGATATTACAGGTAAACAGGGTTGAAATCACATTAGATACGACAAATTAAACTGTAAAAATGAACACAAATGAGTAGAAACAATTAGAATAAGACTAAATTCGTAACAATATATATATATATATATATATATATATATATATATATATATATATATATATATATATATATATATATATATATATATATTATCCATACAACTGAATATTTTTTCATGTTAAATCTAATTCACCACAGTCTCTTCGACATTCTTACTTCGCAATTCTTTCGTTTCTAAATTCCCCGTAACAGACCTACTAAGACAAATCGATTCCTATGAACTTGGGATTATTGTGTTCGGAAATGGATGGAACGTAAAGGATGATCGAGAGATTAAGTTCAATTAGCTTCAATCCTATAGAAGATCTTCGGAATCTTTTAATCCTTCTCTAAATAGTAGCCACCCGATGGAAAAGGCTTTTAAGTAAGACCAAAGTCTACATTTAGGGTGCTTATCTTCCGTAAGTTCTTTTAAGCGACAGAAGGCTTGTTTTAACCGCAAGATGGGGGTGTTTAAGCCCAGATCATCGAGCTTATATATAAAGACAAATGCTTTGTACAGTTTATTAAGTGTAATATATATTATAGTAGTTATAATTAAACACTATAAGAAAATTGGAAGCACATATAATATTATTTAAGGGTGCGTATTCATACATTATTTCAGCAAACTTAAATATAGTATTTATTTTATTTTTAATTATTTTTAATAATGCCTCGTGTTGTAATCAATTTAATGTTTTATTTTATATTTTACACACACAATTGTTTTGTACTCTTTTTGCTAAATTTATATTTTATTTAAATATTTAAACAAAAGTAACCTGGGGAGTGATAGGAGTTTTAATCACCATCTTTATCAAGCACAGAAAAATAATTCCTATCAAATCATGCATATATATATATATATATATATATATATATATATATATATATATATAAGAACTGATTGAAAACGGAAATACATAGTGGGACAATTAAATAAACAGTTTGGTCTTAAAAAATAGCTTTATTCAAATCAATATACAAGTACCTTTTAATCCCCTTAAATTTACTCCCCTTCCCTATCAAAACATAGATGCATACAATTTCCCACCGTTTAAAGCAGTTCTGTGGCTGATTAGGGGTCACCATCTTCAGTAAATCTTCCGTTTTTGCCTTCACATCATCTGCAGATTGAAAATGAGTTCCCATCAATGCTTTTTCATTTTAAGAAACAGGTAGAAGTCATATGGTAGAAGATCTGGAGAGTAAGGCGGATCCTCGAGCACAAGAATGCGTTTGTCCACCATTAACTCTTTCACAGAGAGTTTATTGGGCATCGGGGCGTTGTCTTGGTACAAAATGAACGTGTTGTTGATCTGCTGATCTGGTGTATTCTTCCTCATTGCAGTACTGCTGTTTTATCGTTTGACCTTGAGCTACCCATTCAATCTTGATGATGCCATTAAAACCGAACAAAAACAAAGACCATGACCGGTTCTTGAAGTCACAGATTGACCACAAAGTTCATCATCTTCAACAACATCTCGATCTTCGCAAAATCGTTTGTGCCATTCAAAAATTTGATTATGTGACGTACAATTATCTCTTAAAATATTTTAACAATTTTAAACATTCATTTGGAGTTTTTTTTCTTCAATTCCTACTATTGGCCCACACTCTCTATGTGTTTATTTATTTATATTGAGGGAATTTTCTTTCGTTAATAAAACACATTTTAAAGCGCTCAATTGAGCTGAAATTTTATATACATGATTTTATTTTGGATAATAATACAAAAATTTAATTATAATTGATAAAAACTAATTGAGTAAAACTAATTCTACCCAGAATTACAAATACCGACATGTTTGCAACCTCTTAGGCGACTTAGCGACCCTTTTGGCGACTTGTGTCAAAACTTAAAAAATGTTTATTTTTCTCACATTTTAAAACGCTCATTTGATCTGAACTTTTCTATACACCATTGTTTTGGACAAAAAATACCATAATTTGATTATAACTCATTAAAATTAATTGACTGAAGATTCAGTCTCTAAATCGCAGTTGAACTAACATTTTACAGACACGATAGTTTTGGAAGACAATATGATACTTTAATGATAGTTAATACAAATTAATTACGACTTAATATTGTGATTCTGTCATATGTATATACATTTTTATTAATTGTAACTATTTAAAAAAAATTAGGTAAGATAAAAATTTTCTTTGTTGATCTAAGTAGGAATCGACTTAATTTTTTTATATTACTTGTGTGTGTGTGTTTTTTTTAAATTTCACAAGGATTTTCCTTTTTATGCGCAGTTTGATTTTTAGATTTATCATGATTGCTGCTCTTTGAGAAAACATCTTACTCAAACAAGGATGAAAAACAAACTGAACTAGACCGATGGATATAGAGGGGGAGGGGATAACGTTCCACAAGCACCGGAGGGATCAAGATCAAATATATTCTATTCTCAAATATATTCTATTCAATTTCAAATATACTCCTCCACACAAAGCCTAATTGTCACGTCATACATTGAGATGTACTGTTTTGTTCTTTAATGCGTTATTGGCTCCTCAGCGATAACATATTATCACTAATGAAGTGTTTCTCCAACTGGGGTGTGTAAAAATCCTATGAGGGGGGTGCGATTATAGGAAATTCGAAAACCCTAGATTATTTAAAAAAAAAATTAAAATTACTGAAAATAAGCAAACAAAATTACGTTCTGGCATTATAAAAAAATATAAAAAACACATTTACACTGATATATTACACTTATAAATGTATCAGGGATACACAATGTATTTTGTAATTAATTTAACAATACTAAGGTAAGAACAAGTTTAATAATTACCCCCGTTGGATTTTCATATATAAAATTATCTACTAAAACTAACACTTATCTTGAAAATCTATACAGTTTATTGTTAATCCCTTAAATGCCCATTAAGAATTCCGCGATTCGCTTCCCTTTGCCAACCTTTTTTCATGCAGGAGCGCGTTTGTGATGTATTGGGGGTGGGGAAGGGAATAAAAAAGCGAATTATCTGAAATAAATAAATTCTTCTCAAACATTATCAAGGTCCTTTTATTGCATTCCAAAGCCTTCGGAATAATTGCATGGATAGCACTGCTCATAAAAGTCCGTACTTTGGAAAGGTGTATATATACGTCCAGAAAATAATTGATTTGGCATAGTGAGACGTTTATTTACGTCGGTGGCACGTAAGAGGTTAAAGTCGTATTGTAGCTTTAGTGTCAAGGTGTAGATTTATTGAATTAAGACATTGTTATTGTATATAAAGGGGGGCGCGATGAAAATGATGATTGAATAGTGGGTCGCGGATATTAGAACTTTGAGAACCACTGCGCTAATGAGTAAAGAAGTTGAACAAAAGATACAATCAACAAACTTCCTTTTTTCTCGCTCTTCCTATTTTATCTGCTTTTAAAATGCATAGGTATAATATCAATACATTATTCATCACATTACAATAATGAACGTGAATTGAAAATCCTCATTTTGTGTGTGTGTTTGATGTTAACCTTTTCACGACCAACTAAAACATCTATCCCTCTTTTTGTTAAAAAAAAGGGTGATCATCGTATTAGATTATAACATCGGCAATTTTATACAGAGTGTCCAAATAGAAGGCCCATGGAACGTAAAGACGTAAAAGGGAATATATAGAAAAATAAATAAACAATTGGAGCCAATGGTAAATCGTTTACTGGAAGTATTATTTTATTTAAGTTTATTGTGTGTGAGTTCCGTGTAATAATTCATTACTATGCTTTCTCACATGATTTATTCCATAAGTATAATTTTGTGCAACAATGAATTATATATTAACAAATGAAAACAATTGCCTGAGAAAACTTCAGGTTGATGCAAATTGAAATGATAGATTGATCTTAAAAAAACTATACAGTGTTTTGTATTTTTATGATTTTATTTATTTTACTCCTAAATATAATTGGAATAATGAATGGAATATTAATATTTACTCTTAGAAACTTGCTCCTGTAAGTGTTAACGCTTTACAAATGTAAAACACAAGAAACTGTATCGGTTTGACACTATTGGAAAAAAAATTAAATAAAATGAATGAATTAAGAACGTATTTTTTCACAAAAATATGATTCTATATTTTAAAAAAACAATTTATGGTTGGACAGAGATTAGAAATTTTATGAAAAGGAATTATATATATATATATATATATATATATATATATATATATATATATAATCCAATATAAGAATTTTTAATATATAATCATATACATATACATACACATATATATAAATTTATACACACATATACATATACATATAAACAAAAATATAAAAATAATCATATAGTTATAAACCTAAGATAACTAAAAGTAGGAAGTAGGCACACAGTATAAAGACAAATTCCTGGCCTTAGGAACCAGGATTGCAGGTTTAAACAAGTTTTTCGGCGCCAACCTTCACCTGTAATTTGTCATACTATGTACCAAGAGGAAAGGAAAGAGTTCTATACGTAAAATTTAAATATTAAGTCATTAAACAAAAATATATAAACATAAAAATAACCTACTAAAACGGATTTATAACGATGGCCAAGAGTGCAGTATCGTGTTCCCGCCAAATAGGGAGAGCAGAACCGCATAAAGTTACTTGCGATACGATATAAGAAACGATTAATTGCGATACGATATACGATAATAGGAAAGATATATACTTTTAAAAAATCATAAAAATAAAAATCATAAAATTAGCGTAAATTATAAAGAAACTCTGAAAAATATATATTAAAGATTTAAAAAAAAGCAAGCATGTGGCGCCATCTATTTAATAATTGTAGGATAAATTAGATATTGTCTAAATTTAAAAAAATTACAAAACATAATAACAGTAAATAATTACATTAATACAAATTTTATCATAAAAAATCATTATAAATATAGTTACAAAGAAAATTAGCAGGGTATCCATGTTCAATACAGTGATTAAAATTTTTTTTAAGATTTAAAAAAATATTAGCTTTATCGCTAACTAATATTTTATTGCGATAAATATAGTTAAAAATAATATTTATATATATAGATATTTATAAATTAGAATTCCAGTAAGGCACTTTGATGATATTAAAATTAAAGGCATCTCTTTTATCATAAATATTAGTATGTAGTTTCAAATCCTTAATATACAGAGATACATCTAGGTAATTTGTTTTGATTGGATTATTATTAATTTTAACTAAGTTTAAGTAGGACGGATAAAAATTAATAATAGGATTTAAATTATCATTTTTACCAAAAATAATTAAACCATCAATATATCTAAAAATGTTGTAGTCATTATTAATAACATAACTATATTCATAAAAATGTAAATAAAGATTAGCCAAACTATAACTAGCTGGGCCCCCTTGTGGGAGTCCTTTCTCTTGTTTATATAAAGAATCATTAAAAAACTGATATAATTTTCTTTTAAGACAAAATCTATGAGAGTTTTAAATTTGTTAAAATTAATATTAAGGTTATACATACTGTGGTTTTCTAAAATTACTTTAATAATATCATATAAATCAATGGAATTGAAAAGATCTTCAAAGTCATAACTATGAACTGAATAAATAATTTTATCATTAAAAAAATCTATAATCTCTTTACTATTTTTAATTATAGCTTTATTACATTGCTGATTAATAAAGTTTTGTATTATATTATGAAGTAATTTGCCTGCAGTAGTAATATATGTTCTAAAACCATTTGTCACAGTTCTAAATTTAACCGGACTTTTATGGAATTTTGGAGTTAAAAAATATATGGATACTTAATTTTAGGAGTACAATAACCTAATTTTTTATAAATAGCAATAATACGATTACTAATTTCATTATAGGACAAATCTAATTTTTTTAAAAGAACCATTATTAAGAAAGTGATCATAAAGAATATTATAATAAAAATACTTACAAATCACAGCATAGTTACCAGGTACTTTATCAATGTAAACTATGATAAAATTCTTTTGTAAATTATAAATTTTCTGTTTGATATCTATAAAAGTAGTTTCGTATTGAGAATGGTAGCTAAAATTCATAAGGTCTTTTAATATATTGTACTTATACTCTTCAAATGCCTCAATAGGTAGTCCAAATTTAATTGCAGATTTTGTAATAAAATTATCTATATCTTTAAAAATTTGTTTTTTAACAGTATTGTTGTTATTAGAAACATTTAATCTAAAATTAGCGCCTTTACTCATTATATCTTTTAAAATATTATCATTGATTATATCTAAGTTGCCAGTAACTACATGTTTATGATGACCATCAATAAAATCATTATAGTTTTTACATATACAATCTTCTATATTAATAGAGGGCGAACTATTGTTGTAATTAAAGATAAATCTGCCCATCGTTTTGTTATATTTAAAAGCTTTCTTTACAACAACATTTCTAACTGGAAAAAGAGACAAATGTCTATTAAATACACTAGAAAAGTTAATTTTGTCAAAAGTTTTATTCATGAATAATAAAGTGCAGTACTCTGTAATGGGTTCATTAATTTTCTCAACATTAATATTGAAATTATTAACTAGATAGTTAGTAATGTCTTTAATAATATGTACTGCATGACTAACCTTTAAGGAATCATTATTTAAGTATTCATATAACAATGCAATTTCATGTTTATTCAGACCAAACATGAAGTATTTGATTTTCTTGATATTAAAGTTTTTTTCAAAATCATCAATAAGAACTCTAATATTGTCATTTAATGAATATTTATCTCTGTTTTTCCTTTTAGTTCTATTACTTCTAGATTTTATTTTAGAAGTATTGTTTAATTTATTGGCATTATAAAAAAAAATTCTTTATTATTATTCTGTAACATTATTTGCAGAGTATTTTTAGCAAAATACAAAACATTAATGCCATATGGATAGATTGTATTAAAACTCCTAATAAAGTGATTTTCCCACCATAATCTGTGCTTAGTAACATATACACTAGTTCAACATTTTTGAAATCATGCATATTGTATTAAAACATAGATAGATTGTATTAAAACTCCTAATAAAGTGATTTTCCCACCATAATCTGTGCTTAGTAACATATACACTAGTTCAACATTTTTGAAATCATGCATATAAAAGTGTCTAAGTTCAATTTTATTAGAATTATTGGAATTATTAAAGAATTTAACATGTCTATGCTGATTAATCCTTAAGTTAATAGTATTGGAGGTCTGTCCTATATATTTATATTGACATACTTTACAATTTAAAATATAACTACAATTAAAGGTTTTACAAAGGTTAAATTTAGAATCACAATCATATTGATCCATATTTAACATAGTACATGTCTTACATATATATATACAGGAGTGCAAAAATTAAGGACGAGACGGTTTTTTCAATATAACTTTGTGAAAAAGCTTTCCAAATCAACACATTTAATACCGTAATATCCCCAATACGTAAAGACATGTGTAATATGTAAGCAACACTTACTAAAAGAGAAATCAGAGGGATAAAAAGAAGCTTTATTGAAAAAGTAGCATGGAGCGCAATGCGACTGAAGGCCGAAACATCCCTGTCATGGGTGTCCAGCAAGAAACATCTGGTCTTTAGTAGGGGATTTGATCTCCCCTGACTGCTAGGCAGGTTTACCACCGTCTGCCCATGCTGAGAATGAGGGTGTCAATGAGTTGTTGAGGCATTGCTGCCCATTCGTCTTGCAGCGCCAATTGAAGCTCCCTAATCGTTACTGGTGGTAAGGTACGAGCTGTTAAGCGTCTGCCTAGAAAATCCCATACATGCTCGATGGGATTGAGATTCGGAGATCGTGCCGGCCAATCCATACGTTCAATATCCTCACTCTCTAAGAGCTGTTCGGCAGCTATTGTGCGATGACATGGTGCATTGTCGTCCATGAAAAGGAACTACAGACCCATAGCGCCTCTAAAAAGACAAAACATATGGAAGAAGAATCTCTTTACAATAACGGGTCCCGTTGACTGAAGCTGCGTCGAAGATGTGAAGGTCTGTGCGACTACCAAGCATGATGCCTCCCCAAACGAGAACACCGTGACATCCATACCTGTCCCTTTCAATGATGTTCGAGGAATGATTGCGGCTTCCCCGCTCTCTCCAGATGAGTATGCTATGAGAATCGCTACTCAAACGGAATCTGCTCTCATCTGTAAAGAGTACTCGTCCCCATTCATTGTCTTTCCAATTCCGGTGTTCCCAGCACCACAGAGAACGCCTTCTCCGATGGGCAGGCGTTAAAGATACACACCGTACAGGGCGTCGTGCAAACAGACCACCACCGTGCAATCTTCTGGCCACCGTAAAACGCGATATCGGTCGTCCAGTCGCCTGTATCGTGTGTCTAACGATTTCTCCCGCTGTCTTCCGCCTGTTTCTTCTGGCCTGTAAGACAATGTACCGGTCATACGCGGGTGTGGTTCCTCGTGGACGACCACTACTGAACCCCCGGATAGCTGTTCCTGTAGTTTGAAATTGTCTCCAAAGTCGTGAAACGATGCTGTGAGCAATTCCGAACTCTGCAGCCACACTTGTCACACTGCGGCCTTCCTCCAACTTCCCAATGATTCGACCTCGGGTAAAAGCATCCATATGTCGTCTAACAGATTGATTATTCACCATATCTCGCTGAGGCACCAACTCGGTGGGATTTTAACTGCTATACGGCGTGCAATCTCTTAGCCAGAAATACTGATCTTACACCGACAACATGCTTTATACTACTCAGACACTGCCCCATTACGTCTACCTGCATATCTGCGCATGTGCTACCGTACATCACCTTACTTAATCTACTGATTGGTCTTTATGTCCGCTCTACCTCTTCGTTCAGCTGATATGCTAATTTTTCGACTTCGTCTTTAATTTTTGCACACCAGTGTATATAAATGATATAAACCATGAAACTATTTTTTTGCTTGGCATATATTCAAATTGCACATTAAATTAGCTAATTTTAGAATATTTTCTTTGTTCTGGAAAATTATAAAATTTACTCTTTTCTTTTCTTTCAAAATTATTTTACATTTTTATTCCAAAAATGTTTAGCTACATCGATCGAATGTTAAGGGTAAAGGAAAAAATTCGACAGCTAAAACCATTTACTGACGGAAGTACCTGAAGGGTTCCCATTGGCACCAACGTGCTTCCACAAGTTGCTCCATTAATGCTGTGCGAAACCGCGAGAATAGCCCCCCAACGTCCAATGAACCTTACAATTTATGTTCTTGGCTTAACATAAAAAAATCATTTTCGAGATTATAGGAAATGTCTAAAAAACCCCGATGAATGTATAAAGTCTTTTATATCTACCTGTTCGAGGAAAGAAACACCCGGATTCATTTAGTGCAGTGCTACTCACACTTTCAGTATTTGTACCCAATAATCAATCATATTTTAAATCTCCTCCCCCTCCCTAAAATAATAATATATTAAATTCAATAATACTATACTTTGACACGGAAGCTACAATACGACTTAACCTCTTTTAAGAGGACTTGGCACCCTTTGAGCAAACTTCTTTATTTATGTATTTAAAAATTATATTTTAACATTTTATACAATGTTTCTATTCAAGAAAATGTTACCAGATAAAAATTTTCATATATTATTCACACAATTTTAAAAATTTAAATTTTTTGAAGAAAATTTGGAAAATTTTAAAATTTTACTCCTTTTGTGAAAATTAATTTTTTGACCTGAAATTTTTTTATAACATTCTTATGGATGTTCTTAACAACTTTAGGGATCGATTTTAGAATAACTCCATTCATTTTCGAGAAAAAATAAAATGTTGATATACAAGCTAAAAATCAACGAAAAAGCCAACATGTCTTACATTTTATTTTTTTTAAAAAAAAGTATTCAGTTTATAGCAAAACGAATCCCTAATTTTATTACATGCTTTATTTTTAACACAGGAAAAAAAATTGAAGTGGTTGGTAAATAATTGTCGAAGGAGTAGCATTTTGAATGCACTAAGGTTTCGAAAAACACAAACTGAGAAAAACCACTTTAAAGTTTATAATTCTGAAAAAATAATTATTATAAGCTTAATTAAACTTTAAATACCACTTGAAGATATTACTTATATGTTTTTCTTTAAAATAATTGCATTTTCATATGTTTTCAACCCACACATTTTTATAAATGATCAACTTTTAGAGAGTACTAATTGCACAAGAAAACTCAAGAAAAACTTAAAAAAAATTTTTTTTCTGTCACGACAGAAATATTTTAGCTGTTTTTCTTCTTATAATAATAAAGTATTACATTTGTATGAAAAATATATCAGGAATAAGAACTGAAATTATAAAATTATTAATATAAAATGCCTTAATTTAAAAATTTTACATGCACACATTTCACAAGGAAGAAAAATTACATTATTGTATTGCCTCGGAAATATTCTGCTTTTAATACTACACATTCTTTTTTATAGTTATTATTTCTATTTATAAAATAGATTTTTTTTATCATAACGCATTTTTTAGCTTTTTTTCTAAAAAGGGGGTGTGGCTGAATTGCCTAATTTGTTTTCAAATGAAGTTTTATTCAACTTCTCACTTTCCGGCATGCACAAGTGATATATCAATCGAAAGATAATGATGCAAAGAATAAGATTAAATGAAAATAAAAAAAACGATAGGTTTGTGATTTTTAGGGTACCAATTCACCTTAAGTGTTATCCAACCGGCGTATATTTACGTTTCACCCAGCCAAAGCTTTAATTACCCAGGACATACATACACGTCTTTCCGAAGTACAGCCATCTCTGAGCACTGCTATCCAAACAATTATTCTGAAGGCTTTGGAATGAAATAATAGGACCTTGACAGGGGTTGTGAAGGATTTACTTATTTCAAAAAACGTTTTACTTATTTATTCCTTTTCAACCTTCCCTCAATATATAGATATGTATATATCGCATACGCACGTTTACGTGCAGAGCGGTGTCATTGGGCACCGAAACACGTAACTTTTAATTGACAGTTAAAGGATAAACCGTACAAATTATCAAGATAAGTTTTAATTTTTGTGTATAAATTTATATATGGCAAGTCCATGGGGCAATGGTAATTATGAGACTTGTTCTAAATTTAGTGTTGTTATTTAATTATTAAATTCATTTTGAAGTACTGATACATTTATAAGTATATATACATATAAGTGCAAATGAATATTTTATATTTTATTATGTCATAATGTATTTTTTCTTACTTTCAGTACATTAACATTTTTTTAAAAATAATCTTTTGTTTCCAATTTTTCAATATGCTCGCACCCGTCTTGTCGAGTTATTATCCCCCCTTAGGGAGTGGCACCTCACAGTTTAAGAAACCCTGATTTAGTGTTTCTGCAAAAAGTATTAAGACTTCTATGCGGTTAACCTGATTTATAAGAAAAAATAATGTTTCTGATTTACGTTGGGATTTGTCCCAGTAAAAAGGGGATTTTATTATATGAATGTTTACTAGATTTTAGCTTTTTGGCATTTGATAACGTATTTTATAGAGGGAAATAATAATAATAATAATTTTCCCTTTTCTTGTTAAAAAATGAAGAAAAGATCAATATGAAAGGGCTTACCTTGTCAATGGAAGGCTGCCACGTCGTGAATAAAACAAAGTAAAAAAACAAATCTTGTGACCTTCTATAAACTTTTAATTCCTATAACACACATAATAATACACCGGACTTTACACAATTAACACGGCACAAACACTAGACAAATATCATTTGTATCAATAACATGTATATCAATTTGTACAAGCTATCGCCTAGTCTGTCTGGTGGTTCTTCTACGCGTCCATTTTTATATTGAATTAAATCAGTTCCCTTCAAACGGTGGCGCTGCTGTCATCTTTTTGGTTGGAAGTTTGAGACAATAATAAACAGCTTATTTTGTTTCTTGGTATAACCTGTGTATCAACAATTAAAATAATTACACGGTTGTCCTGAAGGACTGGACCTTAAATAATTCAAGAGCTATTACAAGTTAAGTTATTGAAAAGTACAAAACACAACGAACATAAGAGAGCTTTAAAACAGTTATATATACAGTTGAACGCCGATTTTACTAATTTATCGTGACCGAACATTTTGTTCGTTAATTCGGGGTTATTCGTTATATCGGGATCCAAAAAAATTCATTTTTTTGTTTTTACCTTTGGAATTTCTACAACAAGCAACTACAAAAAAAAAAGCTATATATTTTTGGCCACTAAAATTTGTTACTTACTAGAAAAATCTGTTTTCTGTTCCGGATAAAAAAAAATGATGCTTTTTTAAAAAAAATATTTTTTCCAACACAAATTAATAATGATAATAATAAAAAAAATCAGCTATTGAAATAATTCTTTAATTCGAAGTTTATTATTCGTTAAATCTGAGTTTCGGGGGAAAGGGAAATATTCGTTAAATTGCGAAATCCATTAAACAGGGTTTCGTTAAATTGGGTTCTTACTGCATTTAAGACAAATTGCATATAAATAAAATAACAAAAATATACCAATTTTGTAAGAGACATATTTTTTTTATAATAATTTAATAATTAATAATAATTTTGAACGAATAATTTTGTTACTACTACTACTATTATGCCACATATATCTAAATATTTTTTAGGAAATGTATGCAAAGGGGGCCCGAATTCATGGTACAAAATTTAAAGGTAGATGCATGACACTGCAACAATCATTTATTGTATAGGAATGTACGGTCACAAGTGACGTGGTAAAGTGCAAATAGGGGAAGTAAAAGAAAAGAAAAATGGAGTTATCGGTCATGGTTGCATTGCCGGTAAGGGGTCGTAGATGTCTAGCCACCGTTCAACATGATGCATCTCAATACGGTAAAACGCAATTCGCAATTGTGCTGAAGCCTACGATGGGAGACTTTACGTAAGTCAAAAAAAGAAGAATGCATTACATGTCCTGCCGTGCAAACGGTAATGGAAGAGCTGCGCTGCCAATGTTGCACGCGTAGTTTCCTGGTCGACGAATGAATGCTGGATCACATAATTTTTGAGCGGTTATGTCGTCAACTTCAAAATAGATTAGTTTTACCTGAACAGACATGATGCTGGTGGACGAAGAGCTGTACACAGTTCAAGCCTGGAAGAAAGTATCTTGAACATTGAGGCTGATAAACCCTATTTAAGTTCAAGAGCTTTTGCTCATCACGTTAAGTGTGAGTCATCAGACCGTTTGTAGAGTGTTAAACGAAAATAAAATACACCTCGTCCATTTTCAGCGAGTACAAGCTTTGAATAGGGTAGACTATAGTTTTCGAATGCCAGCGGGTGGTACAGCAATGTGCGCTGCAGCTGGACTTCAAAGCTCATGTGCTAAACAGGTATGAACAGTTATTCTGAATATTACACTTGTCGACGGCGCTTTCAATAAACCGTCTTTTCTTTCGTCTCTTATTTCCTGTGATTGTGGCTCATCTCGGTACTTGCACCCATACATTCCTGTACAATAAAATAGTGTTACAATATTATGTACCTACCATTAAAGTTTAAACCATGAATTCGGGATCACCCAGTATTAAAGTTCACGAGAAATAGATGTAAGTACAACATATCTGTACTGGTATGTATTTCTTGTTTCCCATTATACCGGAATAATCTGTAAATGTGCACAAAAGGGTCAACTTAGAATTTGGAGAAAATTTGAAAAATTTTTCTATCCATTTTTCTTACTCTTTCCTTATGTAAATTTCATTTAAGACACCATCTTACTTGAAATTTTTACCAAGAATATATATAAAATTTCTTTAGAGATTTTGTTCTTATAACCAGTGTTAAGTTCATTACACTAAACATAAATCTCATTCCTTTCTTTCATTTGAAATAATATTTATTGATCCTTTCATCTAACACTATTCGTCTAAATATCTATATGATGCCCTTCCCTAAAATTCTAATATCTCGTAAACAAAATGGAATGCTAAGACTTCAAAAACCTTGAGCTTTGTATGCCAAAGTTTCTGAAACTGTGGGGTGCGCCCCCCTTGGAAGGGCGCAAGCATATTGAAAAGTCGAAAACGAAATACTATTTAAAAAAAATTATTAATTTAATTAAAGTAAACAAACAAAATACATTCTGACGTATTAAAAAAATAAAATAAGCATTTACTCTGATATAATACACTTATAAATGTATCAGTACTGCACAGTTCATTTTATAATTAATTTTTTAACAATACTAAGTTAATTACAAGTTTAATAATTACCAGTGACCCCTAATAGGGTCATATATAAAATTATGTACAAAATTATCACTTATTCTGATAATTTGTACAGTTTTTTTAACTAATTAGCTGCTGAATAAAAGTTACGTGAATCGCTCCCAATGCCTCATTTTTCCACGCAGACGAGTGTATGTGATAGACTTGGGGGAGTGGAAAAAAAGAAATAAATAAGCAAATCCTCTGAAATAAGTAAATCCTTCACAAACATTGTCAAGTTTCGTTTATTGCATTCTAAAGGCTTCGAAAAATTTTTATGGATAGCAGTGCACAGAAAAGGTCGTACTTTGGAAAGACGCATATATACGTGTTTAGATTTAATGCTTTGGCTGAGGGAGACGTATACGCTAGTTCACTTAACCCGCGGTCACTCGCGCCTGTTTTTGCTACCGTCGTTACTCGCGGGGTGTAGAGAGCACCCGAAACTTTTAACACGTGTATTTAATTATGAAAATAAAATTAAGTCATGATATATGGTACATATTTATAAAGTACAAGATGTTTTTTCTATTATCGCATACAAACGAGACTAACACAATAATTTAAACTAAACATACAAAACTTTCTTTTTAAAACACATGAGTTTATATTTTTTTCATAAACCAGTAAAATGTATATAGCAGCAATAAATATACTTTATTATTAATGAGATAATGATAGTAGAAAGTAGAAAAATAATATTTTATTCGTTTTCCAGACATCCAGAGTATATATATGCTATAAATTGTATACATATGCTCAACATCTCGCCAGAGTTCTCAGCCCCCAGATAAACTTTTGAAAGTCATTACATTCCAATCGTTCGAGAAAGAGGGATTGCATCAGGCCTGAAGGTTCAATGACCTAAAATATGCAGCTACAGAAAAACTCGTGGTTCAGTGCATTCTTTTTAGAATCCAGGGAGGATTTTCTTGTTGATGGGGTGTACAGAACACCCCTCACGAGTGATCACGGGTTAAGTGGTTAAAATCGTACACGGTAGCTTTAGTGTCAAAGTATAGTATTATTGAATTCTATTCATTTTTATTGTATGGAAATTGGAGACACAAAGGAAAAATATGATTGAATATTGGGTTGCAGATATTGAAAGTTTGAGAAGCACTGATTCATGCCATTGGCATGCTCATGTGGAGAATGGACTAATTCTAAAACAGTGATTCTCAATCACTGTGCCATGGTATTTTTGTGTGCCTTCAAATTTTTGAACTGTGCCGTCAGATTTTTTCAATATTATTGATTGCACTCCGAGAAAAAAATAAAATAAAAAAATGAATTATTCGTCCGTTTTAATGAAACAAACCACCTATTCATGGTATATTTAACCCTCTAACTGGATACCTTCCTCCTGAAAAGTTATTCCGAAAACGTTTTACTCTTATATTGCTATTCCCTTCAAAAATGCAACAGACTTCAATTCTTTCCCCCTTTTAAAACTTGGGAGGTCGAAAGGGAACAACTTTACGACTTGGTTCGGCGTCTTTAATCAGTAAGAACCAGGATAGCAATCGTTTACAGCTAGCTGTTGTTGCCTTGGCCAATCTTGTATGAAAACCGTAGTTCCACTCTGTCGTTTTCCCCATAGATTCAGTCACAGTAAAATTAAATTAAAATGCAGGGTAAAAAAAAACATGAAATAAATAGCGTGTTAAAAGTTGAAAAATAGTTATATTTTCTTCAAACAAAATTTATTTTTCTGTCATTTTTTAAAAATTAAAAAAAAATATTTTGGTATTGCGATTTGAACTAGAAAAAAGCATCCTGTATTCATTTTTGAATATGAGAGTAAGAAAACGCGCTCACTTTCCTGTTTTTAAAAAAAGTTATGAGGTAAAAAAAAGTAAAGGCCCTATCTTTTTTTAAACAATAAGACAATTAATGGTGCATATATTTATGAAATAAAACAGATCTTTCTCTATTCAATTATATTTTTAATTTAGAATAACATAAAAAATGATTTCAATACTTTTAATTTATTTAAATTTAAATCATATAAATGATATTTTTTTTATGTTAACTGAATATTTTTCGGAAAAAATCTAAATTTTCATTCCTAGTGCTCTCCTTTTCGAACTCCTTGTATTAAATAAAAATATCTTTTCTACATCGGCATTTGTGATGGACATAACACACATTCAGTCAATAATTTTTAATTTTAATGGGGGATATACTACTTCAAATGCGCATGACAGAACTTCTAACCATTTTCTACTCAAGTTAAATTTCTTATCTTTCTGTTTCTTTTATTACAAGGAAAAATGTCCCACATCGATAACTACATTTTCACACAATTCAGTCATTACAAATTCTATTGAGAGAAAAGTTCTCCCTAATTAATCTTGGCTTTCAAAATAGTGCACTTAAAACAATTTTGTTCAGTGAAGTTAACCGACAGTTCCACAATGTATTCATACCAAATTTTAAAAACAAATTTAACACTTGGAAATTTATTCTGTGTTAAATTTTTCAGTATACACAAATATTTCCTGCTGTAGGGAAGATATAGTATGAGATGTGGGGTGTACGGTTGTGAAAGAATGTTTTCGTACGTGTAGACTATTTTTGAAAATTTAAATATCTTTGAAGCTGATCATATAACTTCAAATGAGCCTCATTTTAATGTGTACTGGTATCAAAGTAAAACACTTTACAATATTAAACAGCCTATGGGTTTATACTCAATATCAAACTATTCGCAAATAGGCTTACAACTTCTATTCAAATTGTAAAGAAACTGAAATATAAATATATCTTACTGCAGTCAAAAATATTCATAATATGTAAGTATCCTGATTCTCCACTGATTTCTGTACATTTTAAAAACTGTAGCTGAATGCAATTTTTTATATTTATAAACGAGGCATAACAGCTCACACAGTCGTAAAAATGTCCTTATCATTTTTAAATATACTACTATAAAACGTATATGGATTGTAAGATCAGTTGTAAAAAGAGTAAAATTACATGTTAAAAGAGGAGCTAAAAACATGTAATTTTGGATTGATCAAATTTTTAATATAATACACACAAATATACATATTATTAAGCAAATACATTTGAAAAATCAAACTTCCTTCTGAAATAAACGTAATTGAAAGAAAAATGTTTAATTGCAAATGAGTGGAAATACATGTTTATCTAAGGGGTATCCCCAAAGTGAGGTAATCCTCAAACTTAAGACACAAACTCAGTGGCACAACAATCCATGAGGGGCAGGAACTAGTGTGCCCATGATAATACACGTGACAATTGGACGCTGAGGTGCATGAACAGATGTCCCGATTTGGTGGTCTGTCTGAACAGAGACCTTCAGTGATTAAGACCCGAAGCAAGCTTGGTACTCATTTATCGACCCAATGTAGCGGCGATGAAAGGCAGAGTAGACCTTGCGCAGCCCATTAAGAGAACCCCAGACCTGTGGTGTGGAAGCACGATACACTACCACTCGATCTTATTCGGTGAAAAATAAAATTTAATGTTAGAATCTTATATAAATCCCTAATGAATGAGGGAGTCCAAACTTTTTTTTTCATGTAAACTATTTAGACGGAATTGGTTAGTTATGAACATTTCACAAGTTGCATAAATTAAAATTAACCGTTATAGTTTACATAAATTTTTAAGGGTGCAAAAGGTGTATTTCGGCTGCACGAATTAATTTTAAAAGGAATACGGTTACGAAAAAGTAGTACAAATCTATTTAAAGTAGGGTTGGTTACCTTACATATTGTCAAACACAACAATGCATTGGAAGCCAATTCCACAATTCGTTGTTATAAAAATGTATGGAAAATTACAAGATTTATTTTTGCATTTGTAATTTATATATATATATTTTTTCCTGGGAACTTTAAAAGCTAGAGCGGCATCCATCAAAACCGCGGTTCTCTCTCTGTTTTTCCATATCGCCCCTGACTAAGCCGGCTCTGCCATAGTAAGTGAAAATGCCGGATTTTGTTTGTCAAGGTCATTTTATAGCAAACTGCATTTTTCATGTATTTTAGATGGTCTTTTTATATTTTCTACATCAATACCTTAATGTCTGAATTTAAAATTACATAAAATTCTTGACATTCGCATCAATGACCATGATAATTTTTAATAGTATATGAATGTGTCATCAAACGATTACATGACTAATATTAACATTTTATTTTAACCATTTAATTAATATTAAGTATAACATAACGCAGACAAATTTTCTGAACTTTAAAATAAATATTTCGAAAACTACTCCAGATATACTAAAAATTTTTCATTCCTACGCTTTAGCTTCTCAGTTTTGTTTCTATGTAAGGATTTATTGTAATTGTATATTCATCAATTTTTTTAGTATATTTTTTGCTCTTAGCATGCGGTTTTCAACCGAATTGTATGAAATCTTCGAAATATATTAAATGAATGATTGAATATTAACGTCGCACTGTTCAGCTACACGAGGGCTTTTGGCGACGGACCACGTAATTTTGAACCATGGTCAAGTGACGTGGACGACACCTGAGCTGGCACCCCCCCTCTCCTAACTACCAAACCACAACAACGGGAGGACTTTTCAGCTCTCGACAGATTTAACGTGCATCGCTGCCCTACACGGCGGGTCTTTAGTGGTACTGGGCTCGAACTCGTGACAAAGCAAGCCACGTTCCGATACCTATACCACTCGGCTACCGCGGCCGAAATATATTTAAAGATACCTAAGAAGCTATATAATAAAATTTGAAATTTGTATTATACTCAAACAATTGCTAAAACTTATGGTAAATAATTTTTGTTTGCGCGATGCATTCTTTTTTCGAAATTTCAAATGGAATTTCTAACATAAAATTTCTAGCTTTATAAGGTCGAGATTTCAAAAAATATCCAGATTTTAATTACTTATTCAGTTAGACTTTAAAAAAGATAAATGTTGAGGTATTTTGTATAAATAGATATTTTTGAACAATATATATTTCGAATGTTTTTCAATAGCTCGAATTTAAAATTGATTTTTATGTTTATTTATTTGCATAAATGTCTACTGTAAATGTTTCCGTATATTTTTGATTACCATTTATTCAAACATTCAAGTTATAAAAAAAATGTGTGAAAATCTTCATTCATATTGTCTTTGATTTAAACTGCACTTAAACTTCGGCACTTTTAGCACTTAAAATTCAAATATAATTCGGTGTATTTTAACAATATATAACTAGGCACTGTACTTAAACTTCCCTGAACACTTGGGCTTTGAAATCTAAAAAAAAAAAACTAATAAATCTCAATTAGTTTTTTTTTTTTTTCGTTATTATTTTTATCAAAGTGTAAGAAAATGTTTCAAATGATTTGATGAAGTTTAAATTTATTCATTTTTAATGGTTGGAAAATTGAAAAGGTTCCAAATTTTAAAGAGTTTGGTGTTTTATTAATTTTTTCGGTATCTTATAATAAAATAATCATGTTTCAAAAACTAAAATCTTTGATTAAAATAAGAAAAATGAAGAGAAAGAATATACTTAAAAAAAGATAATTTGTCTAACTATATAAAATAGCAGATTGCACTGACACGCCCCAACTTGTTACAGTTTCAAATTAATATGAAACCAAACGGGAATTGTAATATATTTTGTTTATGCGTTGGGACTTTACAAAACTTTAAGAAAACGAGGTAACAAATTAACACTTCCTGGGGTCTAAAGAAAATTCCCCTCGATTTTTTACGATTGCCGAAGGATCAAAACACGGGGTTCCCTGCGAGCCATAAAACTCCTGCCGTGTTGCTTCCTCCGTCCCTCATTATCTTTCAAGTTGTTAAACCTTTAAAGGGGGAAAGGATTTCAGAAAAGTGCTGCTAATCCGCTTTTGAAAACGTTACTTGAAGGCAGAAAAATCCGTGCAGTCCATTTTTGAAGCATCTTTACACTGACGGAATTTTCCGTGCTATCCGGTTAGAGGGTTAACTGATATTTTCTTGAATAGATGGACATGAAAAAAGTTGATTGAGTTCGTAATCCATTTGTGATAATGGATATATCTGTATATTAATTATCTCAGAATAAAGATGAAAAACTAATTTCACTATGTGTTTAATAATAGAGATTTAATTTCAAAGCATTCGAAAAAATCAATTAATTCATTTTTGATTAAAATTAGAGGCGATTATCTCATAATAGCCTTAGAAGCTTTAAAAATATTGTTACACTTTATTTTCTACACCTTATTTGCTTGGATTCGGATTTTATACATTAACCAAAACAACAATGAAAAAAACAAGTAATTTAAAAAAAATACTTAATGGTAATTCCTACTTAGATCAAAGAAAAATTGTATTTTAGTTACTTTTTATTAAATAGTTACAATTAATATAAATATGTATAAACATATAAAAGAATTACAACATTAAGTGGTAATTTAATTTTTATTAATTATCATTAAAGTATCGTATTGTCATCCAAAACAATCGTGCATATAAAATTTCAGTTCAACTGAATGCTTTAAAACGTGAGAAAAAAAACATTTCAAGTTTTGATTCAAGTCACCATAATTATCGCTATGTAGCCAAAGTAGCTGTATTTGTAATTCTTTAAAAACTTAGTTTTAATCAATTAGTTTTTATTAATTATAATTAAATTATTGTATTGTCATCCAAAATAATCATGTATATAAAATGTCAGCTCAATTGAGTGCTTTAAAACAATTGAAAATTCCACCAAGATAAATAAATAAATATAGATAGAGTGTGAGTTAATAGTAGGAATTGAAAAAGATTGAAACTTTTAAATGTAGATGATGAAATGAGAATAGAGTAATCATTTCGACGACCTTATATATATATATATATACGAAATTATCAAATCTCATCAAGCTCAGATTTCGCATTTAATTAATTCTTATTTAACTTGTAATTAATGACTCACGAAACGTTTTGTTGACTTTTTTGTACATATTATTTTATTTAAGATTGGAAATTACTGTCATAACCTATTTTACGCTGTGTATTACTGATCACAAAAGTTATTTTAAATTTATTTTTTTGTTAAAGTTCCGCCAAATTTTTAAATTGTTAAAAGTGGTACCGCTATAAAAAAAAAGTTTGAGAATCATTGTTATAGATAATGGCGTGTTTAAGAGCTCTCTTCCAGTGAGTTCGTTTTTGAGGACTAATCTTCTGTGCACATTCCATTTTAACAAGGGACTTATATCGTATAATGATGTACTGTACAACGCATCTCAATCATTTTCCATGACGTTTGAATTTGAAAGGAATTACAACGGTATTTTTGAAGAAGAAATAGTTACTGGAAATTATGCTCAGGAACAAATTTTGTTTGTGCTTGCAATGTTTTCTGCTCGTTTGCAAAATATTATTTCTTTATGGTTGTAATCGATTCATTCTTTATTTTAATACTATATAAAAATATTTAAAGTTTTTTACAAGATTTCTATTGCATAGTTAAGAAAAAAAAGTAATGCAATCGATTGTGGAAGTCAGTCTATTTGTTAGCAGTTAGCTGCGATTTTGAGTTTATTTTTTTTCCTTTCTTTTTTTTTACAATTATTATGAGATTTTTAAGGGTTTCAATATTTTTGGTACGCATTGTAAATTTTTTTTAAAAAAAAAATCTAGATCCAATCCTTAAATAAATGTGAACTACAATAATTGTTATTTTTTTAAAAAATCTTAATTAAAATGCCATTATATAATTATTAGGAACGGAGCCCCCCATCTGGTATAGTGGTTGATGACACTGGCTGCTGTGCCATAGGCTGTGCTCGAATCCCGCAGAGGACGTGGGTATTTGTAAATGTATAGTGTCTTTGCGGCATGAGAGTACTCTAAATAGTCATCTAGCCTCAAGTCATCTCGTGATATTTGGGGAAGATGAAGAAAGGAGGGAGGCCCCTGACAATCTCCTTGTCCTTCAAAATTGGGATGTTGTGTTTTTGCTGTTTCCAATCCTTTTGGAGCAACTAAGCCTACACCATATTTCCTTTTGACCTTTCCGTATAACAATACCACAAGCCAAATATTGATCTCCAAACGACTGTCTTAGGGTAAAGCCCCAGCGGTCCAGAAGATTAGCAAGAGATGTAGGGATAGAGGAAGGACAGGTAAAGAAAGTCATTATACCCATTATACCCCAAGCGCAACGGTCATTTCACACAGGTGACCGCTTCTAAAGCACGCCAAGGGCGACTGTAAAGTATCGGATCCCCTGCAGGCCAGGAAGAGGAAATTAGGTTGTAACCGAACTAAATAGTATACTGCCACCTGTATGATGCGAAATGCTACGGCTAACGATAGGCATACATCTAGCTGTTTGGCGCGATGAATTTAGTGGGCCTCGATCTGTTACCGTCAGACAGGTGGTATCAACAACAGCATTTATGAAAATGGCCAGCAGTTTAATGAAAGGCTTTATAAACATCAACATACATAAATATAACTAAAAATTATTAAAATTAAATTTACCAAAATGTACCATTCAATGTGCAATAGTTTCATCAGAGTACATACGTTCTAAGGAGAAAAATATACTTGTTCACTCAAACAATTAGCTCGGCTTTTGGATGCTCTATAACTGGTCTTCCAGAAACATTTCAGGATTTCTGCAATTGAATCCATTATTTGGAAACAACAGTTCGAGACACATATAAACACTTTGTATATTTACTTGGAATTGGCCAACCTCCAATTTAAACATTTTTATTCATCTTAATCTACAATACAGTCTTTGCCTATGTGATATTGTTTGCAAAAAATTCGAAACGTAAGCCTTCCGAAACATAAGCAAAAAAAAAACAAAACCAAACAGAGTTGCAAGAAAGTATCGATCAGTATTTTATTTCTTTTAGCATTAAATAAATAAATAATTAAGAAAATCATCTTATATATTATGTAAGGCCTACATATTTAGAAATCCACCAAAAGGTTTTTGATTGCCAACAATATATATATGTATATATATAACAAAATATTGACTTCTTATTTCAATGGGAACTTCATAAAGTTGTATGCCTATAAACTGCTTTAAAACAACCGACATCTATGTCTTACATGGTATCTGACTACAATCGAAACCATGGTTTAACAAAATCGTGCAAACGATTTTTTTAATAATTAGTCTCTGTTACAAGGGGAGGGCACGAATAAGGAAATTCATTTGGGTTTAAGATGTGGTATGATAGTTGCACTCCTTTAGGGTGTTCAAAAACTCAATGGAATTCCACCGTATAACCAGTCAATTGAGAGAAAATAGACTTCAAATTTTCATGCTTAGCTTTTATGCAACTAAATTCTGATTAACTCCAGTGATGCAATGGCGCAGTTGGTAGCATTCCTGATTTCAGCGCCGCCAGATAGAGTTCGAATCACGCGCACTTTCTTTTTCAATTCATTCAATTATTTTTCAAAATTGAATAAATTTATTTATGAAAGGTTAATAAAATATTAAATGATATTTTATGTAATTACTTTGTATTTTATAAAGTAAAAAAATTATTAAAATTATTAATTAATTAATTAATGTTAATTAAAATAATGAAGAATTTTTTATTTAAATTAATATTAGTTTATTATTAAAACTATGAATAATTTATTATTAACATTATTATTAGTTTATTATTAAAATTAATATTAATTTATTATTAAAACTAGAATTAATTTATTATTAAATAGCTATTAATATTTTATTAAAGTTATTTAAATAAATTTATTAAAACTATTTAAATAAATTTATTAAAAAATTATTGAAATAAATTTACTAAAATTACTTTAATAAATTTATTAAAGTTGAATAAATTAAAAATGATATTTTGATGATGATTTTAAATAATATTTTTTTATGTAATTATTTTCTATTTTATAAAGTAAAAATTTTACTGCAAATATATAAATAATTATATTAAATTTTATAATAATAAATAATATATTTATAATAAAATTTATAAAAAATATTAAATATCTTACATAAATAATTAATTACAAATAGTTTTATAATGTTAAAGATAATATAGTATAAATAAAATATTATATATATCATAAAATAATTTATTAAATACAGTATTATTACTACATTAATTATTTTATGATTAATATAATAAAAATAACATGTCTTTTAAATTTGTTATTAATTTATTTATTTTATAATTATATAAAATATTTAAAAAGTACTTTTTAAATAAATTTATTTAAATAATTTTAATAATAGATTAATAGTAATTTAATTAATTTGTTTTTAAAATTTAATTAAAAAATTTTAGATAGTTTTAATAATAAATTATTTAAATGATAAATTCATTTATTTTTTTTACTTTATAAAATACAAAATATTTACATAAAATATTATTTAACATTTACTAAACCTTTCATAAATAAATTTATTTAATTTTAAAGATAAATAAATGAATTGAAAAAAAAAGTGGATCTCGTGATTCGAACACTATTCACCCGCGTGGAAAGCAGGAGTGCTACCAACTGAACCATTGCGTCAATGAAAGTAACTAAAATTTAATTGTTTAACAGCTAAGCGTGAATTTCGAAGGCTATTTTTTTCGAATTGACTGGCCGTTCGGCGGAATTACATTGAGCATTGAACACCCTAAAAGAGTACTATTATTACACGAAGTCTCGAAACCAAATGAATTTTCTTAGTCGTGCTTTCCCTTGTTAAATTAGAATACACATTCAAAATGGTTTTAAGTATATTATTACGAAAAAAATTATTTAAATGCAATATTTTGGCATAAAATGTGAACTTAGAATTATCTATTTTCAAAACATATACTCCTTTTATAAAAAATTCTATAATTGTAATATTTTTATAAATATATATATATATATATATATATATATATATATATATATATATATATATATATATATATATAAAAGAAATATGTATTATATATCAAAAACAAGAAATAATAGATAAAGAACATAACAAGAAATAGCGTAATAAAAATATAAAAGCTGAACATGAAGAACAAAATTATAGAGAAATAAAAAAAAAGAAGAACCTAGCGAGTCAGAAAGCAATTTCGGACTTAGGACCGAATAAGTGGGATTAAACTAGTTTGAAGGCACCAACCTTCCCCCTTTGCAACTCGGTAGGAAAACCAAATAAAATAAAATAAACAAAACTTCAGAGTATGGATAACTCAGAGAGCATGATAAACCACTCACTACTATTATGTAACAAACTCTCCCAAACTCTTAATGCAGAAAAATCACAAAATAATTACGTAAGAAAAGTAGAAAAATGCTAAAACAATTACATAAGAAAAGTATCTTTCAAAAAATAATTTAACAAAATTTCTTTACTCATAAAGTTTTTACGAAGAGAATCAAGCGTCTTGCCATTAATGAAAATCAATTATTCACCAAGTTAAAAAATTCGAAAATAGATAAACACATCTTTTGAGCTGACATTTAAACCAGCCAGCAAAGACAGGTATATATATAAAAAAAGACAACAATCAAATACGGTAGAATTTGAATTGGTTGATTGTCAAAAATATAAATTTGCTAGGCTCTAATTTGGTTGGTTGTCAACAATGTGTAAGATGTTCAAGATGTGTGTGGAAAAAATGTAAACTGTGATATGAGTGTTATGATATAATCTTCACAGCAAGACCACTAACATGCTGACTTTGAAATCCTATTGTTGTGTGGTGGTTTTGGAATTCGAAGTAGCAAGACGGTTAATGTATTTGTGATGAATATAAGTTCTTAAGAAATTAAAAGGGTATTCATGATCTAAACAACATTGAATTTTTTTTTTTATATTATTGTATTTATCTATTTTCTGGATAGTTAAGTTATAATTTCTAAATAAAAATTCAAAATGATATTTCTGTAAATTGATATATGTAAATTACTATTCCATACGGGAATTTTAATTATATGGAACTTAAACGAATCTCTTTTGTCAAAAATGTTACTGACTACATTATTGTTAATAAGATGCAAGTCTAAATCCTAGAATTCCACCATATTAGAATTGAAGTTAGTTTTAAGGAGCTTGAGATAATCAGGGTAGAACGTAATATTTGGGTTGTATTCACTATTTTTACCAAAAATTATTATATCATCTATATAACGATAAATTAAGTAAGAATCATTTACAACATGATCTGTTTCGAAAAAATGTAAATATAGGTTCGCTAAACAATTACTAGCTGGACCACCCTGAAGTAATCCTTTGATCTGTTTCTAAAGATTCTGATCAAATGTAATGAAATTTTCTTTTAATACGAGGTTAACAAGAATATCAAATTTTTCTTTTTTCATTGAAGTATATAATTCATATTTATCACAAATTAACTGTAGAACCTTAATCATATAGTCAGTATCTATAGAATTAAAATGGTCCTGGAAATCAAAACCATGCATGGAAAAAATTAACATATCCTTAGTAACTCTAGCAATCTCTAAGCTATTTTTAACTATTGCCGTGTATTGTAAATTATCAATTAGATTTTGAAGAAGAGATTGTAAGATCTTCCCAGACTTCGTGATATATGTATTGTATCCATTAGTGATACTACGGAATTTTATAGTGCTTTTATGAAATTTTGGTTTTAAAAAAATACTTGGATATTTAATATTATTTAGATGAATATTCAGTCTTTTGTTCAAAGCTAAAAGACGATTATCATCTTCTCTATTATTGTGAATTGATTTTTGAAATGAATTATTATTTAAAATGTGGTTACTTAATATTTTACTGCAAAAGTATTTACAAATTATGGCATAATTAGCAGAGACCTTATCAACATATGTAATCACGAAGTCATTTTGGATATTTTCTATTGATGATTTAAGATCTTTATACATAATTTCATTTTAAACAGTGAAATCTAATTCCCGAATTTATGTTGCTACATAAGATCTAAATTGATTGAATGCTTCAATCGGCATTCCGTATTTAATTGCCATTTTAAGGTAGAATTTATCTAAATCTTTTATGATTTGTTTCATAACGTTAGATTTATTTTTTGTGATCATCAGTCTAAAACCGGTACCTTTTTCCATAAAATTTCTTAACAAATCATCTTTCATGATGCTAAGGTCTCCTGTGACAACGTGCTGATGATAATCATCAATATAGTCTCGATATAGATTACATTTACATGATTCTGAACTTAGGAGCTCCGAGATTTGATTATAATTAAATATAAATCTACCAAATTTCTTGTTGTATTTGAAAGCCTTTTTAATAATAATATTTTTAATAGGAAAAAATGATTGATATTTTTGAAATATACTAGAAAAATTAATTTTTTTAAAGGATTTATTCATAAATAATAATGTACAATATTCTGTAGAGTAATTTTCACTTGCATCTAATTTAATATTCATTTTTAGTTCTAAATAGTTATTAAGGTCTCGAATCATATGCATACCATGAGAATCTCGAAATTTATATCTGCTTAAAATATCTGTCATAATTTTAATTTCAGTTTTATTCATGCCAACCATAAACGATTTAATTAAGCCTGTGTTGTAGTTATCAAATTTAACAGCTAATTCTAACATAGAATTCTTGAGGGTTGACATGTCTCTAGTAACTCTTTTTCTGCGTTTAGCTTTTGAAATTCTCGCTAAACGAATATTATTACTCTTATCAATAAATTTATCAAAATTCGGAATATATAATGAATCCTCGGATTCTTGTTTAAAAGCTAATAAGACACTTTCACCTTTCCATATAACATTCAAACCATAAGGATAATATGATCTAAATTAATCTATAAAAAAGTTTTCGAACCATAATCTTTGTTTAATATTTGGCACTATTCTAAGTATGTGTACAGTTATGTTATTGAATCCATGTTTATGAAAGTGTCCTATCTCAATCTTAGTCTGGTTTTTGTTGCAATCAAATTTCCTTGTATCAGACCTATGTTGATTTAATCTAATATTGATAGTGTTTGAAGTCTGACCTATGTAAGCGAATTTACATATGTTTCATGTCATTTTGTAAACACAGTTAAAAGTCTTACAAAATATATAACCTGCATCCATATCCAACTGTTCCCCACTCGTCATGCCACACGCCTTGCATCTTTTATCAGTGCAAGATCTAAATTTTAGTTTTTTAAAACATGAATATCTCTGAAAAACCTAGTTTCTAATATGTTACTAAAACCCTTATCTCTTTGATTTTTATCTATACAATCGAAAACATGAATATTTCGTTTTGCTGTACGAGATAAATTCTTATATTTAGAGTTCCAAAAAATTCGAGTTTTAAAAATTCTAACACGACAATGTTTAGATACAGAAGGGAAAGCAAAAAAATTAGGATTACCAAAACAATTCATACATTTTTTCGTATTTTTTAAAAAATTTATAGTTTTTTTATATGCTAACTCAGAACCTTTGTGCCCATCTCCACAACTATCTAAAGCCATACCTAAATATATACCAAATCTCTATATAAGGGCTCATAAAATGGTAAATGGATGACGATGGTACAGATACCATTATACTGTACCACCGAGCAATGTCATACCCTGGTATAACAAATTGCCAGTCGCATAAAACTTGTTATTTTTCAAATTCATAGTTATTTAAAAGTTAAAGGTACATTGAAAAGACCCAAATAAAATATCATTAACAAAATTTTTTCAATCACATTAATATAAAGTGAAACAATGAGCGATAATTCCAAAAAATCTAATCCACTCATAGATAACATATCCACGATTACTTTATAGGCACAAAATCAGAAGTTGGCATAATATTTTTATATAAACAAGAAAAAACACACAAGGAAAAAGAACAAAGCCAAATTAAACTTAATAAAAGAAAAACATTCATACACAAGATTTTGAATCTAATGGCGATTCAAAATTCGCTATAAGCAAACATACTCTATATTGACTACATCCATAACTGAACAATCTCATTAGTAAATAGATTTATACATAGATAGGCGCAAAGCAGCTAAATGAATGCATAATATATATATATATAAAAGAATATATATATCTAAATATATATATTTAGTCGAGTGTGTTTGTAGGTTTTCATTAAACACATCTTTGGTGAATAGACATCTTCTTTATTTTGAAGCACACATCAAAGCTTAGGACAAATTTTCGGTATATTTCCACGTTGACGAGACACACAAACTTGCGACGATATTAAGCAAAGTGGACAGGAGACAAACAATAGCAACATCTTGGAGGGCACAACACAAAAGCACAAAGAGCAGCTATGTACAGTTTTACATGATGACGGCAAGAAGGAAGAGAGAAGAGCGAAGAGAGCGAGATTACACAAGGTTTCGGCTTTTATAGTACAAGTACTTATGACGTAATAACAGCTCTGATTGGATAGAATGGGCGGGATTGGGATGTCTGATGCAATAAGAGTACTCGATTAAGATTACAATCAGGGTGTTAGTGTAGAACCAAATAATTAAAAGATTAATTCAATATTATTTCAAAAGTTAATAAAAAAGATTGCTAGAGGGAATTATTACATTCCCCCTCTGCAAGACGCGTGTGTGCATTTTATTTCTTAATTTCTTTCATATCTTCAGGGTAGGAAACTATCCTGCCGACTTTCTGTAAAATATTGGCCGAGTGGTATATTTTGTGGAGTGTGTTTGTAGGTTTTCATTAAACACATCTTTGGTGAATAGACATCTTCTTTATTTTGAAGCACACATCAAAGCTTAGGACAAATTTTCGGTATATTTCCACGTTGACGAGACACACGAACTTGCGACGATATTAAGCAAAGTAGACAGGAGACAAACAATAGCAACATCTTGGAGGGCACAACACAAAAACACAAAGAGCAGCTATGTACAGTTTTACATGATGACGGCAAGAAGAAAGAGCGAAGAGAGCGAGATTACTACGGTGACTACGGAGAGAATTCTGGGCATATGGCTCGCGAAGCGAGCCTCCATCCCATATCCGAAATATATATGTTGAACGACTGTAAGTTTTGTCCTGCTAGCGTGTAGCAAGCAGCTGATTGGTCGAGCCAATCGTTAAAGTAATTTACTGGGTCGTGAGGATTTCTGTATTCTTGGTGCTGAAATGGTGCTCTCTTATTGGTGCATGGCGGGTGATGAAATCGACTCTCATAGGCTGCTCAAATCTCTCAGAGAGAAATTTAAGACTAAGGGGGAGGGGCAAGCCCAGATGGTGGGAATACGACAAAATATTAAAAGTTAAAAATAAAAAATAAAGGATAAAAATTTAGCAATTGTTGTGCAATAAAATTGCACAGAATATAAAATTGAAGGTGGGTTGTAAGAGTCGAGAAGAATTTTTCTCGGTCTTTTAGCTGAATCATGAAGAGTGTAGGTATTTAAATTTAACATATTACTGTTATTAGTGAATTGCAGAGAGTTAAAGAACTTTTTTGCAATTTTCTGAATGTAGGATTTAAAACTGTTGATTTTAATGGCTTTCCGAATGTCGTCATTTCTCATGTACCTGGAGGTTTTAACGATCATTCGGATTGTTGAATTTTGTAGAGTATCTAGGATATTAATATTAGTTTTTTAGCGGCGTATCCCCACACTGGGCACCCCTATGATGAAATGGGAGGCATAACGGCTGTGAATAAAAGCACTTTATTATTTCTAGATAGTTCGGAATTCCGGCCAATTAGCGGGAATAGTTTAAACATTATTTTCCGGAATTTTTGACGCGTGTGTTGAATGTGTGTTTTCCAAGTCAGATTTTTATCAAACGTAATACCGAGGTATTTAGTACTTTGAGACCATGGGATTGTTGTGTTGTACATTTTAGGTGGTGGTGGTATTTTGCGTTTTTTAGTAAATAATACGGCGGCAGATTTTTCGACATTAATGCTGATTTTCCACGGTCGTAATATTTTTCCAGTAAATTTAGGTGTTTGTTTAGTGCAAATGTGACAGATGAGATTCTCTTGAAGGTGGTGTGCACAGCTGTATCATCTGCATACATGTTTAGTTTAGTGAGAGTGTATTCTGGTATGTCGTTTATGTATACAGATTAAAAAGCAGGGGTCCAAGCAGACTGCCCTGTGCTACACCACAGTTAATAAATTTAGTTGTAGACAAAGTATCATTGACACGAACCTGATAGGAACGATTAGAATTGTAGGAATGAAGTAGAAAAACGAGAGGTGGGGGAATATTATAATTAATAATTTTATAGGTAAGTCCAGTAAGCCACACGCGGTCGAAGGCTTTCTGGATATCCAGAAATACTGCGCCGGTGTTCTTTTTACTTTGAAAGCCCGCTGATATTGCTTCCGTTAGATTTAATAGTGGGTGTAGTGTTGAGAGTTTATTGGTGGAGAGCGAGATTACACAAGGTTTCGGCTTTTATAGTACAAGTACTTATGACGTAATAACAGCTTTGATTGGATAGAATGGGCGGGATTGGGATGTCTGATGCAATAAGAGTACTCGATTAAGATTAAACTCAGGGTGTTAGTGTAGAACCAAATAATTAAAAGATTATTTCAATATTATTAAAAGAGTTAACAAAAAGAATTCTAGAGGGAATTATTATATATATATATATATATATATATATATATATATATATATATATAACTAAGACTACGCCAGAGAGCCTGAACTAGGATTTTTGAAAAATTAACATTATTTTCAGAGTTACTACCAACTCATATAATTATCGGGGTTTTTTTGTTAAAATTTCTCCACTTAGATATATTTAAATATTGGTAAATCCCATCCTTCATTTATGTATATCGAAAATCCCAGTTCTTTCTCGGTACAGATGTCTAAATCAGGGGTGGCCAACCCAAATGACCTCGCTGGGTTCTTTGGAAGAACTTTACAATCCCGCGGGCCGCATATAAAAATATATATTTTTATATTAGATTTGGATCCATTACAAACATTTGTTGGAGTGAAAATTTAAAACAGACTGATATATTATTATTGTTTTTCATGTATACAAGCATAGATAGTATAATAATAATAATGCATTGGTCAAATAATGTTTAATTTATTTAATTAGTGAGATACCTGTTTCTCAACTCCTTCACTTAGTTTCTCGAGTTTATCTTAATGCATGTGTATCGTAATTGATATTGCAGATTTTCATGCGGTAAGTTTGAGCTCGATTTATGTTTGATAAATTTCAATTTAGAAGAAAAAAGAGATTCGCAGTATAGCAGAAGCAATGTAGTAAAATAATAACAGTTATGAGATTTATTTTTTACAAAAAAAAACACTCTTTAATACTAGATTTTCAAGAAAGTCCTTTTGACTGCTTTTTAATTTCAATTAGAAATACAATTACAAATTTAATGCATAATTTCTTAGAATTTTTTAGACTATATATTTTTTTTCAAGTGAAGTAAATTATTTTTATTGTTAATATTACTAGTAACTAGCTATATGACTGTAAATGATATAAAAATATTAAAAGTTAAGTTTTTTAAATCAATTTCTTTACGCATTAATCATTCAATATATTGTACAAAATAATCGAATTTTGTAAAGTTGTAAAGAATCTCGAGGGCTGCAAAATTATTTAAGGCGGGCCGCGGGTTGGACACCCCTGGTCTAAGCTATACACAGGCATTATATGAATATTACAGAATCATTTAAAAAAAATGTTTTGAAAACGAATAAATCTAAGCTCATTTTATGCCAAAATATTGCATTTAAAAACTTTTTATTGTAATAATATTCTTCAAACAAATTAAAGCGTGTATTCTAATCCAAGTGACACTAAATAACATAAAGTTATTCCTTTTTAAGCTTTTGTAAAATCGCGGTTCCGAACTTAGCTGAATACCTTAGTTTCGGATTGTACTAAAAATCAGTCCATATATCTCTTTCCTCATGTTTTAAAAAGGACAGGACTTAAAAATCTAAAAAAGAAGCATACTTATCTTTGACACCCCGTAATTATTACCGGAGTCTATTAAAAAATGCATTAACGAATATCTATTCTAAACAGAAGAAACACTATTGCCTCATTTCAGTTTTGTAGGTCTAATAGTTCAAAAAAGGTATTTCGTTAACCCATTTTATCCCACTATCGTATTTAGAAGACAGCTGAAAAATATGTGGAAATCAATATTTGTTTGATGCAAATATTTTAACACTTGGGACATGTATTAGCTTTGAAGGAAGGAAGATTCGTTCTGGGTACCTCCCGTTCCGAACGAATGCAAGTACTTTACCGATCACGCCAAAACGATCGTCTTTGCGTGATGTTGGTACTAGTTCATATAAATATCACTCCGCCACATACTCCCCTGCCAGTGTTTCGGTGAATAGGTGAACGAACGATACAGTATTCAGGGTGAGCATGTAAGCACAGTTGCGTCACTTAGTGGGTTGCGTCATTCTTGCGTGACTTCTTGTTAATCTTTTTCTTTTTTTTGAGATGGCTTGAGAATTGCGTCATTCGTGTGATGGTTTGATTGCTTTTTTTGTAAATAGATGGCACCACGACTGCGGCGCGTGGAGGTTAAGGTTCATATCACGGCCAGGGTCATTAATGTTGGAAGGATGGACTCAATCTGGGTACCTTCCGTTCCGTACGCAAGTACTTTATCGACCACGCCAAAACGATCGTCATCACGTGGTGTTGGTACTAGTTCATATAGATATCACACTGCCACAGCTTGTTCTAGCGGGATCTATGTGTCTCACACCCTTTCCCTTCCTCTGGAAGTTTTGCTTATATTCATCGCATTTATGGCCATGTTTGTATCATCTCTTTGGGATTGCAGAATACTTTTTCAGTTCAATATGGACATTTAACTGGGCATTTTTTATGTGATATTACTCTTTCATTAAAATCCTGGTGATTAATTAGAGCAATATTGTTCTTAGATAAGTTTTTGCAAATTGTTTTTAAACTGTCCTCTAAATAGGACAGTGAGACGATACACATGCAATTGACGCATTCTTCCTCTCTTTATAACTAAGAGTAAATAATAATAATTTCACTTCTAGTGTTTCACGCAGCTTAGTAATGTCAGTGCAAAGGTTTCTGAAGTTACAGAATATATTAGAATTATAAAATAGTTTAGATTCAAATGAAAACGATAATGAAATTGATGTGTTACCAGATACCAGTAAACTAAGTTACAAAGAAGGGGACGATAATGGAGTAAATAGTAGCGAAATTATTATAAAAGATCTTCCTGGGTCCTTGGAGGTAAAAAGTGGAGATAGCTTCCAGCCTGAACCACTCAGAAGCTTTAGTGTTACGACAACAAAGAGCAGAAAAAAAGCCAAAATACATCAGTCAATATGGATAAAGAATAAATCAACGTATTATCAAAATGGGTAACATGTGCTGACTCAACTGCAAGTGACTAGTTCAAGCAGATGAAAACTTCATTGAGAGATAAAAACCTATCATAGCTTTTGAGCAGTTTTATTCCATGATAGCTTACGATCTCAATGCAAAAGAAACTATGTGATATATGCAATAGATGTAAAAAATGAACACGATTTCTTGACCACTGCTGACGAAATACGTGTTTTATAGGAATTTTGCGTCTAGCTGGTTATCATTCAAATGCCTGTGAACGTGATGATTGTTCAGATGGCGAGACCTTGGAATTACCCTGGTGTAAAATGCTATGCCACGAAATCGCTTCCAAAAGTAGAAATCTTATTTAATGTTTATAGGCAATGATCTATAAAATCAAAATGTCCAGGATCGATCCTTCAAAGTAGCACATTTATTTGCCGCACTAAATAATAATTTTATGAAATATGGCGGCAAGTATGAGAACACAAAGAAAAAGTTAACGAGAAAATACCAAATTTAATAAATTCTACAACAAACATATGGTGGATGGGGATCCTCATGACTGGTTGGTTGGACTTCAGTTTCCATTCGAATCCGTAAAAAAAATGGTACTGGCCACTTTTTATACGTTCACTGGATGTGGCTATTGTAAATGCTTACATAATTCACGAAATTCTAAACAAAGTCCAAAACTTGAAGAAGCTCTGAAGAGTTGTAACAACCGTTTATCTATTAAAAAAACTGTGATAAGAACAAAAGGTAGGCCTAGGATCTTGACTGTACCTTCTGGTTCAAAATAAGATATCCGTAAATATAGTGCTGGTAATTTTTTACTAAAGCAAGAAAAACAACGGCGTTGTCAAATACAGAAATGCAAAGGAAAACCAGAAACATACTACGGAAAATATGACAAAACGCTTTTTCAGGCTTGCTTCGGACCTGTCCAGCAAAATTAGAGCGAAATTTAACTGAAAAGTGAAATATTTTGTTAACGAGAAAATATTATTGAATTAAAATAAAATTTTGTACTCGGAAATAACTTTTCATCTTTGAACAGAACACCAAGACGTAAGTGCAAATTTTATCCCCTTCATCCCTGTGTTTTATTTGTGGGAACACCCTGGGTTCCACCCTGGACACTAAGATTAATTTGAGGCAAATAATGACCAGACGCCATTTGTATAATAATAACTTATATTTATTCACTTTGTTCAAGTATCAAAATTCTAATGACAAATAGTTAGCTATATGTCTACGTCAAAATGGGTTTAGTATTCAATTAAATTATGAAATATGAAATTAATCAATAACTACGCACAATATCAAGAAGGTTTACCGGAATAGGAGGTCTGAGAAATACGCAACTTGAATTAGTAGCTTTCATTAACATAAACTAATTTTATGAAACTAACGCTTGTGGTAAGCGGTATTAAACTAGAATATATCACCTGGTAGTACTTATGATCTCTTCAGGTATATGAACCTCCTAAGGTTCCTTCGCTAAATACTAACAGCAATGATCCACTATCGTAATCCAATTGAATCCTATAAACCTTGTCACTACTGCTGCTGGCTCAATAGTCTTCTACTTCGCTAACTTACAACGCTCTCAATAAATACCCTATCTACTTTACGTATCCCATTTTCTCCTTTTAGAGTTCATTGGAAATATACGCGAATTTACAATCTCCAAAGACGCCTAAGAATATTAGTGGAAATGTTCCGTAAAGATTCGTCACACTATTAAGAAGACGGGCCATATTTCTTATATAAAAGATATACATTTTTCAAATGTTGTTGTATTTAGTTTGCTTAGGCTTAACTAACTTTGAAAAACATAATTCTACTCAAATTTCAATAAAATAAATAAATTGGGATAAAAGGGTTAAACATTTTCCCGCAACTCATTTTAGCATTTATTTCAATACAACTTGTTCTTATTGGATTTGTACTGAGCAAAAAAGAAATATGCTTGTCAAATTTCAACTCAGTTAACCAAATCAATAAAAAGTTAGAACTTTTATCGTTTACACCACGTATCGCAGCTTATAAATGTTGTGGAAATGGTGCGAGAAGTGTGGTCTAATGCCCATGCGTTGGAGGTTCTTTGTTACTTTTTACTTGTTGTAAGGAGGTCCTAGCCTCCAATGTTTTATGTTTAGTACCTTCTAAATAATGTATTCTTCGGACAAAGAAATGCAATTTAACATCCTGCTTAAGGTAGGATTAATTTTTAGTATACATTTTATTATTAATATTAATATGTTAGCTAACTACTGAAATCTAAGAGATAATTATTTTGGCTGATAGATAACTTAATGGAATACGAAAATATATGAAATTGAATTTCATTAAAAGAAAAACAAGGATTATATTATATAAAAGTCTTTTAAGATCAGTATTAACGAATGAAGAAGAAACTTGGTCCACATGTCTCGAACAGATGAGAACATAATAAGTATCTATGAAAGGAAGATTTTAAGATTTATTTTTGGAGGAATTCAGATAAACGGAAAGTTGCGAAGAAGATCAATTTCAAGTTCTATCAATCCCATAAAGAATCTGAGATTGTTAACGTCATCAAATTACAACGAATTAAATGGGAAGGTCACCTTGTCAGAATGGACGAAGACTGCACCCCTAAAAAAGTTTCAATGCACAACCAATTGGCAAAAAAAGGAAGGGCAGGTCAAATCTTAGATGGATTGATGGTCTATAAAAATATCTCCTAGTTTTGAGAACTAATAATTGGAGAACACTAGCAGGAGAAAGACTGGCCCCAAAATGGCTTTTTAATAGGGCCAAGACTCACTCTATCGAACCACTGAGTAAGTAAGGAATGTTTAACTAAAAGTGAAATAGGCGCTTCACCCCCTTCACTCCTAAACCTCTCACATCTTATCTTGTGAGTCAAGTGGGCTTACCAAATTTTACATCTGTAAGTCATAAATTTTCGGAAGATTTTATTATAAATGAGTCAATTTATATATATATATATGTGTGTGTGTGTGTGTGGTGTGTGTGTGTGTTTATAAATAGTAGTTTTGCATTTGAAAATATATATCAAAAATATAAAATAAGTAATTTTGAAATGATTCTGATATCTTGCTTTAATTAAACTTTACAGACTCTTTCCGATTCATATATCCTTTGCATCAATTCTCAGATTAATATACTGATCTTCATTCTCATTTAAATCTTCTGCTTCAAATAATTATCGGCTTTGCTTTCAAAATTTCCTCTCCGGAAAACGATTCAAATATCGGATGTCCCAAAGGACTTTTCCCCGTTTCGGAAGGTTGTATCCATTGTAAAATGCATATTGCTTAAATATTCCCTCCACGTCGAAGTTCGTATGTGTATCAAAGAAGAATTAGTACCGGTGAGGGCATGCTTTGGATCTTTTCACTGAGGGGATTCTGTTTATAATAGAAGACTCGTGTTGCTTAATGTACTGGTCTGGTTCTGTTCTTTGTTATATTTCTTGGCATTTATATTTGCGTGGATATAGCATCGGCATCTTAGGGGGAATTGTTATTATTGGGTGTATAGTTAGAAGAATAAAATGCACAGAAACATACTTTTTAGTTTAACTTTTAAAAGATAAACTTATTTCTTCTTTCTTATGTGCAATAGCATAAATGTTTTTTGATCTAGTTTATGAAATTTGTTTTGTCTTTTTTTGTGTGTTGTGATTACAAAAGTATATTTTTGATTTACGTGTACACTTCAATATATACTTGAAAAACATTGATTTTTTTATGTAAGTTCACGTTTAAGTGATGTTTAATTACGTCGCTCCTCGAAGAAGCAACATTAGAGGTATTGGCAACGGACATCATAACTTTGAAGCAGAGTCAAGTGACGGAATCTGAGATGGCCCCTCACTCTAAATTAGCACTCCATGCCATCGGCATGACTTAGTGACTTTAAAGTAAGTTCAGAGTCACTTATAAATCTTCAGTGTGAATTTGATTCCATAATGTAAAGTAAATTTAATTTTATTCCAGTCTTATTTTTAACCCACATCCTAGTGTCCAAGACAACTCATTCTATATGAAATATATTAATAAAGTACTTTGGGGAAAATTCTTTATAGTGTTTTTTAAAAAAACCACATATCCTTATAATTTATGACATTTATCTGATAAATTATTATAATATATGCAAAATATACAAATATATATTTTTCTTCTTAAATTTTTTATATTAGGAAATATTACATATTTTTAATTACAAACTGTTTCATAGTGTAACTAAATAATATTGAATAAGGGTGTCAATTGAAATGATTTAAACATAAAATTATAATTTAATGGTTTTTACAATTATTTTGCTTGTAACCAATGTATATGGAATACGTAAAACAGCTTTTGTGTTCAAAATACTATAAACGATTACTCATTTCATTTTTTGAAATAAAAGTTTTAAAATTAATGATGGGATTTTGAAATGCTACTCATCCTACAATAATTGACGACCGCACATGAAATTTGATTAACAAATACGTTAAGTCATGCTTTACAAAAGTTGGTATGGGTTTTCTGATAGCATGATTGGTATTTGTATGATAGATTTTTTTCTGAAGGCTTAGAGAAAATTCCTAAAAAAAATGTATAAATTCTAAATCCAACTTAAAAAAAAATAAGTATTGCTTTGATTCAAAAATGCATACCAACTTTTATTATTTGTACCAATAGCAATAGATAAAAAAAATATCAAATAATTTGGCACAATATAAAATGCCTTAGCACTTTAAATGAAGATAAATGAACTAGTTTGCCTTCCTGAGATAAATCACTTTAAAGTTTTTCTGTTTGTAATTGAGATGTGAATAAAAACGAACATAAGAGTTATCATAACTCGGAATTTTTTTAACTTGGAGCTTTCAAATTTTGTGAGATTATAGAAAATTATTTAAAGCACTATTAAAGCTTAAAAGTTTTTATTTGAATTTTTGATTGATTTTTGTCAATTGAATCGTACTGAGACGTCTTAAAATTACTTTTCAGCTCAGTGACAATCAAAAATGTACAAATTCAAAACACATATGCTTTAGATTTCGATTCTGTACGAGGAAAAATATTTCTAATTATTTCTGAAAATTAGTAAGCATTTAAGTATATATATCTGTGCCATTGTCTTTTACATAATATAAATTTTGAGATTTGCACCATTTTGTTATGTCTATGTATAAATTACATAACATTTTTTGTAAAAAAAAAAGTTCTTCTAAAAGCAAAATAAATAAATTGTAGCTTACTTATTTCTAAGAGCTCAAAAAAATTATCAATTTTTATGGCTTGCGTAATTTTAAAAGAAAATTTTAGAGTTCTTTTCTCGTTTCTCATTCCTTAAGTTAACCCCTTAGCTTCCGATTAAAAATGACAAAGTTCATAGACTGGCATACCCGGTGTATTGGAGGGGGAAGAAAAGACATAAAAATGAGCAAATTGTTTTATTTGAAATATGTAAATTCTTAGCAAACACTGTCGAGCTCATTTTGTTGCATTTTAAACTTTCCGAATAGTATTACTCATAGCAGCGCGAAAGAAAGGATTCGCTTTTCGGAAAGACGTATATACACGTCTGAGGCATTTAACGCACCGGTTAAGTGAGGCGTAAAATATTAAAATCAGTGCTGCAAAGTGTCTGTTTCTATTGTTTTCTCTTGTTTGATAATAAATTACTCTTCGTATCCGAAATTGGATTGTTTTCTTTTACATGTCTGACAAAAAAACAATATAACTTAAAATTTTTTCTACAAAAAAAAAATTTTAATGAAGTTGGAAAATTGGACAGTAAAAATTGTAATGTATTAAACAATTATTGAAACTCAATATATCATATTTCCTACGCAATCTGCTAAATTGGAACAAAAATATCAATTAGAGAAAAGAAAATATTTATATGTTTAACCATAAATATGAGTGGCAATCGTAACAAAACTAAATAAAATAACTCCAAATACTGCATTAAGGAAAGTTTATTTAAAAATCAAATATTACATCATTTGTTTTATTTAAAATTAATTGTTGTAAAATGACTTGTTAATACGCCTGTTTCAGAAAAAAATATATATTTTAATTCAAAAATATCAAATTAGGACGTATTATCCTGTATGCGTTTAAACTGTAATATGCTTTTAAGCGCATTGCAATTGAACTGTTATTGGCATTTGTTTATGTTAATTAAAAAAATGCAACTAAATATTTAAAGTTTTATATAAATAAACTTTACGATTTAAAAGAAATTTGAAAAACAACAAAAATGCTTATTTATATACCATATTAAGGTATTCAACTACCCAAACATCATGATATTTTTAAAAATTGACAATTTTTTTATGATTTTATTTTATAGACCCCCCTCCTCCCCAAGTTTTTTATTTCTCATTCACTAGAACATAAACTACAAGTGTTTTAGTAAAAGCAGATGCCATGACTTAACATAAGATGTCAAACTTTAAAATGCGTTTTACTCGAAGTGAGTTTTTTTATCCGAAAAGGTCAAACGGGGACAGCAATTGTTCAAAAAGTTTTTAAAATAGTTTGCTTTAATTTTTGTGTATGTTCTGCGTAACGGTAGAAGTGTTTTAATTTTCAGATTTATCCATCACTGTTTTATTTCAATATTTACAGTTCTTTATGCGAATATAATCACTGTTTTCTCCAGCAATTTAAATATATAATAATAATATTTATTTTGCAAAAAAAAATAAAATATCTCTTATCCTGAAAGTCATTTCAAAAAGGTATAGCAAAGTTTGATTGATTGAAAATTGAAAAATTCAGAATTTCTTCATTTAATATTTGTGCAGAGGGGGCCCGTTTAAATAATTTTTTGTCCATTTTTCCCATTTTTTCACATTTTAGTAATAATAATTTATTTTTCTCTTCTTAATTTTAACCTTTTTTTCTTAAAATGTACTAAAAAGATATAACCCCCCTTTAAAGAAATAAAATCTCCATTTTATAATAAAAAAAAAGTTGTTGCTGGCAATCTCTGATATCTATAACCTTTATCTACCGATGGTACTTATAAATACCACTCATTTTAAAATTACACAGGATAACCATTTTTTTACGAATATTCTGACGATACTTAGCAGAAATATTCTTTTAAATCCACTCTTTTAGGATATGTGGTAACATGGGTTCTATGATGAGAAATTTAGCGGGGAAGGCGAATAGTTTAATAGTAGAAATTGCTTTCTCAGCTGACGGAGTTTTCAGCGCATTGCGAAGATTGTCTTCTTCCGAAAAAATAGTTAATTCTCAAAAGATGTCTTATTTTTTTGTATGGTAGTTAGGATCTTAGAAAGCGATTTGACTATTTTAAGTGAACAGTGTATATAATTAACTTTACATTTGAATGTCTTTAATTTATTAATTAGCTCTAACAGATTAAATTTCCCAAAGTTGAGTATTTTGTTTAGGTATATCCATTAAAAAAAATTCAATGTTGTGATTAAAGAAAAAATGCATGAAAAAAACTGCAGTAAATCATAATACGGTAGATAAAAGGTTAAATCAATTTTATATAACTTAGAGAAGAAAAACTGCAAAGGTAATTTTGTAATCTTACTTTATCATAGTGTCTTATCATACCAATTTTTCTTTTATTTTCTTTCAAAACACCAAATAAAACCATAACACGTTATTTTATTAAAATTTGTAGTTCTCTAACGCACTCTAATAATCTGGAGACAAGGAAATCGACATTTATCCCAACCTAGATTGTGAGTTTTTTTGTATTTATTCTCCTTTTATTTTTGTACATTGCTGTAGTCTCCATTTTTTACTTTACGTGCTGTCATATGTTGTTCTGCCGTCAGGGCATTAAATTTGTCACTTCCGCTTTGCTTCCCCGTGTTTTTTGACACCCGTTTGGGGATGGAATGTCTCTTCAATTTTTTAAGTTGTTCATCCGTGATTGTCTGAAAGAGAAAATTTTGATTGGTTACTTCACATAAAATGCTGGAAGTGATTTAATGCTTTGGTTATGAATACTTAATGTGACGATAAGACAAGTATAAGTGAAATAAAGAATTTTCTATTAAAGAAATTATGATTGTATTGGAACCTATTAATAAATGCAGATTAATTCATAAGTTCATCTCGGATTTCGAAGCAATAAGTTAGGCTGTTAACAAAATAATTTGTATTTTTTTTAAAAATGAAAGACAATGTTCATATTGTCAATAAACATTTATTAAATTACATAGTATTCATTCTGGTACAATAACATCTTGACATCTTTCTGGTAATAACATGACTCCATGCTCATAAAATATGTGTTCTTTCCAGGCAAAAAACTGGCCGAGGTGATTTTTGATCACATCATTTTAAGTAAAGATTTTACCATCTAAAAGCCTTTGTGGAGACCGGAACAAGTAATAATCAGAAGAATGCAGATCTGGAGAATTCTATGCGCGTGTCAGTATATCGCATTCAATCTGTAAAAGATTTTGGCAGTTACCAAACTTGTGTGAGGTCTCGCATTATCTTGGAGGAACACTACACCTTGTGTGTTGATCCGTTCCAGCCTTTTTGGCTTAAGTGAATTATTCAATTTGTCCATCTGATGACAGCGCACTTCAGATTGAATCGTTGTGTTGTCCAGTATATGCTACAAAAAATTATTCCTTTTAAATTCCAGCAAACACATACAGCACTATCTTATTTTGATGAATATTTGCTTTAGAAATGTTGAACCAGTTCATCTTTTTTACTTCATGATCTATTGCATTTGACATTGTTATAGAAAACCCGTTTCTTGTCTCCAGTGATGATGCACTTCAAAAATGGATCATTTTCTTGACGTTTGAGAAACAAATCTATGACATTAACTTGATGACACAATGTCTTTACGTGAGAACATGAGAAGAAACCCATATTTAGTCTTTGAAATTAAACCTAGGCCTTTCAAGTGGTCATTAACAGTTGAATTCAATAAATTTACCCTCTCAGTGTGTGTGTGATCTCACGAGTTAAATATCATTCAGCAGTTTGCATGAATTAATGCCTTTATTGTGTCTTTATCAGCTTCAACTAGTCTTTCAAACTGTGGTGCTTGTCCAATATCAAAATTTGGATCAAAAGTTTGAAAACCAGTTTTCACACTGGAGTACTGGCAATACATCTTCTTCATATCCATCGGGTAATTTTTTTCTTGCTTGATCAACATTTTTACCTTTCCGATTGTAAAAAAAGTAAAAAATGCCGAAAAGAATGCTTTAAATTCTCTATATTTGAAAAGGCACTAACCCAAAAATACTACGCTGAATGAATTGGGTTTTTTATATTAGAAAGCCTTGCTATATAAGTTCTTAAAATATATAATTATTATGCGGCTTATAAATGTGAAGAGCTGGGTTGAAAAATACAATTAAACCCTCTGTCGGGAAAATACGAAATTACTTTCCGAACCACCCAATATTGTAGTAAAAAAACGGAGACAAGTACAGTAAAAAAAAGAACGTTTGAATGAATACAAACATGATTCGAACTTTATTTACATATATTAAAAGGGTTTTATATATGTGGAACCTTTGTTACATGGCGTACACCAATGTCATGTATAGTTCCTACCACACTCTGCTCAATATAGTACTACCAAAGTTACTACCAGCACGTGCTATCCGTATTACAGAGGACCACGTTTTTGTACCCTTTTTGTAACATGATGTAGCAGAAGCTTTTGAAAAAATAACACTTACTGTCATTAACGTTGATAGTATAGTGAGACATGAACTGGCGTATGTATTAATATATGTCGTGCAACCAAAGTTTCACATACAGACCACCTGTAAGGTTTTAAAAAAGACTTGGATTCTTTTGTATTTTCTCAAATGTTCATATTTGATGTATTCGTCTTTCAAGGGGAGATCTCGACTAAGGAAATACATTTGACGACGGGACTTTGTATAACAGTAGTAAAGGGTGTTTTTTTAGAGGTATAGAACTTTAAATTGCAATAAAACAACGATGTATTATTCGATTGACATGATTTTTTTTTATTCGAAAGATAATCTTGTGGCATTACATTTTAAATATGATTTCTGGCATAGGACTGTCATGGCTGGCTCGGATGTAGTCCAATCTGGACGTCCAATTTTCGATGACTTTTTCCAACATTTGTGGCCGTATATCAGCAATAACACGGCGAATGTTGTCTTCCAAATGTTCACGCGTTTGTGGCTCTCCGCATAGACCAATGATTTTACATAGCCCAACAGAATATAGTCTAGCGGTGTTAAAACACAAGATCTTGGAGGCCAATTCACAGGTCCAAAACGTGAAATTAGGCGGTCACCAAACGTGTCTTTCAATAAATCGATTGTGGCACGAGCTGTGTGACATGTTGCGCCGTCTTGTTGGAACCACAGCTCCTGGACATCATGATTGTTCAATTCAGGAATGAAAAAATATTAATCATGGCTCTATACCGATCACCATTGACTGTAACGTTGTGGCCTTCAAAGTTTTTGAAGAAAGATTCCACCAGCCCATAAAGCGCACCAAACAGTCAGTTTTCCTGGATGTAACAGTGTTTCGACATACACTTGTGGATTAGCTTCACTCCAAATGCGGCAGTTTTGTTTGTTGACGTAGCCATTCAACCAGAAGTGCGCTTCATCGCTAAACAAAATTCGCTTATGAAAATCGGGAACAACGGCCATCTCGTTTTGGGCCCATTCGACGAATCTACGCCTTGCTTGATGATCGTTTTGATGAATTGCCAAACGAAGCTGAGAATAAATCACTTGACAGCTGTTAAATCGGTCGCCATCTTCGAAAGTAATGCCAACTTAAACTTATATACCTGGAAAAAAACACTCTTTACTTCTTTAAGGTGTTCAACTCTCAATGTAATGGCGCCAAAAGACTACTCAATGCGGAGAAAATATCGTTTTAAATTCAAACTTCATACAATTAAGTTTTAATTAACTACAGCGATGCCGTAGAATAGGTGGTAAGGTAACTGCGTACCACATGGTCGGATAAGGTTCGATTCGCGAGATGAGCTTTTTTTCCCCATTTCATTTAATTATTTGTTATATTCTTTTTTTCAGTGTTTTGAACCCAAGGAGGGAGTTATGAATAACCCTAAATTTATGTGAATAATTTTAGCTTAAAATAATTTTTCTTTCAATTGTATATCAAAAATAACCACATGTTATACAAAATAAAATAAGAATCTTGCAACAATCAGCTAGAACAACGCCGCGTCCCAATGGAATGTCACTACCGAGTAATATATAGTTAGTGAAAGAAGTAGACTATTACATATAATATAATAATAGATGGTTAGATATGATAGTAGATCGGACCTAGTACACCTCCCGGAAGCTGGTATCCATGTTTAGTGCGGCATCATATTGGCGGATACCAATCGCCATAGATAATTTTGAGGCAAATTCCCCCTAGAGGGTGGTATCTGACGATGCGAAACTAAATTAGGATTTAATTTTGCCGAGAGCACCGAAGTCAAACAGGTACTCTAGGGATTTTTTACAAGCGTATAATCATAGGACATGGCTGTTGTCAATTTTCTGCATCATGAAAACCCATCGACTTGGGGCGGGGTGGACCCGCAACCTAACAGTAATCGACTTCTGTCTACATTTAACATCCCAATTTGGATGAATTGTTCTGTGTGACTCGCTTTGTATGTTGTGTAGTGCAATATCAACTTTATTCTTTAGACAATTTTTTTTATTCCTAGACATCATTAACGCATGCCTATACCATAGTTGCACAACAAGTTTTACAATACAAGATTATGGAGGAGTATCACCTTGTCGAGTCAGAGGGATGGAAACTCATTCAGATAAATGCAAATTGCTTCTTTTCCATTGCCTTGTTTTATCTGCATATCTGTTGTTAGTTCTAGTGTTTATCTTAATAAAAGTTCTTAATAAATGGTTTCTACTTCCATACTGCTTACCAATCCTTCGAAGAAACAAACTAAAGACCGGTTATTTCGCCTCAACCAATAGGAGAAGGAGGTACCAAGATATATATCAAACTTTACTTAGAGTTTTGGCATTTGTAACACTAACATCTGATATTAAAATATACATTTTAATTTTCTGCCATTGGAATTTAAATGCGGTTGGAACTCATTTCTGAAATGAATAGTTAATACTTTTATTTATTATTATGTTTTATTAATTTTATATGATATTTTATTTTAGGTATGATTGTAATGAAAATATAAATAGCATATGATTTATTCTGAAGCAAAATTTTTCATAAGAACTTACTTCTTTAAATAAGAAAATATAAATATATCTCCTTCCTAATTGTTTACCGTATTGATTAAAAAAAGCCTTACTCCAGAAATCAATCAATGAACTATTGTGAACCTTTTATAACCATGTTCAGTATAATAGAATTTTGAAACTGGATTTGTAAATGTCAATCACATTCATATGAAAGACATTTTTCATCTTTCGTTAACATAACAAAGAAAAAGCTTTTAAGTCTAGGAGTTCAATATAAAAAATTAGGTGTAATTATTAAATGCATTTTTAGCCAACTTCGTTTGAACAAACTATAAAAAAAGAATGTTGGAAAGTCTGTACTTGGTTTTTCTAGGTGCAAATTTTTAAAAATTTCACTTTATTGTTTCTAAATAAAAAAAAATGATAACATCCAAGGAAATGTTTCAAAAAAGATTACATGTGAATATTTGAAATTTGAAGTTTTAATTTTAATCAAATTATTCTAAGCCATTCCCTGAATAAAATCTTTATAAAAAAAAACATAAATCACTAAATAATTTCGAAAAAAATTTGTAAAAATATTTTATGACTGACAATACTTTTGAAAATTATTTTCCAAATAATATAGCTGCAGTATTTAATAAAGTTAATGAAAACGTACTTCATTTTTTATAACTGCAAAAAAAGCAAATAAACCACAAAGAAAAAAATGTTCTTATGTGAATAGGCGAGTACAAAAAATTATTTTTAAAATATTAATAAATAACTCGTAAACTGATAATAGAATAGTATATATATATATAAATATAATTTACTTTTACTTTTATATAATAGTATTTCTAAACTTATATTTGGCATATAATAAATTATTATTCCTTCAAACATGAAAAAAATAACAGAACTTTATATACCCTGTTTCTTATTTTTCCATCTTATTACTATACCATGTTCCGAAAAATCCGTTATCCTTTAATCTTTATAACGTTAAAAAAAAAAATCAAAGTTTTTAAACCTTTAGCAGAAAGTGAAAACTATTTATCCTCTCTCAATATCTTTATTTTTTTCCGAAATAGTAACGTACTGTATAATCTACAAATAATTCTTCAAAAAAAATTTCTAAGCCCTCTAAATAGCATTTTCAGAAAAATAGAATTTAATATTTCTATGTAAAAGGGAAAAAAATGAAGAACATTCAAGATACATTTTTTTAAAAAAATGAAGATTACTAAAATATTATTTTCTACAAAAACTCTTATAAATTTAAAAATGGAACTCAAGAAAAAAGAAATAATTTCAAGACAGTTTTGATAACAAGTAAACGCTATTAAAGAACCTAAAAAAAACTACTTTCTTGAAAGGTTAGTTGGTACAATGGGAATAAAAAGGAAATGTAATTTTCTTTTTTTTTAATAAATGGTTTTCTTGTATACTGATAAAGTTACCTGGTATTACAGTAATTAATCCATAAAAAAACACCAATCGAACTCATGAAATTCAATTTCCATATCGTTTATTTTTTTCTCAAATTGCTTTTTTTTTTATCTTCTATAGTTTTCAAAGTTCTGAAATAAAAACAGTATAAAGAAAAAGTACATGATGTATAATAATAATGATAGTATAAATAAAGACTTGAATCATTTTAAAATATGCGGAATTTGGGACTCATTTATTACAAATTATTTTTTTAACAAAATAAATCATTTCTTAAGATTAGCAATTAGAAATTTAATAAAAGCAAAATGTATGCATCGCGAATAATTTTTTTAGTTGTAGCTGTAAATGACAAAAAATATTTGTTTTCTCAAAAAAATAAATGTATACATAAAATATATAATTTTTGGTTTTATTAGTAATTTGATATTTCACATGTGTATTTTGTAAATGTTTTAGATAAAAATGATGTTTGTAAACTATATATTCAGTAGAATTTGTTTTTGTGCTGTCTTTTTTATGCGATTTTATTTTTGTGTGATTTCTTACGTGCGATAATTTTTTATGTCGTGTATAAATTTCAATGGCTTCGGTGCCACTGTAATGTTTCATATCTATTTACCAGTGGTGTAATGGAAAATGTTAGGACTCCCCACCCCCCTGGAAGTCAGGTTTTGCTTTTAATATTTCATCAATTAGGTAAATATGTATTTAGCGTAGGTCAGGCCTTGGGCCTCTAGAATCCTGCCCCCTCCCCCATGATGCAGGATTACACGTTACGCCACTGAAATGTAGACACTTCAAGCCGTTCTTTTCATTTGTTATAAACAGTCTCCTCACAATGCACGTTCAGCTGCTTTCTCTCAACGCTCCAGCAGTTCGGGCTAGATTGAAGACGAAACTTTCATTGTCAGTGACATTATCAATAATTTGATAGATTATGAAGACAGACAAGAAGAACTGGATTCTCTTTGAGAGCGAATAAAAATATAGAGAGATCCAGCTTTCCAACAAATTAGAAAAGCATTTTCTTAAAATAGATACCAATTAAGAAAGGAGTATAAAATTCCTAAAATGGCTTTAATCATGCATATCTGGTTATCGTGACATTTACAAGCAACTGACCACCCGACCTTCGACCAAAAACTTATCTCTTACTTTATGTTGCTAAAAAAATTAATCTATTGCAATTAATTATACCTTCAAGTGACGAAAGCAATTTTGAACACATTCATTCCAGGGCTTTGGATTACGATGAGTAGCAATGAATTATGTATGTGCATTTTGAAAACTTATCCATGTATACAATGAGAAATTATGTTTTTAAAATGTTTCCATGTGTAATATTTAACTATTATTTTGTTTTGGAAGTAGTCTTACATAAATTTCGTAAATTATTGGCATATTTTATGAATGCGACTTTTTTGTGCTGTCCCTATCCACCGCATAAAAAAATGTAGTATGTCCACGAATTAGTTTGTTTTATGTTGAAATTTGAATATTTGAATATTTTGAAATTTGTGAATATTTTTTTGTACTTTTATTTTTATGCGGTCCCTATCTACCACACAAAAACAGGTTCAGCTGTATAAAATACTTGCAATGCATAAAAAAAAAGCACATAAAACATCTTCAAATATATTTTCTTTTCTTGAAATCATTATTATATATCTCGTAATACTATTAAATAATTCACCGAAATTGTTTTTCCAAACCCTTGTGTGTTTATGCGTAGCAATGAAAATTCTATATACACATATTGCTGAGTAGTAACAAACAAAGTCTGGCCATGAAAAAAAAAGAACAAATCTGTTAAATAATAACCAAAATATGTTACTAACCCGGGGTCACTCTCACTTGATTTTGGTATCGTCGTTGCTCGCGGGGTACAGAGAACGCCCCAAAATTTCAACACGTGTATTTAAATATGAACAAGAATTAAGTCAATTATGATTCATATTTATAAAGTACAAGATGTTTTTGTATTATACAAATGAAATTATTGAATTTATTGCATACAACTGAGACTAATATTAATTTAAACTAAACATACAAAATTTTCATTTTAAAACACATAGTTTTATATTGTTTCATAAACCACAAGTAAAAGGTGTATACCAGTAATAAATATACTTTATAATTAATGATAAGGATAGAAAGTACAGAAATAACATTTTAACAATTTTCAAAACTTTCAGAGCAGACTGTATACACATGCTCAACTGCAAGCGCGGAGTTCTCAGCACCCCAGATAAACTTTTGAAGGTCGTTGTGTTCCAATATTCCGAGCGAGAGTGATTGCATCCGGCGGGAATGTTCAATGACTTAGAATGTGCGGCCACAGAAAAAAATCGTTATTTAGCGCATTCTTTTTGTAATTCTAAGAGGTTTTTCTTGTTGTTGGGATGTACAGAACACCCCGCGTGAGTGATCACGGATTAACAGCTACAGCCTCATATTACGCGACATGGCCTTAGTTGCATGGCATAATGTGTTCATAGTCAATACCAAATCATCTAGAACTTCTTGACATAAGAGTTTCTACTCTTCAAGGGCCACCTATTTCAGCTGTAGGATGTTTGCCGAAGGATTCGATCTTTCTGCCAGACGTCTCTCCAAAGCATCCCACACATTTTAGATAAGATTCAAAAGATAGCAGTACACTGACCAATCTATTCAGCAGACATCCTCCCTTTAAAAAAAACCCTCAACATTAAATGTCCTACATGATTATGCATTGTCATGCACAAAAATGAAGTCTGAACCAATACCACCTCGGAAAAGAAGCACATATAACAGGATAATTTTATCGCAGTAAGTCTCCGGTGAGTGAGTAACTGTTTAAAATATGGAACTCAGTTCTTATATTCAGTAAAATTTGCCTGCCGAACTATAAGGATTTCGGGATCTCATTTTTCCTGTTGTTAGTGGATTGATACCTTGTTCTACCTCTCATATGAACTGGCGCTGAACGTCGTTGTTCTTACTAAAACGACTCTCATCAGAACTCCTTTTTATCAAATGTTAAGTTTTTATGTTCTTAACATCCTTAAACGCACCACTAGGTGCACTTCAAAAAGTTTCATTCATAAACGTGTGGCATCTCTCAGATGTATCTCCTCATACTTACGTTTGAAGATAGTTAATTTATTTCATTGGTGAGAATTTACATTAAGGTATCCGACTACGTTCGGAACCATGATTTTGCAAAATCGTATAACTGGATAATATTTGTGATATTTAGTGCCACTTAGATTAGAAAATGTATATAAATTTGTGTGTTTTAAGAATAGTAATACAATAAAAAAATATTTAAGTAGAATATTTTGACAAAAAAAGAATATAAAATGACCCATTTTCAAAACATTCTCCTTTTGTGAAAAATGCTACCGTTGTAATAATATTTTGCTTGTATGCTCAACTAGAGTTTTTGAAATATATAACTTAGAAGTGGGTGTATCTATGTTTTACGACAATAGAGGGGAGAAGCTTTTAGAAGAAAACATCTATCATTATTTCAATGGGTTGTGACCCTGAAAATAATGTGAATTTTTCAAAAATCCTAATTGAAGCTCTCTGGAGAAGTCTTTACTTTATAACAGCAAAATATCTCTATCGTTATTTTAGAAGCATTTTTTATAAAAGGAAAACTTTGAAAAAATATTATATTCTAAGTTACCTTTTTGCCAAAATATTGTATTTAAATAATTTTTTTTGTCAAAATGTCCTTAAAACAATTTTATACATGTACTGTAATCTAAGTGAAATCAGGAAATTATCTATTTATGCGCTTCTTTAAAATCACGGTTCCGAACGTAGTCACATACCTTAAAATGTATTGCACATAAAATAATATTTAAAATGAAATCAGGAATTGAGATATTTATACGAAATAACCTCAAAAATATAAAGGTTGGTTCTCATTGTGTCAACACTACTTACATTTTACGATGCATTGCTGAAGTCTTCACAAATCACTTTACACTGTTCAAGGAACATGGATTTTTCGTATAATGCAACATAATATTTTAATAATCTTTTCATGATGTCCTGACAAGAGGAAACAGTGCCATCTTTTGCAAGTTCCTGGTGGTGTTTCTCTTGGCTTTTCCTCTTAAATGAGTCTATGTATATCGGTACTTCTTTCCTGAGTCAAATGACTGTGGCATGCGAATGTTAAACGCAGATCGTCTTTGCAGGTGCTCTTTCAGACATTTGTGACCTAGTTTTCCCAGATATGTACGAGAGGAACTGAGTGATTTTGATTCCCATACAGATATTTTGGAAGTTTATTCTAGCTACATTCAAGATTGAATAAAGTATAGGCGCGCCACATCTCTCAGATGCATCTCAGCAAAAAGTGAATAAATAAATAAAATATCGTACAGATGTGACAAAGCACTTCTTTCGAACGTTTTTTTCGTACAAAACTGAAAAAACACTATTTTACAAGGGAAAAAATCAAAATTAACGAAATAGTACATAGTCATGAAAATTTACTTTGTTGGGCGCACTGCATAAGTCAGATTTAATTGTCCTGGCGTTCGAAATGTAAAAAAATAACCCTCGTCCTTAACACTGAGTCCAATGGTGAGTGACAAAAGGCAGATAGAAGAAGGAAGGGCGCGTTGTGTGGACGCAGCACCGAAACTACTTTCGTTATGCATCTGAGAAACTCGCGCGCCTAACAACGGGTGAAACAAAAGACTACTGTTATCAATAGAAAATTATTAATATATAACATTGCATCTTATAATATTATTAGATAGTTCACTCACTAAATTTTTTCAAAAAACGTTTGGTGTTTATGTAGCAATGAATATCTTATATAAGTTCAGTGAAACACTTTTGACACGAAAACGCTTAAAACGAAATACCGGTTTGCACGGATAAATGTAATGGTCTGGACAAATTACTACGCATTTTTTCCCCTCCAGACATGAAAAGATTTTCCTTTTAAGAATGAACAAAATATGAAAACACAGAGAGTTAAGAAAGGTGTGAAATGAAAGAGAAGGGATTTCACATTATATTCCGGCATTATTTGATTTTCCTACTGTATCTTCGGAAGAATTCGTTGCAATAGATAATGATACTGTATGTACAGCCCCAATTAAGGCAGACAAAGATACCTTAGAGTTTGTTCAAAACTCGAAAAATATCATTGATTTGGATTTTGAAGAAAATGAAATGAACAATGCAACTCTTGTTCTTACATCATCTGAACTGATGAACATCCTGAAAAGTATGCGCAGTTATATAGATGCACATTCCAATGTTGAAACGAAAAACAAAATACACTACAGCGAATAATTTATTGACAATTTGGTGCTAAAAAGGTAATGTAAAGAAAAATACCAGATTATTATCCAACAAATGAATAAATATTTGTTTTACAAAAAACTTGAAAATTTTACTTTTAATTTTCCTTACGTTCTTCTGGAATTTTTAGTTTCATTGATTTTTATTGAAATACATGCATATAAATATATCTATGTACGATGGTGTTTGGAAAAGTATTCGACCTCAACGTGAATATGGCAATACTTGTCAATAACAGCTAGTGAATTTCGTTGTTCATCTGTTGACAATTACTCACCAAAGTTTCAGCCATTTTGGACGTGCAGTTGTTATGTAACAGTCGTTTGAGTGAGGTGATGTGAGTGTTTTGTGAAAATGGATAAAATCGAGTACCGAGCTGTTAATAAATATTTGTTTTTGAAAAGCAATACACGTACGAAATCAAAGATGAGTTGGATTCTGCGTATGTGGACTCTACACCATCATTTACCACAGTGAAATTTTGGGCAGCTGAATTTAAACGTGACCGTAACAGCTTGGGTGATGATGAACGTTCGGGACGTACAAATACTGCAACTACCGACAAAAATATTGCCAAAGCTCACCAAAATGGGGCTAGACGACCAACGAATTAAAGTGAGAGATAGCAGAGGTTACGAATATGTAAAAAAAACGTGTTTGTCACATACTAAATCAACATTTAGGCATGAGAAACCTGTCCGCGTAGTGGGTGCCGCGTTTGCTCACGGTAGACTAAAAACGCGTTCTAGTGAACATTTTCAACGCTCTGTTCGCGCAGTTTAGGCTCAATAAATTCGAGTTTTGGCGCTAATTACTGTAAATGAAACTTGGATACACCAATATATGCTCGGAACAAAATTACAGTCTAAACACTGAACTGCAAAGGGGGAACTAGCTCCTAAAAATTAAAAACTGTTTTTCCGGCTTGGAAAGTGATGGAGACTGTTTTTTGGAATAGTTATGGAGTTATTTTAATCCATTATCTTAAAAAAGGAAAACCCATTGCAGGACCATACTACGCATCATTACTTGACAAGCTGAAAGCAGAACTTGCGGGAAAACGATCACATTTGCAGAAAAAGGAAGTCCTGTTTCACCAAGACAACGCACCGTCTCACACCTAAGCGGTTGCCATGGCAAAAATCCACGAATTACGGTTTGAACTGCTTAACCATCCACCTTACTTACAAGATCTAGCCCCGAGCGACTTCTTTTTGTTCCCTCATCTAAAAATTGTACTCGGAGGGCAGAGATTTTCGTCGAGTGTAGAGGCAATCTCCTTCGTGAACAATTATTTTGCAGAGAAAAAAGGTCGAGTATACTATTTGGACGGGTTACAGAGATGGGAGCATTGCTGGGAGAAGTGCGAAGAGTTACAAAAAGCTTATGTTGAAAAATAAAAAAAAATCAGAAAAAATGCCTTGTATCTTTGTTAGGTCAGAAACTTTTCAGACCACCCTCGTAAAATTACTCTAATTAATTTTGTGAAATAACTTTTTTTAAATATTATATCACGAATTTCTTTTAACAGGAATATATATTTCAGCCTTCTTAGTTTCATGTTAAGTGATTTTAACTGAAAGTAACTATGTTACGTTTTCCAGCAATCAATACGGTTTTTATTCTTTTTATTTCCAATGGCCAGGGCTACAAAAGACCGCTACACCACAAAGGGGTCGGAATAAAAACCAAAGCAGACAAAATAAACAAAGTAGAGAGAAAACATGGTGAGAAGAATATGTGAAATAAATAAGCAATAAGTCCCTAGCTTGCGAATAAAGATCGCACTAAGAGGAGCCTTTTAGTGCTGGGCAGTGGTGAATATGGTCAACATCCATGCCCTCCCAGAGTGTACCAAAATGTGCCTGTGTAACGTGAATTAGAGAAAGATGTTTGCGGAAACAGCCATGTCTCTTGGTCAGACGACTAGTGGTCAATAAGGCAACTGTCTGACGTCTTGGCCACTGCTTTAAGATCATTCCACCGTATCTTATTGGAATTTCTCTCTGCGTACTGAATTGAGAAAAGATTTTTCATCTTTATCTTAATAATGTGCTTGGCACTGGTAAAAGATACCACTTTCCTTCTTGTATGTTGAATGGAACTTCTTTCCTGTGCTATATGGTCAGATAACTGATTACCAGTTACACTGCAATGTCCAGCGATCCACTGCAAGACGATTTGCTTAGATTATTCAGACTGTGACGGGCTAACGCGTCTTTTCATTAACATATCATTTTGGGTTCTTTGGGACCAGAATGGATGGCAACTCTTTACCAACCAACCGAAGAAGTAATTCGTGAAGTAAAGATGCAAATTAGGACGCTTTTAAATATCAGAAGTTGAGAGTAAGCCTGATGGTATTTGGGGAATGTTATGATAGTGCGTGTTTAAAGTGTGAAGAGTTTTTGAGAGGTTAAGTGACAGTCAACTGAATTTACCCGTGACAGAGATCCCTTAGATCAAGGTGCATACCATTGCACTCTAGTGAACCGCAACTTCAAATAGGATTAGATAGATTGATACTTCGTCGGACAATAATGGTAGAAATTACTATTTAAATATTTGGATCTGTGATCGCAAAGGAATTAAGCTTAGGCGAGTTAGTTATTGATAGTGGTCCGAGTTACGTTATTTCGGTAATATTTTTTGTGTGTTTCGCCACCGTAGATTCTCTCACATATTATCATCTAATCTGTTAAGAGTTTAAGTTAAGATCTTATAAAAAAGTCATTTTAAGATCATGGCAGCTTCTTGATCTACATTTATTCCTACACCTCTAGTTCACGCTGATAAATTAGGAGAAGGGCACCAGAGAGGGGATGGGGCTTACAAGACTCTGCAGCAGTTTTTCTCAAGAATCTTAGAGAAAGAATCAAGAAAAGGAGGCAGGAGAAGAATTTGAGTTCCCAGCAGAAATTGCCTATTTTGAATCACAGGAGACAACAGTTCAGGTAAAGCTATTCAGATGACAATACAACTGCCCGAGGGCAACTTAAAGGGCAGTAACCTCACCATTAAAAGATATTTTGAATTTTTCCGTTGTTAAATACAGTGAGAAAATATGGCAATACACCCCTGCTCCAGCACTGTTAGAGTCTTTACAAAGGCGTCCATCAGTAAAGATACGCTCTCAGTCAGCTTCAGGATACATGGTGTCTATCTGCTTCCAGGACATGTGACCTTACAATTAAGGTATTTTGCTCTTTTTTTGGAAACTGTCTGGGTTAGCTCAGTGGAAATTTGAAAGCCTTTATTAATAGTTGGGTCCAAAGATGACACCGCAGGCTCGGTGACGAAATCTAAATCAAGATGTTTCTTTAATCCAATACACCCTGCACAAAAACTCGTAGGGTCTTCAAACATGTCCTTGAATCCAAGTGGAGTTTGCTCAAATGGGAGAGGCTGTTGGGAAATCGCAATAATTTTTCCCTTAATACCGTGCTTCGCAATCTTTCAATAGTTGCGACCCAATATTCAATCATAATTATTCTCGTGCCCCCCCTCTCCAAACAAATAACAATGCATTGAATTCAATAATACTATACTTCGGAGCTAAATACTCACAATACGACTTTAACCTCTTAAGTTCCACCCGCGTATACATACGTCTCGCTCAACCAGTGTATCAAATCCATCGGGCGTATATATACGTCTCATTCAATCCTTGTACTAAATGTCTCTGACGTATATATACGTCTCACTCAATCATTGTATTAAATGCTTATGACGTATATATACGTCTTTCCGAAGTACGATCTTTTCTATCCACTGCTATCCATAAATTTATTTCGAAGGCTTTGGAATGCAATGAAAAGATCTTGACAGTTTTTACGAAGGATTTATTTACATCAGATGATTTCCTCTCTATTCCTTTTCTTCTCTCCCCCACCCAATACCTCACATATGCGCATCTACGAGAAAAACGGAAGGATTGGAGAGCGAATCGCGTAACTTTTAATCGAGAGTTAAAGGATTATTTATAAAAACCGCACAAATTATTAAGTCGAGTGTTGATTTTTGTATATAATTTTATACGTAACAAGCCCATAGGGTTTCTAGTAATTATTAAATACATTCGTAACCTAGTATTGTTAAAGTAATTATAAAATACATTGTGCAGTACTGATACATTTATAAGTATATTACATCAGTGTAAATGTTAATTTGATTTTTTATTATGCCAGAATGTGTGTGTGTGTATGTTGTTTACTTTCAGTAAATTAATATTGTTTTTAAATAATCTTTTGTTTTCGAATTTTCAATATGCCCCCCCTCGTAGATTTACCCCGCCTCTCTAGGGGGATGCACCCCACAGTTTGAGAAACGCTGTCTTAGTAGCAGGGCTCTCTCTTTAACAATATTCTTCAAGGGTTTATTTTCTGTTGTCATAAGCTTTGAATCGATTGGGGTTGTTTTAATTGCCCATGTGATGATCCGTAGTCTCTTATTTTGGACTGTATCAAGTAATTTTGTTACAGAATTACTTGTGATAAAGTATCAGTGCTCAACAATATTTGTTTTTATATGTTAATTAATTTGTAAAAAAACCCAACTAAACTGAAAATAAAGTTTTAATTTTCAGTCCATGATACAGAAAACAAATATCTATAAATAATTATCAAATGTTTGATATATAAGCATGTTTATGAGATCTGTAAAATATAAACAAGTTTTCCACAAACGTATATTATAAATTTATTTTTGCAACCTGTAACATGTTATTCACTCCAAATAGATCCAAATCACTACATCGATTAAATTTTAGAAACAAAAAATTCGGATATAAAATAATTCAAATTATAATTACCAAGATTTAAAAGATTTTATTTCGCTGAAAGTACAGTTTTTTATAAGAGTATTTAATTCGAAACTCTGATTCAAAAAGGAAAACTAATTTTTTATTATGACTGTAAGCAAATGTTGACATAAAGTGACATATTCGCCAGTCATTCTGATTATTTCATGCCATTAACAACATTTCATCGTCATCTCCATTTAAAGAGATAAAATTCTAACTTCGTAAAACCTCAATTTTCTAGTAAGATACTTTCTTAAACTATTATTTTGTTAAAGATCAAAGCGATGGAAAAAAAATGGAAATTTTATTTGAACAAATTTGAGAATATCTTCTTTCAAATTGTAATTTACTGAGAGCTGTGTCTTATTCTAAAGACTTGTTTAGAAAATATTTCGTTGTTGTATAAAATTCCTAAGAAATTATTTAAAAATGTAAACATGAAAACACGGCCCTGAGACTTACATCAAAAACACAGACAAAAACAAATAAATTTTAATGAAAAAGTTTTGGAAATAAACTTTGAAACACCTATTGAGGACATACAATCTTTTTTTGGGGGTGGGGGAATTTTGGGAATCTGTAATAAAACAACTTTCACAAAAGAAAATTAAAGAACATATACTTTTTTGAAACCTTTTAGGTTGCGCACACCGAGGTTCAAAGACAAAGTCATCTTGAAAATCCTTATCAAATGTAAAAAGAAAAAATATTTCAAAAAAGCAGTAACTTTCCGAAGTTAATATGATTAAAAAAAATATTGTTACGATGACAAAAATTTTTCACAATTTGGATTTTTAAATATAATCGCAGTACTACAGAAGGATAAAAAGAATTTCTGCTTTACAAAAGAGAAAAACAGAGAAGATAATGCATGTTAACTTTAAAGTAATATACAATAAAAATTATATGCATTATATATTGAATTAAAAAGTTTGAAAAAGAATTCTATGCAATTTTAAAACTAAGTTTGCATTAAAAGTTTGTATTGATTATTTATAAATTATAGTAGACCAGAAAAATAACACGAGAATTATTGGCCAAATACTCAATTGAACTAATTTCTCTGCAAATTAACTCTGCAAATTATAACTACAAAAAGTCCTCCTTCCACCGAAAAAGAAAACCATTCCCTCATTCAACCTTTATTGTTAAACATTTTTTTATTCAACAAGGCAATTTTGACAGAACTTGGTTAAACAGGAATTACACAGCTCTAGAATAAAGAAGTACTCAAAAGATATAAAAAGTAAATAATGATCAAGAAAATATAAGGTAAAAAATTCACTCAAATATGTTTACATATACAATGCGGTTCGCTACCAGACTTACAAATTTGCAGGATGTGTTCGGGTTACAAAGACGATTTGGAATCACATAGTAATGCAGGGTCACAAATGCCGTAGTTGCGATCTATGGTGCAAAGAACAGAAACAACAACACATAAATGGGAATTTTTTTTTTATTAAACGGTTGTAAAGGGTGTTTTTTTGAGAGGTATAGAACTTAAAATTGCAATAAAACAACGATGTATTATTCGATTGACATGATTTTTTTTATTCGAAAGATAATCTTGTGGCATTACATTTAAAATAGGATTTCTAGCATAGGACTGCCACGTCTAGCTCGGATGTAGTCCAATCTGGACGTCCAATTTTCGACGAATTTTCCAACATTTGCGGCCGTATATCGGCAATAACACGGCGAATGTTGTCTTCCAAATGTTCAAGCGTTTGTGGCTTATCCGCATAGACCAATGACTTTACATAGCCCCACAGAAAATAGTCTAGCGGTGTTAAATAACAACATCTTGGAAGCATTTCACAGGTCCAAAACGTGAAATTAGGCAGACATCAAACGTGTCTTTCAATAAATCGACTGTGGCCCGAGCTGTGTGACATGTTGCGCCGTCTTGTTGGAACCACAGCTCCTGGACATCATGATTGTTCAATTCAGGAATGAAAAAGTTAGCAATCATGGCTCTATACCGATCACCATTGACTGTAACATTGTGGCCTTCATCGTTTTTGAAGAAGGATTCCACCAGCCCATAAAGCGCACCAAACAGTCAGGGTTTTTGTATGTAACGGTGTTTTGACATACACTTGTGGATTAGCTTCACTCCAAATGTGGCAGTTTTGTTTGTTGACGTAGCCATTCAACCAGAAGTGCGCTTCATCGCTAAACAAAATTCGCTTATGAACATCGACCATTATTTTCGAAATAAAATTGCACAATTTGAAAGCGTTTTTCAGGCGTGAGTCTATTCATGATGAATGGCCAAACCAAACTGAGAATAAATCATTTGACAGCAGTTAAATCGGTCGCCATCTTGGAAAGTAATGCCAACTTAAACTTCTATACCTGGAAAAAACACTCTGTACTGCAACAGGTGTTTGATATTACGACCATACGATATTTGGCAAGTCTGTGAGCGACATTGAATGGAATTAATGACGTTCTTGAAGATTCCTCCAAATAGTCTTGTGGCAGAGGGCTTTGAACGGAGAGTTTCATGAACTTATATCTTGTTGGAAGTCGTAATTTGCAATTCGTTTCCTGCGGTAGTAAGATGAACTCTTATTAAAACGAGGAACAGCCAAAACACTGATAGTCCAACTTCAGGGCAGCCAATAGAGAGCTATCTCACTTACTGCAATCAACCAATGTCATTGCCTGTACTCCAACACCCAGTTTTCCTGCCAAAATACTCAGGACATTTTCCCGCCGAAGCCATCAAGAGCACTTCTCCCTGACTCTGACGTCATCCACCTGCCTTACCCTACCAGCCAATGAGATCGTCGCCTCTACAGACTCGGTGCATTTTGTTTCCCCATTCAGGACTATCCACTCTTCAGCACTCTGATACATTTCAGATAGGGGAGGGAGGATCTATTTTAGATCCATGCCTCTGCGACGTTTAAGAACGTGTAAACACTGATAGTGTACAGAATTACGAATTGCAATGCGCACGCCAATATGCAGTTTTACCAGGAAATTTACCCGATCAGGTCGTTTCACATCAGTCGACCTTCACAAGTGTGAAAAGAAGGGGACGTGAAACTGGTTCTGTAACAAGTTAACTGGTTCTTTTTAGTATTCGAGACGCCCGTTCTCCTTCAGTTGAAGACCACATCGCGCTTGAATATATGTAGCTTGCAGAAGGATACGTGACCTGCCAGGAATGTTCTAGAACGTAAGGCTCTCAACTATGGTATTTAGGCTCCTGCATCCGAGTCATCTCTGAGCCCCTTACGCGTCGTGAAAATTTGCCGGTCCGTATTACCCTGTATAAGATATAGAACATGTATCTTCCTTTTAAAAATCTACATTCTACCTCAAGAAATAATCAACAAATAGAAAAAAATAGTATTGAAATGAAAACACTTTATTGAAACGCAAGGAAATTTTCATTAGTTTCTGAACCGAATAAGATGCAATGTCAAGCAAAATAACAGATTTACGCAACAATTAATCTTCATAAAAGTGTTATAATCAATAATGCCCATGACTTTAATGAAAAAAAATGTTTATTTGCATATGTTTATAAGTAGGGCATGTGATCACAGTTAATATTGATGAAAGTTCAACAGAGAAACGAGATTTATACCTGCAGGTAGGTCGTTAATCACACTTTGAGGGATTTGTGCCCATTATCGAAGAAGACATGTTGTCAAGTCAAAGGGGTTACCGGGTATTGCACAGCACATAAAAACATCCCCTGTGCATGTCTCAGGTATGCTGTAGTGGGTTCAAGACCGGGGAACGTACTGGTCATTTTCAATAATTGTAAACTGCTATAGAGCTCTAGTTGTGCATTTAATTCATTTTTAAAAATTTCTTTTGATATTTGTCACTGCCCGAAGTTTATGGGTGAGAGAGGGTTCGCGGAAGAAACAAGCATGATCTTAAAAATAGCTACTTTTATTCTATCTTGAACAGTTTATGAAATATACAAATTTACAGTTTAACTCTGGGAGCAATCTGAAATCCTAACTCTTAACCGTATATACAAGATTATTACATTCTCTTATCTGGAGGTGAAGCTCCTTGTTAAGATTCTTCTCGATTCCCGATAGCTCGGTCAGCTCCAAAGGTGCTTACTTCCACAACTCCTGGTGGATTCTCCATCGATTATTAATTTCAAGTCGTACGATCCTCCAATGGCTGTTCACCTTTTCTCATACTTGGATTTCACGCTTAACGATTAAAGCTTTACCATTAAGCTGAATACTTAACGACGGGCACATAAATAATAGTAACATTTGGAAAAAAAACGAAGTCATATCTGTGAAAAGCAATTTTTAAGCTAAAATCATTCTTATGAGACACATTAAGGCGATAGCTTAACTAAAACTTATCACTCAATCACACATAACACAGTCTCTTGTGGACTATATTTATTTATTTCTCACACCTTCGGAACTGCTGGGCATGCGCAGTTGGGCTTGCGCAAACAATCACAGTTAAAGAATATTTTCACCTAAAGGATTAGTAGGAACTGAATAATACTTGTTACCTATTGTATCTCATTATTTGTTACGGATGAATTTTTCGGAAGCTTTAGAACCAGATTCTCGTTTAAAAATATTTATTTCTGATAAAAAAATACATGGTAGAGTAATTAAATATTACCTTGTATTTATTTTATAATTTAATTTACTTATTTAAGTTTCATATCTCTAAAGTTTTAATCCCTTTGAAGTTTTTTATTAATTTATGTATTTAAAAATTATAGTTCAACATTTCATATTTTATATTTCAAATGAAGTAAATGATACGAGATGAAATTTTTCACATATTATTTGCACAATTTTAAACATTTAAAAATTTTCTAGAAAATTTGGGAAATTTTAAAATTTTACTCTTTTTGTATTTATTAATTTTTTGGCCTGAATTTTTTTTGTAATGTTGTTACTTATGTTGTAAGCAACTTAAGAAATCGATTTTATAATATCTTAATAGCCTTGGAGAAAAAAACAAATAAATTGTTGATATATACATGCTTAAATTCAACGAAAAATGTCAATAATTTTACATTTTACTTTTTTTAAAAAAAGTATTCAGGTGAATGTAAAATGGAACCCTAATTTTGTTGCATGCTTTATGTACACTGCTGGACAATTGCTAAGGACGGATCACAAATTGCTATGTAGCAGAACATTAAGCGAAACATGAGGCCTAGTAGGATAAAATATAGTTGCCACACTGTTCAGACATAAAATTAAAGAATATTTATTGTTCTGGAAAGTACAAAAGCAGGGAAACATCTGACGGAGAAATGGAACAATGCGTCTAAAAGTCAGCAGGCACCTTAAAGAAAGGTATCAGTACGGGATGTGTCCACCGTGGAGTGGGATGCAACATTCCACACGTCGTACCATACTTTGCACAACATTATCCAGCAGCTGTTGAGACAATTTATCCCATTCCTCTGTGAGTGCACGGATGAGAGTGTTCTTGTATGTCGGAGGATAGTTTCGACCAGCAACTTGCCTCCCCAAAACATCCCACACATTTTCAATGGGGTTTAGATCTGGAGAACGCGCTGGCCATACGAGACGTTGAATACCCTCGCTGTCTAGACAATCCTGAACAGCGAATGTTTGATGACATGTTGCGTTGTCGTCAATAAAAACAAATTTATCACCGACAGCACCACGGAAAAGACGAGCATGAGGCACTAGAACTTCATCAATGTATCGTTGGCCCGTCATAGTCCCATTCGCAACCCCATGTAGGCGCGTGCGACCATTGATCATGATGCCGGCCCACACCATGATACTGCATGTCAGATATCGGTCCTTTTCCTGGATATTTTCTGGACGATAAGCAGTACCACTCTCGCGCCAGATCATTTGGCGTCTACAATCCGATGACAGACTGAACCTACTCTCATCTGAGAATAGTACGCATGCCCAGTCCTGTTCTGTCCAATTGTGATGCTCACGATACCATTGCAAACGGGCAGTACGGTGCTGTCTGGTCAATGGGACACACACAACAGGTCTGCGTGCGTATAGTCCTCCTCCCTTCAAACGTCTGGCAACAGTTTTTCGGAAGATCTGCTTTCCTGAGGCAGCAGGAAACTGATTTGCCACCTGCTGCGCTGTGGTGCGTCTGTTCCTTTTTGCTGATAGGACGATATATCTGTCTTCTGCAGGTGTCGTACTTCTGACACGACCTCCCCGTGTCGTCTACTACACATTCCAGTAGTTTTAAATGACTTCCACAGCCATGAAACAACGCTGTGAGCGATGTTGAACCCCCTGGCAACATCTGTTATTTTTCGCCCTTCTTCGATCTTTCCAATAATTCGGCCACGCATAAAATCATCTATGTGATGTCGGGAAGACATGCCAAAAATCTTAAGTTCGTCTATTAAATCTTTTTCGTAAAACTTTGTCTTGAAACAACAACTGTCCACACGCGTCAAAACCTTTAAAGCTCTTATGAACGCTATCACGTGATAAACAGATGTGGAAAAAAAATTTGCATACTCATACTTCTTCTTACTAATATCCCGCACTTATTCTAATTTTCCACATTTTGCTTCCTTTCATCTTGTGTTTGCTGTGGATGATAGTGTTATCCGTCCGTAGCAATTGTCCAGCAGTGTATAATACACAGGAAAAAAATGGAAGCGAATGATAAAAAATCGTTTAAGGAGTAGCATTTTGAATGCACTAAGGTATCGGAAAAAACACGAAATTGAGAAAAACGTCTTTTAAGTTTATAATTCTAATAAATAATTATAATAGACTTAAAAAGCTTAAAATACCGCTTTTGGACATTGGCTATATATTTGTTTTCAAAATAATGGCATTTTTGTATTTTTTTAACACATACATTTTTAAACATGACCAATTTTTAGAGAGTATTAATCGCACAAGAACATTCAAGAAAAATGTTTATTTGTGTCATGACAGTAATTTTAGCTTTTTCTCTCTCTTCACATAATAGTGAAGTATCATGTTTGAAGGAAAAGCATATGAGGAATAAGGACTGAACTTACGAAAAATAAAATTATAAATATAAAGTGCCATAGTTCATGTACACACATGCAAACCTTTCACAAAGAAAACAATTACATTATTGTCATGCCTCGATAACATCCTGTTCTATATATTACTTCTTTTTAACATTTACTATTTCTCTTTTTAACCCCGCACTTCTCGCTTGGGGTATGTTATACCAACCAATAACTTTTTCAACGCTCCTTTTCAACCGAAAAATAATGATACAATATATCAATCGAAAGATAATAATACAACTAATAAGATTAATTAAAAATAAAAAACACCGAAATTTCAAGTATTTTGGAGGAATTGAGTTATTTTAATTTATTAGCTTTTCTATATTTAAATCTTCAGTGTGCATCAATTTTATAAAACAATCAAATAAGCACTGTCATTTTAAGCTAAAAAAACAGTAAACAAAACACCTTAAACCAGAGAAATAAAGATAAATGTACTTTTAACAATTCACAGATACTCTTTCAAAAGTGTAACTCCAAGGCATTGGCTATCTCAATCGAAAGTGAAGGGTAAAAAAAATGTTACAAAGAATTCTTCTCAAAAGAGTCACTAAAATGGTACTCTGAGTTGGCAGAATACCTTGGAGACTATTCAATTAATGTTGTCCTCAACCCTAAACGACTTCCCGATGCTCAATGAAACGAGCCATTTATCCGCTCAGCTCCCGATAAAAATATATTTTTAAAGTTCCCCTGGGAATGTGAAAATCCCGAGGTACATGGGAAAGCATCTTGGGATGTTTTACGTTAGGTGTAGCTGAGAAAATTAACTTGCGGCTTTTTTTCGCCATTAACTTACACATTTTATTAATAAGATGTGAAACATTTTACAGTTGGTTATTTGGTATTAAGAATGAAACAAAGAATAACGATTTTTTTACTACGGATTATTTGTACATAAAATGGTTTTTATTTTCAATTTTTACTATTAGTTCAAACTCTCCCTATATATATATATATATATATATATATATATATATATATATGATGTTGAGGGATGAGTGAATATTAACGTCACACTATTTTGCTACACGAGGGCTTTTGAGGACGGACTACGTAATTTAGAACCATGGTCAAGTGACGTGGACGACTCCTGAGCTAACCTCCCTCTCCTAACTACTACACCACACCAACGGGAGGACGTTTGAGTTCTCGACCGATTTAACGTTCATCGCTTCCCTTCAAGGTGGGTTTTTAGAGGTAATGGACTCGAACTCGTGACAAGGCAGCCACGATCCGATATCTTGACCACTCGGCTACCGCGGCAACACACAGACGCACAAAACACACACACACACACACACACACACATATATATATATATATATACATATACATATATACATACATATACATATACATATACATATACATATATATACATAAATATATACATATATATATATATATATATATATATATATATATATATATATATATATATATATATATTTATATATATGTTTAAATATATAAAATCAATCACAATAATCAATTAAAAAAATTGAAATATATGAATTTTATAATTCTAAATCCCATTTCAAAATATCAATGGTGAATATTAAAGATAAAATTCCATTGTTTTCCAAAAAAAATTAAAAATTTTAAATTAAACTAAAAATGTGTAAAATATCCAACTGCAATCTCGGACTTAGGACCGATGAGTGGGGTTAAACTTGTTTGATGGCGCCAATATTCCCCCTATTGCAACTTGCAACTTGGTAAGTTAATTAGAAAATATACAAATTTCAAAAATTTAAAAATTAAAAAAAAATAAAAGTTAAAATTAAACCATTATACTTGAAAAATTAAACTATTCGCCATCGCATTCTGAAAGATATTACAACATTAAAATATTAATATTTAAAAACAATTTAGTGCATAATATAAGTGAGCCATCAAACACCTTAGATGATGCACCCATCTTTAAAATAGTTGTATAGGTAGAAAAAATAGTTGTATATGTATAAAAAATATTTGAGATTCGAAAGTTCAAATTAAAAAATATCTAAAATCAAAAAGTTCAAACTAAAAAATCTGAAAGTTCAAACTAAAAAAATAAAACTATATATATATATATATATATATATATATATATATATATATATATATATATATATATATATATATATATATATATATATATATATATATATATATATATATGTCATGATTTTGAAAACAGAATCAGATTAAAAGTTAGAAAATTGAAAAGACGTTCTTTATTCAATTATTCCTACATCTGTTCTGACACTAAGAGCCGGGAGTAAAAAAGCACGCCACGATTTTAGGTAAAATGGATAACACTTCAAAAACATGTGGTAAGTATCGCGGATTTGAAGAGGGTGCTTGAAAGTTAATGCTGACATATGTTGACTATTAAATCTATCGATCTGGAATTAGGCATGTATGTTGGCTAGACCATATGTTCGTTAGAACTAAAGGGGTGATTAGTTTGATACTTGAAGATGGGAACTGAGAAAGATGAGGCAAGTGCTAGATAGGGAATTTCATTTTTAATCTAATTTAATTATTCTTACATTTGCCCCCCAATTTTAAAAGGGAGTCATGGCGTGGTTTTTCTCTCTTTACAAACTTAATCAATTTTCAACAAACACAAAACAATACATAACATTATTTAGATATATATATTACACACAGTACAAATATTTAAGCAATAGGAATATTGAAATCAGAATGTAATACAGTAAACGAAACTGTATCAACAAACACAGTAAGGACACTTCCAACATATCAATTGATAAACATGAATTTCCATACATATAATTGATAATTAGTTTGTTCAACTCTATTCGACATCTAGAATAAGACTCGCATTTCTTCCTATCCCTTCATAATAATAGATTCGTATTATAGCTAGTAGATATTGTTTTCAAAAAAAATTATATTGGAAAATAATATCATATCAAACAATAAGATAGTAAATATAAAAGTACACGACATCATACAAATGTTAAAATCATAATTTTGTATAAAAATCTACTCTTTGCGCCATCGTAGTAATATCTTATATTGTTACAAACATTTTGCATACACTCTGGAACATTGAAAATAGCGACCCAAGAAAAAAGCATTGGATTGAAATGAAATTTAATACACATAATGACACAGATGAGAGATTCACTTGATCTAAAAAACAAGACAATTACGCGAATACAGGGTGTGCAACGACACAAATAATGGGCAGCTTCAATGGCGCGTTGGACCACCTCCAGCTGCAATACATTCCGCCACACGGTCCGGCATTGAGTTGATTAGACATCTTATTTTGTCCTGAGGAAGATGGGCCCACAAATCTTGAACAGCCAACTCTAAATCATGTACAGAGTGACACGATGGCATCTGTCGTCTTAGCTGATCCCACACGTGCTCTAGAGGGGACAAGTCGGGGGAGCGGGTTGGCCATGGAGGAGTCTGAAACGTAAAAAGTCTAGAGCAACTTTTGCTGTATGCGGACGAGCATTATCTTGCTGGAAAATTGCCCCTGGGAGACCATTTAAGAAAGGTCCTACATGAGGTCGAAGAATATCATCAACGTAACGTTGGCCCGTTAAAGTTCCATGCATCACAATTAAAGTGGACCGGCTATTATGGGCTATGAACCTCCAAACCATTACACCAGCTGTGCGGGCAGTGTGACGTAAAACAGTGTGAGGGGAATTGTACCGCTCACCGGGGCGCCTCCACACCCGTACACGGTTATCATCTGTCCCCAAAACAAACCGAGATTCATCACTAAACACAATCTTTTGCCAATCTGTGACATTCCACAGTGATCTGGCTTGGCACCACTGTAGACGCAGTTGCCGATGTTCCGATGTTAAAGGGAGTGCACGAAAAGGGCACTTGGATTTAAGATTTGCTTCTGCAGGGTGTCTGGAAATTGTGGAACAAATGCTACGCCTACGTCTGCTCGTATCGTTGAGCGAATCACTGTGGGGTCCACAAGTGCTTGCCGCACGATCCTTCGATCCTCTCTCCTCGTGGTTTTCCTGGTAGCTCCAGACCCGTTTTTCCGCGCGTGGGTACTTTCTCGTGTCCACTTCTCCCAATAATTTCTAATGCACTGCTCCCAATAATTTCTAACGGCACACTCCGAACGATCCACGGCGCGTCGACCAGCCTGCAATTTTCATCCCGATGATCAGGCCTCTCTGAAACTCGCTTAACAGTGAGAAATGTCTTCTAGCATGTTTACCTGGCATGTTTTGCTTACCAAAGTCTTCTTACAATCGGTGGGTAATCGTCACGTTTATGAATCTTCGAATTTGCGCTGGCTTATATAGCACCCTCTTCCCGATTGTAGCGCCACCTCGGCGTGTATGAGCATGCGTAGTGGCACAAAACTTGGATCATTTGCATATCACATTACGCTGTACTTATTTGCAAAGTTTCGCGATTGTACTTAGCTTCCTTCTTGGGTCGCTATTTTCAATGTTCCTGGTGTATATCAAATACATTTTTTAAAAAAGATAAAAAAATATAGGCACTAATAAAATGAAATTAATAATAATATGAAAATGGTGTACAACACACAAATATATATGCACTATTCAACACAATAAACAATATTTTATTTCATATGTGTTATAAAATATAAAAATTATAAGAATATAGGGGAATATAAGAATATAAGAGCTCTTTTTTATTATTTTTGAGTAGGAAAAGAGTGGACTCACTTCAATAATCATTTTTAGTATTTATGAAAATCTTCTCAATATTCACTGTAACATAACAATATCGAAAACAATATTTTGAGTCTTTTCATAACCTTCTAAAAATTCCTTTCATAGACAAAATTTCTTGAGTTTCTCTTACATCACACATTCACTAATATAAATTGTATCTCATTACTTAATTTTGAACACATCTCTCTGAGAAATCTGCGTGATCAAATCACAGATGTTCAGAGATGCTAATAAGAAACAATGAGAGCTGTACATATCATACTAAACAAGTTTGTCCTTTTAATGTTTCGAGACATATACAAAATTATAATGATTGTATTATCCCTTATCTACTGTATAATATCCAAAATTAAGCTCCAAGTTATTTAATTAATATTAATTTTAGATAAGGAAAATTTTAAGAAATAATGAATCCCGATATATGGCCGGTATATCAAAACACACAATTTCAACATAAAAAAAAATTAATTGACATGCAATAAGATCGCTGCTGAATAAAATAATTAACAAAACAATCAAATTCAGTGGAAAAAAAAGAATACAAGTGATTTTACTTTTGTTTCTTCTCAAAATCAACATCATTAGTATTAGTGTAAATTAGAATCATTTCTCTAATAACTTAATTTATATCTTTCAACTTTAAAACACCAATATCTATCATAAATGTTAACTCATTCGACATCTTCAGATAAAATTATGAGAAGTATATTAACATTTCTCAAAATTTTGTATGACAAAACCTTTATATTTTGCTTTCTCAATTAAAAATAAAGAAATTATCTCAGTTAACACAACTATATTATAAAAATTAAATATCATATCACACATATCATATATTATTCTTTTTCACCGAAAAGTCTTGTTAAGCACAACTCAGTTACTTCTGTATTACCTAAGAGGTTTCTTTTAGTTATTATCTCTTCTCATTATTATATATGGGTATTTTGTTGAATGTAATTCAACTGAAAATTTTCAGATAGATGAAAATGTCTTAAACGAACTGAATGAACCAATTCAGTGTCAGTTTTATTAAGAGCATTTGGTCTATCAATTTCAAATAATACATCAAAACATTTTCTTACAACGGTATAAGATCCTGAATAAGGGGGAAAATTTCCTTGTATTGGGGTATTGAAATTCCTCATACATTACTAAGTCACCAACCTTGAAATCAGCTTCCTGAAATTTTTTATCATATCCAATCTTATTTGTTTTATAATATTGTTCGGTTCTTTCTTTGGCTAATTTTCTTGCTTCTTCTAAGGGAGGATGGATCTCATTATCTTTTAGCGAAATTTCGAAAGGTAAATTACCATACATTAAGTAGGTTGGAGGGAAACCTGTTATTGTATGTGGAGTTTGATTATACTGATGGGGGTTACATTTTCTAGAATTCTTGTCCATGGGACTTTATTTGAACTATTACTAATTTCACATTTTAAGCGGGTAATGATGATTTGATTTATACGTTCAACCTTTCCATTGGTTTGTGGTCTGTGAGAAGTAGTTAATGATTGAGTGATATTATTATGTTTTAAAAAATGCTTAAAGTTTGAAGAGGTGGACGCAGTATTTCTATCACTTAAAATTTTTTCCGGTATATGATTATGAAAGCTTTGTCTTAAACAATTTATATAAGTATCTGTGTTGTTGCATTTTTTGATGGGAAAGTCCAAATGTACCTAGTTGCATGATCAATAATAATGTGCAAATATTTTTAACAGAGTTGTAATAATTTAAATCACCTACACTATCTATCGATAAAAGTTCAAAGAGTTTTTCACAAAGAGGAAGTGATTGCATCAGTCCGTATTTTTCTGATGTGACTTCTTATTTATTTGACAATTTTCATAGTATTTCACATAATTTCGTTTATCAGTAATAATGTGTATCCAATAATATTGTGGTGATATTAATTTTAACATGGTAGCTACACCAAAATGGCCAAATGCTTTATGAGTTGTTTCCATTGATTTCACTCTTAGAGCTTTGGGTACAATTATTTTAGCTAAACCTTGTCTTTTAACTAAAAAACACCATCTCTCTTAAAACATTTAGGAGCTGATGTATTTTCTATATTTTGAAAATGACTTATTTCATTGATATCTAATAAAAGTTCTGGGGTGTATTAATTATATGATAAGCAATAGGATTTCTTGTTAAATATCAGCTTCAATATTAGTGCTACTTTTCTTATATTTTATGTCAAAATCATACATAGAAACTTTAAAAGATCATCTAAAATGTCTACCCGTGGGAGTTTTGAAATTTTTAAGCCAAACTAATGCATTATGATTGGTATGAACTGTGAAATGAGATCCATGAAGATATCAATGGAATTTATCTAAACTATCAATTATAGCTAAGCATTCTAATTCAGTTATTGTATAATTAATTTCATAATTTCTCAGTCGTCTCGAGTGGAATGCAATCGGATGTTGATTTTCATTGGGTTTTTGTTGTTTGAGGATACATGAGATCGCAGTTTTCGATGCATCTACATAAAGATGACAGGGATAATTTAGATTGAATATAGCTAAAATGGGCTTTGAAATTAAGCTGTTTTTAAGTTTTTGAATAGATTGTTGACATTCTGGGGTCCAATTCCAATTTTGATTTTTTTTAAGAAGATTATTTAAGGGCATTCTTAATTTTGCATATTGAGGAATGAATTTATAATAGACATTAATACTACCAAGAAATCTTTGTAAATCCTTTACATTTCTAGGTGGTAAAAGTTTTTTAATTATTTCGACATTTGTATTATTTGGAGTGTATGACCCTTGTTTTATTTCATATCCGAAGAAATCAATTGTATCTTAGCCAAATTTACACTTTGAGAATTTTAATTTAATATTTTCTATTCCACAAATTTTAAAAATTTCCTCTAAATGTTTTGCATGTTCTTCAATTGATTCCGAAAATACTATTATATCGGCAAAATAATTTCATGCAAATTTTATTTGGTATTTATTTAAAATCTGTCTAATAGCTGTTTGAAATATAGCTGGAGAATTTTTATATCCCAAAGGCAAACGATTAAATTGAAAAAGACCGTAATTTGATGTAAATGCAAGTTTTTCAGATTCATTATCATCTAATTTAATGTGACAATAACCACTACATAGGTCGATGGTTGAGAAAAATTTTGCATGTGTTAATTTGTCTAAAACTGCATCTATTCAGGGAATTGGCTCTGCATCTAATTTTGTAATAGCATTTAGCTTTCTGTAATCGATACATAATCGTGTACGAGCATTATCCTCTTTTTAGAAAGCCAATGTTATAGAGGCAGCGTAAGAACTATAAGATGATTTTATTATTCCTGCTTTCAATAATGCATCTAATTGCTTTTTTATTTCCGTATCATCTTTAAAAGATGTCCTATATGGTCGATTTGCAATGGGTAATTCTGAGATAAGTATTATTTTAGGAGAATTACATTTTAACTCACCCCCATCAAACTTATTTTTAGCAAAGACATGTTTATATTTATCAATAATCACATTAATAATATCATAATCACGATTAGGATTTATTTCTATATTAAACACATTATCAGTTTTCTTAGTGATAATTTTATTATTACTAAATTTTATAGCTTCATTTTCTTTAATATTTTTCTTAGATTCATAATTTTTAAATTTTTTTCCTCTTTGAAAAATTTTATAATCACTAAAATTAATATTTAATTCAAAAATACTCATAGTTTTATTAGAAATTATTAAATATTTCAGTTATACATTTACTAAGAGGAATTTAATACTTTTAATAATTTCTCCTATTTTCAATTGTAAAGTAATTGCCTCACTCACTTTAACTTTTCCATTGAAAGTGGCAATTTTTGTTTTGATTTACTCTACATTGTGGTGTCCCTTGACTTGTGATATTATATTTTTTGGAATAATATTGACACTTGATCCTGTATCCAAGAGGACTTCAACTTGTTTGAAGTTGATTATTCCCTGGATAATCATAAGTACTCCTGTTCGATGAGGTTGTACTAATGTATAATTTTCTTGTGTTCTTTGACGTGGGTAGAAAGTTGGAGCATCTGTTGGTCGTCATCATCGAAAAACTGTTGGTCGTTGCTGCAATCGCCGGCTACTCGGATATATGGTCGGCCGCTGAAGAGAAAAGGACGGGTGATGATAAGAAGGTGATAGAAACTGAGTAGAGTATACATTGTATCTTGAACCGGTTATGGCATCCGGATGTTGAGATTAATCATTTCTCCAATTCCACTATTGTCTACGGGCAAATTGATTCATATGGTGAGGTATTCTTGTCACTGGATACTTTGGATAGATAATTTCATTCCGATTTGATTTTGATTTTTCTTGGATATCTGAAAGATTAATTTTTTCCTTCAGGTCCTCTATGTTGTTGCAGCTTCGTAACTGTAGTTCTATGGATCTATTTTCTTTTAATCCTTTTATTATGTAAAATTTTTCAGCTTCTTCTTCCATGTTTATCCGGGATGCGATTTCTTTTATTCTGTAGAAATATTCTACGTGGGTCTCTTTTGATGTTTTTTTCTGTTTTAGGTAATTGAAGATGAATCTCCGCTGGATTGACTTGTGTTCCGAATTCAAGTATTAAATTATTTTTCAGTTTGTAAAAACTTTTCGGGATCGATTTTGATTTGATGTATGTCTCTTCACAGCTCCATCTACTAACTTGGCTATAAATAGGATTTTCTTTATCACTGGTATATCGAAAGAATCGCACGTACTTTCAAAATTTCTAATGAATGTTTATATGGGTATTTCCAGGTCATATTTTTGGAAAAAAGTCTGTAGATCTTCAAATCGAGTATCATTTTTAATAATGGTTATAGGCTGTTTTAATTTTTCTTCATCAGCATCTAAATTCTCTTCTTTCTAAATTTTATTTTCGTTCTTTGCTTCCATTTTTGAAGTATGACATTCTGAAATTTTCTTTCTTTTTTGGGGGAGAAAACGATGATTCTCTATTTCTTTGGCGGTAAGAGCGATGTTCTTTCGGGGATTACTAGCGCTTTTCTTCTTTTTCCGTAACATTCCTTTTAATTCCGGCAACCCGACGTCTTCAGTATAGGGGAATACGGTGTAGTCGGAAGTTCCATCAAATTCTCCATTACATTTATTACCGCAGTTGGCGTTCGTTTTTATATTAAAATTATTTTATAAAAAAGATAAATTTTTTACGTTAAGATTTGAAATCCATTCGCAGATAAAAAAATCCTGCCGACTTTAATTCTATCATGATTTTGAAGACAGAATCAGATTAAAAGTTAGAAAAATGAAAAGACGTTCCTTATTCAATCATTCCTACATCTGTTCTGACACTAAGAGCAGGAAGTAAAAAAGCACGCTATGATTTTCGGTTAAAATGGATAACACTTGAAAAACATGTGGTAAGTATCGCGGATTTGAAGAGGGTGCTTGAAAAATTATGCTGACATATGTTGACTATTAAATCTAACGATCTGGAATTAGACATGTTTATTGGCTAGGCCATATGTTCGGAAGAACTAAAAGGGTGATTAGTTTGATACTTGAAGATGGGAACTGAGAAAGATAAATCAGGTGCTAGATAGGGAATTTAATTTTTAATCTAATTTAATTATCCTCACACACACATTCACACACACACACACACACACACACATATATATATATATATATATATATACATATATATATATCTTGTTCAAATTTTCAATCGTTATGACACTTGAAGTTAATACGGGTTTTCAAATATTAGTTCATTAATTAAGTTTTTAATGAATAAAAATAATCAAAAATAACACTTCAACACCCTACATAAAAAGGAAAATTGCTCATTACATCTTTGTAGCAAAAATGATAGCGCGTTGGACTTCTAATCCAAATGTCATGGTTATAATCCCACCTGGGATGACCTAATCTCTAAGAATGTAATTTCTTTTTACTATACTCTTTTATTGGAATAATTTAATTTAATTAATGAATAAATATTATCAAACAAAAATAATTGTTGAGCAGCATATATAGAAAGGAAATTGGAAAATTGCAAGGAAAATCGCTTTCTAGTCTGCTACTTAATAGTGTGATTCTGTCATATGTACCGGGTGATCAAAAAGTAAGTATAAATTTGAAAAATTAATAAATCACGGAATAATGTAGATAGAGAGGTAAAAATTGACACACATGCTTGGAATGACACGGGGTTTTATTAGAACAAAAAAAAAATAAAGTTCACAAAATGTCCGACAGATGGCGCTTCATCTGATAAGAAAAGCAACAATTAGCATAACAAATTAAGACAAAACAAAGATGATGTTCTTTACAGGAAATGCTCAATATGTTCACCATCATTCCTCAACAATAGCTGCAGTCTAGGAATGATGTTGTGAACAGCACTGTAAGGCATGTCCGGAGTTATGGTGAGGCATTGGACTCGGATGTTGTCTTTCAGCATCCCTAGAGATGTCGGTCGATCACGATACAGTTGCGACTGCAAGTAACCCAAAGCCAATAACCGCACGGACTGAGATCTGGGGACCTGGGAGGCCAAGCATGATGAAAGTGGCGGCTGAGCACACGATCATCACCAAACGACCTGCGCAAGAGATTTTTCATGCATCTAGCCATATGGGGTGGAGCGCAATCCTGCATAAAAATCGTACGTTCCAGCAGGTGTTTATCAGCCAGGCTGGGGATGATGCGATTCTGTAACATATCGGCGTACCGCTCACCCATCACGGTAGCAGTTACAAAACCAGAATCACGCATTTCCTCGATGAAAAAAGGCCCAATAACGGTAGATGTGGTAAATCCAACCCATACCGTGACTTTTTCGTCGTGCAATGGAGCTTCCACGACAGTTCTAGAATTTTCAGTAGCCCAAATTCTGCAGTTGTGGGTGTTGACAGACCCTCGGAGCGTGAAATGAGCTTCGTCGGTCCACAACAAGTTACTCAACCAATCGTCATTTTCCGCCATCTTTTGAAATTCCCACACCGCAAATGCCCTCCGATTCATGGAATCGCCAGGTAACAATTCATGATGGATTTTGTACGGATAGCATCGGAGGGTACGCTTAAGTGCCAACCAAACAGTAGTGTATGGAATGCCGGTGCGACGTGTGACTGCACGGGCGCTGACTTTCCCGTGCATAGAAGAACCCGCTGCAGTCTCCATTTCATTCTTAACCGTCTCAGCAGCATTCCGCCGTGTGCTCGGTCGGCCACTACGGGGTCTATCGTCTAAACAACCCGTCGCTTCGAACTTCGAAATCATTCTCGCCACAGCTGCATTTGTCAACGGACCTTTACCCCTTCGTATGGCGATAGGAACGTAACGCTGCACTAGCACATTCCCCATTCTGATAATACAGCTTCACCAACAGTGCCTTTTCAGGTAACGTCAACATGCTGCGACTGCTGGTGCAACTGATTCTCTCTCTCATGACAGCCCTTTACATTGTTAGCTTTGTTTTTGCTTACTGGATTAAATTTAAATCAGATAATTACGATGCAGATGTGGGTGAGGCAATACAAAAAAAAAGAATGCATAATGTATTTGTGTTAGCGTACTAATGAACCTTCTGCACTGCGATTGATTTTACGCTATGCGTAATTACAATGCAGTTTTATCCATATTTGTATTTACTCAATTTTATATAAAATACGATTGTGTTTGTGTGTGGGCATACAAATAAAACTAAAAACATTAATTTCCTTAATATTTAATAATTTATAAATAAAAATTGTGAATAACTATTTTTTTGAAAAAAAAAACAAATGAATAAAAAGTTTTTGAAGGAATTAAGAATTAACTATATCATATCAAAAATATTATTCTGTTTTTTATATATAATAATTAGTCTGTTTATTATAATTCGTTTGTAGAAAGTAAACGACTTTTGAGTATTATTGATTTTTTGATATTACGGTTTATTTACTATCGGTATTGCAAATATTCATGTAATAAAATAATCATATGCCCAGCCACACAATATTGCATAGTAAAGAGTGAACTCTCTCTCTGGCAGATTTTCTTTTTAAATCCCTACTATTAGTTCATTCTCTTCCTATATTCCTCCTTTTGTTCTAATTTTCAATCATTAATAAATTACTTTCTATTCTTTCATTCAAATTCAAATAAAGATTTTTCAACTTGTAGTGGATAACACTTAATGTTAATACAGTTTTTTAAAAATATTAATTCATAAATTAATTTTTTTTAATTTTAAATTTATTCTGCGTTATTTCTGTCTTAGTTACAACTAAAGAGTGTTTTTTTCCAGGAATAGAAGTTTAAGTTGGCATTACTTTCCAAGATGGCGACCGATTTAACAGCTGTCAAGTGATTTATTCTCAGTTTGGTTTGGCAATTCATCAAAACGATCATCAAGCAAGGCGTAGATTCGCCGATGGGCCCAAAACGAGATTGCCGTTGTTCCCGATTTTCATAAGCGAATTTTGTTTAGCGATGAAGCGCACTTCTGGTTGAATGGCTGCGTCAACAAACAAAACTGCCGCATTTGGAGTGAAGCTAATCCACAAGTGTATGTCGAAACACCGTTACATCCAGGAAAACTGACTGTTTGGTGCGCTTTATGGGCTGGTGGAATCCTTCTTCAAAAACGATGAAGGCCACAACGTTACAGTCAATGGTGATTGGTATAGAGCCATGATTACTAACTTTTTCATTCCTGAATTGAACAATCATGATGTCCAGGAGCTGTGGTTCTAACAAGACGGCGCAACATGTCACACAGATCGTGCCACAATCGATTTATTGAAAGACACGTTTGGTGACTGCCTAATTTCACGTTTTGGACCTGTGAATTGGCCTCCAAGATCTTGTGTTTTAACACCGCTAGACTATATTCTGTTGGGCTATGTAAAATCATTGGTCTATGCGGATAAGCCACAAACGCTTGACCATTTGGAAGACAACATTCGCCGTGTTATTGCCGGTATACGGCTACAAATGTTGGAAAAAGTCATCGAAGATTGGACGTCCAGATTGGACTACATCCGAGCCAGACGTGGCAGTCCTATTTCAGAAATCATATTTAAAATGTAATGCCACAAGATTATCTTTCGAATAAAAAAAATTCATGTCAATTGAATAATACATCGTTGTTGTTTTATTGCAATTTAAAGTTCTATACCTCTAAAAAAACACCCTTTACAAGAGTGTCAAACTCAACTGCCTATTATTTGCCCCTTTTTTATTTTATTATTAAACTATTTATCCTTATATTTTTTGAGAGTATTTTATTTTTCACTAATGTTAAAAACATTTTGTTTTTACATTATCAAAAATTGTTCACACCTATTCATATTAAAGATATTGTCAAATCAAATATCATATGCAATAAATTAAAATTCTTTTTTTATTTAATTTTTAATTTTCAAAGTTAGTTTAGTCTGATAAAATGAGAGTAGTCTTGATTTTGTATTTCTTATTAGGCTATTGAAAATCTGCACTGCCAGTGATTTATAGGTAATGTATTTTTTACAATAAACAGAATGTTTTTTACACATGAAATGTTCTTAGCTTATCCATACATGTAAGTTTTATTAAAGAAGTATGAATCTAAGCTCAAAAAAGGAATATGACATCTCTTTCTCTCAACGTTACTTTTAATGATTTAATATTATTTTTTGAATTTTTCTTATTAGTAATTTCGAAATTACTATACCTTTGACGTGTATTATTTGCAGTGACAACTTTTTTTTAAATTGAAATAAATTATTGAAATTATTTCGTTGATATATTGGAAATGATTTTGCCAAGCATATAGCAAAGAACACCCATTTTACACATCTCGAATAAAAACTTATAACATCGAAAGCTCACAAAATAATTTATCTTATCCTTCCTTTTTATCAACCATAAGAAATATCTATTGTACTTGAAATTCTAAGAGACACGTAATTCTATTCCTTATGGTAATTCCCATTCGCAGAATCAGAATCCAGAACAGAAAGGAGTTCCTATTTATTCTGATCTCATTTTATGTTCTCTCTTGTTCCCCTTAATCTTTCTGTGATGCCAGGTCTTATTGTGCTGTCAAGACCTTAAATTTGTCATTTCCGCTTTGCTTTCATGGCATCATTTGGGAACGGATTGCATCTAGGGCAACCTCTAAGGGAGGATTTAGATTGGCTTGTTTAGAGTATGTGAAAAGGCAAGATAAGGATTTCGAATAATATATTGAAGAGAGAGATAATTTGTGTATTACCAAATTCCTCAAACTATGGGGGTCCCCCTTGGGGGCGTGACAACTCTACAAAGGGGGCGCGAACCTATTAAAAAGTCGAGAAAAAAAGATTATTTTAAAAAAAATGTATATTAATTTACTGAGGGTAATCAAACAAAATATATTCCGAGATAATAAAAAATAAAATACACATTTACACTGATATATTACACTTATAAATAAATCAGTGCTACTCAATACATTTTATAATTAATTTAACAATTCTGAGTTAAAAATAAGTTTATTAATTACCAGTGACCCCACGGGTTTGTCATATATATAATTTATAACAAAAGTAACACTTATCTTGATAATTTTTGTACGGTTTATATAATTAAACCTATACTGACAATCATAAGTTTTGCGATTAACTTCCTAATGCCAATTGTTTTCCAAGTAGGCACGCATATGGGATATATTGGGGGAGGGAGAGGAATAAAGGAGCAAAAATAATCTGGAATAAGTAAATCCTTGGCAAATATTGTCAAGGTCATATTATTGTATTCCAAAGTCTTGGAATAATTTTACGGATCTACATAAAAAAATCGTATTTCGGAAAAACGTATATATACGTCTGGAGAAATAAGGCTTTGGCTTAGAGAGACGTTTATTTTAAGAGGTTAAAGTCATAACGTAGTTTTAGCGTCTAAGTATAGTATTATTGAATTCAGTACATTGTTATTGTATGAGGGGGGTGCGATGGAAATAATGATTGAATATTGGGTCGCAAGTATTGCAACATTGAGAAGCATTGGCGAACTGGATTCTTTTGCGATAAGTTTCTTCAATAAATTTCTCTCAGAGATAATCAAACGTTTGATTAAGTTAATTTTATCTTCACCTTTAGATATGTTTAAATTTATAAATACAGGGCAAAAATGATATAAATCATTAAACCTGAGGTGGACATTATACGTTAATCGCGATCGACGGGTGAACCGGTCAGACATTTTGGAGTGACCGCCTGAAGAATTTAGCAGTTAGTAATTATATATGGAAAATTCAAGTTTGGCAGGCAGTATGCAGACTATATAAGTCTTCCATTGACTATAACAATGAAAACTAACTTAAGATAAAAACGTTTGTTTTTAGTAATGTATTTTGAATTATTTCATAATAAATGCATCATTTGATAATGTTTGTGGCTATTATTATTAAGTTTATATCTTAATAATAACGCATAACATACGTGGTAAGTACATATTTCGTATTTATTATTATGTTATAATAATAAACTTTTCCTTACCTCGTCACATCTACGTCATTGGACAGTGGTGCACCCAAGAATTTGTCTAGGAGTGGGAGGGTCAAAGGTCTATAATTCATACCCCAATACCAGCCAAACATTTTTTTTTCTTTTGATTTTTTCGATTGTATCGAACAATTAACAGCAGCTCAACCGTGCACTAAAGTATAATAAATGAGGAAAATAAAGGTAGTTTTCAAGCTTTTTTAATTTGGCAGTGGATTTCAACCAATTATACTACATTTGACTGATTTTACTGAATAAAAAATATATTCAACTAGATTTCAGAGCTAATATTGCATGATAAAAATATTTTATCATTTTGTTAATACTAATCTAAGAATACATATTAATTGTTCAATGTGTGTATTCTTAAAACTTACAACAAAACGTTAAATAGAACTAACAAATCTGCATGGTTTTCTGTAATCCATATTAATATTTTCCTTAAGTTCACCCGATTCATGATTTATCAAATCATTTCACAGTTTATGAATTGAAATATTTTGTCAGTACTTTTAATCCTTTAATTCAGTGCTTCGCAAAGTTTCAATATTCGTGTGTGTGTGACCCAATATTCAATCATAATTGTCATCGCCCCCCATACAATAACAATGTATGGAACACAATAATAATTTTTCTTTGATGCTAAAACTACGATATGACTTTAACCTTTCAAGTGCTACCGGCGTATATAAACGTATCGCTCACCAAAGCGTTGATTTCCCTGCACGTATATATACGTCCTCCCGAAGTGTGGTCTTTTCTGTGGACTGATATCCATAAAATTATTCTGAAGGTTTTGGAATGCAATAAAAGGATTTTGACATTGTTTGAAAAGGATTTACTTATTTCAGATTATTTGCTTTTTTATTCCTTCCTTCAAACCCTAATACATCACGTATGCGCACCTACGTGGAAAACGGTTGGCATCGGAAAGTGAATCGCGTAACTTTAAATCGGCAATTCAGAATTTAATTCAAAACCGTACAATTTGTCAAGATAAGGGATAATTGTTGTATATAACTTCATATATGAGAATCCCGTGGAGTCACTGGTAGTTATTAATCCTGTTCTTAACTTAGTATTGTTAAAATAATAATAAAATATTGCGTAGCACTGATACAATTATAAATGTAATAGATCAGTGCAAATGTCAGAACGTATATATATTTTGTTTATTTACTTTAACTAAACTAATATTTTTTTTAAATAATCGTTTGTTTTTGACTTTTCAATATGCTTCCGCTCCCCTTGTAGAGTTGCCACGCCCCCCCAAGGGGGACGCGCCTCACAGTTTGAGAAACACTGCTTTAACTGCCAATCAAAAGTTACGCGGTTCGCTCCCCAATACCACTGTTTCACGCTTAGGCGAGCTTATGAAGTGTATTTGAGAGGAAAGGAAAGTCACGAATAAGAAATTTCCTCTGAAATAAGTAAATCCTTTGTAAACACTGTCAGGGGTATTTTATTGCATTAAAAAATCTTTCGAATAGTTTTACTGATAGCAGCGCAAAGAAAAGATCTTATTTCAGAAAGACGTATATATATATATATATGTCAGGGCATTTAACGTGTCGGTTGAGAGAGACATATATATATATATATGTATATATATATATATATATATAATATATATATATATATATATATATATATGTATATATATATAATATATATATATATATATATGTATATATATATAATATATATATATATATATGTATATATATATAATATATATATATATATGTATATATATATAATATATATATATATATATATATATATATATAATATATATATATATATATATATATATATATATAATATATATATATATATATATGTATATATATATAATATATATATATATATATATATGTATATATATATAATATATATATATATATATATATATATATATATATATATATATAATATATATATATATATATATATGTATATATATATAATATATATATATATATATATATATATATATATATATATATATATAATATATATATATATATATATATATATATATATATATATATATATAATATATAATATATATATATATATATATATATATATATATATATATATATATATCAGGTAGAAGTTAAGGGGTTAATAGTAATTTAAATAAGTTAAGAACTGGTTTTTAAATCTATGAATAAAATGATATAAGTTTTAATTCAAGAAAATGATGAATGATTTTGCATTTAATTCATTCATTAAAAAAATCACCTTGCGCTTTTGGTTAAAAATTATTTTTTTATTTATAATATATTTACTGTTTAAATGTAGAAGAAAAAAGACATATTGATAAGTGTTCCATTAAAATAAGCTTCATGAAAGTGATATGATTTATATTACTATAATATTTTGCAGCGAGAAAATAATTGTAGAGCTTATTAGTATATTATCAATTGTTTTGCAAAATCTATAACGCAGTAGAGCGTCGTTTATCCGAATCAATTGGGACTGGACACTGTTCGGATACACGATTGCTCGGATAACCGAAAACCTATTGCAATCCATGCATTATATGAGACCGGACACTGTACGAATATTGAAAATTATCACATGTGGGAAACGTGCTTGAAGAAAGAGCACAATAGGTGCAAACTGTTGCAATTTTAACTTTATTGTGGAAAATAATCACTTATTTTATGCAAAGTGCATGTTTTCAGAGTTTATAAGAAGTTTTATGATGGAGATTTATTTCCAAAAGAAATATAGTAATTTGCTTGTCCACCGACACAAATTCGAATTTTTTTAAAAAAATGCTGGATATGGATAATTGTTTTTTACAGTTTTTTAAGTTTCCTTTTTTGAAATTAATTATTCTTATTTATGTCTTTTGTGTTACTACTTCTGCGTTAATTATTAATGTACTTAAAAATTATGGCAATTGTTTTATTTTCTATGTTACATTTTTACATCTGCAATATTTCTAAGCGATTCAATAAAAATTTTAATAGTTCATATTGAAAACATTTCTAGAAAATTAATTTTGTCATTCAACTTGATATCTTAAAATGCCGTACTTATAAAATACAGTGTGTTAACGTGGCCGTCCACCAAAGGTCCCAGAGACTCCTGGTTCCTCGTCGGGACGTCGTCGAAACCAGGGGGGGAGGATGTAACAAATGGTAATTCTTTATCTCTCTCGTGCTTTATATTAATGCTTTATATTAATGCTCGCGCGCGCGTGCTTTTATTTATAAAAATTAACTGTAATTTTAATTATGGAAAGTTCGGAACTTTCGATGGCAATAGATAATTAGATGGAATATTGAGTTTGTAAAATACAAAGTCTTGAGTTGTATGTGGCAAGAATTGATGACATTTCTTTTTATTTCCTTGTTAAAACTGGCGCCCACACCCGTGGCCAAAGAACTACAACCCCGTAGAAACAGAAACCGCCGCTGTGACGAAAAGCCTCAGAAAAATGAAAATTTAACCGCCTTTGTAAACCTTACTGTCCCGGAAAGAAAATTACTGGTATCGCACTGAAATCCTTCTAAAGCAAGAGAAAATCCCTGGAAATCGAGAGACAAAGTGAATCATCCTGACTTCAATTGTCTGAAGAAAAGAAAAAAAAAGAACATCTATTTCCTGTTAAAAGTTTTGCAATAGTGTTTTGTGAATTTTTCATATACAAGTGATAGCAATCCTGCTACAGTGTGTTAGTGCTAGGGATAATTTTATTATTTTATTCCATTGGTTTTTTGGTATTCGTATTCAATGATAATTCTTAATTTTGCTGTATATTAATTTATTTCTTGTGATATAACGTTTCCTGATTAATATTTTGTGAATTGCACATTAATAATTACTATTTTGCTTGATACTTTACTGATTTCCTTTTGAATTTAGGTAGCATTAATGCCTGATTATTTTAGTTTTGCTTAGTATTTCCCTTGCATTGAGTTTTTGTATCATTACAACTGATGATTCCTAAATTTCCTTTATATTATTTTATTATTTAAATTAATGTTCCTTGTTGGTATTTTGAATATGTTATTAATTTATTTACCTATTATAATTGTATTTTGAAGTGCATACTAATTTATAAGATTTTAAAAGCTAGCCATATTTAATAGTGTATTCCCATATCTGTAAGGGATTTGGTGGACTATAAAACCTTGACCTTAGTTATTTATTTTATTTATTTGCAACTCTTAAATTTCTCAGTCATGTCATTTCTGGGAAATGGGAAAAAAGCTGATCTCATTAATCTTGCTAATGAGTTAGGTGAATGTGAGTCGAATGGAAAAGAGCTAAAAATAATTGAATTAAGGACAAACATTTTAACAAATGATGCTTATAAAGAAGACCCTGAATTTGTGAAATGTATCTTTGAGGGAATCGTATCAAATGGGATAGACGAGGAAAACAAACAAAAAGAGCAAACACTGCGTGAATTTGAGCTGCAGAAAATACGACTGCAAAATGAGACTCAAAGAATCGTAGGTCCACAAACCCTACCCCAAACAAAAATTGAATTAAAAAAGTTGCTACCAACATTCATTCCTGAAGTTGATAACATGGACCTGTTCCTCACCTTATTCGAACGGCAAATGAAGCTATTGGACCTTGGTGAAGATCTGTGGGTACCCTATCTCAATGGTGCCCCACCTAGTGATGTAACCACATTCATTGTCCGTGAGCCTGAGGAGAAATGCAGGGATTACTCCCACTTTCGAGGAATGCTTCTGCAACGGTTCAAATTAACCGCAGAAAAATTCCGGGATCTGTTTTCACGTCACAGGAAAAGCCCAAGTGGGACGTGGAAGGATTATTATTTTGAAATCCGAGCATATTTTGAAGGTTGGCTCAATGAGCTTAAAATTGATTCATTTGACGGATTGAAGAATTTGATGATTGCCGATCAAATGAAAAAGAAATGCTCTCCAGAGTGTAAGGAATATTACCTGGATATCTGGGAAGAACTTATCTCACCAGAAATATTAACAGATAAGCTCGAAGCTTTTGACAACATCCGACGTTCCCTACCCAGTGGACCTAGGAGACACGTGAAAGCAAGAGAAACCGTAAGTGATGGAAGACAGGTATCATTCAGGAAACCGGAAGGCCTCCCAAAAGAGAATATTCCCATCAGGTACCAAATGAGAGATCCGCTCTCAGATGCTATGGCTGTGGGAAACAAGGAGTGATAAAATCTAGGTGCAACCTCAACGCCTCACAAAGGACAGACGTAGTAACCAATCACATCAATGCTTACACAGCTCAGACCAGAAGCCCTCGATTGACCCTAATCGACATAACTTTCTGGGGAATAAAGGGACGTGTATGTGCAGACACAGTATCTTCACGTTCAATTGCTAGGGAAAGGATGTTTCAGATATTTAAGGGGTCACTTCACGCAGCATTTTCCCTATCTCCGTAATGTTAAAAATGACCAAGTTTAAGGAACATTTTTTAAAAATTGGCTGGTTGTACAGTCATGAACTTCTTTGTGTGTATTCATTGTATTGTTTTTATTATTTTAATGGGAGCATTTTTCAAAATTTTGATTAGTTTTTTTTTTAAAAAATTCATATGTGGAGTAACACGTCAAAACTTTTAAAACGATGAAAATTCTTGTACATTTTAATCCATAAATATTTTTTGAATAATTTTTTTGACAAAAGCTCTCATTAAAATATTTATTTGTATAGTTTAACATATGTGCAAAGTTTCAAGGCTGTAAAATAAGTAGTTTTTTTCAAAAATGTTCCTTTTGTGTTGAAATTTACACTTTTGAGAAATAGTGATTTAAAGTAAAAACTTACTATTAACTAATGCATACCAGAACTATAACTTGGATTGCTAGTGTCGTCTGCAAGATCATCTATTTGCCTACATTTTAATTGTTTGTTTTTAATTCTAGCTTCTTTGGTTCATTGTAAAACTGACTATTCTGCTTTCTTAATACACGGATGATCTACTTTTTGCAATCCTCGACATTTGTAAAATTCAGGTGTTGAATGTTTAATACATCTAAAACTTTCAATTTGGTAATGAAGCCTTGATTATATAAGTATATAGCTTCATGTACTATAGTTTTTGAAGTTCCCAATTGCACAAATAAAGTTTTTGGAATTATACACCAAAAACTATTTCCGCTTTCACTAATATTTTGAGTTTTATCAAGCAAGCATCCAGATAAATGTTCAAGATTAGTGACCTCTAAATACTTTGTTTATGCAATTCCTAATTACAATAGGCAAGTTGTTTTTATGCTTGTATGTGTAACCTTTCAGTATGTGTACATATTATATCTACACCACAAGTCACCTCCCATGGGGCATAAACCATGTCTCAGATTCAAACCTGTGAACATTTTATCAAAAATTATAGCCCATATAGCTTGCCTTATGGCTGACAAACTTTCCCGAGTTGTTTTGAACAGCCAAAACATAGTAACTTTGCAATTTGTTTATTTCAGCATCTGTCAAGCCATTACGGCATCCTAGAGATTTTTTGTCTTTAAGCTTTCTGTCTTTTAATTTTAATGCCCTAAGTCATGTCCCCATCATTTTCTCAACATGATCAACACATTCTAATTGTTCAATATTGACATATCTTTAGATTCAAAAACTGATTTGTATTCTTTAGAGTTCCCATATAGTTCAAATATTGTGTATATCGTAAATTGTGTAAAGTCTGCGAGTGATGAGAGATAGAAAAAAAAGTGCACCTCTTCAACTTCCATTCCCCTACTATTTTCAATGTAACATGCCGATCACTCATTGCTATGAACATCGCTGTTAAAATTACATGAACATTTCTGCGATAATATTTTAGCATCAACAACTTTCCCAGTGTCCAAACTAACTGCCGTAACAACACCATTTAGAAATATATAGCTTCTTTTTAGCCAGGTACCATTGATAGCCACTGGTACATTTGGTTATCCATTATTAAATATTGTTTCGGCAGCAGCTAAAGCCATAGACACTTTGGTTACTTTCTCTGTCACATTTAATGTATGCATGGAATCATAAAACCACTATGGTGTAAGTGACAAATGCATAACTCCGCAAAATATTTTTGCAACTGCTTCTTTTTAAATAGACCTCAGAGCATATGAAATTCTATTGTGTCCACTTCATATAATTTTGTACCTTTTTTGATTAACTACTGTTTTAGTAAACCTGGTATTAAAAAATGTTTGAATAAGACCACAAAAGCCCCAACATATTAACAATTTTGTAGCCAAACCCTAGATTTGGCGACCAAAATTTATGTGAATACCTTGGTTTTTTACATTAATTTTATGTAATTAATGTTGTTTCAAAGCACAAAAGAACCATACAATGTCAGGAATTTCACAGAAACATTCAAATGAATCTAAAAAAGAAACATACTCTTTATTAAACTTACCTAACTTAGATTTTAAAGCTGATTTATTTATGTTGAAATTATCTGACTTATAAACATTTAAATCCATAAAAGTTTGGAATTTTGTACATTTCTTTCCAAACTCTTTCGTTTTTAAACATTTTATTACTTAACAGAGTTTAAAAAACGTTTTGTAAACGTTTTATTAATGTTTTTGATGGAAAACACTATTTATTGCAAACGATAGCAGAAATCCGTTGCATTTAAGGAGGTAAAAAATAGGCTGTAAGTAAACAAACATCTACAACTATTCACTTCACTTCTTTTCTGGATAAGCTGCTGATCAAAATAAATTCTTTTAATCAATTTAAACTATTTGATAAGGCTGAAAAGTAGCATGTGTCTTTTGTTTTGATTTGAGAGGGCGTGGCAATCAATGAGGTTTGACAAATGTAAACAACTTTTTAAAAAAATATATTAAAAATACTTCTAATTAAGCTAGAGCAAAAATTTAAACTGCATTAGAAAGAAAAAGAATGGTATTTTATGTTTCAATCAAAATTGAAAAATCGATTTTTTCATGGATTTTCGTGAAGTGACCCTCTTAAGGCTAAGAGACTCCTTTTCCAGGAAACCACATTAGCAATGAGCTTAGCAGATGGTCAACAGACCACAGGCGAGGCCCTCACAACCCAAGTAATAGTAGAAATTGAGGGGAAATCACAATCTTGACCAAATTCATAATTCTCCCAAAGGCAAAGGGAAATATAACATTCTAGGAACAAATTTCCTTAGTTCTGCTGGTTTGGTTCTAGATGTGAAGAATACTTGTTTTTACTTCTGGGACAATCCTACCCACAAGTACCCATTTGGTGAAGAATTAGACACCCCGTCCATAGTTGAGAAGATGTCCAGCAACACCTGCCAATTAAGAGAAGGGAAAGGTGAAAGTTTGACCTCTGCCCAGAAGGAGAAACTTAACCTCCTGTTGGAATCCTTCCGAAATGTCTACGAACCAGGGGGAGAAGCAACATATATCTTGGAGCAGCACATTAACACGGGAAATAGTCCTCCTATCTCTGTACCTCCATACAGAATGTTTCCTGTAAAGAACTGTCCTGACTGAATTAAATACAAAGCTTCAAATCAGAAGCCTTGCGGGCTATTACTGACACCTGTGCCAGCCCAACGTTTTGAAACCTTGGCCATTGATCTCTTCGAGTCCCTACCTGAGAGTAAAGATGGTAAAAGATGGATCCTCATCATTGAGGATTGTACCATCAAGTGGGTCGAACTGTTTGCACTACCCAATGCCACAGCTAAAGAATGTGCCATTACCTTGATTGAAGAGGTTCTACTGAGGTATCGCATTCCTCGCCGCCTTATCAGTGACAATGGAACCCAGTTTGTGTCAGCAGTGATGCAACAAATATGCTACCTATTAAACATCCATCTACCCCTGATCCCTGTATACCATCCACAAGCTAACCCAGTTGAACGAAAGAATAGGGATCTGAAACCACGGCTGGCAATTCTCGTCCAAGACAAGCATGACTGTTGGTCAGAGAAGCTACCCTTCATCCGATTTGCTCTCAACACAGTCAAATGCGGAACGACAGGACAGATGGCAGCCTTTCTGAATTTTGGTAGAGAGTTACGCACTCCAAGTGAAGTTGTTAATGATATCCGAGTCGTCATCCAGAATGATAATATTGTGCCAGAGATAACACCCTATCTCAAGAAATTCGCTAAGTTTTCCACTCAGATTAGAGAGGTGGTTGAAGAGCAACAGGATAGTAGGAAATTTTACGTTGATAAAAAGAGAAAAGCTGCTCCAACATATCAACCTGGAGAACATGTCTTTGTAGCATCACATCCTCTGAGCAACGCTGCGCAAGGAAGAAGTGCTAAACTAATACCACGCAGAGACGGTCCCTACGTGATTTTAACACAAATATCACCATCATCTTACGAGATTGCTAGACTTGATAATCTGGGGGAACATCTTGGTGTTTATCGCACCTCTGCTTTAACTCCTTGTACTAATGACAAAGTAAAACCCCTTATACCTCTTCGTAAACGTGGCAGTCCACCAAAGGACCCAGAGACTCCTGGTTCCTCGTCGGGACGCCGTCGAAACCAGAGGGGGAGGATGTAACAAATGATAATTCTTTATCTCTCTCGCGCTTTATATTAATGCTTTTATTAATGTTTTATATTAATGCTCGCGCACGCGTGCTTTTATTTATAAAAATTAACTGTAATTTTAATTATGGAAAGTTCTGGAACTTTCGATGGCAATTGATAAGGAGATGGATTATTGAGTTTGTAAAATAAAACGTCTTGAGTTGTATGTGGCAAGAATTGCTGACATTTTTTATTTCCGTGTTAAAACCTTTCCGTTGTTCCGTGTTTTAATTCCGTGTTATTTCGAGAAAATTAATTTTGTCATTCAACTTGATATCTTAAAATGCCGTACTTATAAAATACAGGGTATATATACATAATATAGGTGAAAAGCTTAATAAAAATGTTGTAATATTCTTTTTTTAGAAAAAAATCCTCTTTTTTATAAATAATACATATAACAGCATTTTAACAATTCCCACTTAAAAATTGAAGAGAATAATTTTGAAGTTGTTGACAGTTTCACTTATTTAGGTTCGGAAATTAACAATAGAAATGTTTGTACTTCTAAAATCCAAAAGAGAGTTATACTATGACTAATAGATGTCTTAATGGAATACGAAAATATATGAAATTGAATTTAGTCAAAGTAAAAATAAAAGTTCTATTGTATAAATATCTTTTAAGATCAATATTATACATGTGAAACTTCGTCCATGTCTCGAACAAATCATAACATGATAACTATCTACGCAGGGAAGACTTTAAGATTTCTTTACAGTGAAATTCCGGAAATATTTAGCTTGGGGAAGATCAAACCTTAAGCTTTATTACTCATATAAAGAATCGGACATCGTTAGCTTCATCAAATTACAAAGAATTAAATTAGCGAGTCACGTTGTCAGAATGGACGATAACCGCCCCACTACAAAAGTCTTCAGTGCCCAACGAACTGACACACCGAGGCCAAAGGCTAAGGCCAAATCTTAGATGGACAAATGACCTAAAAAAAGTCGTTTAGTTTTGAGAACTAAGAATCGGAGGACACTAGAAGGAAGAAGGCTTCTTGAGAAGGCCAAGACCATCCCTGGCCTGTCGAGCCACAGAGGAATGAAGGATGTATAAGAACATACAAAATGAATTTAAAAATATTAAAATGTACAGATATGTATGGGGGGGGGAACAAATATGCATAAATCCATTTATGAGTGTATACATTTACTATTTCATTCTGAATTTAATGTTGTTACTAATGCTACCCGATTGGCATGTGGGAAATTAAGGCCAGCGAAATTCATCCCGGTATGAGGCTAGATGTACGCCTGTCGTTAACCATAGCTTTGAGCTCAATGCAGGTGAATGTACGCTTTGGCTCTCCCGTTCCCCTAATTTCAACACCCTAGGGGTAGTTAGATGCCTCTCGTATCTCTTCCTCTTCCACCAACCTCAAAAGAGAACATGCGGCTCGACGGCTATTTAGAGCACTCCCATGCCGCAAAGGCACTATATATTTACAAACATTCAGGCCTTCTCCTTGAATCGAACCCAAACACTAAGGCATAGCATACTAACTACTATTCCGGATGTGCGACACTATTCCATTTTATACATGCTTAAAAAATAACAGTTAAAAATAATTTTGAAACGTCTGAAAAAAGAGTTATATAGTGCTCACTTTTTAATAATAAATATATTTGAAATCCAGGAAAAATGCAGCATGTCTGAAAATAAATTACATTGAAAATATGAATATTCTCAGTGTACAATATGAAGTAGACTTGAATTTAAAAGTAGGAAATTAGCACTTGATAATTGTTCTTGAAGCCAATTTGCTACTGGAAGCTAGGTAACATGGAAATCAGAATAAAGTTGTCGAAGTTAAATTTGGAATAGTCAATAGTTAAAATATAGCTTCAGTTCTTATTTACATTTGAGGATATTAATAAACAGAACCGTTTTCAGACGAAATACTAAGAATTTTTGAAATACTGTACGTATTTTTGGAAAAAAAAACATTCGTAATACATTATACTTTCCCTGCCGATGTTGTTTTATATTTGGCTTGTTTAACGAGGTTTTATAGAGATTTTTTCAATTGTCTAATATTTAAAAGGAACATGAAGGAAACAAAACGTTGAATCCTTAAAATTTAACAATATAAAAAAAAATTAAATCAATTCCTATACTTAGATCAACAAAGAAAACTTTTATTTAGATATTTTTTTATAAAATAGTTACAATTCATATAAATATGTATATACGTAGAACAGAATAACTCTATTAAGTGACAATACAGAAAGCGATTTTCCATTTTCCTTTCTATACAAGGTGTTAGGCTATTATTTTGTTTGTTACTATTCCTTCATTACTTAAATTTAATTATTCCAATAAAGCAGCATAATAAAAAGAAATTACAACCTCAGAAATTAGGTCATCCCAGATTGGATTTGAATCCACGTCCTTTGGATTAGAAATCCATTTCACTACAGGGACACAATGAGCGATTCTCCTTTTTATATAGAGTGCTACTATTTTTGGTTGCCATTTCTTCATTACTTAAAACGTTCTTGAATTAGTACTTGAAAAAACTGTATTAACGTCAAGTGTTAGCCACTGAAATTTTATAAAAAGAATGCGCTTGAACTTGAGTGGATGAATAAAAAGTATTTTATTAACGATTGAAAATGTGGAGAAGATATATCTTTACATATAAAAATCCCGAGTCACATTGTTTGTCCTCGATGGACTCCGAAACTACTTAAGTGATCTTAAGATAATTTTTAATATTGCGTGTCATTTCGTCCAACTAAAAATATAGGATAGTTTTTATCTCAATTTTTGACGTCATTACTTTTTCTTATTGGTGGAAATGCGTTGAATCCGGAAAAGTGGAAAGTTCACAAAAAAAGTCGGAATGCATGTGTGCCTGCGGAAGCGGATTTTGTAGACCAAGGTACATGAAAAATTAGTGCCTGGTGTATTTCGGGGCGGTGAATTCGAATTTCAAATTGAATCCCAATAATACCCTTAATTTTACCGGATAATGTCGGCCAACCGTATTTTAGACACACCCTGGCAGGGCCTTACCTTAATAAACTTGGTGGAAAAAACTTGGTCTCTGGCGCATTTCAAAACAGGTAATCCGAATTTGATGTCCAATCTGAGAAATTACTGTAGCGTTTGCGGATAATTCAGGACCACCATCTATTAATCAAACCACGGGAGGAGCTTACCTTTAAAGGTTTGGTGCCGGAAAAGTGTGTTTCTGGTGTTTTTCGGTATGGTGAACGAGAGTAGGAAATCGAATTTTCGAAATTTCTGTAACTTTGCTGGATAATGCCAGACGACCTTAATGCCCTTTTCTAGGGACTGAACTTGCTGGCTCAGGGGCATGGGAAGTAATCTCCAGTTGTGTCTAGAGGCGGGAAACGAGACTCTGCAAACAAAATTTATAAAATCTACAATTTGCTGGATATTGCCTGAATCAGGTTGAAAGGCATTCCATTCGAGTCCGATTTTCATTCCCTTTACAGGCTGAACATGCACGTGCTGGATCACCAAAAGTCAGTCCCATGTGCATTTCGGAGTGTGGAAGAAGAATCTAAAATTTAATATTAGTAGTTCTGATTTCTTTGCCGGATAATGCAGGATGATCGTGATATTTGCGAACAGCAGCAGCCAGACTTGCCGACTTAGGGGCAAGTGGATCAAAGTGATCATGCAAAAAGTGAGTCCTGGACGTATTTTGGGACTGCCGATACGAATATTCTCAATCCAATATAATATAATAACATAACTACGTCAAAAATGCCAGACGAACGTTGATCATCGAAAGAATTACCGAGAAACTTCTTAAAGCAAACATTTTGAATGTGAAAATCGAACTGTTACCACGGAATCTATTGGAATCTATATATATATATATATATATATATATATATATATATATATATATTTCCATGCATTCCCCTGATACTGTCAGGATCTCCATTACCATTCAAAAGGCCTCATTTCCCGATTCGTTTGGTTTTCGCAATGATCATAAATGAATCAAAAAGCCAAACAATGTTCATTTGGTTCTTGGACTTAGAAAATCCCAGTTTCTCGAATTTGAAAATATATGTTGCATGCTCACGTGTAGGGAAACTGTTGAATGTATTTGAGTTAGGAAAAGACGGGTTACCGAAAAATATTGTGCAACGATTAGCGATTAATTATATTAAAATTATTTATCGTTATACTTTAAAATGATCAAAATAATATTAAAAATTCTAAAAAATCAACGTTATTCAACACATTTTTAAAATTGACTCTTCATATGTTGTAATTTAACAACTTTGTCAGTAATACATGCATTATACTATACTCAAACAGGAGATGAATAAAATGCAAATTAAAAACCGTTATGCTTTTTATACTTTACATCAACTCTCCGAAATCGTAAACGAAGACTGATTGTTTTGAGTAAATTAGAATAACGTTAAATCAACGTATTAAAACAAGCCACAACAATGCAATGGATCAGCTAGTATATATATATATATAATCCAATATAAAAGAATTTTTTCAATATATAATCATATACATATATATAAATTTATACATATACATACATATACACAAATACATAAACAAAAATATAAAAATAGACATATAGTTATATACCTAAGATAACTAAAAGTAAGAAGGAGGCACATAGTATTAAGACAAATTCCTGGCCTTAGGAACCAGGATTGCAGGTTTAAACAAGTTTTGCGGCACCAACCTTCACCTGTAATTTGTCATACTATGTACCAAAAGGAAAGGAAAGAGATATATATGTAGAATTTAAATATTAAAAAATCATTAAACTAAATAACATATGAACATAAACACAACCTACTAAATCGAAGTTAAATCGATGGCCAAGAGTGCAGTAACGAGTTCCCGCCAAATAAGGAGAGCAGAACCGCATAAAGTTAACTGCGATACGATATAAGAAACGATTAATTGCAATACGATATACGATAATATATATATATATATATATATATATATATATATATATACTTTTAAAAAATCATAAAAATAAAAATCATATAAAATTAGCGTAATATATATATATTAAAAAATTTTAAAAATAAGCATGTGGCGCCATCTCTATAATAATTGCAGGATAAATTAGATATTGTCTAAATTTAAAAAAAAAAAACATTACAAAACATAATAACCGTAAATAATTACAGTAATACAAATTGTATCATAAAAAACCATTATAAATATAATTACAAAGAAAGTTAGCAGGGTACCCATGTTCAATACAGTGAGTAAAATTTTTTTTTTAAGATTTAAAAAAATATTAGCTTTATTGGTAACTAATACATTATTGCGATAAATATAGTTAAAAAATTATTTCTATATATAGATATTGATAAATTACAGAAAGGCACTTTGATGATATTAAAATTAAAGGCATCTCTTTTATAATAAATATTACTATGTAGTTTCAAATCCTTAATATATAGTGATACATCTAGGTAATTTGTTTTGATTGGATTATTATTAATTTTAACAAAGTTTAAGTATTACGGATAAAAATTAATAATAGGATTTAAATTATCATTTTTACCAAAAATAAAATTAAATCATCAATATATCTAAAAATGTAATAGTCATTATTAATAACATAATAATATTCATAAAAATGTACATAAAGATTAGCCAAACTATTACTCGCTGGGCCCCCTTGTGGGAGTCCTTTCTCTTGTTTATATAAACAACCATTAAAATTGATGTAATTTTCTTTTAAGAAAAAATCTATGAGAGTTTTAAATTTGTTAAAATTAATATTAAGGTTATACATACTGTGGTTTTCTAAAATTACTTTAATAATATCATATAAATCAATGGAATTGAAAAGATCTTTTCAAAGTCATAACTATGAACTGAATAGATATTTCTATTATTAAAAAAATCTATAATCTCTTTACTATTTTTAATTATAGCTTTATTACATTGCTGATTAATAAAGTTTTGTATAATATTATGAAGTAATTTGCCTACAGTAGTAATATATGTTCTAAAACCATTTGTCACTGTTCTAAATTTAACCGGACTTTTATGGAATTTTGGAGTTAAAAAAATATATGGATACTTAATTTTAGGAATACAATAATCTAATTTTTATAAATAGCAATAATACGATTACTAATTTCATTATGTGACAAATCTAATTTTTTAAAAGAACCATTATTAAGAAAGTGATCATAAAGAATATTATAATAAAAATACTTACAAATCACACACACACACACAGCATAGTTACCAGGTACTTTATCAATGTAAACTATGATAAAATTCTTTTGTAAATCATAAATTTTCTGTTTTATATCTTTAAAAGTAGTTTCATATTGAGAATGGTAGCTAAAATTCATAAGGTCTTTTAAAATATTGTACTTATACTCTTCAAATGCCTCAATAGGTAGTCCAAATTTAATTGCAGATTTTGTAATAAAATTATCTATATCTTTAATAATTTGTTTTTAACAGTATTGTTGTTATTAGAAACATTTAATCTATAAAATTAGTGCCTTTACTCATTTTATCTTTTAAAATATTATCATTGATTTTGTCTAAGTTGCCAGTAACTACATGTTTATGATGACCATCAATAAAATCATTATAGTTTTTACATATACAATCTTCTATATTAATAGAGGGCGAACTATTGTTGTAATTAAAGATAAATCTGCCCATCGTTTTGTTATATTTAAAAGCTTTCTTTACGACCACCTTTCTAACCGGAAAAAGTGACAAATGTCTATTAAATACACTAGAAAAGTTAATTTTGTCAAAAGTTTTATTCATGAATAATAAAGTGCAGTACTCTGTAATAGGTTCATTAATTTTCTCAACATTAATATTGAATTTATTAACTAGATAGTTAAGAATGTCTTTAATAATGTGTACTGCACGACAAACCTTTAAGGAATCATTATTTAAGGATTCATATAACAATGCAATTTCATGTTTATTTAGACCAAACATGAAGTATTTGATCTTCTTGATATTAAAGTTTTTTTTTTTCAAAATCATCAATAAGAACTCTAATATTGTCATTTAATGAATTTTATCTCTATTTTTCCTTTTAGTTCTATTACTTCTAGATTTTCTTTTAGAAGTATTGTTTAATTTATTGGCATTATAAAAAAATTCTTTATTATTATTCTGTAACATTATTTGCAAAGTATTTTTAGCAAAATACAAAACATTAAGGCCATATGGATAGATTGTATTAAAACTCCTAATAAAGTGATTTTCTCACCATAATCTGTGCTTAGTAATTGGAGAAATTTTAATGTGATAGACAGTTCAACATTTTTGAAATCATGCATATGAAAGTGTCTAAGTTCAATTTTATTAGAATTAATGGAATTGTTATTAAAGAATTTTTAACATCATGTCTATGCTGATTAATCCTTAAGTTAATTGTATTGGAGGTCTGTCCAATATATTTATAATGACATACTTTACAATTTAAAAGATAAATACAATTAAAAGTTTTACAAAGGTTAAATTTAGAATCACAATCATATTGATCCATATTTAACATAGTACATGTCTTACATCTACTACCTCTACATTTATTGAATTTTAATTTAAGACTATTATAAGATTGAGTTTTATCAAAATTATAAGAAGATAAATTATCAATAATTCCATGTATAGCAGGACTCTTAGTGTAACATCTATTAATATTTTGAGAAATGTGATTACTAGAATCTAACAAGTTTTGTTTATAATGCATATGATGGCCATTAATGAATTTTTTGTTCCAAAAAATTCTAGTCTTGAATAGTTTAATATTATATATATATATATATATACTGGTGTGCAAAACTTAAGCAACAGGTGGGTTTATTGCCATAACTTCTCGAAAATCATCTGAGAGATATGAAATTTAAAAATGAGGGAGAGTATTATGTGCGTAAAGGATGACGAAAGCATCGGCGCTGAAAAAGGAATACAATGCATACGGTATGGAATCAAACAAAAACAAGCTTTATTGAACGCATAGTATCGTGACTCGTGATGGTCTATCCAACAGGAAGAACAACAAGCAGATGTTCCTTAATATGGTATATGCCCTCCCCTCACTGCAATGGTTGCTTCGCACCATCTCCGCATACTCAGAACCAGCTGGTGCAACATTTCTTGCGGTAGAATGCCCATTCTTCAATCAGCATCTGTTTGAGTTGTTGGATGTTCTCCGGATAATGTAAGCGTGCTGCAATATGTCTCCCTAAAGCATCCCACACATGTTCGATGGAATTTAAATCTGGGCAGTACGCTGGCCAATCCATTCGAGTGATATCTTTACTTTACAGCAGCTCCTCAAAAGCAAGAGTCCGATGTGGCCGTGCATTGTCATCCATAAAAATGAAGTCTGTGCCAATGGCACCTCGGAACAGACGCACATGGGGAAGAAGTACCTCCTCACAAAAGCGATTTCCGGTTACAGACCCTCTATAAAAATGTGGAGCTCAGTTCGCCCGTTCAGCATAATGCCTCCCCAGACAAGAACTCCAGGACCCCCGTAATGGTGTCTTTCCTTGATGTTACTGGTATAAAACCGTGTCCCGATCTCTCTCCAAATCAAAACGCGTTGAGAATCGCTTCTGGTACTGAACCGACTCTCATCCGTAAAGAGGACACCACTCCATTGACAGTTGTCCAGCTTTTGTGCTCTCTGCACCACTGTAAACGGTGGCGTCGGTGGTCACCTTTCAACAGGAGGCAGCGTTCAGGACGGTGGGCGAATAGGCACCTTTTATGAAGGCATCTGGCCACAGTAAACCACGACACTTGTCGTCCCGTTGCTGTAGAGAGTTGCTGAGCAATGACGCTTCATGACTGCCGTCGGCCTCCTTTCGCCTGCAGGATGATATATCGGTCATCCCCTGCAGTTGTCCTCCTCAGGCGGCCACCACCAACCTTTCTAACAGATGTAGCTGTGGTTTGGAACGCTTTCCAAGCTCGCGAAACGACACTTTTGTCGATTCCAAACTCTGCAGCTACACTGGTGACGGTACGCCCCTCCTCCAGCTTTCCGATAATTTTTCCACGTGTGAAGTCGTCCAGGTGATTTCTTCTAGCCATATTTCACGAACTGATTCACTGGCACTCTCAGCAAATACGTTGAATTGCGTCTGTCTCCTTTATTTTATTTTACTGTTGAACAGCACGCGACGATATTACGCGTTTTGCGTACGCTCAGGTCGCTTCTGACGTTTCGTTCCTGATATTTGCATACGCATGACGTTTCTGCTGACTTACGTGTTTACTGTACTGATCTCTAAACCTCCTTTTCTGCAATTTCATGGTTATCTGCTTAATTTTTACATTGTTGCTTAAGTTTACACACCGGTGTATCTCTCTCTCTCTCTCTCTCTATCTATATATATATATATATATGCATATGTATGTATAGGGAGAATATGATCTAAGAATAGGAATTGAAAAATGTGCTTACATGTGAACGGATAGTTTTATGACCTTATATTGCAGTACTTTTTTAATAAAGTAAATAATAAAGTTGCATTTTGAATCTAAGCGAAAGCCACTGGAGACGGATTTCACAATTTTTAGCCACTTTTATATGACGGAAGAAAAAACGATTCTCACCAAGCTTTTACACTATGAAAACTTGTGAACTTTGATCTTTGACAAAAATAATGGCCACGAGTTCATGACCATGGTCCTTCGACTTCCTTCCGTGCCAACAAAGAAAAGATAGCAAAAAAAAAATATTTAACAGTTTTTCACCGCTTAAAATTTTTTTGATTCAATTATTCAGGATTCAAGATTTTATTAATCAAAATTTTTTCTTAAAAAAAAGAGATTATTCATTGAATGATTGAGAGAAAAAGTCCAATCAATATTTTTTTAAAGAAAATTTACTTACAGAGTGAAACTTTACATCAGAAGTGAATGTCTTTTCTGAAAAATTTTTTTGTGATAAATTATTCCAGAGGAAAATTCATAATATCATGCTGATAAAATATTGAAAAAGTAATGCGAACTTGCATATTTAATCTTGTAGCGTTCCGCGGAAATAGGAAACTACTGTCAAATCAGATTTGAAAAAAATAATTTTGAATATTGATTGTTTTGAAATGCAATATTCTTTTAAGTTGGGCTTAAGGATTTATGCTGAATATAGAAACTTTTTTTAAAGAAAAAAAATGGATGATGGTAAAAGATTTATAATACCTTATGTGCCCATTTATGGATTAATGGATAGTTCATTTTGCAGAAGTTACAACATAATTGTACTAATAATTACCGAATTGAAATACTCATCGAATTTGTTTCTCAATCTTAGGACTTTTAATAAAAAAATCACATTTTGTTATTTTTTCACACATATCGTACATAACCTTCATCCGATATAGTGGTTAGTGACACTGACTGCTATGACGTAGGGTTTGGGTTCGAATCAAGGAGAAGCTATGCATGTTTGTAAATGTATAGTGTCTTTACGGCAGGGGGGTACTCTGAATAGCCGTATAGCCGCATGTCCTCTCGTGAGGTTAGTAGAAGGGGAAGGAAAAGGGAAGGTACCTGGCCATCTCCAGGATTTTCCCTCTCAAAATTGGAGTGGAATGAAAGAAATTATTCTGACATATGTATGACATATGACAAAGCTACGTCTAAAGACAGGCGTACATCTAGCCCTTTGTCAGGATAAATTTCATGGGCCCCGATCTGACACCGTCAGACAGGTGTCATTAGTAAGAACAAAAACATGTAAAATATTAATTACAAATCATAGTGATAACCTAATCGTTATAGGATTGCAAAAGTATATTAAATTCATATGCATATACTGCATTTTTTAGTTTTAAATCACATTGACTCGGCCTTTTAACCCTTTATCTACCAATGATACTTATAAGTACCAGTCACTTTAAAATTATATACAATAAACATTTTTACTAATATTCTGAAGATACTTAGTAGGAATATTCTTTGAAATCCACTCTTCCAAGATATATGGCAGCACGGGCAGCGGGGAAGGCGAATAATTTTATAGCAGAAATAGCGTTTCCGACGTTTTCAGCGGATTGCGAAGATTATCATTTTTGTCCCGTAAAAGTACTTAAGGTCAAAATTTAAGTGTCTTTATTTTTGTATGTTAACGAAGACCTTAGAAAACGGTTACACTATTTATTTTAAGTGAACAGTGTACATTATTAATTTTACAGTTAAATATCTTTAATTAATTAATTAGATCTAGTGGATTAAATTTCCCAAACTTGAATATTTTGTTGATGTATATGCCTTAATTTTCAATGTAGTGATCCAAAAAAAAATTGCATGAAAAAAACTCCAGTAAATCATAATGCGGTAGATAGAGGATTAACTTCGGCCATTGAGCAAAAATAAAATTTAACTCTATTTACTGACAAGATCAAATATTTTTCAATACGTAATACTCCGGTGATACTAAAAGCGTGGGGCACTACCCCATAGGGAGGCGGGATAAGCCGAAGTAGAAAGCGAGCGTCTCGAAAAGTCAAAAATGAAAAGTTTTTTTTTTTAAAAAAAGTGTTAATGTATACCGAAAAAAAGTAAAACAAAATGCATTCTGACATAATAAAAAGTAAAATACACATTTGCACTGATTTAATGTACTCGTAAATGTTTCATTAAGGCACAAAGTATTTGACAGTTAATTTATGAATACTAAATTAAGAACAAGTTTAATAATTACTAGGGACACCGCTGTGCTTTTCTTGCCAAACAAAGTTACTGAAGTGAAGTTTTACTGTTAGAAACTGATACTCTATGTTCCTCTTTTACGTTTAGCTGAGAATTGCAGCATTTATACGCATTTTGCGCAGACTTCCGATAGATTGCTCAGTCGGTTACACTAATGTCCACGAGAATGCCAGATGTGATGGATATATGAAAGAGAGCAATAGTGACTAGGTCATTTTTATAAGGACATCTGCACTTTTAGCAATGGGTAAGTGAGGAAATGAATACTTATATTCACTAACAATTTCTTTGCTCCTATTTAAAAAATAGAAGGAAAAAAAAATATCAAAAAAAGTATCTTATTATTTAAAAGTACTCTGCTTGAAATATCTATTACTTCAAGCACTACATACGAAATTTAATACTTTTCTTGATAACGAGTACTGTTTAAAACTGATGGCTTAGTGTAGTTTTAGCGTCAAAGTACATTATTATTGCTTTCAATAGATTATTATTATATGCGGGGAGCGATGAAAATTGTAATCAAAACTTGATCGTCAATATTGAATGTTTTAAAAGCACTATATTGCACGTATCCCTATAACCTGTGAATGAATTCTAAAAAAAAATACGTCAGATAATAATAAAATATGTCTGAAAAAGATTACTTTGTCATAAATCTTATTGAAAATAATGGTGATTTTCTCGTACAATTTCAATGAATTTATTATATTTATATTAAGTAAATTGGGTGCTTTAAGAAGACTTGGTACCCTAAAAATCACAAACTTATCGTTTTTTTTTATTTTCATTTAATCTTATTCTTTGCATTATTATATTTCGATTGATATATCACTTGTGCGTGTCGGAAAGTTAGAAGTTGAATAAAACTTCATTTGAAAACAAATTAGGCAATTCAGCCACACACCCTTTTTAGAAAAAAAAGCTAAAAAATGCGTTATGATAAAAAAATCTATTTTGTAAATAGAAATAATAACTATAAAAAAGAATGTGTAGTATTAAAAGCAGAATATTTCCGAGGCAATACAATAATGTAATTTTTCTTCCTTGTGAAATGTGTGCATGTAAAATTTTTAAATTAAGGCATTTTATACTAATAATTTTATAATTTCAGTTCTTATTCCTGATATATTTTTCATACAAATGTAAAACTTTAATATTATAAGAAGAGAGAAAAACAGCTACAATTTCTGTCGTGACAGAAAAAAATTTTTTTTTAAGTTTTCCTTGAGTTTTCTTGTGCAATTAGTACTCTCTAAAAGTTGATCATTTATAAAAAGGTGTGGGTTGAAAACACATGAAAATGCAATTTTTTAAAGAAAAACGTATAAGTAATATCTTAAAGTTGTATTTTAAGTTTAATTAAGCTTATAATAATTATTTTTTCAGAATTATAAGCTTTAAAGTGGTTTTTCTCAGTTTGTGTTTTTCGAAACCTTAGTGCATTCAAAATGCTACTCCTTCGACAATTATTTACCAATCACTTCCATTTTTTTCCTGCGTGTTAAAAATGAAGCTTGTAATAAAATTAGGGATCCGTTTTGCTATAAACTGAATACTTTTTTTTTAAAAAAAATAAAATGTAAGACATGTTGGCTTTTTCGTTGATTTTTAGCCTGTATATCAACATTTTTTTTTTTTCTCTAAAACGAATGAAGTTATTCTAAAATCGATCCCCTAAAGTTGTTAAGAACATCCATAAGAATATTATAAAAAATTTCAGGTCAAAAAATTAATTTTTACAAAGGAGTAGAATTTTAAAATTATCCCAATTTTCTTCAAAAATTAAAATTTTAAAATTGTGTGAATAATATATGAAAATTTTCATCTGGTAACATTTTCTTGAATAGAAACATTGTATAAAATGTTAAACTATAATTTTTAAATACGTAAATAAAGAAGTTTGCTCAAAGGGTGCCAAGTCCCCTTAAACTTCACACTGTTGAAGGTTTCCAAGGATTTTTGCTGATGCTTCGTAACTTAGTGTCTATGAACACGAACTTGTGCCAGGCGAGTTATGAGTACAATTCAAGTGCCTCTGAAAACCTATTGTGTAGAGGGACTGGTGCATGTGTCCTCACCGGTGTCGAGGTTTCAAGTTTCTTAACCCGCGGTCACTCGCGCGGGGTGTTGTGTACACTCCAGCAACAAGAAAAGCCTCCTACGATTCTAAAAAGATTGCGCAGAACCACAATTTTTTCTGTAGCTGCTTATTTTAGGTTAATGAAACTTCAGGCCTAATGTAATCAATCTCTTTAGGACGATTGTAACGACCTTCAAAAGTTTATCTGAGGTGCTGAGAACACCCACGAGTGATTGAGTTATATTTTCGTACTCGAAGCATCTACGGAAGAGTACGTTTTACTCTTTCTGTTTTTCAAATATATTAATATGCATGCATATTTTATTTAAAATTTCAATAAATATGGTATAAAAATAAAATAATTCTATAAAGTAATTGTAAAACATAATTTTTTAAAAGAAATTTCAAAAGCTTTTTCAGAAATTATGGCAAAAACTCCATGAAAAAATGGACAAAAAGCGACTACGTCGTCCATTAGATACTGTATCAATAGATTGTCAAGATGAACTAAGTAAATTCAATGACTGCGTAATTTCGGTACCAAAGTTGGAGAGATGAAACTTGAAATTGTGTAAATTTTTATAATACATGCGGTGTTGATAGCATTGATGAAATGTGCAGTATATATGATGTATCGCGAATATGTAACCTTTGGCCATTGCGAATATTTTATTGGAGTTAACTTCTTATATGGCACGGTAGGGAGAAATTTCCGTTACGCGTTACCAGTTACGGTTAGCGATGAACGTAAGGTAGAAATGAATGAAGTTCCGAATTTTCCCCCCGTTTTAAAAAATGCCATCTAATTCATACTATGTATCTCAGACAAAAAATAATTACAGAATCGGAAAGATCATTCTTTTCGCCACAATATGGTATATTTTTTTAACAAAATAATGATATTTTCTATTTTTTACGATTTTTTTTTTTTAAAATGAGTCAAAATTGATACGCTTTTATAAAAATGTTTTCTAAATCATTCCCTTTAAGTTTCCTTTCCTTTCAAATTAATGAATTGATATTTTATTCTAAACAAGTTCATGCTTTTCTCTTTTAGAATCAGTCATAAAAAAAACGACGGAATGTTTTTTTTGTGCAATTTTTCAAAAAATACTCAAAATTTTAATTAAATATTTAATAATTTCATTACTTGTAAAAATAATCTAACGAAACTTTTTTCCATATGTAGAATAATATTATCCGTAATATGTTCAAAGATTGAAAAAATAGATTAAAAATTACGGCCTTAAAAATTTCTTTTGTGTTTTTCGTCTATTAGCTCTGAGCTAGCACCCACCCCTCTCTCCTCATTCAACAGCAGCTTTAACAAGCCTTTCCTCTTTTAGCTTTGCGATACATACTTCGTTTTGTTTTTACGTTACCTAGAAGTCAAATTATAATCAATATTGTAAATTAAAAAAATCGGAAGTGAGTCCTTAATCTACCCGAAGTAGGCATTTAAATGGTTCAAAAACTGTCAAAAATTAGTTTTAAGGAGAGTTTGTTGGATATACATTTTTAAAATTCATTCAAGGAAATAATACAAACAATCTATTGTTTTAAAATTTAGTGGCAACACAACATTTCTACAAAACATTATAATTGTAGCAGTACATATTACTCCGGATAAAAAGTTGAATGACATTATCGAGTTCCTTCATCGATCATTATTACCATACACATCAAGAGGTTCTGTTTTAATTAATAAAAATAATTATTAAAATTATTTTTAATAATTATTTAATAATATTTTTTAATTAATAAAAATTGTGATAAAATACCTATGATTTTAAGTGGAGATTTTAATGTCAATTTTGCTTTAGACAAATCTCTACAACTGATTGAATTTTTAAAAGACAATTTCACCTTATCTCTACAAAACAACAGAATAATATCAACGACAAAATCAAATACTACGATTGATGCAGTCTTTTCGAGATACTTAAGCGATATTGAGTGCACAACCTACATTTCTTACTTTAGTTACCACAAACCTTTGATAACAAAAGTATGTACTGAAGCAGCCATAAGCATAACGGAAATAGACTAATAATGATGATACTATTCTCAAAATACATACATTAAATTTTTTTTAGTATTATGTATTGAAAATGAAAGTTTTGTCTATACTTATACCTTTTCCATCTTAATTATTTTTTAAATACAGTTTGAAATAATAATGATAATAATAAATTTGTTAATTATATATAAGATTACTTCAAAATAAAACTTTATTACACAATTCAATACATGTAAGCCAAAGAAGATAACTTCTAACGCGTGTTCACACTGATACACGCTTTCTTTTTCATAGACTTCATACTGCATGAATTAATGCTTGCAAAAAATATAAAAATTATTTGTGTTTTTCTTCAATGTAAGAAAAATATGGGCTTAAAGCATATGACTACAGTCTGCTCTGAATGTTTGAAAAATGAATAAAATATTTGTTTTCTACTCTCTACTATCCTTGACATCAATTACAAAGTAAGTTTTTTACTGGTATATACGTTTTACTTGTGCTTTTTGAAAACAATATAAAAGTAAGTATTTTAAAATGAAAGTTTTGTAGGTTTAGTTTGAATTAATGTTAATCTCATTTGTAATTTTCATAATTTCATAATTCATAATTTTATTTGAATAATACAAAAAAACATATCTTACTTTATAAATATGTATCATATTTGACATAATTTTATTTTCATAATTAATTACACGTGTTAAAATTTTGGGCTGTTCTCTAAACCCCGCGAGTAACGACGGTGGAAAAACAGGCGCGAGTGACCGCGGGTTAAGGTATCCGACTACGTTCAGAACTGTAATTTAAAAAAGGCAAATAAATGGATAATTTTCATGATAGTTAGTGTGCCTTAGATTAGAATAAACGTATAAAATTGTTTTAAGGACATTTTGACAAAAACAAATGAATTAAATACTATATTTCGGCAAAAAATTAACTTAGAATAACCTTTTGTCAAAATGTTCTCCTTTTGTGAAAAATGCTTCTATTATAATATTTTGCCTGTATATAGCTTAGACTTCTATACAGATGTTCAACCATTATTTTTGAAAAATTCATATTATTTTCAGAATCACAACCAAATGAAATAATGATCAGCATATATTTCTTAAAATTTCTCCCCTCTGTTGTCGTTAACATGGATAAAAAAAACCCACTTTTAAATTATATATTTCAAAGATTCTTGTTGAGCCTCTGTACAGAGGTCTGAGCTATACACAGGCAAAACATTATTATAATAGATACATTTTCTTAAAAGGAGAATATTTTGAAAATGTGCCATTCTAAGTTCATTTTTTGTCAAAATACTGTACTTAAATAATTTTTACTGTAATATTATTCTTGAAATATTTTTATATTTATTTTCTAATCTAACTGACACTAAATATCATAAATATTATCCATTTAAACGTTTCTGAAAAATCACGGTTCTGAGCGTAGTCGGATACCTTAAACTGGCATGGTGTGGTAGTTTGAACAAGTGGTGGTGGAGGGTGGGACTAATCATCCCCATCTAGTCTAGTGAAACTAGACCAGATGCATGAGTCCATAAATTTGTACAAAGTCTAAGAACAGCAGGGGGAAGCAACAACCTCCTCACAGGAAAACCCAACACATTGCAGAATGTTCTGAGGAAAAAAATGACTCACACATGTTACATTTGGTGCAAATTGGGAAGCTTCTTTTGCCTCCCTCAAAATTCATGAACCTCAGGTGACCAGTCGAGAATGCCGTTTGATATGATCTGGAAACCTCGAATGATGTGGCGGATACAGGGTGTCTTTGAAAGTACCATGGGTGTACCGGAAGGACTACCCAGGTTCTATTTATTAATTATTTAGCCCTGGAGTAGATCTCAGTCAATGTAAGGACCATGCGGTCTTCCGGATCCACAGGTTCGCTGGTAGCTGCCTTTGTCAGGTCGCCCGCTAATTCGTTCCCGGGCAGGTCTACATGAGAATGGACCCACTGTAGATGGATAGGGAGTCGATCTGACAGCTGTTGAAAAAGGTTTAGTATACTCCCGCTGATGCTGTCGCCGATGGATGGTCAATTCGATAAATATTGGATGGATGATCAGCTGTCTGTCCGGATCCAAATTTCAGAAAAGGCTTGATCTCTTACGTTGTTATAATTAATGAAAGACCACACACATATAATAGCTATTAGCTCCATTCTAAAGACAGAAGCATGGTCAGAATTTATTCTCTGAAATTTCAATGAAGTGGCCAGGTAGTTCAAATAAAACTCCACTGCCAGTAGTATCAGCATAGGTGACCAGGCTCAGGCCAGCCAGGCCAAGTGTCTATGGCCAGGTTAAATTTCGAGATCTGTTTTCAATAAGCCCTTCTATTGCGGATTTTCTAAGCCGCATAAAAAACATTCTTTAAATTATTTTTTATATGTAAGAATTCATGAAATATGTTTTCAAGTATTGTTTGCGTGGTTTATTTTTATGCCGTTCCTATCTACCACACAAAAACAGATTTTACTGCACATCTATTATATATATATATATCATTTTTTTTAAATTCATTACCAAAGAACACATGCTAAGAAGAAAAAATAAAACCTTCCTGGCCAGAAAGAGAGAGAGAGAGAGAAAAGAAAGTATACATTTACAATCTCCCTACATCACCTTCAAAACTACAACACAAAAGCACCAGCTTATCTCAATCGGAAGTGAGAGATCAGAAAAAATTTCTGATAAAGACTTCTTATTGATGAAGTGAGCCAAATGGCTCCCACCGGCATTGGGAGTACCTTGGGGGCTATTCAATTAATGTTGTCCTCAAACCGAAATAGCTCCCCAATGTGCAATGAAATCGGACATTTATCAGTTCGGCTTTCGATAAAAAAATATATATAGTTTTAAAGTTCCCTAGGGTAATATCCTAAAACTCCCGATGAACGTGAGAAAATATCCTAGGATCCTTCAGGATAAGAAAGTTACTGTTAAGAAAATTAATCTGAGGAATTTCTGGATAAATATAACCACGTCTAAGTGGTTAGAAAGGAATCACAATATTATTAGTATTTTAATAGATAACACAGAGTTTCTCATACTATGGAGCGTGGCCCCTTAAGAGGATCCGACGTGCGGGGGCGCGACAATATCGTTAAGTCGTAAATAAAAGATTATTTAAGCGGATTATTAATTTACTGTAAAGCAAAACAAATACAGTCTGACACATTTACCCTTATATAATACAATTATACATGTATCAGTACTGTACAAAATATATTTGATAATTAATTTATTAATACTATGTTAATAATACTATGTTAATGTACTTAATAATATGTACGTTTTATAATTAAAGTCGTATTGTAGCCGTAGCACATCATATAGTACATTATTATTGCATTCAATACATTATTATTGTACGGAACAGAGACAGAGAGATGGGGGAGTGCTAGGAAAATTATGAATGAAAAATTGGGTTTCGAACAATTAAAGTTTGAGAAGACTGGAATAACATGAATGCTAACTTTTGTTAATGAATCGAATTTGGTTTTATAGAATTAAAAAATAAGCCTGGTACTCACCAGTAATTTCAGAGATAACCATTATCGGATGGATATTAGAAAAGTAGAATACTGCAATAAAATAGCTTTCAATATAAAAATGGTTAAATATTTTTATGAAAATTAAATCGCTTAAAATTAATAGGGCTATCAAAATAAAAATAAACAAAGAATAATGATTAAATGCGTAAAAGTGTAGCAAACATATTATACAAAAAAATTAGGATTTTAAAAATTGTTCTACAGTTTTTCGAAAGAAATTATCCAGTCATTTTCATCAAATAACTCATTAACTATAATTTGAGCATCATTTTATACATGTGTGTGTGTAAAATATTTTAAGTATTTAAGTGCTGTTATTAAAAAATAGTACCTTAATGAAAATATGTAATACGAGGTACTATAAAATTTGTATCCATTATCTATACAGAAAACTATTATTAATTATACAGAAAAAGCAGACTTTTGAGATAAAATAAATGATAATTTAAGAAAACTTAAAAAAAACGTGCTTTATTGTAAATTGTTTTTTGTTTGTCGTATTTGCATTAACCATGAGCGTTTTCGCTTTAGGGCTGTAACAATCTTTAATTCGCAGAACCTGGAATTAGTCGCAAAATCTGGAAAGGGGATTCGAAATTTTCCCCAAATCTGGAAATGGGAAATCATTAATCCTGATGATCCTGATCAGGACAATGGAACGGAATTATTAAATTATTGTATCATTATCAGTCCTTGACAACAGTGCAAAACTTTGAATTAACTTCACCTGTTAAAGTGGGTAAAAATCGAGTTCAAAGGTTACATACAGGTTACAAGTTACTTAAAGTCGTTACATACAGGTGAAGCTGATAAAAGCGTATTAAAAGGGTTATTACTGCAGCTCTGTATCATTATTAAAGGCATACAAAAAGTATATGATATTTTAAGAACTAATAATATACATCACAAAAACGGAGTATACATTTCGGAATATTAATATTTCGAATATGCCATGGAAGCATTAAAAGCGTGAAGATTTGAAATGACATATGATTACATGGATTTAAATATTTCGTTTCTATTTAATTAGATAAAGAGACTTAACATCACAATAGCCTCCAATAGCTCAACCACTTTTATTTAAAATTATATGTTGAAAGAATCATAAAATAAACTAACACACGGGGATGCATCAAAAACTGTCTATTAATTTGAAACTGTCTATAAATAACTAAAAAAAATTCACACTCAATAATACTGTACGTTTGCATACCAATTCTATCATTAAAACATATCAGAGAAAAAACGTTTTTATTACATAAGGAAACCGTCTTTTCTTAGACAGCTCAACTTTTATTGTATTAACATAGTTTTACACCGGCTTAGGAAACGAATCTTTTCTTGGGGAGCTCACCTTTTTATTGTATCCATATACCTTTACCTTGGCTTTAGAGACCGTCTTCTCTTAGGATGCTGACGCATAGCTTTACCCTGTGTAAGAAATCCTTCCTTGCATAGGATGATAACGCATAGCTTTACCCTGTCTTAGAAATCCTTCCTTGCTTAGGATGCTGACGCATAGCTTTACCCTGTCGTAGAAATCCTTCTTTGCTTAGGATGCTGACGCATAGCTTTGCCCTGTCTTAGAAATATTTCTTTGCTTAGGATGCTGACGCATAGCTTTACCCTGTCTTAGAAATCCGTCCTTGCTTAGGATGCTGATTCATAGCTTTACCTTGTCTACAGACACCGTCTTCATTCAGAAAGCTGATGTTTTAATGTTTTCATATAGCTTCAACCTGTCTTCAGACACCGTCTTCATTTAGAACGCTGACGTTTTTATTGTGTTCACATAATTATCTTGCCTTCAAACAACCGATTTCGCTTAAGAAGCTAACGTTTTTATTGCAGCGACATTGCTTTATATGTGTTTTTGGATATCGTTTGTGAAAGAATTACTGAATTATTTTGTGCTCATTTTATTAATAAAAATATGCTCATATTATCTTTCTGTAAATAAAGTGTAATGATTCGTTGCAGTAACCAGGTCTAATAAAAAGATCTTACTGTTAGTTAACGTGTACATTCTAATTTTCTATTTTTTTATAATTTCAAATTTCAAATCATTTTCAAATAATAACTTGCCAATTAAATAGGTATTTTTTTCCTTACTTATAATTAATATGTATCTCGTCAAAATATTATCTTTATGAAACATCTGGAGTAAAATTTTAAAAAAGTACATTTTTATTGCCTTCAATTCTAAAGCAGCTTAAATATTTCTAAGTACAGACAGACACATGCTTTTAATCTCAGTTATAATGTCTTCATTTTAAACTTTCTTAAATAATTTGATACAAAAACTTTATTGTTAAATTGGTCAGCTAGTGTACTACAATGATCAAACAAAGAAAGCGCATGGATTTAACTAAATTACGCAAATATTTCTTCTGAAAACTAATGTAAAACAAATTATCCATAATCTTAAAGGTAGCAGAAAATGAAAAAATAAAACCTCACACACACATGCAAATAAACGCACTTGGGGCTAAAAACCGAAAAAAGGGAATAAGAGCCGAAAACGTGATTTCTTAGAATTTGTCGTTTTTCGTTGTTTCATATGAAAAATTCAAACTTTCAGTTCTTTTATGAAAAGAGGAGTGGAAAATGGCACGCGTCTTGTGGGTAACGAGTACCTATCCTTATACATATGAAAGTCCGACATGAATCAGACTGCTGGTTAAACCTGGCATGACAAAGCCCACTGTGACGATGTCCACACACGTATTGTATGTTGTCTATTCCAGGCTATAACCCGTGACAACTGTGAGTTGTAGTGAGCGGTAAACATGTTACAGTCCTGCGAGCATACAGACAAATATGCCCCAAACGTCTGTATACGATTTGCATTGAAAATATTGTAACAATGACAATAAATTATTGACTAGACAGATTAGATGTTATGCTGCGTTTCAGGGATGGCTCTAGGGCCAGATAAACCGGACCCCTGCCGGGGACGACAAATTTTAAGGGCGACATTTCGATCGAATTCGGAAAATATTTGTTTGTGTTGCAAAAAAATTGATGTATTTTCTGAAATACTATTGGGTGTGATTTTGGTATTTTATTTAACGTATCTTACTTCCTTACTTTGTACTCTGTATGTTTAATATCAGTTTTCCTTTAGATTGAAACCTGAAGGGTTCGAGGTGAGAGTATATGTTAAAATATGAAATTTGATATGTTTACAAATCTTTCACTAGTAAATTTCTCCCCATCCAGGAGTGGGGTTACAACGGACTTTTCTTTCATGCATTTGACGTCTGGTGCCAGCTTTTCTAAGGGGGACAGTGGTAATAAATCTTTTTAGTAGTAAGAGAGCCATGGGAGATGTTTTACTTTAGTCTTGAGTGTAGTTATTATACGTTAAATTAAAAACGCTTGTGATCCCCACCATCAGTAGACTCTATCGAAGAGTTGCTGAAATGGGCTACTTCTTTTCTTACATTTTACTTCTTTGGAATCATAACAAATGCGTAGCTATCACCGTATTAATGATACAAGGTCCCGAAGTTTCAAGGACCCATAAAAGTAAGTAAAACATCGTAAAATGCAAAGCCATTTTCCCAAAAAGGAGAATCCCCAAGTAATTTGGACACAAGGCCCAGTCAGGTCTAGCTACACTAGTGAATTAAAAAGGGTAATTGTGTGCTTAATTTCAAATTATCTTGTATTTCTTATGGCAATACATATAAATATATATTAATTATAATGTTTTGCTTTGATAAGAGGGGCGAGATTTTCCGTTTTGTTCCGGGGTGGCAAAACTGCTAGAGCTGACCCTGTGCGTCTGATTCCTTTAGAAGCTATTGCCACATATCGGTTTTAAGTCGGCGTTTTTACTCGGGAATGGCCAATGCTGTATCTCCTACTGACATTTCCGTCATCTTGGAATGTTTGTCATTGCCTAGCTATGACACTTTATGCATTCCTAGCTCTTCAGATACTTCAATCTGAATACGCCCTCATTTTCTTCTGCCGAAAATTGTACCACGTAAAAAATCATCCACATGCGTCATCTGTGTCAAAACTGGTTGGTTACGGCACTGATTGGATTACGAAACGCTTGGGAACAAATTTGCTCACTTGCCACGATTTCTTATATACTCATCACTTACACTCTCGCCATTGTGGCTTACAATGGGCGTCTTTTAGTTGATTTCTGTCATTTGCTTATTATTCTTTAGGGTGATAGTTGTACAGGTAAATTCATTTCTCTGTATTTAGATTTATTTATAATACTTAACCACTTGCCTGATTATCCCGAGTTATATCGGGTTCGTATATATTGCAGTTATTTATTATCCCGAGAAAACTCGGGTGAAGCAGAATTTGTCAGTATGATCTGTTTTATCACGGTTTTACTAGCCATGGAGGAAATGAAAAGAAATCTTCAGCTTTGATTGGCAGTTTGCAAAGTTTTGTTGGATTAGTGGGAAAGGTCACGTGCTTTCTCTATTGTTTAGTACACGTCGGCTTGTTGATTAGTAATGTATATAGAGGGATAATTGCGTTGTCTTGTGAAAAAAGTAAAATTACGGCGATGGTGCAAGATAGCGAAAGTAATGATTTTTCAGATAGTGATTATGAAGAAGGGGGGACATTGAAAATAGTTGAAGGGATGCTTCTGTATGTAGCCTATTACTGTATATAAGGAGGTCTCCGATCGCCTGAACAATTTAGAATGAGACTGATTGAAATAATAATTCCAGAAAATCATCGTGACAAGCTTTTTGCCACATCATGAAGACCCAGCATTAGTCCTTCACCACTCAGGTTAACCTCAGAGAATTTTCCAGATGTTGTTCTTGCTACTGAAAAAAAAGGTCAAATCCAACGAGACAGTGTACTCTGTGTTCCCGTAAAAGAGATTCCAGAGGTAGGTCAGTAAGAAAAGAAACCAGATATCAGTGTACAAAATGTCAGGTATCAAAAGACTTCTTCGCTCAAATTCAATGGTACGGTTTTGAATTCCTTCGTCTCCCACTGAGATCCCTCCGTTTCAAAGACGAATTATTACCGGACTTAGCATATTTGAAAATAATACCTTTCAGCGTTGATCCTTTGTGGATATTCCATTCTAAAAGGGAACTAGGGTTCTTAATACTCTGAGATAACTCAAGTAATGCTGCTTTAAATCTCATATTTTCACACTGGTTTCAGAATGAAACTAAGAATACACACACATCTTTAAGATATCCCACTACGTTTGGAACCGTGATATTGTAAAAAACTAAAAATGAGTAATATTTATGACATTTAGTGTCACTTAGATTAGAAAATGAATACAGAATTGTTTAAAGAAAATTATTACAATAAAAAAACTATTTAAGTACCATATTTTGACAAAAAATGAACATAGAATGACCCATTTTCAAACCATTTTTCTTTTATGAAATATGCTTCTATTATAATAATATTATGCCCGTACATAATTCAGACCTATGTACAGAGGCTGAACTAGAATGTTTGAAATATATATCTTAGAAGTGGATTTATCCATATTTTACTACAACAGAGGGAAGAAAATTTAAGAAAGAAACGCAGACAATTATTTTAGTGGGTGGTAACTCTGAAAGCAATGTAAATGTTTTGAAAATCCTAGTTCAGGACCTCTGGAGAAGTCTTTGCTTTATATAAGCAACATATTATTATTATAGAAGCATTTTTTATAAAAAAGAACATTTTGAAATTAGATTATTCAAAGTTGATTTTTTGTTAAAATATTGTACTTAAACAATTTTTTTTATCTTTATGTCCAATAAAACAATTTTATACATGTATTCTAATCTAAAGAACACTAAGTATCATAAAATGTATCCATTTATGCTCTTTTTCTAAATCACCTTTCCGAACGTAGTCTGATGCCTTAATTTAAGAAATCGGAGTGTTTCAGTATTATTTGCTGGGATTACAGCAATTTCTCAATATTTCTGTCTCTGGGGTTTTTTTTAATAAAATTATTTAATTTTATCAAATATTTTTTTTATTTCCGTTTATTAGTTCACACTATCCCTATATACATTTACTTACTTATACCTATAAGGACTGCGGTAGCCCAGTGGTCAAGGCATCGGATCATAGTAGGCATATCTTGAGTTCGAACCCGTAACCACTAGAGACGTCCTCCCGAAGGTGTGGTGCGGTAGCTAAGAGAATGGGGTGCCAGCTCAGGTGTCGTGCACGTCACTTGACCATGGTTCAAGTTAATTGGTCCGTCGCTAAAAGCCCTCGTGTAGCTGAATAGTGCGACGTTAATATATACTCACACACTCACTTATATATATAAATATTGTTCAAATTGTTAATAGATTACTTTTTATTCATCCCTGGAAGTTGAAATATATTCTTTAAAACATGTAGGGGTTGACAATTAATGTCAATAGTTTTTTCTCAAATGCTTTTTAATTAATTAAATTTTATTTTTCTTAATTTAAAATTTATTTTGCTTTATTTTTGACGTGGTTAGAACTAGCACCAAGAGATGGCGCCAGTATTTTTTTCGAACTAATTTTTTGCCTGGCTTCAAATATGCTTTTATAGACTTGTATTAGATGACACTTGATGTTGAAAGAGATTTTTCAATTATTAGTTCATTAATTAAATTTAATTAAATAAAATAAAGTTTTTCTTTCTTGACCTAAGTAGGAATTAAGTTGAATTTTTTTCTTTTATATTTCTTATTCCCCATAATATTTCGCATTCAAATATTTTAGTAATATTGTGTTCATATGGATTTTTATTTATATTAACTTTCTTAATTTACTTATCAAATATTTTACTTCACACGTTGAAGTTTGAATCAGTTATAATAGTTAATTAAATATGTTTTGACTTAGAAAAATGGGGTTTAAAAGTGTTCCTTGAGTTAATGCTTTGAAAAAGAAATAGTCCAGCAATATCCTTGAAAAAAAGATGGAAAACATTAATAGCTTGTAAAAGTGTGATTTTTAAGGGAGCTATGAACTTCAGAGGATCATAGTCTTTCCAATCAACTCGTAGTTCAATACAGTTCTTGGGTTGTGCATTAATATAAATTTATTGCGGCTGGTCTTTAAGGACTAAACTGAACAATTCAAGTTCAAAACGCTCATTTCCAAGATTATTCACATTCAGAAGTATTTAAGGACGAATTAAAATAATGGCAAGTTTCTTAATATTTGATATTTATAATCAAATTTTGCTAACAATAAATATAGTTCTGATTTAAATCTTACTTAAAAAAATTGGAATCAAAATTTCATTTGAACTATGTCGAGTGTTTAAACCGGCTCTAATAATTACGTTTCATTCTATTGCAGGTAGTATTTATGAAAGATAATATGGAATTTATAACATAGATAGTGATGGTAGGGTTGAATTAATTATCAAATATACATTTGTAATCTGTTTACACGGCACAGCGTGTATTAAATTACTTAAAGTAAATTTTTCTGCAAATAATCTTGAAGTTACGTGATATTATATTATTATATAAGTAGTAGCTTTTTTTCTCAAAATTATGTTGTCAGAATTTAAATACAGTTTATTTTCTCTTTAAGGTAATAATTTTTATAATTTAAATATAACAATTAATATAAAAACATTGAAAGGCAATTTCTACATAGGTCAACGAAGAAAATATATATTTTAGTTACTTTTTATTAAGTAATTAAAATTAATATAAATATGTATGTACATACCGCAAACTTCGGCGTACAACGCTCACTTTTAACGCAAAAAGTAAGTTTGGAATTTACGAATACGCGTTATACGCCGGTTATATAAATGATAGCTTCAAAAATTAAAACAAAAGGTGTGCATAAGAATAACAAAAAACTCTGACTTCTACAAAGATGGGAATACTCTTCTTTTTTAAAAGAATAGGCATGTATTGGGACCTTAAAGAGTTATTTTTCTAGAACTATTCTACTATTTTTTCAAAATTCTTGGATAATAACTGGAAAAAATGGCTTTAAAACAGTGTTTCTCAAAGTTTCAATACTCTCGACCCAATATTTAATCATTATTTTCATCGCGCCCCCCCATACAATAGCAAAGTACTGAATTCAATAATACTATACTTTGACGCTAAAAGTACAATACGACTTTAAACTCTTAAGGTCCCACGTGTATATAAACGTCTCTCTAAGTCAACGCCTTTATTTCTCCAGACGTATATATACGCCTTTCCAAAGAACGATTTTTTTTCTTTGCACTGCTATCCGTAAAATATTTCCAAGACTTTGGAATGCAATAAAAGGACCTTGACAATGTTTATGAAGGATTTACTTATTCCAGATTATCTTTGCTCCTTTATCCCTCCCCCCAATACATCACATACGCGTGCCTACATGGAAAACGGTTGGAATTGGGAAGCGAATCACGAAACTTATGATAGGCAGTCAAGGTTTAATTATAAATCGCAAAAAAAAATTATCGAGATAAGTGTTAATTTTTGTTATAAATTATATATATGACAAACCCATGGGGTCACTGATAATTAATAAACTTGTCTTTAACTTAGAATTGTTTAATTAATTATAAAATAGATTCTGTAGCTCTGATATATTTATAAGTGTAATGTATCAGTGTAAATGTGTATTTAATTTTTTATTATGTCAGAATGTATTTTGTTTGTTTACTTTCAGTAAATTAATAACTTTTTAAAATAATCTTTTGTTCTCGACTTTTTAATAGACTCGCGCCCCCCTTGTGGAGTTCTCATGCCCCCAAGAGGGTGCGCCCCACAGTTTGAGAGCACTGCTTTAAAACATAATAGCATTGCTAACGTACATTGCAGGTTCCTTCGTAAAAACAGGAGTGTGCGTATTACGGCGAATAAACTTCAGAATTTAAAAAAAAATGCTGCTTGAAAGTATACCTGCGCGTTATATGCCGAACTTTACGGTATATATATTACAGACAGAATCACAACTTCAAGTGGCTCGACCCCTTCTAATTTAACATTAAAAACTTTTTACCCTCATTAACTTTGAAATTACTTTGTTTAATAAAAGTCAAATACATTGGGTAAAAATAACTATATAAATTAGGTATGAAAAATAAACTTTTATTATCCCCAATATTTTCTTTTGAATTGTAGTCGATAAATTAAGATATTTTACTGTATTAAATATATTTAATTCATATGACTCATTCCCTCTTAAAATAAATGCTTTAAAATATCACCTCAATATAGTTGAAATGTATTTTCCCAGATGTAACAGAGAACTAACTCTATCTTATTTTAGAAATTTCTCGAATAAAGAACTCCAACACTCACGACATCAGAAAACGAGCTATCTTCTTTCTTTACTTAAAATACCTCAAGAAATATCCCTCCCATTTGAAATTTAAAAGACATGACGCGTAATTCTATTTCTTATGGTAATTCCTCTTCAAAGGCCTGGAATTTGGTAGCCAAAGCAATTTCTATTTATTCCAACCTCAATTTGTGTTCCCCTGTTCCCATTAATCTTTCCCTGCTGCCAGATCTTATTCTGCTGTCAAGGCTCTAAATTTGTCATTTCCGCTCTGCTTTCTTGACACCCCTTTGGGAGAGGATTCCATTGGGTATTCATCCATGACGATCTCTGAGGGAGACTTTTGATTGGTTTCCTTGGAGAATCTGAGAAGTGATTTTATTGGAGTTGATAACGGTTTCTCTGACGTGTTTATGAGAAGATAATGAGTGTGTTGGAAACATTTTTTCGTTGCTGGTCTTCGACGAACGTTCTTTAGCAATTAGCAAACCTTTAACTCCTACGTATAAAATATAGATGCCTGCGATTAAGTAAAGAATTCGCATAAATATGGTAATTGACGTAAGTAAAAATGCTTGTGGTTCTGAATTGAAACTGAAAACCAGAGTTAAATTTTTACGCATCGAATTCCTCTCTTCCCTCTGATGTGTTCAGGAAGAAAGATTTTCAAATTAATATCGTATGCATATAATACCTCATCTTATTTAAATATTATTACCTATATCGTAAATAATTAAAAAGAAATTCCTTGGAAATTTTAACGATGCATTATAAAATTTAGTCCCTTGAAAATGCAATTTTTACATAACGATTGTTAAGGTATCTTCCTACGTTTGGAGAGAAAGTTTTGCCATGCTATTACGAAGAGAGAAAAAAGAAAAAGGAAGGAAAGGAAAAATATCAGAACTTTTTTTTGTTGCTTGAAATGCGAAAAATTCATGAGCATTGAGCATTTCAGAATGGTTCGTGAAGATTCTAACAATAGGACATCAAAATGGTCAATTTAGTGGTAACAATACAAAGGTATTGGTATAACTAACCAATACCTTAGTAATGTTTTTGGTTGTTGTTTTAATTTAAGTTTCTGCTTATATATATATATATATATATATATATATATATATATATATATATATATATATATATATATATATATATATATATATATATATATATTAATTATTATATTACGAAGAGCTAAACATACGCATGCACCTAACGGAGTCAAGATTGTGCCAACATAATTTATTAAAAATGCTTTCAACTTAAGTGTATTTTTTATTAATTTTAATAGACGTACGTAGTTTTGTTCATTTAAATGGTAACCAAAAAGGGTTTCAATTTCCAGTATTTTTTAATGTTTCAGAATGTGATTAGGAATCGCAATATCGGACCAAAAGTTCAATACTGGTACTTCTTAGATCATAATCCCGGAGTACCAGTTTTAATACCGATAGCCGAAATTTTAGAAAACAAAAAAGAAAACACACACAGGCGGGGCTTTTTTTTTTTGTCTGTTTGTTTTATTTGCCAGTTTTATTAGAGGTTGTAGGTATCACAAAAAATAATTTGTAACTTGTAAATTATAACGGCATATAAAAAATCACACAAAAAAAGTAAAGGAACATCTTACTTATTTAAATCACAAAAAAGAGAGTGTAAATATCACGATTCAGTCTGGGGCACTACTAAAGAGTGTCTTTTTTCCAGGTATAGAAGTTTAAGTTGGCATTACTTTCCAAGATGGCGACCGATTTAACAGCTGTCAAGTGGTTTATTCTCAGTTCGGTTTGGCAATTCATCAAAACGATCATCAAGCAAGGCGTAGATTCGTCGAATGGGCCCAAAACGAGATTGCCGTTGTTCCCGATTCTCATAAGCAAATTTTGTTTAGCGATGAAGCGCACTTCTGGTTGGATGGCTACGTCAACAAACAAAACTGCCGCATTTGGAGTGAAGCTAATCCACAAGTGTATGCCGAAACACCATTACATCCAGAAAAACTGACTGTTTGGTGCGCTTTTTGGGCTGGTGGAATCCTTCTTCAAAAATGATGAAGGCCACAACGTTACAGTCAATGGTGATCGGTATAGAGCCATGATTAATAACTTTTTCATTCCTGAATTGAACAATCATGATGTCCAGGAGCTGTGGTTCCAACAAGACGGCGCGACATGCCACACAGCTCGTGCCACAATCGATTTATTGAAAGACACGTTTGGTGACCGCCTAACTTCACGTTTTGGATCTGTGAATTGGCCTCCAAGATCTTATGATTTAATACGGCTAGACTATTTTCTGTGGGGCTATGTAAAGTCATTGGTCTATGCGGATAAGCCACAATCGCTTGACCATTTGGAAGACAACATTAGCCGTATTATTGCCGATATACGGCCACAAATGTTGAAAAAGTCATCGAAAATTGGACGTCCAGATTGGACTACATCCGAGTCAGCCCTGTCAGTCCTATGCCAGAAATCATATTTAAAATATAATGCCACAATATTATCTTTCGAATAAAAAACATTTCATGTCAATCGAACAATACATCGTTGCTTTTATTGCAATTTAAACTTCTATACCTCTAAAAAAACACCCTTTACATATTTTTGAAACATGATCTTTAGAAACATAATGCATCAATTGTTGTCATTAAACCTGGAAGGTAATATTGGCATAAATTAAAAGCTGTTGAATACGCTCTTTTGGTATCTACTCTAGTTGGTGGTACAGTTAGCAATGCGTGACATACCTTTAAAATGCGCATTATTCTCATATAAATAATGAAACAAAACTGATGTATTATCAACTGTTTTTTTGTTCCTTAAAGTTATTCGTATTCATTAATATCAGTTCATATTTATGAGTATATATATAATGAATCTGAAAAATATTTTGAGCTCTAACGTATGATATGCAAATACAAATGGGAATAACAAACTCACCAATTCAAGAAGTATTGAAATATTACTCACTTTCTACTCAACTACAACATTCTTGTCACAGATACGAATATCATACTACGTATCCTACGCGTGTGCAGCTGAGCTGTAATGAGATAGTTTTGGCCTGCTTCCAATGATGTTTAGCCTATTTTATCATTTCACTTAATTGTACGATGAAACTTTATATTCACAGTCTAATTAATTTCACCCCTTAGGGAGACATGAAACAAAAACGAATACTATTTTACTATGTTGGCGATCCCTGAACATATAGTGGAGACAGTTTAAAAATTTCTAGTAGACAGCGAAAAAACGGTATCTAAACTTGTGAATACCGATATTACAAAATTGTCCAAATGACTCAAACTACCGGTGTTCGGTGTCCCGGTATACTGGTATTGCAATCCCTAAATGTGATGGATGGGCTCCAATTCATCAGCGTACGAGAGTTAGGAGGAATATTAGCCATAGTCGAAACAAATAGATTTATTAACGATTCTCAACAACCCAACAAATTTTAACAACCGAAGTTATTAAATGCACTTTTAGATAAATATGAGAGCAAAAGCATCTGGCAAAGACGATATAATTAATCATTAATTATAAATTTAATCAGATACTCTTGGAACTTTTTAGTCATACCTCTTTCAAACAATCGAAGATACGTTCTCAGTTAATCTACTTCAAGCCAACCCTAATCCACAATTTAAATATCTAATTGAAAAATCATCAATCTTAAATATCAAGCAGATAATCGTCTCTCGACTAGCTTTCTAATACCTTACGTTATTCACTAACTACTATCATTTAGCTCCTAACCTCTCCCTCCTTCGACTCTGAAAGTTAATGCTTAAATGTAAGGCTTGATTTGCATAAGTCGCGTGTACTTCTTCGAAAGAAAATTTTCAATAGCAAATATTTACAGAAATAGTTTTTCTCTAAAAGGATTAGTAAGAGGTACGTGAATAGAGCCCCTATAAGTATGCGAACTCATACAGGAACCTAGTTTTTTCACCTCTTTAGGCTGCATTCCTGTTTTTCCATATCTGCCTTTTTACCTCTTCGCGACGGGAAAGTCATATATGCATTCATCACGAACGTACCTCATGGCCGGGTGGTGCACATATGCATTTTAGAGAAAACGATCTCGTTGGCCGGGGGGTGCACATATGCATTTTCGAAAAAACGATCTCGTTGGCCGGGCGATGCATCTGTGCCTTTTCAGTTGAAACGATTTTTAATGACCATAGATGGCACCCTATGTCCATTATATTAAAACTGAATGTAGTTAGAGTAACCTGACCTTCAGTTTGTTTATATTCTGCCTGAATTTGGTTATTTGCTCATCAGCTGGGGCGCGGGAGGGGATAGTTGAAATGTAAACAAAGAGCTTGAAAAATTTCCACTTGATATAAAGCATTCGCGATTCTAATAACTCTCCAAATGCTTTATTACTTTATTTTTCTTAACAGTGTAGTGTTTTAGGGTTTTAGCTTCAGTTCTGTTACAGTTTTTGTTGCTTGCGGATATATTTTACGTACTTTTCTTATTTCAAAAACCTTGACTTCAGATTATTATTTGATTATTTTGAAGGGATTTTCCTAACTTTTTTTTTAATATGACCAATATCGGTGGAAAAGGCCAAAGTGTATAGTCACAAACCGTGTGTAAATAAAAAAAGAAAATGCAATAAACATTTTATGCTTGCAAATCATGCAATGTAGGACTTCGCGTTTTTCCATGCTTCGAGATTTCCCACAATCAGTCGTCATTTTAATTTTGCTGTTTCTTCTTGTAAACCATCTTTGTCACAATTTTTTTTATTAATTTGAATGTTTATTAATATGTTTCGTGAATGAAAATTTTGGAAAAATTGAATAGCGATTAAAAAATTTATTTCTCAAGATAAGTGATATTTTTTTATTTAATTTCATATAAATTAAATGAAAAACGTTATTACATTCCAGTTTTAATGTAACAGACAACTTATGTAATAATCTAAAGGGGTACCAAATAGTACGACGTTAGAACTGAAATTTTATTATTTATGCACTTTTTTCTTAAGTTAGGCTTAGAGACGCAAACGCCCCTTCCTGTAGTGCAGATCCGTCAGCATTCTCCCCTTTCCTAGCAAGTGTCTCATAGAAAAGCGCCCCGTCATGAAGAGGTTACGACATCATAATTATTTGCTTTGTATCATTTAACCCAGTGCGTCTCATACTTTCAATATATTTAAGACCCAGTATTCAAACATAATTTTCATTGCACCCCCTTCCATACAATGACAATGTATTAAATTCAATAATATATAATACACTTTGATGCTATATCTCCAATATGACTTAAACCTCTTAAATGCCACGGACCTATAAAAACGTCTTACTCAGCCGAAGAGTTTTTCCCCAGGGACGTATATATACGTTTTTCCGAAGTACGATCTTTTCTGTGCAATGCTATCCATGAAGCTATTCCAAAGACTTTGGAATGCAATAAAAGGACCTTGATGGTGTTCGCGAAGGACTTACTTTTTTTTTATTTCAGAGAATTTGCTTATTTATTCCTTTTCTTCCTCTCTCCCCTATACATCACATACGCATGCCTTCGTGGAAAACGGTGGTATTGAGAGCGAATCACCTAAATTTTCATCGGTAATTAAGGTGTAATTATTAACAATACAAATTATCCAGACAAGTGTCAATTTTTACATATAATTTTATTCATATCACTTTATATATAACAAGACCATGGGGTCGCTGGTAATTATTAAACTTGTTTTTAACATAGTATTATTAAATTTATCTTAAAATAAACTGTGCAGTATTGATACATTTATAAGTGTATTATATCAGTGTGTGATACCCCGCGGCCCGGGGGTATCATCTCCTAATCCACGTGACCTAAATGTGTAGGAATAAATGAATAATCACCCAAATTCTCCATAATAAATCCAATTTATTTTTATCTAAATATATATTGATCAAGGAAACACAAGTCTTACTAGAGGGATATGATCAGGAGTGATACTACATAATTATCAACTCTAAGTAAATAGCGCTTTTAATCCGAATCACTATCTTTATGAGAATTAACCTCAGAGTCTTTATCTAGTGTAGATTCCTTAATAAGCCAAAAAGCCTGTTCTATAATTACACTTCTGTAATTAATATCTTACCAATATCTCACGGCGATCAGCCCCTCAGCTTTCTGTCTCTTCTTGTATTCTATTCTTCTACTATTATTTTTCCATTCTATTAATATCCGACTTCTATTCTACTTTCCAACTTATATTCTACTATCCGGCTTCTATCCAACTTACTCGCAAATGCTATAAAGCTCCCTTATATATATATTTAATAATCTGCTAATTCCGGTTTCTTCTTGAGAGGGTTGGATTAAAATAATGCCATTCTAGCCCCAAAGATTCCCCAAGAGGATTAGTGAGAAGGCGCGATAAAGCCCCGTCACAAGTGTAGATGTGAATTTATTTTTTATTATGTCAGGATGTATTTTGTTTGTTTACATTCAGTAAATTAGTATTTTTTTAAAAATTGTTTGTTTTCGACTTCTCAGTATGATCGCGTCCACTTCGTGAAGTTATCACGCCTCCCCCCAAAGGGCGTGCGCCCCACAGTTTGAGAAACGCTGATTTAATCCCTAACGTCCATTGAATGCTTGGGTTCTGCAAGTAAATAGGTAATTCTTTCTCTTATCTATTACTTCAGTAACAATCCATTATTTCGATAGATAGTGAATGACATGGGTAGTGCAAGATGTAAGAATTTCTTTAACAAGCATTGAACATTATGTCAATATTTTAAATAAAACCTCACATTTTAATGTCAAATCTTACTAATAAAATGATTCGATCCTCTTCCGAAGTAAGTATGAGGTGATGAATCTGAGAGATGCCAAGCGCCTTTGGATGGAACTTCTTGACGCGTCCATGGTGGAGGGCGAAAGGAATTTCAATAAGCTAATTCAATCAATTTTTATTTCATTTATATTTACCGTACTATTTTGTCAAATATGTTTGCAATCAATAATATTTCATGTGATTATTTTTTTCAAATATGTAAAAAGATAACTATACAAAAGTAATAATTTATTGTTTTATCATTTGTAATTAAAATGCTTAAATCAGTGTTTCTCAAACTGTGGGGACGCGATAACCCTACGAGGGGGGCGCGAGCATATCGAAAATAAAAGATTTAAAAAATAATTAATTTACTGGAATGAATTAAAACAAAATACTTTCAGACATAATAAAAAATGCACTTTTACTCTGATATAATTTATAGGCGCGCGATATTAAGTCAACAAAAATAAAAACTTCTTCAATACATAATTAGCTATCTTTTTGATCCTGTAACCAAATAAAAAAACAATTATTTGATTTGCTGCAATTCCAGGATGAGATATTTTTTATTACGCTTTCTGTTTAAACCTAACATACAACTCTTTCAGATAAAAAACAGATCCCAGACACAGAATCGAAAAAATTTAAGAACATAAAAAATTCATCACTGTTATTATTTTTGAAAAACTGCTGTAATAGCTGTAATCTGTTTAACCTTCTAAGTTATTGGTACATTTAGTTATGACCCCTCTTTTATGTGTTTGTTTCTCATTTAGGGAAGTTGTAAGTAATGTATTTCTGTGTTACGCTTTTTTCCATGCAAAAGAGATGATTTTTGGAAAACCACGGAGAGCATAATTTGAACGATTACTTGGCCAAGACTTATTTTTACGAGTATTCTATTCATATAATGCATATCACGAAAAACGTTTTACACAATTTCATATAATAATAATGAATACACTTTTTACCTGGAAGTGGTCGCGTGGGACGCACAGATTACGAAATCGTTAATTCTGGCAAAACTGTTTATTTGTTAAAAAAGAAAAATTGAAAAGTCCTTGAAAGTAGGTAAGTAAACTTTCTCTTAGTTAAATTATTCACTGGAATCACGATTTGTATCGTGTACAATAAAATAATTACAAAAAAAAGATTAGGGTGACTCAATAGCCCCGCTCGACCGTATCGAGTGCGTGCCTGCTCCCGGGTTAAAACATGTTGAAGTTTTTTCGTTTTAAATATTAAAAATAATACAGTTATTCTTCATCGGAACTTTATAAATTGTTCATTATTTAACATCAAATATAAATGCTAATTCTGTGAGGCTTAAAATTACCATTCGCTTAAAACTAATTATAATTTGAGCAACCGCTTTTAAGAAATCATTTTACATTTTTGTAAACATTGTCGAGCATTTGGCTTTGCACTCCTTACAATTCATCTATTATATCAATAATGTTTTATTTTCTTATAAACGAACTCGTGCAAAGAGCGGGCACTTCAGCCGGTATACTTTTAATGTATCAGTGTTGCACAGAGTATTTTATATCTAATTAATTAATACTAAATTAAGAACAAGTTTAATAAGTATCAATGACTTCCATGGGCTTGTCTTGCAAAGCAAAGTTTTTATAAGAAAAATACTTACGATTAGAAATTCACCTTCTGAGTTCTGTTTCTATATTTAGCTCAGATATCTATATTTTGTCTTCTAAGCAGCCACCACATTTTGCAATGTGTTCAATTTAAAAATTAGAGAAAGGAAAAATAACAATAACTATCCTATTATTTTATTTATTTAATGATTAAAAGTAGTATACAAAATTTTAATACTTATTTTAATAATTTGTACGGTTTATAATTAAGATCGCCTATTGTAGCTTTAGCGTCAAAGTGCATTATTATTGCATTCAGTACATTATTAATGTATAAGGGGGGTGGGATAAAAATTGTGATCGAAAAGGGGGGTGCCAGTATTGAAAGTTTGAGAAGCACTGGCTTAAATTTTTTTGAAAGAGTTAGAAACTGAATAAAAAAAGTGTGGGTCTTTGGAATACAAAAATGTTTTGATTTTTTTTATATTTTGTGCTAATTAAATCTTAGATAGAATTTTTAAGCGACATTCCCTCAAAAAAATTTAGAAACAGTTTCAAAATTAAGAAAAATAAGGGGCGCCCGACATAGTTATGTACATAAAAACTACCATTTTGTAAGCAGATATTGATCTGATATATTTCTGTTTGAAAAAAGAACAGTTTTTGGGGAGAGTTTGGTTTAAATCGTTGCTTTGAAATATAAGTTGCTTGAAGATTTAATACAGACTGTTTGAGAAGGGAATATAATTAGAAGGTTTAAGTATTTTTTTCCAGTTGTAAAGGGAAAAAAATGTGTTTTTATTTCTGAAATAATTGCTGTTCAAGATATCTTTGTAAGTGCAAACTAACGACTTAGTTTTTAATTAGTTAATGTTTCTGTTATTCTTGTAGAAACTACTTTTACCATTTTTTTTCTCTTTTTAAAGATCTAGAAATCGAAACTATGTAAGATAATAAAAAAAATACATATAAAAAAACCTAATGAAACTTTGTTTTTCTTCAAGTTAAATTTTTCTATCTTGTAATAAAAACTTTATGCGCTGTGGCTGAAATAAAAGTGGTTGCATAGTTTCATAGTTTTTTATAAAAAAAATTATTTTTAAAGTTTTTATATAACTTTGCTTAACATTTTTTCAGAATTTACTCTGAAACAAGAATTGCAATTTTAGATAATTTAAACTGCCAATTCTAACCAGCTATCTGATTACACTTATTTATTTTACTAATACCCAACACTGCAAAAAGCATCTATGCCATTAGTGCACGTGCTCACTACAACAGTAGTAACACAATATCTCGAAAACACAATTAACTCCGTAACAGCTACCGTCGTGTATATCCGTCTCCCTCAACCAGTGCATTATGTGAACTTGGACGTATATATCCATCTATCCGAAATACGATTTTTTACTTTACGTTGCTATCAGAGAAACTATGTCGAAGACTTTTGAACGTAATAAAATAACCTTGACATTATTTGCAAGGGATCTTTCTTCAGAAGAAAATTTGCTTATCTGTGTCTCCCCCAATACATTACTTTGGCCACCTGTGTGAAAAAGGGTTAATCTCGGGAGCAAACAGCATCGACATTTAATGCGTTGAAACTTTTAGAGCTGTGTTCACGTCAAATTGTCCAGCGTTCATAGACTGACCAGAATCACAGAGAGTGCAGTCAGATGATTTGGCGATACCAATTCGGTACAGATGGGGCCTCATAGTGATATTGTATAGTAATACCTAGACTTACGTCACCTTCAAAGATACGTGATTTTCAAATTTTGCTCGGATTCATAATTTGTTTGAGCGCTACATAACTTGATTACTCAATTCCTCTGCTTCAACTTTAGCTAATAAATATGTTCAGACGGAACGCTTGGAATTAACGCTCAGCTCAGTGCTTCACAAACTTTTATTACTTGCGACTTAATATTCAATCATAATTTTCATCGCAACCCCATCCATACAAATAACAAAGCATTACATTTAAGAATGCTATACTTTGTCGCTAAAGCTACAATATGACTTTAACCTCTTAAGTGCCACCGACATATATATACGTCTCGCTCAACCACTGCGTTAAATGACCCGGACGTATATATTCACCTTTCCTCTGTTCATTGCTATCCATAAAACTATTTCACAGCCTGTGGAAGGCAATAAAAGGGCATTGAGATACTTGCGAAGGATTTACTTATATCAGAGGATATCCTTATTTTTTTTATTAGCTTCCCCAATACATCACATACGAACGTTTGCGGGGAAAAAGGATGCATTGGAAAGTGAATCGCTTAACTTTTAGTTTGCAATTAAGGGATCATTTATAAATCAAACCAATTATCAAGGGAAGTGTTAATTTTCGAGTGTAATTTTTTATGACAAGCCCATGGGGTCACTGGTAATTATTAGACTTGTTCTTATTTAGTATTATTGAATTAAGTATTAAATACATTATGCAGTATTTATACATTTCTAGGTGTATTATATCAGTGTAAATGTCAATTTTATTTTATATTATGTCAGAATCTATATTTCGTTTGTTTACTTTCAGTAAATCAATACTTTTTAAGCCAATCTTTTGTTTTTGACTTTTCAATATGCTCACGCCCCCTTGCCGAGTTATCACGTTCCTCTAAATGGTCACGCCCCACAGTTTGAGAAACTCTGGCTTACCTTATTTCTTATACATGAAGTGTGTGTTTGTTATTGCATATTATAACTTTTTTATCGTGTGTATTTGTTATAATTATTATATCTACGCAGATTTGAGAGATGGATGTGTCATCCAAACAAAGTCGAGTCCTGGATCTAGAAACAAAGTTTTTAAACAGATGATCAAACGACTGTGTCGAGAATTTAACACAGAAGGCCTGTTTAGTTGAAAAAGGGTTACACGTTTTACAAAATATAAAATTCAACGAGAAGCATATGTTTCCAACAAAAGGGAATGAAAACTATCAGCATGCTACAACAAAAAAAATTACTTCTTTGTTAGATTTTATGAAACTCTACATGAAAATAATGATTCTACATGATTTAATTTAACTTCTTTTTCTTGATTACTATTTTCTTTTGTCCTTGTACTGAACTAAAATAATTTGCGTGTATTTATGTGAGAAATTATACCCTGAATTACACAAATTTATTTTACGTGGTTATCAGCCAGGCCCACCTATCGTTAAGTTCAGGATATTACTGTACAGTTCATATTGAAAGACACATCTTATGTTGTTTTCCCGAAATGATATACTTCTTGTAGAAATTTACGTTTTACAGTTTAAGTGCGCATCATATCATGAACTTGAATGAAATAAGAGCCCAAGATAAGAGGAATGTGGCATAATCATCGCAATGGCAAATTTAAGAGATTTGCCGTCAAATATGGCAAAATTTGCAGCTGAAAAAAAACTTTGAGAAGTCTCTGGTTGCAATCCTTCTGGAAAATTGCATTAGATTGTCCAAGAGACCTTTAAGGCAACGGTCCATTCAGTCGAAATTAGAATCTACTTGTGCGTTGTCTACGATAAGATAGATAGGCTTTATGTGCCTGAGTTTCTGCTAGTGGAATTGTTTTAGAGAAGAGTTCTGAAAGCAAATTATGTTCATAACGAGTGAGCTTCCAATTACTGTAAATAATCTGTTATTATGCACTACTACCAATTAAAATTGCTACAACACAAAAAAGAACAGATAGCAAAATGATATTTATTGGACAAATATATTATACAAAAAGTAATAAGTTATGGAGTTTTCAAGACGTTTGAGTGCAAAGATCCTAAGAAATTAGTACCCAGAATAACCATCTCTGGCAGTAATTAACCCACTTTTACACTCGGACATTGAGTTAAATACAGATTGGTTCATACAAAACAGATTCAGATGTCCATACAGCTTCTACACGATGCCACAGCTAATCAACCGTAGTGGCTGGCGTATGGAGATGTTCCAGTTGCTCGGCCACCATTTACTACACGTTTTTATTAGCCAGAGTTATGGTGAATGTGCAGGCTAGGACAACAGCTGAGCATTTTCCATATCAAAGCAGGTCCGTACAACACACCGGCAACATGCGGTGGTGTATTATTCTGCTGAAACGTAAGGTTTCGCAGAGCTCGAATGATGGGTAGAGTCACGGATCAAAACACACCAGAAATATCGCGCGCACTATTCTATGTTCCGCCAATGCCGAAAGGAAGTGACCAGAAAATGTATCCAATAGCACCCCATACCATCACGCTAGGTGATGGACCTGTATAACAATGAAGAATGCACGCTACGAAAGTTTGTTCACCAAAATGCCGCCAAAAACGGATGCGATCGTCTTGGTGTTGTAAACGGAACCTGGATTCATCTAAAAAATGACGTCACCCCATTTGTGTGACCACGTTCGTCATTGATTACACCATCGAATTCGCTCCTGCTTGGGATGCAGGATCAAGGACAGTCACAGCCATGGTCTCTGAGCTGAGAGTTCATGCTTCTGCAAACGTCGTCGAACCGTTTGCGCAGACACTTGTTGTCTTGTAAACGAACCCAATTCATGACTCAAGACTCGTAACTTGGCTGCACGATCCATTAAGGCCATGTGGGTAACATGCCTGTATTCTAGGTTGCTAGTAATAGGGGGCCGTTGAGATTCACCACGCGGCGGCGTTTCGTGTTACCGGCCTGAACTTAGCGATTCCATATTCTGCTAACAGTCATTGAATTTCGACAGACGCAAGCAACAATGCGTTAAACCGTAATCCCGGTACGCTACAAGTCGATCTTTATCAAAGTTAGAATGTTGCTGGTAAGCATTTCTGCTTTTTACACGAGGCAATAACTTTTCACCTGTCAACAACCTTCAAATGCAATTTAGGTATGTCTTAGGCTTAATTAAAAGTGTTACATATTCGTAACATCAATGTTAGATAAAAGCATAAAACAATAATGAAGATTCAAATAAAAATTGAGGACAGGGATGAGAATTACTTTAAAAAATGTGCCATCAGTAAAATTGATGTAGAAAAACGTTTTCAACAATCATGAGTAAGGAATCAGGAAGGAACAACAATCTAAAAAGGATAAAAATAACTTGCATTTAAAAAAATAATGAAAATGCTGAAAATCCTCTTACCATTAAAGAAATAGCATCAATTACTTTTAAAAAGTGAACTATGTATGGATATATGAATAGCATATTTTTGAAAAACTTTTGAGACAAATGGCTTAGACTTTTTAAACTTTTAAAAAAATGACTTTGAATAATTGCTCTTGAGGCAGCTGTCAAAAAGATGAAACTGTTGTTATTTGAAAAGTTGCTAAGGAAATATTATTTGAAAAGTTGCTAAGGAAATATATTCTGATGTCAACTGTTGAAATGGTATTTCGAGTTAATATTAAGTTTCAGAGATTCTAGTAGAATATCGAATGGATTGAAAGAATGTGAATATTTTTAGGAACTTGATTGTATTTTTTAATACGTTTAAAGAAAATTAATGTTTTAACTCTTTCATAAGCTAAATTCTTGACAAAAATAATGCATTAGAAGGAATTCATTACAAATATTTTTGATAGACTTCACAAAACTGTTAGTAATAGGGGGCATTATTGAACAAAACCTAGTACAAATTAATTATATTAATCACTTTTTCAAATAAAGAATGTCCAAAGTTTTTAAAAAAAAATAGGTGGTACATATTCTGTACCACCACGCTTCAAGCAACATGCTAATTGTGGACACTTGATTTTTTTCTCTCCAGACACAATGATATCTTTAGCAAGTTATTTTATAGTTGGTATATAGATACTTACACACACTTTTATACACACACTTTTCTTCATCTTATACTGTTATTTATTCAATATGTTAAAACATTTTCAGTTTTTTCTAATATAATGTTGCAAGCTTAATTTTAGCTTAGTCCTAGTTTAAACCTAAACATAGTTTTAATTTTAAATATACTATTATGTACATTATTTTATTTTACGTAGTTTTTATTTTGTCAACATGTATAATAAATGTATTAGTTATGTATCTCATTGAGGACATATGTATAATTTTCTGTGCATTTACTATTGTTTTAATAAATATTATTATAATTTTTTTTAAAAAAAATCATCTTACAACAAATATATCTACTACGATATTCATGTCCACATTTCCGTCGCAAAAAGTGGAATATATTTCGTATTTGTAAGAAAGATGGTCTTCATAAGTGTAGTGGTACAGTTTTTGGACTCGTACTTTCATTCTAGCAACGCAAATGTGAGCTACTAAATATGTTGTTGTTGTTGCACTTCCCCATTGGTCAGCAGCGCTAGACCAGGTCCAGGACATCGTACACTTTCAGAAAGTCTGACACCAGCAAGAAAAAGTCTGCTAAGTCCTGTTTGGTGAGCCCTAGGCACTCGAGGATGTGAGCAGGCGTCTCCGGCTCAGAAGAACAGTTCGTGCACATTTCAAATATCTTGCGTCATTCGGAAAATTTCATTAATTTGATATGGCCACTTCGAAAGAGGGCTGGAAGAGTTTGATCCTGTCTTGATAAACCGTGAGCCAGAGAGTCTCCAGGACAAGAACATTGATACCAGTGGTGCTCTGGGGGGGGTAATCCAAACGGTCTTATTCTGGTGTTTAGTTCTAGAGAAAATCTCCAAAAAGGTGAGGGGTGCTGGCGGCTCTGGTAGATCACAAGCGCCAGCCTTGGCCAAAGTGTCCGCAATCTCATTTCCTTCTAGACCAATGTGAGAGGGATTCCACCATAGATGAATTTGAAGCGATGTGGAAAGTCGTTTTAATTTGGTGAGTATTGACACTCCAACATTATCTCTCAAACTTTGCCAATTGGACAAGTGATGTACTAAATATTGCAATAGTGACTTATTTAGTTACATAATATTTGCACTCACCTGATTTATATCAAATATACCAATAAACTTTCATTTAAACTTAAAACTATACAACACAATCAATTCCAAGAAATACCCCTCAGTACACTCACAGCTAATCAAAGAATGAACTAATGCATAAACCCATTGCGTTCAATTAGCTTCTAACATCTGTTGGAAATTTGAGTATCTGCCAGGAGTTCATCTATGTGGTGTTTTAGAGAATGTACCCCTAGCATCAATTTCATTTCTGAGGCATTCAATAAGTTGTGTATTTATGCACCACCACACAATAAACGAATAAGAATTTTTCATACAACATATGAACCACCAAGCATGAAATAGTTAAAAGATGCCTATGACTTTTACTTTTAAAGTGATATTGTTAAGCTACAAAAATGTATGGGGGTGTAAAATGTTTAATATAATACCGAGTGTCTGAAAAGTTACTACACCTTCAAATATTAATTACATATAATCAAGAAAAGATATTTACTACCAGTTTTATATACCATAAAGAAAATATCAGTTTTTTTTACATTGTTGTATTGCACGATTTCAGTGTGTGCACTTATAGATGGGCTCGACTTATGAAATCTGTACGAGATTTCCAACGACGTTCCATGAAGCATCACCGGACAGCAACTGTAAATTTGGTTCTTTAGTTTCTTGTTATATTTTTCATCAGGGGATTTAGGGCTTACATTATCCAAATTCCGAAGTCCCGGTATCTGTTCAGAATTAGGATTAATCTATTTATGAAAAATATTTAGACATTATATGTAGCGTAATTGCAATTTTGTAACAAAAAAGAAACGTAGTTAACAAATTAGTTTGATATTTTTGTTTATTGAAATAATTGAAAAAACCTAATTCATCATAAAAAGAAGAATAGTACGAAACGAAATTAAACAAAAAAAAAATCTTCATTTCTTGTGCTTCTGTAAATAAGTTTTTAAAAAACACAGCTCGTCCAGCATTTCATTATCATCATTAAATAAGAATATGTTATTTTAAGGTAATCACCACATCTCTCCTTCATTGATGACAGTGTCTTAAATCTAATGGCTTCATTGGTGTATATCCCTCTTTGATAACTTTCTCTAGTTCTTCTGCTACACTTCAAAGTGTTTGTATACAAATTGATTCGAACATATTTGATTATATATACACTGGTGTGAAAATTAAGGACAAGACGGTTTTTTCAATATAACTTTGTACAAAAGATTTCGAAATCAACACATTTAATACCGTCAGATCCCCAATACGTAAGGACTTGTGTAATGTAAGCAACACTTACTAAAAGAGAAATCAGAGGGATAAAAAGAAGCTTTATTGAAAAGGTAGCATGGAGTGCAATGCGACTGAAGGCCGAAACATCCCTGTGATGGGTGTCCAGCAAGAAACATCCAGTCTTTAGTAGGGGATATGATCTCCCCTGACTGCTAGGCAGGTTTCACAGCGTCTGCCCATGCTGAGAATGAGGGTGTCAATGAGTTGTTGAGGCATTGCTGCCCGTTCGTCTTGCAGCGCCAATCGAAGCTCCCGAATCGTTACTGGTGGTAAGGTACGAGCTGCCAAGCGTCTGCCTAGAAAATCCCATACATGCCCGATGGGATTGAGATCCGGAGATCGTGCCGGCCAATCCATACGTTCAATATCCTCACTCTCTAAGAGCTGTTCGGCAGCTACTGTGCGATGACATAGTGCATTGTTGTCCATGAAAAGGAACTGCAGACCCATAGCGTCTCAAAAATGACGCACATATGGATGAATAATCTCGTTACAATAACGGGTCCCGTTGACTGAACCTGCATCGAAGATGCGAAGGTCTGTACGACTACCAAGCATGATGACTCCCCAAACCAGAACACCGCGACCTCCATACCTGTCCCTTTCAATGATGTTCGAGGGATGATTGCGGCTTCCCCGCTCTCTCCAGATGAGTATGCGATGAGAATCGCTACTCAAACTGAATCTGCTCTCATCTGTAAAGATTAATCGTCCCCATTCATTGTCTCTCCAATTCCGGTGTTCTCGGCACCACAGAAAACTTCTTCTCCGATGGGCAGGCGTTAAAGGTATACACCGTACAGGGCGTCGTGCAAACAGACCACCACCGTGCAGTCTTCTGGCCATGGTAAAACGCGATATGGGTCGTCCAGTCGCCTGTGTCGTGTGTCGAGCGATTTCTCCCGCTGTCTGCCGCCTGTTCTTCTGGCCTGTAAGGCAATATACCGGTCATCTGCGGGTGTGGTTCCTCGTGGACGACCACTACAGAACCCCCGGATATATGTTCCTGTAGTTTGAAATTGTCTCCAAAGTCGTGAAACGATGCTGTGAGCATTTCCGAACTCTGCAGCCACACTTGTCACACTGCGGCCTTCTTCCAACTTCCCAATGATTCGACCTCGGGTAAAAGCATCCAGATGTCGTTTAACAGATTGATTATTCACCATTTCTCGCTGAGGCAGCAACTAGGTGTGATTTTAACTGCTATACGGCGTGCAATCTCTTTGCCAGAAATACTGATCTTACACCGACAACATGCTTTATACTACTCAGACATTCCCCACTACTTCTACCTGCATATCGGCGCATGTGCTACCGTACATCACCTTACTTAATCTCCTGATTGGTCTTTCTGTCCGCTCTGCGTCTTCTTTCAGCTGATATGCTAATTTTTCGACTTCGTCCTTAATTTTTGCACACCAGTATATATATATATATATATATATATATATATATATATATATATATATATATATATATATATATATATATATATATATATATTCTGAGAAAATTTTGATGAGAAAAATTTTATAGTATAATTGAGACAAAAATTATAAATCCCGGGATGAGTTAATTTTATTCCTTGATTTCGAAGTTTGGAGAAACACCGGAGTTTGAAGATCCTGAGACTCTGAGATTCAAACCCTACAGTAAATCCAGTATGAACTCTGCTTTTCTAACCTATTCAGAACTGCACTCCACTTATATCAACAATAAGCAATCGGCTGTTCCTCCTGCTCATCGCTGGTAAGATGCACTCAGGTGGTTCTCTTTCCCTTTAATGCAGCAGGCAGGAACAAAAATAATTATAACTCGTTTCCGGAGTGGCTTGACTTTTGAGGATGGAAACAAAGTTTTTACGACATTTGTTAGGTGTTCTGCCTGCCAGGTATCTCCAGAACACATTATTGAGTTCCTAGGGCTTTCAAAATACAATCTTTATGAGGACCCCCTAATGGTGTTGGATTTTTTGAGAGTGAATGAGATCATGGACTGAGTTTACCCTGGCTAGACATGGAAATCATCAACAACAACACAACAGCAACCGTACTGTAAATCGAATTTTCATTGCATCAATACAAATAAAAGGGACTTAACAATGTCTTTGACATATTCAAGCAAGAAGAATTCCAAAGGTGTTATGTTTAGATATTTAGGTGACCACGGTATTGGATTTACTTTTGCCAAGTATCACCAGGAGGATTTTTCCGCAATTTCAAACTCGAATGTGGTAGTGCCTTATAAACGTTGTACGTGTGTTGTATATTTAAATTCAACGAACCATGTTACAACTTACGCTTGATCTTGCGGTGATACTATTTTGAAACAAGAATGTTGAAAAACATGACCATTGTGCCATCTAGTTTACATTTCATTAAACAGAATTTTTCATAATTTTTTTCTGGAACATAAAAACCCCAAGTGAAAATCTCTGTTTGCTTATTTGTAATTCAGTTTGAAAAAGTAGTCATACGTTTTGGACTTCCTATTTTATGAAAAAAAAGTTAGTACAATAATGTACTTTATTAAAAAAAGTTACAAAAAAATATTTTTTCATAAACGTAAATGAAACGTGAAATAGAACGTATTTTCTCCTGAAGATAATGCATTACTTGAGTGATTAGTTTTGAGAGGTTACAACGGTCAATCTGTTGAGGTTTCTCCCTTAAAACTAACTCGTATGTTTTTTTTCTTTTAGATTACTGAAAATTTTTATTTTCTTGTTCTTACTGAGGAAAACGTAATGTACAAACGTTTAGCACTCGTAAAAGTTATAGTAAATAGTGGTACCAGTTAAACTGATAGTTTTACCCTAAGAAAGTTATCTCAAACAAATCATATACTTATATATATATATATATATATATATATATATATATATATATATATATATATATATATATATATATATATATAAATATAGTATAATAAAATAAACTAAAATAAGTACAGATACATATATTGTGAATTCTGCAAAGCAAAGAATAGATGAAAATGGATTCGATAAACTATACCCCTAAAAGAAATATAAGTAGAATATAAATTGCCAATAGACCAGAATAGAAAACTACTATGTTTTGTAAAGCTTCCACTAATTTAGGACAGTGCAATAGGGTTAAGCTTGCTTTCCAGAATCCAACCATCCTCAGCAAGAAATTTCAACCTAATAGTCTAATAATAAGGGAAGAAAAACACTTAGAATAAACAATGAAGTTAAGGCTAAAAAATGCACGTGTAAACCATAGTATTTTTAAAACTATTAAACTGAAATAAATGATTGTTGAAAAATTGTACAATGTTACATATATATATATTTACATGAATTTTAATTATATATATATATATATATATATATATATGATAAAAAATAATATTGATAAATTAATGATATAATAAATAAATCAAACAACCTACAAATTAAGGTTTGCAAAAATTGCGAGATCCGTTATCAATATATTCTAACATAAATTAGATTAAAACAGCCACAATCAATGCATGAACATACACAAACATATATATATGTATGTAATGTAACCAAACATAATTCTTCAGGGAGGAGACAGTCATTTCTTTATAGGTTCTGCCATTCCTCAAAAAGTATCCTCCTTTTCAATATTTTAAACAATAGGTTCCCAACCTTTTTTTGAATTGGTGCCCCCTTTTTCTAGTGAATATTTCGATACCGCCGACCGGCCTCTCCAGAGAAATAAAAAGCGTACATAATACATGGCTAAAACACGGATTAAATTTTTTTTAAAAAAATTCTATTACTAATAGAAACCCCCAATTTTTTTACTTGCAAATCTGAAATAAATATTTCCCCGAATATGCAATTGTAAATGCATACGAACAACATAAGGTTACCAGTATTAAAGTTTACTTTTGTTAGTACATACTCAACGTGTTTGTTTAGTCTTTCTTAGAATATGCTTGATTAAGGTATCCGTACACCTTCAAAACGTCATTTTCGTCAAATTTTTCGATTTTTTAATTTAAATGTTATTTGAAAATATGAACGTTTTTCTTTAAAATGGTGTTTAAATTTTGTTTCTATCTTATTTAGAACTTAAGTTATGGGGATTTGAGTTTCATTCGATAGCACCTTTTTGAACCCGGAAGTACAAGTCTGCATTGCGAAGTAGAAAAAATGTTTGCTGACATTTTTATTTTTCAAAGTATCGTTTAAATATGCAATAGTAAGAAATTTAAACTTTTTAAAACATGAATTTGAGTTTTCAGAATTATCAAGAATATAATTGGCAACAGGCTTTTATTTATATTTTTATCTAGAATCTGGCAAGAAAATAGAGTGCTTTACTGTTTGTTTACATTTGCTTATGATTGCGTAGCTCTTTATAAGCTTTTGTTTAATCCTTTTTTATAGCAGAAAATTTTAATTTTTTGTCATTTAAAATGGGTAATGCTAAACGTAGAGTTAGTGCAAAGAGAAAACGCCAATTTAGAGGTAATGGATCTACCATTAAACATTCAAAAAATAGCAGCGCAACATCTACCAACGCCAGTTCTTCAAAAATTAAAATACCTCCTGCCTTTGATGAAGAAATAGCAGAATATCAGCGTAAACCACTTACTGGTAACAGAATAATTGATATGGAAGTCCTTTTAAATTTGTTTTTACAACTTTGCTGCCCAAGATGTTTCGAAGAAGGTATCCTGCTTTCTGAGGATTCCACATATGGTTTGTGCTCAAATTTTGTTATCAGGTGTAAACATTGTGACTTTTACTCAGGGTTTTCTAGTTCAAAGAAAACTTTAAACTGTCCTGAAGTAAATACAAGATTTGTGTATGGTATGAGACAAATTGGGAAATGTTTTTCTGCTGGGTTTAAATTATGTGGTACGTTCAATTTACCCAGGCTCAGTAAAACTGCGTACACTAATCATGAGAATAAACTCATGTTAGTGAACTATCAATGCAAAAAGCAGCTTCTGAACTGTTAGTGCTACATCCTACTAAAAATAAAATTGTTGAATATGGCATTTCAGTTGATGGAACGTGGCAGCGTAGAGGTTACTCTTCCATGAATGGGTGTGTCGCAGCTTTGTCAGTTGACACTGGTAAAGTAGTAGACATTGAAATATATAATGTCGTCATATTGTCCCACCTGCAGAAAGATTTCTAAAATGCCTATAAGTATTGAGTCGGAAACTTTTGCAGCAGATCATGTGTGCCATAGCAATTTTCAAGGTTCTGCGTTAAAAATGGAAGCTGTTGGTGCTACGAGAATCTTCCAACATTCTATTGTCAAACGAGGCCTTAAATATGCACATTATTATGGTGACAGGGACTCTAAGGGCCTTATCAGTGTCAAAGATACTTATGGGAAGGATAGCGTCAGAAAATATGAATGCATCGGTCATGTTCAAAAGAGAGTAGGTGCGAGATTGCGCAAACTAAAGTCTAAAAATAAAAATCTGTCTGGTAAAGGCAAACTCACCGACTCTTTTATTGACCGATTGCAAAACTATTATGGGATTGCTGTTCGTAGCTATGTTGGAAACCTATCTGGTCTTCAGCAAAATGTTATTGCGGCTTTGTTTCATTGCTCATCAAGTGTCGAGAAACCGATGCATGGGCAGTGTCCCATCGGAAAAGATAGTTGGTGCTACTACCAGCGAGCACTGTCTTGTGGCAAAACGCCAAACGAAAAATATAAAGGCTTATCAAATGAAGTACTAAACACGATTAAGCCTACATATTTAGAGTTGTGTACCAAAGAACTGCTTACTAAATGCCTGCATGGCAAAACACAAAATTCAAACGAGTGTTTAAATGGCGTTATATGGCAGGGAGTACCCAAGGAAGTTTTCGTGTGCCTCAAAATTTTAAAATCTGGTGCATTGGATGCTGTGATTCAATTTAATGATGGATACAAGGGTTGTGTTGAAATTTTTAAAAAACTTAATATAACTCCTGGTTATTTTACTTTAAAAGCATACAAACATCTTGACATCAATAGAATTAACGACGCAGAACGACATTCAACACCAAATGTAAAGCAGCGTAGAAAAATTTTAAGAGCTACAAGGAAAAAAAAATCAATGTTTTAGAGAGTAAAAAAGGTGTTATTTATAAATCAGGAGCATTTTAAGTATATCAAATTGTGTTTAATATTAAAATTTGCAGTTCAAAGTTTATTTCTGATTTATCTCGAAAGGAATTTGTTTAACGTATTGACATCTGATAACGTAAATTTTAGAAAAAGTTGTGAACCAAATTAGTTCAAATTTTATAAATATATTTGTTTTATAGATTTAAAGAACCCCTACTACTTTCATAATTATATAGTTGATATGTTTTTAGTAACTAAGGTATATATCATGCTCGTAATAATTTTTAAGGATTTTCAATGTTCTTTTACTCGAAACTTGATAAAAATTGTAATAAATTGATTATCATCAGGAAAATAGTACTAGCCCTAAAAAATGTTATAATGATCATCATCAAATTTACAGAAAAGGGATATTTTTGTTTACATTTGAGTTATGTGCGTTATTCTAATAATCAATTTAATTACTATTTACACTATGCTTTACTCCCTAAAATTTTTTTATGTACTACAAATAACATATTAAATGTATTTTTCATAGTTTTAAGTTATATTTCATCAGTAAAAAATATTTTAATAGCAAATATTATAGTTTTTAAAAAAAATTTTCTTCGAAGGTATACGGATACCTTAACCTGCTCATGCCCTTCCATACAAACTCAAAACATCCTAACTTATTTTTGGTCTTTCACTGCCTCCTTGAAAGCCTCAAACGTCCACAAGGTGGTATTATCGCCCCATATGAGAACATATATTTATATCAATCAGCCAATATCTGTATTCAGATATGTTAGGCTAAACTGTTACATCTACCAGTACAGTATGATACACTGCTGGACAATTGCTAAGGACGGATAACACTATCATCCATAACAACCACAAAATGAAAGGAAGCAAAATGTGGAAAATTAGAATAAGTGCGGGATATTAGTAAGAAGTATGAGTATGCAATTTTTTTCCCAAGTCTGTTCATCACGTGATAGCGTTCATAAGAGCTTTAAAGGTTTTGACGCGTGAGGACAGTTGTTGTTCAAGTCAAAGTTTTACAGGAAAGATTTAATAGACGAACACAAAATTTTTCGCATGTCTTCCCGACATCACATAGATGATTTTATGCGTGGCAGAATTATTGGAAAGATCCAAGAAGGGCGAAAAATAACAGATGTAGCCAGGGAGTTCGACATCGCTCACAGCGTTGTTTCACGGCTGTGGAAGTCATTTAAAACTACTGGAATGTGTAGTAGACGGCACGGGGGAGGTCATGTTAGAAGTACGACGCCTGCAGAAGACAGCTATATCGTCCTATCAGCAAAAAGGAACAGGCGCACCATAGCTCAGCAGGTGACAAATCAGTTTCTTGCTGCCTCAGGAAAGCAGATCTCCCGAAAAACTGTTGCCAGACGTTTGAGGGGAGGAGGACTATACGCACGTAGACCTGTTGTGTGTGTCCCATTGACCAGACGGCACCGTACTGCCCGTTTGCAATGGTGTCGTGAGCATCACAATTGGACTGAACAGGACTGGGCATGCGTACTATTCTCAGATGAGAGTAGGTTCAGTATGTCATCGTATTGTAGACGCCAATTGATCTGGCGCGAGAGTGGTACTGCTTATCGTCCAGAAAATATCCAGGAAAAGGACCGATATCCGACATGCAGTATCATGGTGTGGGCCGGCATCATGATCAATGGCCGCACGCGCCTACATGTGGTTGCGAATGGGACTATGGCGGGCCAACGATACATTGATGAAGTTCTACTTCCTCATGTTCGTATTTTCCAGGGTGCTGTCGGTGATAAATTTGTTTTTATGGACGACAACGCAACATGTGATCAAACACTCGCTGTTCAGGATTGTCTAGACAGCGAGGGTATTCAACGTCTCGTATGGCCAGCGCGTTCTCCAGATCTAAACCCCATTGAAAATGTGTGGGATGCTTTGGGGAGACAAGTTTCTGGTCGAAACTATCCTCCGACAAGCAAGAACACCCTCATCCGTGCACTCACAGAGGAATGGGATAAATTGCCTCAACAGCTGCTGGATAATGTCGTGCAAAGTATGGTACGACGTGTGGAATTTTCCATCACACTCCACGGTGGACATATCCCGTACTGATACCTTTCTTTAAGGTGCCTGCTGACTTTTAGATGCATTGTTCCATTTCTCCGTACGCAGATCAAATGAACATTTTTTTTTCTTTCAGATGTTTCACAGCTTTTGTACTTTCCAGAACAATAAATATTCTTTATTCTAATGTCTGGACAGTGTGGCAACTATATTTTATCCTACTAGGCCTCATGTCTCGCTTATTGTTATGCTACATAGCAATTTATGATCCGTCCTTAGCAATTGTCCAGCAGTGTATATCGGAGATATTAATGTATTTTGTACAAAATCAGGTATCCATTTTGTACAAAACGATTCAAGATATTGATGCGGAACATATTTTAGTTTCAGAACTTAATCCTATTTTTAACGATTTTGCTTTTCAACAAAACTTACGATATGAAGAAAAGCTTATTCATTTAATACTAAGAAGAAAACTGTCAAACTTAGAAGAAAGAAATCCAGGCATAACGGTAAAGGTTACTGAAGAAGTGCAGAATTTTAACCAAACATGTTTCCAATATATTTCGAATGGTCTGGAGGAAGGATTAAAGAAAATCAAATGTCACTGGAAGTAACAATTTTCAATTGTGTTTTTTCACTCCAATGGGAGTTAATTTTGCAGATATAGAACATTTTATTGAGTTTTTATGGAAATAATTGTCTGATATTAAAATCGATGACAGTTATCCATTTGAAGAAATTAGAAGGCTGAATGTATATTTAAATTCTGATAAACTGGAACACAATGGTAAAATCAGCATGTTGAAACTCATAAAAGATGGGTTGCAATATTGAACCATTTCCAAAAAGAACACATTCAATATTAAAATTTAGTTATTCTTGTTGAACTGACGTTATATGCTGACCTGGAAGTAATGATGCAGTTGAAAAAGTTTCTTTTTCAATTGGTAAAGAATTCTGGACAAGTGAGAAATCAAGATTGAATGTAGCTCAGAATGACGACCGTAGCGCTGCAGTCGTCATTATTCAAAGGGTATTTGAAAAACACGCTAAATACGTTCAATCTAATGCTCAAGCAATGTCCAAAGCTTCTAGTGTTTTCAATTATGGGGTGTTTTGGAATAAATTTCCAAGATAAATTATTTTCCATATTCACGAATTTTTTTCCTTACTTAAAATACAGGGGGGGGGGACGGCTTATTTCCATATAAATAAGTGTCATCTTAAACTTTGAAGCAAACGATTTTCAGATTGTAACAAAGTAATAAAAAATTAAAATATAACTCTTGCTATTAATTGCTTGTTTTTTTCGAAGTGATAACGTTTCAGATGAGTCCATAATGAAAAGGATAAAAGTTAAATGGGGTTATTTTATATTTTATATTACATATGTGTGAGAAGAGGAAAGAGTTTTTTAAAAAAAAAAACTGATCATTTTACCGCTTTTGATTCCACAATCACATACTCATAAAAGCATTATATGAAACTTAAAGTACATCATACAAATTCATAACTTCGATTACTTTGAATGCGCTATTGAAATACTTAAAATGTGTTATTTTGAAAAAAATAAAAAATAAGATTTTGTTTCTTTTACAAGTATACAAGTCTAGATGTATTTTAAGACTAGGGAATATATAAACACATTTAAAGTTAAGATACCTTTAATACAAGTGTATCATTAGAAAAACTATATAATTTAGAAATAAAAGTAAATGTTCTTGCTAGAAATTACAGATACAACATTTTTTTTCCTCAGTGTTTTTTTTCAATTATTGTGGAAAAATTTTTAAATAAGAAACTTGCAAAAAAAAAAATTTGAAGCAGGAAAATAATATTTTCATTTTACTATTCTATAGAGAGTGTAATGAATTTTGTTTATTTGAAAAAGCAAATAGAAGTTGAAAACCGAAAAAAACAACATAAACTTTCGGAAAACTTGAAAATAAAAAGAAACACTGCCGAAATAATAAAACTGAAATTACAAAATGGAGTCCTTTACTTTTTTTTTAACATAACAGGTTTCTCTCAGCGAATTTCAGATTTTTTTCCCCTTTATTAAATAAAAAAAATAACAATAACAGATATATTTTTGAGCAGAAAAAAGTTGTTTCAAGGGGGGCAACAAACAAAACAATCAAAGTTGACCGTCATTATGTCCGTGTCATATGAAGTTCTGAAACAAAATCTTGAATGTTTTTAGCTCTGTATTAATTTTCAGATTTGAGTAGAAATGATGTTCAAATATCTAGAGGGAGTGTCAAATATATATATATATATATATATATATATATATATATATATATATATATATATATATATACATATATATATATATATGTGTGTGTGAAGTAGAAGGCGATATTGCAAGCCCCCATAGCATCCCCCAGTAGATATTTTCGAATGAAAACGAGAGGGCAATGTCCCCGACGGGAAAAGAAGCAGCGAGAGAGGGAACATGAGAACAACGGGAGAATACGTTTAGACCGCAAGGGAAACAGACGCATATCGACAGAGGCGTTGCATTTCTTCAAAAATAACGAAAGCCAATTTGGCAACGACGTTTAAATGTTCATTTAATTACTTAATTGTTATTCTATATTTTTATTTATTCTTATTTTAAAAATAAACAGATTATTCTGTCAAAGGAGTTTACGAATTAATCCCAGTAACAACATAACTTATATATACTCGTATATATATATATATGTATATATGTATATTTATATTACAGATCTAGATCTAGTTAGATGAAAAGATTATCTAGATGGCGATAGATATAGATATAGATTTAGAAAGAGATAAATTGATAAAAATAGATAAATAGTGATAAGAAAAAGATAAATAGAAAAAGATAGATAGAGATAAGATAGAGATAGATATATTAGATAGAGGCATAGATAGATAGAAAGACACACACACACACACACATATATATATATATATATATATATATATATACTTATATATATACATATATATACACACACATATATATATATATATATATATATATATATATATATATATATATATATAACGTTTATGTCCAATCACACATTTATGACCATTCAAATGCTTATGACCAATCAAGCAAGTTTTTACCTGCGGTCTGGTTTGCATCTAATGCCAAGTGGTCAAACTCTAGTGCTAGATCATGAATCGTTTGGATTGACATGGCATTGGTAGATGTTATGAGCAAAATATGGATGTGGTAATTAATATATTAAATATGATAAGTCATGCTATAAGATATGGATTGTATTCTTGATGGGATACTATTCGCTGAGTTTTTAATGATTTGCGCTATTCATTTGTGAATAAACTGTGTTTCTAATTTGAACATTCGGTTTTTAGAAATTTTTAATTTGAACTTTCGGATTTTTAGTTTGAACTTTCGGATTTTTTAGTTTGAACTTTCGGAATTTTTAGTTTGAACTTTCGAATTTTTTAGTTTGAACTTTTTGATTTTAGATATTTATTAATTTGAACTTTCGGATCTCAAATATTTTTTATACATATACAACTATTTTTTATACCTATACAACTATTTTAAAGATGGGTGCATCATCTTGGGTGTTTCATGGTTCACTTATATATTATGCACTAAATTGTTTTTAAATTTTAATATTTTAATGTTGTAATATCTTTCAGAATGCGATGGCGAATAGTTTAATTTTCAAGTATAATGGTTTAATTTTAACTTTTTAATTTTTCAAGTAAAATGGTTTAATTTTAACCTTTTGATTTTTAATTTTTAAAAAAAAATTTGAAATTTGGATATTTTCCAATTAACTTACCAAGTTGCAATAGGGGGAAGGTTGGCGCCATCAAACTAGTTTTACCCCACTTATCGGTCCTAAGTCCGAGATTGCACTTGGATATTTTATAAATTTTTATTTTATTTTATAATTTTTTAATTTTGTTTGAAAACGTTGGAATTTTACCTTTTAAATTCGCAATTGATATTTTGAAATGGGTTTTAGTATGATAAATTTCATCTATTTTTAAATTTTTCAATTGATAATTGCTATTGATTTTATATATTTAAATATATATATATATATATATATATATATATATATATATATATATATATATATATATATATATATATAAAGAGAGAGAGAGAGAAATTCTTAACCAGACAGAGTGAGATAGAGATCAAGATACATAGATTTGAAGATAAAGACAGAGATAGAGATATACAGAGATATAGAGACAGGAATAGGCAAAGTTAAACATAGACAGAGACAATGATAGATAAAGATAGAAATATGCAGAGACAGCTAGAAATAGATGTAGATACAGATGGAAATATACGTAAAGACAGATAGATATGTTTCTCTCTAGATTTAAGTAATTTTATATGTAGTTATATAACAATATGTTTCATTATTTACTGCAATTGATAAAAAATAAGCATCACCTTTCAAGATGTAGAAACAGATATTTCCATTAAAAATAAATGCATACATTAGTTTCATATTCTAATGACTTCACATGAACAAACAATATTCATGAACTTCTTTAACAAATAATACAGCTGAAATAATTGATGAAAATGAATGTCTTCCACAACATTGACAGATGAATCAGAAAATTCAAAAGCAGAAATAATTCTTAACTTTTTTGAAAATAATAAGAAGAGGACTTTTAGATTCTCTCTAGAAAGAGGGATAAGTACTTACCTTTTAAAACTTAGTAAAGGTTGATTGATAGATATAAGAATCCTTCCGATATAAAACGACACTGAAATGTCTCGACTTTTGAAAGTTTCGAAGGAGTTGACAAAGAGTAATTGTTTTAGAAAAATCCTTCAAAAACAGAAAAAAGAAATTTTCTAAGGTTTTTCGGGTTATATTCAGTTAAACATTTTAATGCATTTATGATAAATGTATATTAAAATCTTTTCAAGACGTGTATTTTAAACAATTTCCTGAAAAATTATTGATTAAACAAAATAGTTCTTCAAAAAATTTACTTTAATGTAAATGTAAACTATGTAACTAAAGAGTGTTTTTTTTTCAGGTATAGAAGTTTAAGTTGGCATTACTTTCCAAGATGGCGACCGATTTAACAGCTGTCAAGTGATTTATTCTCAGTGTGTGGTTTGGCAATTCATCAAAACGATCATCAAGCAAGGCGTAGATTCATCGAATGGGCCCAAAAAGAGATTGCCATTATTCCCGACTTTCATAAACGAATTTTGTTTAGCGATGAAGTGCACTTCTGGTTGAATGGCTACGTCAGCAAACAAAACTGTCGCATTTGGAGTGAAGCTAATCCACAAGTGTATGTCGAAACACCGTTACATCCAGAAAAACTGACTGTTTGATGCGCTTTATGGGCTGGAAAATCATTGGCCCGTACTTCTTCAAAACCGATGAAGGCCACAAAGTTGCAGTCAATTGTGATCGGTATACAACCATGATAACTGTCTTTTTCATTCCTGAATTGAACAATCATGATGTCCAGGAGCTATGGTTCCAACAAGACGGCGCAACATGTCACACAGCTCGGGCCACAATTGATTTATTGAAAGACATGTTTGGTGACCGCTTAACTTCACGTTTTGTACCTGTGAATTGGCCTCCAAGATCTTGTGATTTAACACCGCTAGACTATTTTCTGTGAGGCTATGTAAAGTCATAGTTCTATGTGGATAAGCCACAAACGCTTGACCATTTGGAACACAACATTCGGCGTGTTATTGCTGATATACGGCCGCAAATGTTGGAAAAAGTCATCGAAAATTGGACGTCCAGATTGGACTACATCCGAGCCAGCCGTGGCAGTCCTATGCCAGAAATCATATTTAAAATGTAATGCCACAAGATTATCTTTCGAATAAAAAAATTCATATCAATCGAATAATACATCGTTGTTTTATTGCAATTTAAAGTTCTATACCTCTAAAAAAACACCCTTTATTAAAATATATTCATTCGATATAATACAAAAATGAATGTTTTTATTGAATATCTTCCTTTCCATTTTCAATAAACTGTTTTTTGTAAGAACATATTAAAAATTGGAATTTCTTTTTGTACGAATAAAAAACAGCTTGATTTAAAATTTGAATTTCTTAAAGACCTGCACTTTGGCAATTTTGACAGTTTATATATTTTCAAATGCGATCTTATTAAGAAAAGCAAAAGTACTTTCTTAAAAGATTTCTTTAAAACCATTTAATATGATGAATGCGTCCATGTTTATTTGCGATAAGATAGTGCTTTTTGAAGAACAAAATTTCAAGGTATTCTGCATGCAGTGATATATTTGAAAATTTTGCAAAATCAAATTGTATATTCTAAGAAAAGAATTATTTTTAACAACGTTCTTTTTAATAAAAAAATAACAAATGAAATGAAATAAAATAAAGTAACATAAACATAGCCGTTGCAACATTATTTGTGCGTGTGTGTTATATTCAATTTCTTGTTGTTTTTCAAACATAAAATACTCAAATGTCAATGAAAATTTTCCTTTTCTTAGGAGTTTGTTATTCCTTATCTTCAAAATTAAAAGTCCACTAATTATAATTTCAAATTATTCTATTTTTAGTGTTGGAAAGCTCTCCTAGATTCCGTGATAAGATTTTACAATATTGATGGATAACTTAATAAAAGTTCTTGTTAATCTCATTTTGCAATTTTTTCTTGTGGTTTATTTCGTTTATTTCTTCAGTAATGTGTTTTAAACTAAAATATAATTGTACAATTAAAACACATTTTTTCTTGTCTTGAACATTTTTTATCCATTTTTAGTATCATGTATTACAGCTAGATAAGTTGGATACACTTAGCAATGCTAGTTATATCACATAAATTGATTATGCTAAAAAAATACTAATACTTTTTAATGTTACCATTGAATATTAAAAATGGTAAAAAGTAATCTCTTAGATAGTTTAATTTAAAACTTAAACTACACACACACTCAGGTGTCCAAATCAGGGGTGTCCAACATGCGGCCCGCCAGTACGTAAGTTGCGGCCTACCGACTTTTTAAAAAAAAATTTAAATATCAGATTTTTAAAGTGTTTTCATTTTGAAATTTATTTGAGGGGATATATATATATATATATATATATATATATATATATATATATATATATATATATATATATAATATATATATCAGTTATGTTTGATTTTTCTATAATAAATTACTTTTTTTTTAATAAATTCCGAATTGCATTACGCATATCCTTTACAAAGGATGGTACATGATTCTCTGTGTGTACGACTTTTATTTCTCCTCCTCCTTTTCTGTTTGGAGTGTCCAAAATGTAAGAGGCAGTCAGAGATTTTTTTAAAGTTAAAAAAATATTTAAGACGGTTAAGATAAAGGGCCAAGTATACTTAATCCTTTGTGAATGACAGAACTATCAAATTTCAACAATGAGTAACGAAAGATGGACTGTAAACGAAATGTCACACTGTAATATTTTAAACATTATTTGATCATTACCTTATTATATTATATAATATAAACATTACTATATTATCTATGTATATATACATGAAAACTAATGAAAACAGTAATAATAATTCATTATGTTTTAACTTTTCCCTCAATAAATGTTTTTTTATCTCATATCTGATACAAAGGTAAATATTTTTATGTGCGGCCCGCGAGATTAGAACGTTTTTCCGAAGTGGCCCATAAGGTCATTTGGGTTGGACAGCCCTGGTCTAAGTGTTTAAAAGGGTAGGATTTTTTTTTTCCTTTTTTTTTGAGGAGGAAAAAACCAACTCTAGTTTTTGTTATTCTAGTTTGGAAAGAGAAGTGCACAATTATAGAAAAGAAAGACTTAAAGTAGAAGAAAAAATATATCAACTTCGAATAATAGTGTAACCTCCTCATGCTGGGATGACGTTTAGCTGCTCCGCGCGGGTATCTCAGATAGATTAAGATTCTGCTTGTGTGCGTAGTCCCGAAATGCGGCATTAGGTATCTCTGGGACATACTTCTAAATTAGGGATTGATGAGTTTGCAAGAGAGAGTATTCTGCAATTTCAGACAGTATGCTTATTTTTATTTGAGGATTAGAAAAAAGGCATTTTATGTGTTATATCAGTGATACACAAACTGCGGCCAGCGGGTCACTTGCGGCCCACCGAGCCTTTTTAAGTGACCCGGTAATGACCAATTGCTCTGAGAAATTATTTTATTTAAGACAATGTAATAAAAATTTGGTGGGAAATTCTATGACACAAAGAAATCAAATATATCGATTTTGCTTTTCTGCTGCCGATGTCGTGCGGCAGCGAATTTATATTCTTTTTCTATTTATTATGGTTATGGTTAGTGATTAGTGGTAAGCAATTTCATGGGTGGAACTAATTTTGAGAGCAACCTTCCATACCTTGCAAGCGAAAAATATACGAATGATTTGGAGGTTGATTGTTTTGTAGTGAAAAACAAACATGGTTCAGTACTTGTTTGATTTGTCGCGAAAGTACTGTATTTAAAAAATACCGATAAAAGGGAATTATTCAATGACATATTTCCTCTTTTGAGAGGTGATAAACAGGCTTTATTGAATATTCTTTGTAACGGCAACAAAGTGTTCCGTCGGTGATAATCACAGTAGTAGCAAAGACATCCTAATAATTTTGTTATTATTATTGGAAATCATATAAAACAATTTACTGATGCAAAACTTGGGAAGGAATGTTTCTTAAATTCTTTTAATTTAGTGTTAGTGACAAAAAAAAAAAATAAAAAAAAAAAATTTAAAAAAGCAAAACATAGGAGTTATAATATTTTGATCAATTCTACATAGTTTAAATTTCCAATGTTATCCTGTGTGGCCTGCGTGGAATAGCTAACTTATGTATGCGGCCCGCATGAAATGGCTGACATATGTATGCGGTCCAGCAGAAAAAAAGGTCCAGTACCCCTAAGTTATTTGAAACATACAATTTATCTTAAAACAGTTATTTCTGTCATAAAATGATAAAATTTAACATTAGGAATGTAACTTTAATAAAATGTATGAAATAAGTTATCTTATATATACACAAAACATATAGAGATGCAATTTAAAAATAAATGCTTAGTAAAAATTTTTGATTCAAAAAGAAGTATAATACTTAAAATGAATAGCAACTTTAAATGTAGTTTAACCAATGAAAAACATAATGGCTATATTATGGAACTCTAACAGACTCTTCATATAGTTTCTCATTTTCCAAAGCGAAATATTTCTCATAAATATTTCCATTCTGAAACAATATTAAATTCTGTAACTTAAGACAATATTCCAGTCATTCCAAAACAGGACGATGATATATATCATTTATTTACATCCCAAAATAACAATCGAATAACTTTAATGTAAAAAGCAAACACACACACTCAACAAAAATAAAAACTCCATAAGATTACTAAAAATGAAAATTTTCCAAAAACAATACTTATATTTCAGGGTTTTCTAATATCTCGCACAAACAATTCAGCTGAAGAAATTTTATATGCAGGAGCAGAAACGTTGAAAGTTATTGTGACGGAAGAATTCAAATCCTCATGGTTAAAAAAGGTTCATTTTAAATATAAAAGGTTAAGTGTCAAAGAAACCTGAATGTTCGAAAGGAAAAAAATAAATTTTATCTAACTCTTCTTAAATAGTGATCTGAAGATATATGATTCTTTCAGATAAAACTTTTTGGCGTAAAATGATCTTGACTTTTGAAATTTTGAAAGGATGATTTTGAATAATTGTTTGCTTAAGAACCATTAGAAATAGAAGAATCTGTCTTCTTTAGCAAAGGTTCCTCAAGTATAAAATGTTGAAAAGGAATTTTGATTTTGAATTATGTTTTAGAATCTATAAAAATATAAGAATAAGTCATTTGAAAGCAATTTATATTGAATGAGTCTTAAATAACAATAAGTTTATGCTTTAAATGTCACAAAAATACTAAATTGTGAATTTCTTTTCAAGAAATCGAAACACCATCAATTAATAGCTTGTTATAAAGTTAAAATTTGTTACATTTGGTGTTTTTCGAGAGAATTGAATGACGAAAGGTTTTTATTTTGTGTAAAAAATTAAATTTTAAATTTAAGAAAAATGCTTACATGAAATACTTTTATTTTTTGTGTAAATATAAATATTTCAGAAAGTTCTAGCTATTTCTTAAGCAAATTTCTTAAGAAAAATAATTATACTATCATACGTATAATCAAACACTTAAAATGCATTATGCGTGTTTATGCAAATATGTGAGGACATCTAAGCACAAGAAACACAAATTGCAGTAAAAATAAAACGTTGATACTTTTTTTTAAAAAAATTTAATTTTATTTGTTCAGTTATTATTTATAAGAAATGTACCAGATTTACTCGAATCTAAGTTGACATCGGTTCTAAGCCACACTCAAAATTCTCAAAATGTCTTTGCAAAAAATTGTCATCGATTCTAATCCACATTTCCAGTGCTCTACTTGTTTTTGAGAAAAAATTAAAAAATAAAAGTATTATAAAAATTTTTTTTAAGTCAATTCCTACTTAGATCATCAAAGAAAAATTTTATTTTAGCTACTTTTTATTAAATAGTTACAATTAGTATAAATATGTATATACATATGGCAGAATTAAAACATTAAGTGGTAATTAATTTTTATCACTTATCATTAAAATATCGTAGTGTCATCCAAAACAATCGTGCACATAAAATTTCAGTTCAACTGAATGCTTTAAAATGTGAGGGAAAAAAACCATTTCATATTTTGACACAAGTCGCCAAAAATGATGTCAACGTGGCTGTGTTTGCAATTCTTTGAATAATTAGTTTTAATCCATTAATTTTTATTAATTATAATTAAATTACTGTATTGTCATCCAAAATAATCATGTATATAAAATTTCAGCTCATTGGAGCACTTTAAAATGTATTTTATTGAGGATTGAAAATGACACGAAGATAAATAAATAAATAAATATATAGAGAGTGTGATCTAATAGTAAAAATTGTTTAAAAATATGGGTAAAAGGCTCATCGATATCCGATATTTAATAAATTTAATGAAAAGTTAATAATTAATTTATTTTACCAGTATTAAAAACTTACAAATACATACCTGAACATATAATTTTTCTAACTGCCAGCATCATGTTTCGAAAATGATTCGTCACTCCCATTGTGACCGCTGACATCGGAATGGGTGCCGGTGTCGCCATTTTCCCACAAGATGTTGTCTTCCATATCCTCCAATGCATTTTTATGGACCATTTTTTAAAGAGAATGTATTATAAAAGAATGTAAAAGAACTATTCATGACTTTTGAACATTTACGAGTAAAAATTATTTCATTTTGCTTACGCCATCGATGTATATCTGTTTCATCTGTGTCAAATTCGCAGTGGCCACTTCTCTATTTCAGTTTTTTTCTGCATAAAAAATTAAATTGCCTCTCTTTGCATCCTTGCAATATTGTAATCTCGTCTTGAGGCTTATACCACTGTCTTTGATTCTTAGGTAATTAAAAGACAGCGTATACAAAAACATTTCTTAAATACGAGCAGACAAGGATGTTTATGATAGACTGAATATTGGTGATAAACTATGGAATGGGATTGAGTCACCAATAGAATCAGCCAGAATGACGTTTACATTTTAGTTTTCGAAAAGAGTACAAACGCAATTTCTTCCATCGAAAAATGTTTCTCCTTCTATTAAGAGCAGCACCCGATTTTCAATAGCATTAACACAGGAAAAATAGTACTGATTAGATGCAAGTAAATACAGTATACGTGTGTTTTTTTAAAAAATAACTTTTCGGAATGAAATGGATGATTTTTCACTTTTAATGATAAAATGTTAACTTATAAAAATTAGAAATATAATTTTTGGGATATTCACTCTTTTACACTCAACGGGACTCACAAAACAAACTACACCTTCAACGCCGTAATTTTCTTTCATTATAAAAATCAGATGAATTTCTTTTTTATCTGCCTTTGAGACTTCAAAAACGTTTATGTCGATATGATTATCTTTGGATTGGTGTAATTTTCTGTTTAGTTCTCGTTGGATACGGCGAACAGAGCTCATAGTAAGCTCTACGTAAAAAAAGAAGCTAGTGTCTCAAAGTTGACCCAATGATCGTAATTTTTCTCCCTGCTTCGCTTGCTTTTCTGTGCAGCACTAAAATCTCACGAAGAACTTTTTTACTTTCTTAATGGATTTAGATTTAATCTCAGTGTTCTCTGCATCTGAAAAGAGGGAGAAAATAAATACCGTAAAATACGGCGTATTATGTGTGCACCTACACTTCCCAGCTACATTTTTTTTTAATTTTAAGATATATTCGCTGTATAACGCCCCCTTTTTTTGAGAAGAAAACTCAAATGTAAGTATGCAATACTGTTATGTTTTGAAGTCATTTCTTCGAGGTATTATCCTCAGCTTTTGAAAAAATAGAGTACTTCTAGAATCACACCCATTCTGTTCATAAGGAATATCATTTCTTTTAAATGAACAACATTTCGATATATATAGAAGTTTATATTTTTATACCCATCTCTCGCACTCCAATAAATTTTGATCTTATTTTTTGTGTTAAAAATGCGGATTATACACCGGATTTTAAGGAATATAATCTGTATGTGATGGTCATGTAAAGTTAAATAATTTATGTCTAGGAACTGAAAGATATTTTTATTAGAATTCGGTGAATTTCCAAAAAATTGATGGAATGATTTGATTTATGTTTGATGGATATTTGTGTTTATATTTTCGTCGCACTGAAGTTACCGTAAAATCCGGTGTATAACAACGCACTGCCTAATAACGCACACCCATACTTTCAAGCTGCGATTTTAAATTTATTAGGTATATTCGCCGCATACCGCGCACCTCCTTTTTTATGAAGAAACTTGAAATATAATTGAGCAATGCTCTTATGGTTTGAAATCATTTAGTCGAGGTATTATTGCAGGCTTTTGAAAAAACAACGCGTTTCTAGATCTACAGCCCTTTAAGTTCTGAAGGCAGTGTTTCTCAAACTGTAGGGCGCGCCCCCTAGGGGGGGCAGGATAACTCTACAAGGGGAGGCGCGAACATATTTAAAAATCGAAAACAAGATATTATTTTTTTAAAAAAAGTATTAAAATTTACTGAAAGTAAATAACCAAAACACATTCTGACGTAATACAAAATGAAGTACGCATTTACATCGGTATAATGCACTTAGAAATGTATCAGATCTGCACAACGTATTTGATAACTAATTTAACAATTCTAAGTTAAGGACAAGTTTGATAAACACCAGAGACTCCATGGGTTTGTCATTAATAAAATTATATATAAAACTGAACATGCATCTTGATAATTTGTACGCTTTATAATTAATCCTTAAAATGCCTATTAAAAGCTTCGCGATTTTCTCCCCAATGCCACCGTTTAACACGTAGACGAGGGTATGTGGTGTATTGTGGGGAGGGATAGAAAAGACAAATATGTAAGCAAATTTTCTGAAATAAGTAAATACTTTGGAAACACTGTCAAGATTATTTTTTTGCATTCCAAGGCCTTCGAAATAATTTTATGGAATTAAGTGCACACAGAAAAGACGTATATATACTACGTCCCAGCCAACTAACGCTCTAGCTAAGTGAGACGCTTATACACACCGGTGGCACTTAAGAAGATATATTCGCATTGTAGCGTTAGTGTCAAAGTATGTTATTATTGCATTAAGTACATTGTTGTATTATCGGGAAGGGGGGCGCAATGGAAATTATGTTTGAATATTGGGCCGCAAATATTGAAAGTTTGAGAAGCACTGGCTTAAGGTATGGTATTTCATTTGAATAAACATTGTTTCAATATATGTAGAAGTTTTTCTTTCCTTTTTTTTCCCATATTTTTAATTCTCTCATTTTTGTGCCCGGCGTATACCGCGCACCCGTTAATTTTGATCATATAATTTGTCTTCAAAGTGCACGTTATACGCCGGATTTTACGGTACTTTATATTTAGCAGTGATTATATTGAGATGAAAAAGTCTATAGAGTTATCCGATAGTTATTGAAGTGGTTTGCTGTGCCCTAAGGCCTCGGTTCAAATCCCGGAGAAGGCATTGGTGTTTTTAATGTGTACTGCCTTTGTGGTTTGAAGATACACTAAATAGCCATCGAGCCGCAAATCCTCAACTGCAGTTGGTGGAACGGGAAGAAAGGTGGGACGCCCTGCCCTTGCCCTGGTGTTCTACCTGGAAATTAGGTAATATTTAAGTTTAGTATTTTAATTTTTCAGTTCTAAATAGAAATGCATTTCATCCCATATTATGCTTAATTGCATTACTTCGTTAACCTGAAACGTAGCCTTCCTTCTAATATACATTTCGGTTAAATCAGGGCTCGTCAAACTGTATGGTGCGTACGGTAATAACCATAGGAAGGGAGTGCGAGCATATTTAAAAGTCGAAAACAAAAGACATTTTTTTTAAAAAAAAATATGAATTTATGGAAAGCAAACAAACAAAAGGCATTCTGAGGTATCAAAAAGAATTAAAAAAAACATTTACAATGATGCAATACTCTTATAAATGTATCAGCGCTGCACAATGCATTTTATAATTAATTTAACAATACTAAATAAGAACAAGTATAATAATTACTAGTGACACCCATGGACTTATGCAAAAAATTAACAATTATCTTGATAATTTGTACGATTTATAATATATCCCTTAACTTCCGATTAGATGTTACGGTATTTGCTCCCCAATATCACCTTTTTGCACGTATGCATGCGTATGTGGTGTATTGGGGGAGAAGAAAGGAAATAAATAAGCAAAAAAATCCTGCGCTAACACTGCCAAGTTCCTTTTTATTGCATTCTAAAGCCTTCGAAATGTTTTATAGATAGCAGTGAACAAAAAAGATCGTATTTCGGAAAGACGATGGGGATGAATGTCTAACTTCTCAAACATTAGATTTATTTTATTTAAATTATAGACCAAAATTATACTTAGTGAAATGTTATTAATTTTACTCTCAAATTATGGAGAACTTGTGTGTGTGTGAAATATATTTATTTTTTATATAAATCTAAAAGCTCAGATTTTACACACAGCACGTCCTCATCTACTTTCTTTTCAATATTTTCTGAAAGTTGATATTCATTTATTCATGACATTGCCGCCCTTTTCGTTTACTTGGAAATTAAACACATTTAACAAGATTTGGAAACCAATCTCTTTCCCTATACTGACAATGTTAAATTGGCTGTTTTCGATATATCTTTTCTCAAGATCTATTATACGTACATGCTTGATAATTTTTATACAAGTAAAGAACACCTTTCTCATTATACTGAAATGAGATTTTAGCTAATTTTGAATTTTTTAATAATTTATGAAATTTTTTATCAAACATTGCAAAAATTGGACCCCTTTTTCACATAAATAATTTGTAAAAAATAAATTTTTATGTTTTTTTACAAAAACTCACTTTAGTATATATTAGCCATCATTATAAATAGATCATAAAAATGTATATAGTTGTGAGCAGTAGTTTCTCATAAAAGGTACATCGAACATCAAAATTTACGTTTTGAGATAAATTGATTTTAATGTATACATTAAGACTTCTAAACAGCTAGGAAATAAAAAAAAATAAAAGTCTCAATTTACAATAAAAGATACGTGTTTTGGTCTAGATCAGACGCTCAACTTTTAAGCGAAAATGAAGTATTTTGTTTACATTTTTCGCCATTCAAATGGGCGTGGCCCAGTTTCAACGATTATTTAAAAATAAGTTTTAAGGGATTTTTTAACTACCCTAGACATCAAAGTAATGTGTTTTCAGAAATCTATACAATTACCTATACAATTTATCTATGCAATCTATACAATCTATACAATTTGAAAAAATATAAAAATCTCAAATTGTCAGGAAAATAAGATTTTAGCTTTCCAACTGCCCTTAAAAAGCTGAAACAAATTAGATTAGCAGAAAAAAAATTTCCACTTTCATATAACAATAGTTTAAAATATTGAATAAAATAAGATACAAAAATTAACTATCTTTTAGTACGCAATTATTTGTTTTTGAATTTTTTTCACTTACTATTGTAACGAATCAAATTTAAGGGAAATGGAAAATGTTCTATCCAAGTATACTCATACAGTATTTTTTTTAAAAAATGAGTTCCTTTGATTTTTTAAAATTTATATTATAATTTTATAGTTTTGTTTTCCTTCGTTTGATTGATTTTAGATATATTCAAGATTTAACTAAGCAAAATATCAATTAAAAAAGCATCCAAAATATACATCTTCTTAAACGAAAAAAATATAATACACTACCATGAATAGTAAATAAAATATTTAAAATAACATCAAAAGGAAAACAAAATAAGCATATGGTTCTTCTTATGCCTACTACAGTGCTTCTTAAACTTTCTGTACTTGCGCCCCAATTTTCAATCATAATTTTCCTCGCGCCCCCCTCAATGCAATATATTTGTATTGGATTCAATAATAATATGCTTTGACGTAAAGCTATACAATATGAATTCAATTATAAACCGTACAAATTATCAAAATAAATATTACATTTTGTATATAATTTTATGACATGCCTATAGGGTCTTTGACTTAGCCTTTTGTAGGGCCTTTTGATAGGGCCTTTTGTTCTTAGCTTATTACTGTTATATTAATTATGAGACACAATGTGTAGTATTGATACATTTATAAGTGTATTATATCAGTATGTAAATGTGTATTTTATTTTTTACGGTCTGATTGTATTTTGTTTTATTTCCTTTTAGTAAATTAATTTTTTTAAAAAAAATAATCTTTTGTTTTCGACTTTTCGATATGCTCGCGCCCCCTTGTATGGTTATCACGCCCCACAGTTTGATAAACACTGGCCTACTATATTATTGTGAAGACAAAAGTTTTGTTGATACATGACATAATACATATTGAACACTTGTATTCGTTGGCAAACTTTCATATTTGTAAAATGAAACACACTAAGGAAATTTTTTCAGCAACGGCGAAAACTTCTCAAATTAACGTAAACTGTGTCATATAATGAAGTTATTTACTTAACCCTCCACTGGGTGCGCTTCAAAAAGTTCCATCCATAAGTGCGCGGCATCTCTCAGATGCATCCCCTCATACTTACGTTTAAAGGTTATTCAATTAATTCATTGGTGAGATTTGACACTGAAATATATTTCACATAAATTATACTTAAAATAGAATCAGAAATTGATGTAATAAAACGAAAAAACATCTAAAAGATAATGATTAGTTATCACTTTATCACCACTGTTGGCATTTTAAAATGCATTGCTGCAGTCTTCATAAATCACCTTACAATATTCAAGTGGAAGGGGCATGGATTTTTCGTGTAATACAGTACACAATTTTGAAGATATTTTCTTGATGTTTTGACAAGAGTAAACAGTACCTTTTTTTACAAGTTGCTGGTGATGTTTCTCTTAGTTTTTCGCCTTGAATGGAGGGCTGTATATCAGCACTTCTTCACTCCTGGGTTAAAATGAATGAGGCACGTGAAAGTTAAATGAAGATAGTTTACCTAGTTTTCCTAGAAATGTATAAGCGAGGATCTGAGTGATTTTGATTCTACATATGTTGTGAGTGTATTCCAGTTACAATGAGGATTGAATTAAAAACAGTCATTGGCTAGACGCTCGCCATCCCTCAGATGTATCTCGATTCCAAGAAAAAAAACTATCAAACAGAAGTTACAAAGTACTTGTTTCGAATTACTTTCGTATAAAACTCAAAACTACACTTTTTTACAAGGAAAAAAATCAAATTTAACGAAGTACTACAAAGTCATAAAAACTAACGTTGTTGGGTGTTCTACATTTATCATATTTAATAGCCCTGCAACCCGAATTATGAAGAAATCATCCTCGTCCTTGACACTGAATCCTAGGACGAAGAATGAAAGGCAGATAGAAAAAATGAAGGTGTATTCGAACCCATCATGTAAACCCAGCACTGAAACTTTTTTTATTATGCATGTGAGAGATTCACGCGCCTAACGGAGAGTTAAATTCTACATATATATGTAAAAATGTGACTTAAACTAAAGCTAATTGTTTCATTTAGAATTATACATTTGTAACACATCCACTCACCTGAAGATTTCCCTGAATAAATTTTTTGCCGTTTATTTTATACTAATCCCTTCATACATGGTTTATCACTATTCTTGATGTAAGACAAAAAGATATGTAACCCAACCAAAATGAATCTTATAAGTTTACAGTTATTAAAAACAATAGATAAAGTTTTTTCATTTTAAATTCCTTTTTCTACCTATTTGGTGACTGAAAATATTTTTATTTATTTTCTTACTGTTAAAATCTCTTTTTTAGAAGATTGATGAGTCATTTTAATATCAAAGACAAGCAGAAGGCATCAAAAGAAATGTATAAAATATGAAAAGTTTCATAAAAAAATCACCATCAAGTTTTATGAATTTTTCGGACAAAAAATAAAAATTAAAAGGACAAAAGAAAAATTCTGACGCACAGAAATATAAGAAATCACTATGATGGAGGAATCAGGAAAAGTCGAGAGAATAAATAATGTTTCATTGAAAGAAAAAACGAGTCAAAGAAACCTGCACTTTTCTAAGGAAAAGTAAAAATAAATCTCTCAAAACACTCAAAAATATGATATGTGGATATACGAATCATCTAAAATGGAACGTCAAATGTGACCCTGCATTTCAAGACTTTTAAAGAATGACTTTGAATAATTGTTCTTCAAGATTTAAAAAGATAATATTTTTTCCTGCCAACAGTTTTGAAGAAACTTTACAACTGTTGAAATGAAATTTTGGTTTTGAGTAATGTATTAAATGATCATAAATATGAGAAATTACATTTATACGAAAAATGTCTGTTTTGTTGAATTGAATTTAAATTTAGGAGACATTATTTATCTGTGAGTGTGTGTGTTAAACTTAGTTTATGGTATGTAAAGAAGATGCAATCTTTTTTTTTTCAATATAGAACATGTTTATTGCATGAAAACTTTTTAGAACGTCCATATGTTTCCAAATATTGAACGAATTTTGTACTAAAATTTACTTTAAGTCATTTCATATTGAGTAATATTTTATGGCTTGGGAAAAATATTTCCCTTTATATTGATTATTATAAGGATTAAACATATTTTTAAAGCATTAGCACTGTGGGAAGTGTAAAAATATATTTCAACCTTTTTTCACATAAGATTGTAAAAATGCATTCTTCAAACGTTAGTAAATAAAAATACACGTATGTCATAATTTAATCAAAATGTTTATTATCTTTTTTGTGGGGGTTCAAGTGGATTTAAGAAGGTTTTAGATTCACAATTTGGTCCGATATAGCAATTCGTTAAAAAGATGTACATTAAAAACTTTAAAACGCAGGATATTGTTTTATTCCTGTGTGTTGTTTAGGGGCTGTGGTCAGTGGTTAAGGTATCCAACCATGGCAGGCATGTCATGAGTTCGATACCAGTACCACTAAAGAAGGGCAGCGATGCACGTTAAATCCGTCGAGAGCTGAAACGTCCTCCCGTTGGTGTGGTGTGGTAGGGGGTGCCATCAGGTGTCGTTTTGACCATGGTTCAAAATTACGTGGTCCGTCGCCCAAAGCCCTCGTGTAGCTGAACAGTGCGACGTTAATATTAACTCAACTCAACCCTGTGTGTTGTTTATTCCTCTAATGCAGCAAGAAAAAAAAAGAAATAAGAGGGGAAAATTGTTTGTTTTTCGCACGGCCAATTATATATTGCGCGTCCGAGGGTTAGCAAATCATTGCATTTGTTTGTTTATACTCTTTAAGGATTACCCAAAACATTGTTTATTCAATGGCATTACGATAAATTTATTTTTTGAACATTAAAAATATACCTGTTATGAAAAAAGCTCGAGTTTTACCTTTTTTACCCTTTAATAAAAACAAGTTCACACAAGTTTCTATTCAGAATAGTTTCTATATTCAACTTAGTTCATATTAAACACATACTAACACGCAATCCATATGCCGAATTGTGGTAACTGTGCATGTGATGACGTCAGGTATTAGAATAAATTTTTTTATAAAAGTTTTCATCAAATGGTCCAGATTGGTAAAACTTATTCAAGAAAGTTTGAATTTTTCGGACTTAAGAAGTGTGTACTGAACAACGTCTGTCGGTTTACTGTATATAATTAACGTTTTTAATGAAATACTCCCTCAACATTTCACAGTTTCACACAGTTCTTCCCTTTAAATGGGGCATTTCCTTACACGAATACAGGCTTGTTTAAAGTTGCACGTTCTCCCTAGATACGCCTGTTATCAACCCCATAAAAACAGAATTCATCGCAGAATAAGACATTGCTTTATTCAATTCATCACTGCTGGCTTCTCCAATTGATATATTCTCTTTTTTATTCTCTCCGGGCAACACAATGACTTGTTGTTGATGAAACATGTCATAAGTCTATGAAAATATAAACCTATAACGTTTACTTGGTCTCAAATATCTTGATTCAGAATTGTGACATTCCGTTGATACAGTGCTTTGCAAACTTTCAAAATTTTCCACCGAATATTCACAATATCATAAGCTTCCCCTTCCATAAAATATCAATGTGAATTCAATAATAATGTGCTTTGATGGCATTGCTACAATATGACATAAATCTCTTAAATGACGCTGGCGTATAAAAAAGTCTCACTCAGTAATAGCGTTATTCTCCCCAGACGTATATATACGTCTTCCCGAAGTACGATCTTTTCCCTACACTGTTATCCATCAAATTATTCCGAAGGTTTTGGAATGCAATAAAAGGACATTGATGGTGTTTTCGAAGGATTTACTTATTTTGGAGGATTTTTGTTTATTTATTTATTTTCTCCCTTCCACACCCCCACCCTCCAATGAATCACATACGCACACATTCGTGGAAAACCGCCATTGGGGAGAGAATCGCTTAACTTTTAATCGGCAGTTAAGTGATTAAATGAAAAACGTACAAATTATCAAGGTAAGTGTTGATTTCTGAAGATAATTTTATATTTTACCGAATCTTTTTTGGGTTCAATGGTAATTATTAAACTCTTGTTCTTAATTTAGGATTATAAAATTAATTTTTTTTAAATACACTGTTTAGTACAGATACATTTATAAGTGTATTGCATCAGTGTAAATGTGAATTTGTTTTTTATTATGTCAGAATGTATTTTGTTTGCTTAATTTCAGTAAATTAATACTTATTTTTAAAACAATCTTTTGTTTCGACTTTTTAATAGGCTCGTTCCCTCTCGTGGAGTTATCACGCCATCCAAGAGGGGTGTGCCCCACAATTTGAGAATCACGCATTAATACATCAAAGGTGTGGACACGGTAGCTGAGTGATATAGTGAGTTCGAGCATTACGTCATGAGTTCCATGAGATTAAACCAAGTGCCTCTGAAACGCTGAAGTGCCTGGCCTAGACGTTAAATCAGTCTAGGCCAGTGCTTCTCAAATTTCCAATACTTGCGACCCAATATTCAATCATAATTTTTATCGTGTCCCCCTCCATTCACTAACAATGTATTGAATTTGAAAATACAAGACTTTGATGATAAAGCTACCATACGACATTAAACTCTTAAGCGCCACTGGCGTATATAAACGTCTTGCTCAACCAGTGCGTAAATAACCCGCACGTATATATACGTCTTTCCAAAATACGATCTCTTCTGATCACTCCTATCCATAAAATTATTCCGAAGATTTTAGAATGCAATAAAAGGATCTTTACAGTGTTTGCGAAGGATTTACTTATTTCAGAGGATTTGTTTATTTATTCCCTTTCTCGTCCCCTCAATACACCACGCATGCGTACATACGTGCAAAATGGTGGCATTGGGAAAATAATCACGTAACTTTTCAACGGCAGTTAATGGATTAATTATAAAACGTACAAATTATCAATTTAGTATTAATTTTGCATAAAATTTTATATATGACAAGACCGTTGGATCACTGGTAACTATTAAATTGGTTCTTAACATAGTATTGCTAAATGAATGGTAAAATACGTTGTGCTCTACTGATACATGTATGTGTATATTATATCAGTGTAAAGGTTCTTTTATTTATTTTTTATTATGTCTGAATGTATTTGGTTTGTTTACATTCAATACAAATTAATATTTTTTTAAATATAGTTTTGTTTTCGACTTCTTAATATGCTCGTGCCCCCCTCCTGGTGTCATCACTCCCTTTAGTGGGGCACGCCCCACAGTTTGAGAAGCGCTGGTCTGGTCTCAAAGTCCTCTTATTGGCGGAGTGTAGAATTCCATAGGGATGTATAGATAAGGTGTCGTTCTCATTACTGGAACATGGTTAAAATTACGAGGAGGGTTGCCAATAACCCTTGTGTTGGTTTAAAGCGTTGTGTATTAACAAAAGCTCACTCAATCAGTAGAGTGAAGGCATTTCTGCAGACGATTATTATTGCTTTGTATTTCAGATGAATTGCATCTTCTATTGCAAACATCTAAAAAACAATTATTGCGTAGTAGCCCTACAACCATATATCTTCATCAACAGAGAAAGTAAATCTTACATATTGTGACATGTCCACGTGTTTTTTCATTAACATTTCTTTTTGGGCTCTTTGGGGCAAAAATAAATGTCAATTCTTTTCAAATGAACCCGAGAAGTAAAACGTGAATTAAAGATGAAAATTAGGAAGATTTTAAATAACAGAAGTTTAGAGTAAGCGGGGTAGTACTTGGGGAGCGTTAAGATAGTCCGTGTTGCAAGTTTAAAGAGTATTTCGAGAAGTTAAGTGAGGGGTCTCAGGGGTGTTAAATTTCTCTAGAGGTCTGAAAATATAAACAATTTTCAAACAGGTATAATTTCTTTAAATTTAAGTTAAATAATTCGAATCTTTTACACATTATTTATAAAGGAATGGGGCTTCAGAAAAATATAAAATGTTTAAAATATAATCCTAATTTTAAAATTTATAAGCATATGAAAGTAAGAAACTTCTCTATAATAAATAGTTATTAATTTTTACGTTGCGCATGCTATTTTTTAAAAGATAAGTTTTAATTAATAGCCATAAGTTGATTTATAAAGACAAATGTATTCTTAATACATTGTAGCTACTTTTATATAAATAGAATAATAACTTTCATATTTTAATAAATAAAAAAAATACATTTTTAAAAAATATTTAAAAAATTACAATATTTTACAAATATTTTGAAATACAAAAGATATATTATACCAAAATTAGGTAGGGTTTAAAGAGTATGATGCATTGTATAATTCTATAAAGTTTTATACATCAGAGGATAATATTTTAGAAAATAGCGTGCACAAAGCAAAAAATACTTAATATATATTATAGAATTTTCATATGCTTATAACTTTCAGAATTATAATTATATTTTAAACATTTTATACTTTTCTGAAGCCCCATTCTATTATAAATAAAATGTAAAAGATTCGAATCATTTATTTTAAATTTAAAAGAATTATACCCGTTTGAAAATCGTTCATATTTTCAGACCTCTAGAGAAATTTAACACCCCTGAGACTCCTTAAGTGACAGTCAAGAGAGGTTACCCGTGACAGAGAGCCTTTAGTCAGGTCGGAACAATTCCACACCAGAGAACTGCGACTTCAGTTAGGATCTGGTAGATTGCTGCTTCGTTGGACATGAAGGTAGAAGTTACCATTTTAATATTCGAATCTGTGTTTGCATTGAAATTGAGCTTAGGCGAATTAATTATTGATAGTGATGCGGGTTACGTTATTTCGGTATTTTATATTGTGTGTTTTGCCACCGTAGATTCTCTCACATATCATATTATTAACTAATCCAGTGCTTCTCAAATTTCCAATATTCGCGACCGAATATTCAATCATTATTTTCATCGCACCCCCATACAATAACGATGAATTGAATTCAATAATACTACATTTTGAAGCTAAACCGACAGTACGACTTTTACCTCTTTAATGCCACCGGCGTATATAAACGTCTCGCTCAGCCAGTGTGTTAATTGTCCCAGACGTATATATACGTCTTTCCGAAGTACGATCTTATCTGTGCACTGCTATCCATAAATTTATTCTGAAGGCTTTGGAATGCAATAAAAGGACCTTTGTTGTCTTTGCGAAAAATGTACTTATTTCGGAATATCTGTTTCTTTATTCCTTTAACACCCCCCTCCTCCTCAATACACATTTATACGCTCGTCTACGTGTGTTAAAGGGTGGCATTGAGGAGCGAATCACGTGATTTTTAATCGGCATTTAAGAGGTTAATTATAAACCGTACAAATTATCAAGGTAAGTGTTAATTTCTGTTTTTAATTTTATATGTCACAAGCCTATAGGGACACTGAAAATTATTAAACTTGATCTTAACGTGGAGCATTTAAAATAATTATAAAATTAAATGCGCAGCACTGATAATATGTATTTCATTTTTTATTTGTCCCCCCCCTTTAGTATATTAATAATTTTTAAACAATATTTTGTTTTCGTTTTTCCAATATGCTCGTGCACCCCCCCCCGTGTAGGGTTATCACCCTCCCTTAGGGGCGTGCGACCCACAGTTTGAGAAACACTGACGCAAGCTGCTATTGGTTTAAATTAACATCTTAATAAAGTAATATTATGTCAGCATCTGGTTCTTCCTTTAATCCTACACCTCTAGATCACGAAGTTAACTTTGGAGTGATATATTACCCACGGGGGAATACTTCATAATCCTACAAAATTAAAACTAAATCCGCCATCCCAAGATTTTACACTATCCTTGTGAATTTAAATATTTATAGAAAGCTTATTTAAAAAGACTAAATGCAGAACATCAAAACTGACTAAAATTTGAAACATCAAATTCAAATATTAAATTTAACAATGCTCTTTTAAAATAGAAGGCCAATATTCTATCTATTCACTTAAAGAAAAATATTTCAGAAGGATGCACCATCTGTTAAAGACTGATTTTATTGTTTTTTGCATTTGTAGCGACATCTTTAGAATTTAATAATCGCAAAAATAAAAATAAACACTCTTTATCCAAAGAGTCAATACATAAGAAGAAAAACATAAATGACGCTTTTCTGATTAGGGATGTGGCAACATCTGCGAAGTCACCTTCGAGTTTTATTCTCGTTTTTCGATAGATAAATACAGAATGGGTAGTGTTTGCAAGCTGTCAGCATTTGCACAGTTTTCTTAAATGCCCTGGTTGTGTATCCAGTATTTTTAGAGCTTATTTTTTGAAGAACTCCTCAAGATTTAAATTTCTATCTCTTCAAAAAATTTATTAAATCAAAAAAGAATAATATATACAAGAAAGAGGATCAATGATTTTTCATGCAATTGTTCTATTTTCGTTGTAAACCTTGAGTAGTTTTGAAAGCTTCATTAAGAAAAAATGCAAGTACTTCAACTCACTCTCTCCTTATAAGTATATATAATATAGTAGAAATTGAATATATATATATATTTAATTTTATATATAGTTGAAATTTTCAATCGTTAATAAAATACTTTCTATTCATCCATTCAAGTGCAAATACATTATTTAAAGCTTGTACTGAATGACGCTTGATGTTAATACAATTTTTTCAACTATTAATTTTTAATTAAACTAAAAGCTGAATAAATAGCATATAACAAAAATAATAGTCTAACAGAATATATAGAAAGGAAAATCGTTCGTTGTGTCCCTGCAGCTCAATAATTAGGCTGTTGGAATTCTAATCCAAAGTTCGTGGGTTGATTCTACCTGGGATGCCCTAATTTCAAAAAATGTGATTTATTTTTACTATACTGTTTTATTAGAATAATTTTAAATTTAATGAATGAATAAATAGTAACAAAAACAAACAAAGGTTAGAGTTCAGCATCCTATATAGAAAAGAAAAAGAAAAATTGCAAGGAAAATTGCTTTCTATTTTGTCACTTAATAGCGTGATTCTGTCATATGTGTATACATATTTATATGAATTGTAACTATTTAATAAAAAGTAATTAAAATAAAATTTGCCTTTGTTGACCAAGTAGGAATTTACTTCATATATATATTTTTTTACATAACTTGTTATTTTTTAATTCTTACAAGGGGTGATCATTTTGTCTCGAGATATGAAAATATAAACAATTTTCGATTAGATGCAATTCTGGGAGGTTAAAGTTAAACAATTCAATTTTTGTACACATTCTTTATTAATTAATAAGGATTCAAAAAAGTGTAAAATGTTTGAAATATGATCCTAATTTTAAAAATTATAAACGTATGAAACGAAGAAACATTTCTGTAAGAAATATTAATTAAGTTTTGTGTTGAAAATTATGTACTCTAAAACAATAGCTCTAATTACTAGAAATAAGTTGAGTTTTTAGATCTAAATATATCCTTATTACATTGTATACTATATTTAATAATAATAAACTATATTATTTTAAAATTTATTTATTTATTTTTTTAAATTAAATTTTTTCAAATATTTTGAAATACAAAAAGTATATAATACTAAAATTAGGTATGTTTTAAAGAGTACGATACATAGTATAATTCTATAAAGTTTTATACATCAAAGGGGTTACTAGTTTAGAAAATAGCATGCACAACGTAAAAACTTATTAATATTTCTTACAGTATTGTTTCTTATTTTCCTATGCCTATAATTTTTTAAATTACGATAATATTTTTTACATTTTCAACTTTTTTGAAACCTTATTCCCATATAAATAATGTGTAAAAGAATCGAATTCTTTAATTTTAATTTCACAGAATTATATCTATTTGAAGATTGTTTTAATTTTCAGGTCTCGAGACAGAATTCACACCTGAAACCCCATAAAGAAACATTTAGATAAACATCTGCCTTATTATTTGGTTTATTACCTTCTGTTCACAGAAGTCATATGGGAAGAAGTCACTCACGGGATAGATTTTAACGATTTTGTTACTATTGATGACTTACTTTCTATCTGTGTAACTGAAGTTGAGGAAATTGTTGAGGTGTCACAATAATTCACCGATATATTTTAGCTACTAAATAAAAAGTAGGTAATTTCTAACTAAGGATACGTTTTGTATTGTTGCTTATTATACTGGGTGTTTCAAAAGTCACGCACATCCACATGGTAATCCTCGTTGCTTAAAACCCGGAAGGGTTGGTTGAGGTTTCTTTCATGATGGTAACAGGAACCCCATCATAAGAAGTTTTGAACGTATCAGGCATCAGTTTCAAAACACCTGTCAGTTGTAGCCAGTTGAGCCCAACGGGAGGTGCATGGTATTTTCCCAAAATCAAATAGCCATCGTGGAATTTTATTTCGCTATAAAATCTCATTGCCATGTGATAAATGCATTTCAGCAGAAATATCCAGCTGAAACAGCACCGAATGTATCAATGATAACACTTTTAGTGCAACGGTTACGTGACACAGGATCGGTTGCAGACAGGAAGTGATCGGGTAGAGCGTTCATAATGAAAACGAAAGTGGAGGATGTGGAGACCGCTTTACATAGAAGTCCATTGTAAAGACCGTCCGTCTACATAAACATCATTACAAAATTTGTATCCTTGCTGAGAGTGATGAAAGGTACGCTTAGTTGCACCTATACGGTGCAAACAATGTGTCACACATCACGGGACAATATGGAAATTTTAACTGAATTTTTCGATGGTCGTGTCATTTCTAAAGGACTTCGGCTAACTCGTTTACCGAACTTGACAAGTCAGGATATTTTCTTTGGGGATATCTGAAAAATGTCCCCTTCTTATTAATAATCCCCATACGTTTGATGAACTTAAGAGTATCATCCCTCATGCAATATCGGACATTAATTTTCATGCTTTCCATAAGGGGTTAATTAATCTGATAAAAAGAGTCCTATTGTGTGTCCAGGAAAACGAACATCATTTTGAACGTTTTCTGTTACTCTGCCTTGTCTGACACATGACAATAAAGATAACCATTCAACCTTTGTTTGTCTTTTATTCTGTTTGTTAACATAATTCATATATCATTAAAACTCATCCATATATGTTGATGTGCGTGACTTTTGAAACACCCGGTACAATTACCAAAAGTTAAGGGCAGAAAAATCGTATTTTTCCGACCCCAGTATAATGAATAACTTCGGATAGACGAATAAAATGTTCGGTCCAGATAAATATGTTCGACTCTCTCTCTCTCTCTCTCTCTCTCTCTCTCTATATATATATATATATATATATATATATATATATATATATACATCCTTTAAAACAACTTATCCTTTAAAAAGCAGGGAAACATGATATAAATCACCAGTTTTTCCATTCATTCATAAATTTTAAATTCTTATAACTGTAGTAATATATTTCTCCTAATATTTGCAATACAAATCATTAAAATCGAAAGTTGTGTTTCATGATTAAAGACATGTAGGTGCTATTTTTTCATACTCTGGCTTCTTAATTATTGTTAATGTCTCCTTTTTAAAGTGAAAAGTTTATGAATTGACATTCGTCGAGAATTTTTTAACCAAAATATCTTAGGCTTAATGGTGAAGACATTGACAAACGCGCATGAAGGGGAAATAGAAAGACACATTATTGACTAAATGCGTGTTTACAACCATGAAAATTCCAGAAGAAATTAACTTATATTTTATCAGGTAGTTCAAGCTTAAACAGTAATGGCTTAGAGTAGTTAAACTGGTTTCCTGGAGAATAAACTATTTGAAATAATAATAATAACTGAATATAAAGAGAAATATACAAAAATCTAAGTGACATTTATACCAGTGCTTCTCAAACTTTCTATACTCGCGACCCAATTTTCAATCATAATTTTCATCACGCCCCCTTACATACAATAATAATGTATTGAATTCAATAATAATACACTTTGATGTAAATCTACAATACAACTTTAATTATAAGCTGTGCAAACTATCAAGATATGTATTAAATTTGTGTATAATTTCATGACGTACCCATAGAGTTACTTATAATTATTAAGGGGTGTTGGAAACCTCTCTCTCTTTCCATACTGACAATGTTAAATTGGCTGTTTTCGATGTACCTTTTCTCAAAATCTGTTTTATGTACATGCTTGAAATTTTTCATACTATTAAAGTACATCTCTCTTATTATACTAAAATGAGCTTTTAGCTAATTTTGAATATTTTAAGAAATTATTAAATATTTTATCAAACATTGCGAAATTTGACCCATTTTTTACTTAAAAAATTTGTAAAAATTAAATTTTTGAGTGCTTTAAAAAAAGCTCATTTTAGTATATATTAGACATCATTATAAATAATTCAAAAAAAATTTACATACCTGTGAACAGTAGTTTCTCAGAAAAGGTACATCGCACATTAAAATTTACATTTTGAGATAAATTGATTTTAATGTATACAGTGAGACTTCTAATCGGCTGGGAAATAAAAAAATAAAAGGCTCAATTTAAAATAAAAGATACATGTTTTGGTTCATATCAGTCGTTACACTATTAAGCAAAAGCAAAGTAAATTGTTTACAATTTTCGCCATTAAAATGGGCGTTGCCCAAATTCAACGATTATTTAAAAATACGTTTTAAGGGCTTCTAAATACCGTAGAGGTTCAAGTAAGGTATTTTTAGAAAGGTTGAAATTTATACAATTTGAAAATGTAAAAATCTAAAATTGTCAAAAAAATAAGATTTTAGCTTTCCAACACCCCTTAAACATGTTCTTGACTTAGTACTGTTAAATTAATTGTGAAATGCATGGTGCAGTTCTGATACATTTATAAGTGTATTATATCAGTGTAAGTGCGCATTTTATTTTCTATTTTGTCAGAATGCAATATTATTATTATTACTGTTTTCAGTAAATAAATAATTATTTTAAAACAGTTTGTTTTCGACTTTTCGATATACTCGCGCCCCCCTTGTAGGGTTATTGCGCCCCCTAGAGGGCGTGCCCCACAGTTTGAGAAACATTGATTTATACGCTTTTGCAAAATCATAGTTCCGAACGTAGTTGGTTACCTTAAGAGCCTCAATCCAGGTCTTAAGTGGAGGAAGACTGATATTTTCAAATATATATTGCAGTAATAATTAAAGATTATATGGTTATTCAAACATGTAATAAAGGGATAGATGCATATCAAATGTACCAATCAGTGTAATAAGTTTGAGAAATGTTTATGAAACATAATCTTTATGAAATAATGACGTAACCTTAAAAATATGTCCTTTGAAGTATATAAAAATTTATGTCCACAAATGGATCATATTTGTTTAGTGTTACCTAACTTTCTGAAAAATAAATATATGATAGTGCTTCTGAGAAACTTTCAATACTTGTGTCCCAATATGCAATCATGTTTTTCATCTCCCCCTTTACATGCAATAATAATACATTAAATTCAATACTACTATACTTTGACGCTAAAGCTACAATAAGGCTTTAAACTCACGTGTCCCTGGCGTATATAAACATCTCGCTCTCTCAAAAAGTTAATTGATCTGGACGTATATATACGTTTTTTCAAAGTACGATTGTTTCTGTGCACGCTATTTTGAGGCTAAAGCTACAATAAGGCTTTAAACTCACGTGCCTGGGGCGTATATAAAAAAGCGTTAATTGATCTGGACGTATATATACGTTTTTTCAAAGTACGATTGTTTCTGTGCACGCTATCCATAAAATTATCCCAAAGGCATTGGAATGCAATAAAAGGACCTTGACAGTGTTTGTGAAAGATTTACTTACTTCAGACACGGTTTTACTTATTTATACCCTTTCATCCCCCCCCACCTGAAATCATCACGCGCGTGCATCTACAGGGGAAACGGTGGCATTGGGGAATCACGTAACTTTTAATCCGCAGTTAAGGATTAATAACAACCGCACAAATTACCGAGATAAGTGTCTATACATGATAAAGATATTTATAACAACCATATGGGGTCACTGGTAATTATCAAAATTGTTCTTAACCCTTTATCTACCGACGGTACTTATAAGTACCACTCACTTTGAAGTTACACAGAATAACCATTTCTACCAATATTTTTACAATACTTAGCAGAAATAATCTTTGAAATCCCCTCTTATAAGATATATGACAGCACGGGTTCTATGATGAGAATTTGTATCGGTGAAGGTGAATAGTTTTATAGCAGAAATTGCGTATTCAGCTGACGGCGTTATCAGCGGATTGCGAAAATTATCATTTTCATCCCGAAAAAATAGTTAATGTCAAAATTTAAATGTCTGCTTTTTTTTGTATGTTAATGCAGATCTTAGTAAACGATTTGGCTATTTATTTTAAGTAAACAGTGTATATAATAAATTTTACAGTTGAATGTCTTTAATTAATTAATTAGCTATAACGGATTAAATTTCCCAAAGTAGAGTATTCTGTTTATGCATATTCCTTAATTTTCAATGTAGTAATTCAAAAAAGAAATATTGCATGAAAAAAACCGCAGTAAATTATAATGCGGTAGATAAAGTGTTAACTTAAAATTGTTAAATTAATTATAAAATGCATTGTGCCATTCTGATACATTATATTAGTTTAAATCTGTATTTTATATTTTATTATGTCAGAATGTATTTTACTTGTTTACTTCCAGTAAATTAAGAATTTTTTTAAAAAAATAATCTTTAGTTTTCAATCTCTCAATATGCTGGTTCCCCTCCCCCTGGTTCCCCTCCCCCTGGTTCCCCTCCCCCGCCCTCCTAGAGAGGGTGCTCCCCACAGTTTAAGAAACGATGACGGATGAACAAAATTCAATGCATTTATGAGGTAATCTAAGAGAATCACCAGTGAATACCCGCTTTTGTTTTGTCCCTTTTTTTAAAATAAGCTCATCTTTTCTCTTTGACTATTTTCTACTCTGAATATTTAATAGCTTTCTATCTTTGTAATGTGTCTTTTCCCTTTCGTTATTAGTTCCACAAAGGTCAAGAGACTTTCTATGCTAATTTAGTGCCACTCAGTATGCATTATGTTGAGCCTAAAAAGCCACGTTTGAAGATTTAAAGGTGCCTGTGATAGAGCAGACTAAATTGGTCTCCAGTGACATGGGAATGTACTTTTAAGAAACTGTACTTTCGAGAAGTCTTCTAAAAGGGTTGAACTTCCTTCTTGTAGTCATAAAATTTAATTAGATACTTTTGGAACGTGAAAATTTGGTAATAACGGGTAATGGATAGTAAAGTTCTTTCGATTCGAAGACTGATTACAAAAAAAGTTTTAAGGGTTTGGAATAAAATTGCTTGTTATACTTCTCAGTATATAAAAATATTTGTGCAGGTTTCAAACTATACCGGAAAATATATCGGATGAAAAATAGTTATTCAGATATTGCAGTAGAAGTATATGTACAGAGAAATGAGAAAAAAAAATGTTATTTATAGACATTATGTTTAAATACAAATTACAATGTATTAAAAAATATACATTTTTTTTCAAACAAGTAATATAAAAAAATTAAGTCAATTCCTATTTAGATCAAAAAAGAAAAATTTTAATTTAGATACTTTTTTATTAAATAGTTACAATTTATATACATATGTTTATAAAGGGTGCTTTTTTAGAGGTATAGAACTTTAAATTGCAATAAAACAACGGTGTATTATTCGATTGACATGAATATTTTTTATTCGAAAAATAATCTTGTGGCATTACATCTTAAATATGATCAAGCAAGGCGTAGATTCGTCGAATAAGCCTAAAACGAGATTGCCGTTGTTCCCGATTTTCATAAGCGAATTTTGTTTAGCGATGAAGCGCACTTCTGGTTGAATGGCTACGTCAACAAACAAAACTGCCGCATTTGGAGTGAAGCTAATCCACAAGTGTATGTCGAAACACCGTTACATCCAGAAAAACTGACTGTTTGGTGCGCTTTATGGACTGGTGGAATCCTTCTTCAAAAACGATGAAGGCCACAACGTTACAGTCAATGGTGATCGGGATAGAGCCATGATTAGTAACTTTTTCATTCCTGAATTGAAAAATCATGATGTCCGTCTATGTAAAGTCATTGTTCTATGCGGATAAGCCACAAACGCTTGACGATTTGGAAGACAACATTCGCCGTGTTATTGCCGATATACGGCCACAAATGTTTGAAAAAGTCATCGAAAATTGGACGTCCAGATTGGACTACATCCAAGCCAGCCGTGGCAGTCCTATGCCAGAAATCATATTTAAAATGTAATGCCACAAGATTATCTTTCGAATAAAAAAAAATCATGTCAATCGAATGTCATCGTTGTCATTTCATCGTTGTTTTATTGCAATTTAAATTTCTATACCTCTAAAAAACACCCTTTACATATGGCAGAATCATAACATTAAGTGGTGATTAATTTTTATTAAATATCATTAAAGTATCATAATGTCATCTAAAACAGTCGTGTATATAAAATTTAAGTTCAACTGAATGCTTTGAAACGTGAAAAAAAAATAAAACTTTCACCAAAAACAAGTCACTTAAAAAGTCACAAAAGTAAGTCGCCAAAAATAATGCCAACGTGGCTATATATGTAATTCATTTTATAATTAGTTTTAATCAACTAATTTTTATTAATTATAATTAAAATTATTCTATTGTCATCCAAAATAATCATGCATTTAAAATTTCAACTCGATTGAGCACTGTATTGTGTATTTTATTAACGATAGAAAATTCCACCAAGATAATTTAATAAATATATAGAGAGCGTGAGCTTTTATATAGTAGGAATTGAATAAAAGGTTTTTTTAAGTATGAGTTGTAAAAATTAATGTTACGAAACCTATACTTTCAATAAACGTAACATCAACATAGTTCGTTTTTAACATTATTTTCACTTTTGATGGAAATAATCTATTTAAGACAGCATATCTATCTCACACTATGGATTGCGTCTTTAGAAGAGCCACACAAACATAGAAAAGTTACAAAAAAAATTATAAAAAATTGTTAATTTAATAAAAGTAAGCAAACAAAATACATTCTGAGATAATAGAAAATAATATACACATTTAAATTGATATATTGCACTTATAAATGTATTATTACTGCACAATGTATTTTATAATTAATTTAAGAACAAGTTTAATAAATAACATGGAACTCATGGGCTTGTATTACATAAAATAATATACAAAAATTAAGGCATATCTTGATAATTTGTATCGTTTATAATTCATTCCTTAACTGCCAATTAAAAGTAACGCGATTCGCTCCCCAATGCTACCGCTTTCTACGCATGCGCACATAAGTGATGTAATGGGCGAGGGGAGAAAAGGAATAAATTATGCAGGTATTCTGAAAAAAAATCCTTCCCAAACACTTCCAAGGTCCTGCATTCCAAAGCCATTTGAATAATTTTATGGATAGCAGGGCACAGAGAAAATCGTACTCCGGAAAGACGTTAATATACGTCTGGGGAAATAAACGTTTTGGCTTAGCAAGACGTTTTACACTGGTGACACTTAGGAGGCTGAAATCGTAAAGTAGCTTTATCGTAAATTATAGTATTACTGATTTTAATACATTGTTATTGTATATGTGATGCGATGAAATTATGATTGAATATTGGGTCACAACTTTTGAAATTTTTAGAAGCCCTGATTTAAGAACTATGTATGATAAATAAATTTCTTTATACATCGAAAAATATTGACACTTTTAGTAAAAAATATTTTAAAATTAATTATAAAACTGTGCAAAATGAACTTATTTTCCTTACAATATTTTTATAGCGTTGGAATCTCATTTATGTCTCCCTATAAAACAACTTGGAGACTAATTGGTGACGCGTCTAGTCATTTTGAATCTTAGTCAAGAGACGAGGATGACACCTGAGATGGTATCTTCTCTCATAACTATCACAACAAAGGGAGGAAACCGAGCCTCGTTACATTTAAGGGGAATTAGAGAAATCTCTCTCTCTCTCTCTCTACTGACAATGTAAAATTGGCTGTTTTCGATGTTCCTTTTCTCAAACTCTCTTATATGTACATGCTTCAAAATTGTCATACAATTAAAGTACACATTCTCATTATACTGAAATTATTATCAAATATTTTATCAAACAGATTGAAATTTGACCCATTTTTCACATAAAAAAAATTAAAAAAAAAACGATTTTTTGAGTTTTGTACAAAATTCTCATTTCAGTATAGATTAGCCATTATTATAAATATATCATAAAAAATTTGCATGCCTATTAACAGTAGTTTTTAAGAAAAGATACATAGAACATCAAATTTACATTTTGAAATAAATTGATTTTAATGTATATAGTGAGATTCCTAATTGGCTAGGAATTTAAAAAAATAAAAGGCCCAATATTGCAATAAAAGGTACATGATTTGACTCATATCAGACGCTCAAATTTTAAGCAAAAACGAAGTACTTTGTTTACATTTTTCGCCATTCAGGTGTGGTCCAGTTTCAACAATTATTTAAAAATAGGTTTTAAGAGCTTCTAATTACCCTAGAGATGAAAGTAAGTTATTTTTAGAGAGATTTAAATCTAAACAATTTGAAAATGTAAAAATCTCAAATCGTCAAAAAAATAAAATTTTAACTTTTCAATATATCCCTAACATGAATTTGCCATTTTTATGCAGTTTGTTCTCAGCAGTATCAGGGCTAGACATTGCAACGTTTCTTGGTGGAATTTTCAATGGTTAATAAAATACATTTTAAAGCACTGAATTGAGCTGAAATTTTATATACATGATTGTTCTGGATGACAATACAATAATTTAATTATAAGAAAAAATAGTTGATGAAAACTTATTATTTAAAGGATTACAAATACAACCACATTGGCATCACTTTTGTCGACTTGTGTCAAAACATGAAAAGGATTTTTTCACACGTGTTAAAGCATTTAGTTGAACTGAAATTATGTTAACACGATTGTTTTGGATAACAATACTATACTTTAATGATAATTAATAAAAATATATTGCCACTTAATATTGTGATTCTGTCATATGTATATACATATTTATATTAATTGTAACTATTTAATAAAAAAAGTAGCTAAAATAACATTTTTCTTTGTTCATCTAAGTAAGAATTAACTTATTTTTTAAAAATTACTTGTTTCATAAGTCTTACCCATCAAAAATAAATCTTCAAGGAAAATAGGGAGAAAAAACTTTGTCCAGTAATGCCCTGTATTTTCAACTTTAAAAAATATTTTTATATTAATGTTATTTTATGTGAATATTAAATGTAATGTGAATATATAAAGCACACTAAGAGATAGAAAAAAATCTCAATGTTGTCAAAAGTTTTGAAAGTGAACTTTCTCAGATGAAAACACTTATAATGCTGATGATTATTTGAAACAATGACGAACCTAACATCGCAGAAGTAATCTATGCACCTTTTTTTGATTCTCAACTTCGCGCATTTCAAAAAGTTCCATTTATAAACGCATGACATCTCTCAGATGCATAATCCCATTATACATTTGAAGACGATTTAATTTTTTTATTGGCGAGATTTGACATAAAATAATATTTAAGATGTAAGCAGAAATTTCAATATTTTGACACATACGCATTATAAGAATTGTAAAAGTTAGTTATTGTGTCACCATTATTTACAATCACCATTATGTTGCAATCTTCACAAATCCCCTAACAATGTTCAAGAAGCATGAATTTTTCGCATTTTACACAATATATATTTTCTTGATGTCCTGGCAAGATCTAATGAAGTTTCTCTTGGTTTTTCGTCTTGAACGGGACATTGTGGATCAGATATTTCTTCAATCCTGAGGCATGTGAATGTTATTCTCAGGCTTTCTTCGAAATGCATGGCTTAGTTTCCGTATATATGCAGAATGAAGGTCTGAGTAATTTTGATTCCCAATATAGATATTTTGGGAGTTTATGTCAGGTACATTAGGGATGAAGTAAAATACAGTCACTGGCAAGGAGCGCAGTATCTCTCAGATGTACCTCAAATCCCAGCAGAAGTTAGAAAATAGAATTAAACAGAACAATCAAATAATAGTTAAAAATACTTGTTTGAAATTATTTTCGTATAAAACTGAAAAATATACTCAATAATACAGAGAAAATATCCAGATTAACGAAATAGCATGAAGTCATTAAAACTAACTTAGTTGGGCGCGTGGTATCTGTCAGAATCAAGTTACCCTGCTAGCCGAAATTTGTAGAGGTTGACCTCAATCTTGACATTGAGTCCTAAGGAGAATGAAGAATGACAGATAGAAGAAGTTTAGGCTTATTCCATCCATTATGTGGACACAACACAAAAATTATTTTTACTCTGCATGCCAGAGATTCACGCACCTAATGTAGGTGTAAAATGTTCAAACAAGTCTCGTAAATTGCATGTATATCTTTGATTACAGGTAACTTACAGATGAATTTACATCAAGCGTATTGTAGCAGAACTTTCAAACACACGCCAAAACTTACATGTTCATATATGTACATGAGAAAAGATTCTCAGATCCATTATCAGAACAGAGTGGCGATTACAGGCAGAAACATATTTCTTACACTGGCATTAACATGCACACATGTTGCATTAATTTAATTAAAATGGTTCTGGATGTATCAACAATTTAACATCGGAAAAAAACTCTCCTTCGTTAATAGCATTGAAAATTGCTATTTTTCTTTCATTCGAAATGCAAATTGGTCAGCCATTACCTCATTCGTTTCTTTTATTTCAAACCCCAACTCTTAAGAACATTATATTGATATCAGCATTCATTTCTATTTCGAGTACACACTTTTTAAAAGAAAATTCATCGATACACATTTAATTTAATGTTTTTTCTAGTATTTATTGCCAGAGTAATACGTCTGAATCTATTCCTGTTTTTTTAAGATTTATCTTATGCAGTAAAAAAAAAGAAAAAAACATGAAATGCTTTTTTTTTTAATTTCTTAAGGTGTTTGTTTTGTGAGGAAAAAAAACATAGAACAGCATTCTGCAAAAGTTTTTTCTCCTCTGTTTGAATTAAAATTGTCTCTAAGTATTTTTATTATTTTAATTTGGACTCGGGATCACATCGGGGGATGCAGGGTCACATATGCCGCAGTCACGAGCTACGATGCAAAGGAGCAGAGACAGAAAGAGCTACACATTGAGGGGCAAAACCATTTCATTGAAAGGTTGTACTACAACAATTGTTTGAAATAACAAACAGATGTCGTCTTGCAAGCCTGACAGCTGCGTCTGCATAAAATTCTTAACAATCTAAAACAAAAGTGGACATTAAGTGGATCGTGATAGACCGATGGACCGTCAAGATATTCTGAGGTGGACCGCCTTTACTAAGACCTAAGATATGCATACTAAACCGCAACACCTTAAAAAAGTGCTTAGTATATATATATATATATATATATATATATATATATATATATAACAATAATAAATTAAGATGTAATTCAATAGCTTAATTTAATACAGACAAATAGTAACAACAATGAAGCAAATTTTCTTGATACCATATTAAATTAAAAGATAATGTAATAGTTTCTAATATTTATAATAAAAAAAGCATTTAATTTCAATATTATAAAAGTTTAAAGTTCCTCATTGGGAGAGTAATGTACATGTTTCTATATATATATATATATATTCAGAAATATTGTTATTAATTATATACTAAGCAATAAATTTCCAGTGTCAAAAATCAGAAATAATAAATAGCTATGAACATTTCACTAAATATTGCCCAATTTATTTTATTAATAGTTATATGAATAAACCTATTCGAAATGGTAAGGATTAAATTCGTTAGATTAAAATAATAGTTTATTACTATAAATTATCATATTTCTTAGTTATGGTTCCTCCATATTCTAACATTTGATAAAATTACTTATTATTATTTAATTCATATATACTCTAGTGTCACTAAAGTTATGGTATATATAATTTGTAACTCTCTTTTTAATTTTTATGTCTATTATTTTTATACTTTTGTTAAGTGCTACATTTCACCCATTCACATGATTTAAATCTGCATCAGGGTCCCGTATCTGACAATAACTTATTTACTGCACTCAGATTTAATGCAGGCTCTGCCTTTTTAAATGCAATTTTTAGGTAAGTTACCTCTATCTTGTAATGGATTTAGATGTTCCAATCCATTAATTTCAATAGGTTTTTGTTCAGTATTATTAACATAAAGGAGAAAGGTTGACTGTCCAAAAACAGGTTTAACTCCTCTTTTATATAAATTATTTTGTATATTAGCTGTCCTAAGTCAGCAATGTTTATAATACTGCAGCATCCATTTTTTTTATTTTAATTTCGATTGCTCATGTGTCCTTCATTGTGTGATTTTTCTATTCTCAATGTGTTTTTCGAATGTGATTCATTGATGTTTATATTTCGTTTGTAGATAATTAGACTATATATATATAGTCTAATTCTCTACAATCATGAGATAAACTGTCACATCAATCACATTCGAAGAAAACACAAAGACAGTAAAGAGACACATAGAATGAATATATATATATATACATATATAGTGGTAGTCCGTACCCTCTAAAAGTCTTCCCACCCTTGATCTAAAAGATTCTTATACACTGCTGGACAATTGCTAAGGACGGATAACACTATCATCCATAGCAACCGCAAAATGAAAGGAAGCAAAATGTGGAAAATTAGAATAAGTGCCGGATATTAGTAAGAGAAGTATGAGTATGCAAATTTTTTCCACGTCTGTTCATCACGTGATTGCGTTCATAAGCGCTTTAAAGATTTTGACGCGTGTGGACAGTTGTTGTTTCAAGTCAAAGTTTTACAGGAAAGTTTTAATAGACGAACTTAAAATTTTTGGCATGTCTTCCCGATATCACATAGATGATTTTATGCGTGGCCGAATTATTGGAAAGATCAAAGAAGGGCGAAAAATAACAGATGTTGCTAGGGAGTTCGACATCGCTCACAGTGTTGTTTCACGGCTGTGGAAATCATTTAAAACTACTGGAATGTGTAGTAGACGGCACGGGGGAGGTCGTGTTAGAAGTACGACGCCTGCAGAAGACAGATATATCGCCCTATCAGCAAAAAGGAACAGGCGCACCACAGCTCAGCAGGTGGCAAATCAGTTTCTTGCTGCCTCAGGAAAGCAGATCTCCCAAAAACCTGTTGTCAGACGTTTGAGGAGAGGAGGACTATATGCACGCAGACCTGTTGTGTGTGACCCATTGAACAGACAGCACCGTACTGCCCGTTTGCAATGGCGTCGTGAGCATCACAATTGGAACAGGACTGGGCATGAGTACTATTCTCAGATGAGAGTAGGTTCAGTCTGTCATCGGGTTGTAGACGCCAACTGATCTGGCGCGAGAGTGGTACTGCTTATCCTCCAGAAAATATCCAGGAAAAGGACCGATATCCGACATGCAGTATCATGGTGTGGGCCGGCATCATGATCAATGGCCGTACGCGCCTACATGTGGTTGCGAATGGGACTATGGCGGGCCAACGATACATTGAGGAAGTTCTACTTCCTCATGTTCGTCTTTTCCGTGGTGCTGTCGGTGATAAATTTGTTTTTATGGACGACAACGCAACATGTCATTAAACACTCGCTGTTCAGAGTTGTCTAGACAGCGAGGGTATTCAACGTCTTGTATGGCCAGCGCGTTCTCCAGATCTAAACCCCATTGAAAATGTGTGGGATACATTGGGGAGGCAAGTTGCTGGTCGAAACTATCCTCCGACAAACAAGAACACCCTCACCCGTGCACTCACAGAAGAATGGGATAAATTGCCTCAACAGCTGCTGGATAATGTTGTGCAAAGTATGGTACGACGTGTGGAATGTTGCATCACACTCCACGGTGGACATATCCCGTACTGATACCTTTCTTTAAGGTGCCTGCTGACTTTTAGATGCATTGTTCAATTTCTCCGTACACAAATCAAATGAACATTTTCTTTTCTCTTTCAGATGTTTCACAGCTTTTGTTCTTTCCAGAACAATAAATATTCTTTATTCTAATGTCTGAACAGTGTGGCAACTATATTTTATCCTACTAGGCCTCATGTCTCGCTTAATGTTATGCTACATAGCAATTTGTGATCCGTTGTTAGCAATTGTCCAGCAGTGTATATCACGTACCCTATCGGCAGCTACAAATAATCGAGTGTTAAGGTGGCTTCTTGTACACCATAATCTCTTTGTAACCCTAGAAGAAGTACATATATGATGTCAGACTAATATACCGGGCCACAATGATCCACCTATATCCAAAAGATACATTGAGGTATCCATGTAGCGCCACTGTCAGGCCTTTCAGACGAATTTGCTCATAGTTTTGAACACCTGTTGTAATATAACCTTTCAATAGAATGCTTTCAGTCCCATTAATGTTCTGCTGTCTCTGTTCTTGTGATCCGGCACTACTATGTGATTCTAAGTCCTCTCTTCCCCCCTACACACCCTGCAAGTTTTTAGATACAACAAATCAATCTGTATATGAAATTGTATGTGTATTTTTTGTTAAACATTAACTATTTAAATAATTTTTTATTTATACATATTTTTTGCATTTATGCAATACCTGCTCATTGTTCCCGTTTGGAAAATGACTGATTGCCTTTATGAGTTTTTAACATATCTGAAATAGTTGTAGTTAAAACCACTGACTTGGTGATGCAAACATTATTTAAGGACAATAAATTTAGTTTGTCCCAAGTGACTTTTACTAAAAAGAAGTGAATATTTTGAGTTGACGTAATTTAGGTTTAAAATAATGAACACAAATATATGTGACTTTTGCATTTTACACCACTCTAAATTTTAACAGGCAGAAAATAGTACACAACTACACGTGTTAAAAAATCTTCTTATAAATCTTAATAAATAAGAAATAAAATCACTGCAATACACTATATTTTGGGAAATTGTGTACTTTTTGAAAGATTTCCGATAAAAATAAATATAACTTGAAATTAATTCATTTATACCAAATCCTCAGGTTATGTGAAAAATAAGTAATTTTCGTAAGTTTCCTTTTTAACACGTTTTTATTAGCTACACCTGTATGTAATGGAATCTCGATTTTTATCCACTTTAAAAGGTCGGATTAATTCGAAATTTTGCACACTTGTCAAGGACCGATGGCAATACAATAATTAAACAATTTTGTTCCATTGTCCTTATCAGGATCATAAGGATTAATGATTTACCATTTACAGATTTGGTGCTAATTCCAGATCAAATTTCAAGATTTGTTTACTGACTCCAGATTCGGAGACTAAGATATACCCCTAAAGCTAAAACGCGCATGTTTTGTACAATTGCAGCAAACAAAAAATGATAATACGATCCAGTGAGAATATCGCACTTAACGCGATGAGGAATAAAGGAGTGTATAAACAATGTACTGAAAGCCCTAATAAAAATAACAGAAAAACAAAATTTGCGTGTGAAAAGTGCAATTAACATATTGTATTTCCTACTTATCTTTTTCACCTTTGTATGCAAATTTTACGGTACAAACAAAATGTTAGCACCCTTGTATATGAGATACCTTGCGCTTAAAATTCCGTTAAATTTTTTCGAGCGACCAATGCTGGTCTGAGGACAAATTCTTAATTAATTTTCGACGGAAACAAATAATAAGTCAATCCGTATTATTTTTTCTCGGTATTAATCCTATCAAAGATTTGATGTAAACAGATTTGATAGAATACAAAGGAATTTATTTTAAGCATATTAAGAAAAATTTTTATACTTCACCACCTGAATGTAGTAATTAATAAGAAGAATGTGCGCATTCAAAAATAATGAAAAACTTTTATTAATAAAATTGAATCATGTTCCAAAAATAGCACACATTTTTCTCTCTCATTTACTCTTTTTCTTCCACATAATCCTTAAAAGGTTTCTTTTGATCATATTTTTCGGAATCTTCAAGTAGATGCTCATAAAAAGAGCAATTATTGAATGAATAAAAGAGAAAATAATTATCTTACTTTAAAGTGTTTTTATATATATATAGTATAATAAAATCAAAGTGAAGAAGTTCTAGAACCTACAGTGCTAAGGAATATATATATATATATATATATATATATATATATATATATATATATATATATATATATATATATATATATATATACATATATATATTGTATAATCACTTTCACTTAATGATTTTCCATGATGTCCTCTGCTGAGTATGTTGATTTTTTTCTCAAATTTATTAGAAATAAAGCGTAGTTTTAGAAAGATTTTCTTTACATTTACAAGAAGAACAAATACACGTGATTAAATAAATAATAATTTTTCATAGAAAATAAATGATATATTCTATGCCAAATGGTCAGATTTAATAAAAATATAAATTTAATTTTTTCACTGGGCTTTCAAACGTGTATTTGTTATGTACAGCTCCAACATTCAAATATTTATATTTGAAACGATTTAGTTTTAACGTTTTTCCAAACATTCTGATTAACTTTTACTTCTAACTAAAATAACAAAATAACAACATTTTTTGATTCATCGCCTCCTAAACTGAAACATGAGTTTAAAATAATTTTGAATATATACAATATATCAGGACTGTGGCAAACAAATTTATAGGCGTCACGCATCTTTCGAGAAAAATCCGCTTGCATCATAGATCGTGAAATTAGTGAATTCTCAACTAATTACTAGAAGAACCCATTGGGTCCAGAACTCCCCAAATATGGTCGCCAAATTCTCCACGTCGCCAACTTGGTCGTGAAAAATGATGCCTACTTGGCTTTATCGCTAAAATTTCCATTTAATTGCCATTATAATGAAAGGAATGCCGTGTGTGTCGCTGGCAGATATTACATTTTTAACATAAAGTAAATATCGCTTGGAGTAATATTTCAGCATTATAAATTCCAAGATAAATTATTTACGTTATTTTAAGTATTTCTTACACAAAATTCGTAACACTACCATTCACAATTGTTATATAATGATGAATTTCAAGAACACTCATTTATGTGAGCGCGCGCTTAAGAATGACATTTATTACTATTAATCTTAGAGTAAGAGTATTTAGAAGTATGGTAAAAACACATTAGTAATTATTTACTAAATATAGGGATGAAAGTTTCATAATAATTTTAAAATTAATAAAGTTTTGAGAAATATATTTCTGAAGGGAATGACTTCAAAGAAGGAACTTGGTCAAAAGATTTTTATTGATACAATTAATATACTTGTTATTAATTTAAAAAAAGACAGTGGTATCAAACAGTGATATCTTCATGTTTGGTTTCAACAAAAAAGAAATTACGGTGCTTCACACGAGATATTTTAAGCAAAAACCACTTTAACAGTTTTCGAGCTTTACACATTATCAAAGGTGCAAGAAAATTTTTAATTCAGAGAAATATATTGCTTCTAAAGCTGAATACTATGTATAAATAAACCTTTTTGTGTTAGAGAAGAATAAAAGTGAATGAGGGAACATGAATTAAGGCTAATTCAGTTTCTCAGCCATGATACCAAATAAATGGAAAACAAATTTAGAAAATTGAAATTAACTAAAAAGTGTAAATCATCTGGACATCGACTTAAAAGTTTTGAATAACAAGCTCAAATATCGGGTGGAATTGAAAAATTTAGAAACTCTGACTGTGTAGAAATTCAAATCTACAAATCCTCAAAATACACAATATTCATAAAATATTGTAGATATTCGAAAACACTCAGCACACAAGATATGCAAGAAATAAGAAGCATGTAACTGGTGATTAATTAGAAATTTCGTTAGTCTAATATGATAGTCTCTAATAAACAAAAAAACAGAAAAACAGTACTTAAAATTAAAGCTATCATTTTTCAATTATTTATGAAACCACTCTAAAAAACTTTAATTGTGTTCATTCAGCCAAAACTTTTAAAAATCTCTTACGAGTACTTAAATAATATTCATCTTTAACCTAATATACTCAAAATGGAGTTTCTTCTTTTGAAAAAAATTTTTATCTCTATATTTTCTTTACAAAAATAGAATTTTCCGTTTTCTGATCAGATTAGTGATAGTTCACGATAAAGTTAAATTCCTCTTTGAATTAAAACAGAAAAACTTAATAATATTTAAAATAGCTTTTTTAAATTTTTCTCTTGAACATATTTAATAAAAGAATTTAAAAATGAATATTTTTGCAATCATAAAAGGAAGAGTTCTTAAATATGCAAAGTATAATGCATCTACACTGGTAAAAACAATTAAAGGACTCAAAGATTTTTCTTAAAAAAATATTTATCTTCTGAATGCAAGTAAGGTATCAGATGAAGCTGATCTCTTCACAGACACCTCTACCAAACAGTTATCTTTGACGTCATAAGGTATTGGCACTGCGATCGAATTAGTTTAGGGGTATATCTCTTGCTCGTTGTGATTTGTAGCGTAAGGGCGTTTTCAAACGTCGTAGCTCAGCCCTTTCGTGACGAAAGACGCAAACGCGTGCGTACCGCCAGGACTGGAGCTTTCTGTCACGAGTTTCACTCGTAGGCCGTAGAGTTTTGTGTAGTTAAACCTAAATCCGTAAAAATACCGAAATATAAACGCGTTGTTCAATATTTGTTTGTATATTATACGAACGGCATATGATTTAATGTATTTCGTAACAAAATATATTTTATTTCCTTCAGCCACTTTCTGTTTAAGTACACGTTTTTAAACATTTTATTTTCAGCATTTGTAAAAGTAAACGTAAAAGATTAAGAAAAAAAAAGTTTTGTCTACCAGATCTAATTATTCATTAAACACTAGACTCCAAACTCAAATCAAATGTTTTCGCACAAAAACAAAGCTCTCATCTTCACTATTAACAAAAACCACATGTTCATTTCAAGAGCAATCGTAAAGCACTCTATTAGAAAACATTCCCTTCCTCTTACGTTTACAAAACAAAAACCACTTATATGTGAGTACCATTTCTCTCATTTCGAGTGGAAGGTTTGATCTCCATAAATCTCAAATTTTATGGGCATAGAATGTTATCTTTTGACAAACATTGAGCTTACAAAACGTTCCAAATGCCTGGCGCACCGATGAGTCATTCGGCCCACGGAGAAGAAACACGCTGACCCATTTTTGAGCCATTCGGCCTATGGCAGTATTTCACGCTGGCTCACATTTGGGATGTTCGTCGCGAAGGGGTTAGCACAATCCTTGTTTTTTGTGAATTTATTTGTTTACTCATTGTTACTAGGGCTTATCGTCATCGTCTACATGATACAATATAATATGATGATGGATAGTTGGAAGTATACCGAAGGTCCAATCACCAGATACTTGATGTTAAGAAATCGAGGTTTCAAAAAAAGTGGCATCCACTACGTGGAAAAAATTATAAAGATAAGAACAGTGACCCAACGACCTAGCGAAGGCCACCAAAGGACAACAACGCCGACTCAAGACTATTTTTTGAGACTTCTGGCCAAAAGGGATAAGTCCATGACAGTGACAAAACTGTATCACAAACAGTAGAAAGCAACAGGAGCAGCAGTTTTAAAGACAACAATCCCCAGAGACTTAAAGCTGGTGACCTGCATGACAGGTATCCTATAGCCAGCATCCCTTTGACAGTGAACCACAAAAAAGATCACCTAACATGTTGCCTGAAACACCTGTCTTGGACAGAGGATGATTGCGGTCGGGTTCTCTTCAGTGCTGAGTCCTGATTCAGTTGACGTGTTTCGATCTGGAGTGAACCCGGGATTCGATATTGGTCATCTGACATTGTCAAGAAGGTTAACTATGGTCGAGTTGGTCTAATATACTGAGCAGGACGGACATGACGGACATGAGGATATTAATCTCTTCGATAGAAGTAATCTGGTAAGTCAGCGGTACAGGGACAAGATTCTTGCATACTATGTCAGATTTCTCGACAAATAAAATGAACCATATTTCATCCTTATAGGTCATAACCTCTTTAAGAGCTCAGTGGTTGGACTAATACCTCCTATTAGAGAATATTCAATGATTGGAGAGGCCTGCGATGTTCCATGACCTTAATCTCATCAAGACTTGTGGGAATTCCTTGTATGCTCAATTTCAGCTCGAAGACCTTCTCCAATGGCTATCGATGAGCTTAAAAGTGCATTCATGCATGAGTGGGTGCACTTGCCACAAGGGTTGATAAGGATCATGGTAAACAATCGACGCACACTTAATATGAAACACAGTTGTGAGAGTTGTATAAGTTTTAGGTTTTAGAGATAATCATACATCCTTATAGACACGTTCTTCTCTGTTCTACAGGCTATCGGTCAGCTGTTGGAGATTCAGAAATCCACCACTAGAGAGCTGGAAGAATCGAAACCAAAACTTTGGGCCACTCCTTCACGTGAGGACAATTCGTCATGTTTTTCTGCTGTCATGACTATGAGATTGACTTTCTGCTTTTCATGCCTAAGCGCAAGATATAATCCAATTATTCTAAACTATAATCTTTAGCCAATTATTATTCGAAATCTGAAATGTAACAGTATCTGATTCATACCAGCATGTGAGCGTAGAATATCGATCAAATTGAAAACAGGAATAGGTGAGTCTTTTCTTTGTTCTGATGAATTCCTTTTGTATTAAAATTCTTGATGTGTCATACTCTAAATTTAAGTCTAATCGTTTAGAAACCAAAATCTTAATTCTAATCTAACAGCCGTTGCGCTGGACAAGGGGCCAGTTTCCTTATTTAGGTTTAGGATGTGCCCGATTTTTGTTTTCCTGGGTTTTTACCTTACGCTGGATAATATTTTGGACAAGTTTGAATTTATTTGCTTTGTTAGTTTTCTTTTCAGAGCAAAAAAAAAAAAAGTTTGTGCATGCAATTGTTTCCGCCAGTGCACAGTTTATTATAATCTAGTCTGCTACATTATTATAATACTTTAATTTATCCAATTTAAAATACATATATAATTAATGATACTCACGCGCAGACTTCATATTAACAAATGAAAACAGTTTTTCTGCAGCGTATAGTTTAGATAAGTGTCTCAAAGTTAGAAGAAATATAGTCGGAAATTTTGGAAGTATAGTGTTATAATATTTTCCTTCATTAAGTGAAAAATAAATTAAAAATATTCTGAATTAATTGTTTATCTGAAATAAGTTTTATTTTCAACGAGCAATGAGAATTCACCCTCATTTCCTATAATTAACCTCTGGGGCAGCTATATTGTGAAGTTAGGTGCGAGAACGCTACCCTGGGAAATAACTGTGATGTGCGGAAATGAGAACAACTATTTAATTACAGATGTAAATAAAAATAGGATTAAGGATAATAGAAGGGGGGGAAAGTGGGATAGAAGAAGTATATAATGCAGTGTAATTGCGTTGCTGAGATAACATCAGCTTTACCAGAATAATTTTTTTCCTTATTTAAAAGGTATTTCTTGAAGATCACAATATAAATAATACTTATTTTAATCATTTTGTTGAAATAGGGTTACTTGATAGCTTTCAAAATACTTAAGGGAACCAGGACATGCTCGAAAAAGTAAAATGCCACAATTAAGACCCTTTGTTTATGAGACATATATCATTTACAATTTCCAATAGAGATTAGATTTTTTACGTTCTTAATAAAGATAATTTAATTATTCTGTAGAACTACAAAAATAACTTTTTACTCCAAAAGTTTTTTTTACTACTTAATTTAAGTAATACATAATTTTTGAGAACTCGTAATATATACTTGTGTTTAGGTACCATTTTTTAAAAAAATATCCCTTTTTTATGCAAAATATTTTTACACATATATAAAACAATACATAAAATACAATTAACTCATTTTTGTAGTAAAATGTTAGTATAGTTTCTTTAAAAAAAATTATGAAACTTTGAAATTTGAATTTTTTTTATTTTTTCTGCTTTTTTTATGTATAAAACTATTTTTAAAAAAATTAGGCACTATCTTAATAAAAAAAAAATAGGTTCACTATATGCATAGGCATCTTGTATAGAAGTATAAAAAAATCTAGAATCATATAGTGCAATAATTTTTTTAAAAAAATTTACCTAAATGCAAAAAAAATATGCTTTTGAGAAAAAGTGAAAAAACTAAAAAAAAAAAAAAAAAAAAACAATATTTTCACATATTATACACTTGATTAGTATTTGCTTGCCTATTTTTATATGACTAATAATAATCCTTAATCATTTTCTGGAGTTACAAAAGTAATTTTAAATTCATATGTTTTTTTCCCTTTGTTTATGTTAACATGAACATAATTTTCGAGATTTTGTAATACATATTTTCAAGTATAGATACCATTTCTTACAAAAGTATTCTTTGAATGTACAAAATTTTTTACATATATATATGCAGCAACATATCAAACTTAATGAACCAGTTTTTTAACGAATTGATTGCATAATTTCTTTAAAATAATCATAAAACCTTAAAATTATGAAAATCTTAATTTTCTTTTTGCACGTATAAATTTATTTTTGAAAAAAATTGACATTACATACTAAAAGATAATTTGTTCACTATATAGAACGTTTATATAGATCAAACACAGGGGAAACTACATATTTAAAGTTCAAAGGGTTGTATCAAAAAGGGCGTGGTCATTTGTTTGCATTTTTATTTTTCATATTTTAGGGCTATTTTATCAACAAACATATAAGTATTATACATTTTTAGATTCAGAAAAATAAGCACTATTTTTTAGAATTAAAATTAAAAAATCGATTTTTTCAAAGCATACGATGTCCCTGTTCTCTTAATTTGCGGTAATATTGATTTTTCAAAAAGATGCAATAAATTGGTTAAACTTTTTTAATTTTACATTTATTGAGTAAGCATATCTCTAATTACAAACGAAGACAGTATTTTCAACTGATTGATTGCTTGTTTATAAACATCGCATTTAGAAGCAACATGAAGACTATGAGAAACTGACCTCAGACATGCACTGGCCAATGAATTAGAAACCTCTCAGACTTGCATTTGAAAGCATGGTAAGGATGAAGTATGAAAATGCTTTTCTTATGACGTAGGATACATGTGGTTGTTACAACGCCAGCATACACTAGGTATAAGAGTACTTTTCTTGAGGAATGAAGTAAAATGGGAAAAACTACAGATATTTCACCATTTCATTAAGGACTTTTTGTTGGTGATGTCCGTTTAGCAGGGTCTAGATTTTGAAGACATATAAAAGACGTAACTATGGTTCAAGCACAATTTTCAATGAGAGTGAACGACGTCGTTTTTGACGAATTGTACGGCAGAATAGTGACTTCACTATCCTTCAACTCAAACAAATCGTTAACCAAGGTTTTCCCCCAACAAATTTCAGTTAGAACCATTCGCAGAGAATTGACGAGAATATGAACGGATAATCAGGTGCCTGAGAGGAAAGCACTCATTTCTGCTCCAAATGAAAAAAAAAACACTTTTTTACAAACGTATCAGAGAGGGCAAATCCACTGGATTCTAAGGAACAGAAATGGGTAATGTAGTCGGATGAATCACTGGGCACTTTATTTTGCATTGATGGAGGACGTTGAATTTGACAAGAACCCCACGAAGCCTGAATCTATCTTGCTTACTCGATCTAGTTATGGGTCTGGTGGGTGTATCATGATATGGGGCATGTTCTGCTGACATGTAAATGGTGAGCCGATGTGTGTTCCTGGAAGGAAATCAAACACCCATGAGATACCTAGAAGTACTAGTAGATTAAATGCACCCTGCAATGTTTCCCTGATGGCGAAGGATACTTCATTGACGATAAAGCAGCAATACATCGTGTCAGAAGTGTTCAGATTTGGTTAGCTCAATACCAATTTCACTTCCAACACATTTCCTGGCCAAACTCGTTTCTCAGATCTAATCCTTGTGGAAAATGTGTAGGATATAGTGGAAAGCTGGACTTAAATTCTAAACGTAATGCAATCCAGAAGTATATAGCCTCGATGCCCAAAAGAATAAGAGCAATTATCAATGCAAACGTTTGTCCAATAATTATTGATCTTGGGTTTCTAACTCATTAACCAGCATTTGTATTTCTTTCTAAACATGCTCAAGGTTCGAAAATGATGCCTGCATTTGTAATCCTGCCTCCAAACAACCACACCCAGTAAAGGGAGAATTTTGACACCCAACAGATGTACCGAGATGAATAGATGTTTATATAATGTTTTCTGACAGGGGTATAGAATGAGTAATTAATAACATCAAATATCAATCCCGTAACTTGAATTCAATACTTCTAGCCACAAGCTCTCTGGATATTACGGCCACTATAAATGTAATCAAATCAAAACATCATTCAATGACAATGAGAATGTCTAGTAAAGAAATAAAATAAAAAATGGATTTTCTTTCAACTGTAATTTGAAAATAAAAATCATCCTATCATTTTTGTTTTTGATTAAGTACACCGAATGATTATTTTGAACTGAAAGAACACTGATTTTGTTTTTTCAGATTTAATTTAATTTTTAAGCAGTTTGCTTTGCTGGGAAAATTAAGTTTTTTTTCCCTCCTTTTACCTTCACTCTAATTCCAATTCTGAAAGTTTTTGACATTTTCATTATTTTTCTTATATCACCGACGTAAAGCACAAAAGTGTTTCTTTCATTTTCGGCGAAAGTTTATCTTGCGAAGAATAACTCAATAATTAGTTTTGGTTAGAAGTTTTTTTTTCTTTCTGCTGAAAATTAAGTTTACTTGAATAATTTGTTTCTGTTCCATTTGAGTGGGCTATTTGAAGGTTGTGTGTGTGTGTGGCGTATTATAAAGAAAAGAACATCAGAGCGCCCTCTAGTGGCTATGTAAAGATTTACGGAGTAAAACTTCAGCTTTTTTCTGAGAACATGATTGAATGCACATTTGTGGCATTGTCTGAATTAAAATGCCTAATTTTTTAACTGTGCTTAATTAACGTGTAAAAAAATGTAAATAAATTTTAGACCAAGCCTTGCAGCATTGTGTATTGGACTACCGCCACGAAAGTAATTTTTTCTTTCTTTTTGCACAGATGCAACATTAATTTCAATTTTTATTGGGAATCGAAGTAATACAATTAAATAATAAGTTTGAGAAGAAGCAAAACTATCTTCGTTAAAAATATTTTTTACTCTTCATTCAAGTTTTTGATATGAAATCGTGTGTTTTCATTGTAAAATATTTTTCAGAACCTATGAAATGTGACACCACCTCATATTATTACCAAAAATAATATGTTGATTGTGTGTCAGTAAATTTTGTTGTTCTTCGTCCTTTTTGTGTACTGGAATAATGCAAAGCAGCGTTTCTCAAACTGTGAAGAGCGCACAGCTAGGAGGGTGTAATAACTCTACGAGTGAACGCGAATATATTGAAAAGTCAGAAACAAAATATTATTTTAAAATATTATTAATGTACTGTAAGTAAACAATTAAAATACGCTCTGGCATGGTAAATCATAAAATACATATTGTACTTATATAATACATTTTTAAATATATCAGTACTACACACACACAATGCATATAATTAATTTATCAGTACTAAGTTAGAACAAGTTTAATAATTAACAATGATTTAATGTGCTGTTCATATATGTACAATTATATACCAAAGGTAACACTTATCTTGATAATTCGTACAGTTTATAATTAATCCCTTGATTGCCGATTAAAAGTTACACGGTTCGCTCCCCAGTGCCACTGTTTTCCAAGTAAACGTGTTTATGTGATGTATTGGGAGGAGAGGGGAGAGGAAAGAATAAATTAATAAAACTATTCTGAGAAATAAGTAAATCCTTTGTAAATACTGTCAACGTTCTTTCATTGCATTCTAAACTTTTCGGAACAAATTTATAGATAGCAATGCACAGAAAATATTGAAAGTAATTCGCAAAGACGTATCTATATGTCTGAGGAAATTTAAGCTTTGGTAGAGGGAGACGTATATTTACGGTGGCTAGAGTTGTAGCTTTTGTGTAATAGTATTATTGAATTAAATGCATTGTTATTGTATTGATGTGAGGGGGGCACGATGGAAATTATGATTGAATATTAGGTGGCAAATATTGGAAATTTGAGAAATACTGATGTAAAATAAACCCTCCATTCACCCATAAAAATTTATTATGAATAATATAATTTACTCTTTCTATTGTGTATCGTTTCTGATGTATGAAGTTTGAAGTAATAATAGGCGCTAACCAGTCTGTTGATTATTTTTTACCAAAGAATTTAACAAACTTTGCTCATGCATTAAATATAACATCTGTATTATTCAAAGTGTCCCAAATTTTACCATCAATAGGGATTGGGGTTGGGGATATTTCGTTTCTGAAAAAAAAATACTTTCCTATCGCATGGTTAAGCGATGACTAGCATATTTTTGAAAATGTGGAAATTGATTACCTCCGTCACATGATTAACCAAAAATGGCACAATTTTGAAGTGATACATTTAGATTGATTGGATATTAACGTCGCACTGTTCAGCGCTACAAGAGGGCTTTTGGCGGAGGACCACGTAATTTTGAACCATGGTGAAGTGACGTGGACGACAACTGAGCAGGCACCCCCTCTCCTAACAACCACACCACACCAACGGGAGGACGTTTCAGCTCTCGACAGATTTAACGTGCATCGCTTCCCTACACGGCTGATACTTTTAGTGATGTCATCTCAACCCGGGAACGGTTGCGCGGGGCACAAATTCACCCTAAATTCACGAAATCTTCTATTTTGGGAAAACTGTTTATTTTTTACCAATGACCTGGTCAGCATCCACCTAAATGACAGTCTTCATGGGATCTTAAGTGAATTTTTCATATAACAGCCCCTTTTTATTGGAAGTGGCAAGCACATAATATTAAGGTACATGGGGGTGACAGAGTTCCCAGCGCACCTACGAACGTTACAAAATATTTTCCATTATTTTTTCTTACATTTTACACCGGTGAACGACTTAGTGGAATTGATTGTTGTGTTATAGACTGACTCATTATGGCTTATAAATGTAAATGAACATATATATAGAAAAACAAATGTTTACGAGGGATCTCTATTGGATGAAGTTGAAACTGGTTAAGTAAGGGAAGAATCTGAGGAAATAATGGACATGAATCATGTTAGAGAAAGTAAATTTCATAAAAGCTATGAGCATGAAACGTTTGAGTTGAACGAAAAATTTCCAAATGCTACCTAACAACTCCATCAAGAAAGATATGAAGCTAAAAGTGCAAAGGAAGATTTTCTGCGCGCTCTCAAAAAAGACACAAGGAAGAAAAAGTTCAGCATGCTATATGTCAATCATCAAACGAAAATTAAACTACAATAACTTAAACAAAATATGAGGCAATATCATTCCTTCAATGTTTGGGATATGCGTCCTTTTTCAAGGGACTTGGTACCCTTTGAACAGTTTTCTTTATTTATGTATTTAAAAATTATATTTTAGCATTTCTTACAGTTTTCTATTAAAAAAATGATATGAAATGAAATTTTTCACTTATTATTCACATATTTTCAAAAATTAAAATTTTTTGAAGAGAATTTAGAAAATTTAAAATCTTATTTCTACAGTAGTTATTAATTTATTGACCTGAAATGTTTTCGTAATATTCTTGAGGATGTTCTAAGCAACGTTAGGAATCGAGTTTCCAATAACTTAAGGTATCCGACTACGTTCGGAACCATCATTTTGCAAAAGCGTATAAATGGATAATTTTCATAATATTTAGTGTCACTTAGATTGGAAAATGTACATAAAAGTGTTTTAAGAATATTATTACAATAAAAAAATTGTTTAAGTACATTATTTTGACGAAAAATAAACATAGAATGACCAATGTTCAAAATATTATCCTTTTGTGAAAAACGCATCTTTTATAATAATATTTTGCCTGTATATAGCTCAGACCTCTGTACATAGGCTCAAATAGAATTTTTGAAATATATAACTTAGAAGTGGGGCTATCCATGTTTTACGAAAACAGAGGGGAGAAATTTTAAGAAAAAAACGCCGATAATTATTCCAATTCGTTGTAACTCTTAAAATAATGTGATTCTTTCAAAAATCATAAGTGAGCCTCTGTACAGAGGTCTGTACAGATACAGGCAAACTATTATTATAAAAGAAGCATTTTTCACAAAAGAAGAATATTTTTAATAAAAGGTTATTCTAAGTTAATTTTTTTCCCGAAATATTGTATTTAAATAATTTTTTTTGTCAAAATCCAAATAAAACAATTTTATACATATATTCTAATCTAAGTGACAGTAATATCATGAAAATTATCCATTTATGCGCTTTTTTAAAATTACGGTTCCGAACGTAATCTGATACCTTAATTAGTTTTGGAGAAAAAAAATAAAATGTTGATATGCCTGCTAAAATTTTAAAAAAAGCCATATCTTCTACACTTGTATTTTTTAAAATAAAAGATTAAGTTTACAGCAAAAGGGATCCCTAATTTTGTTACATAATTTATGTACAATACACAGGAAAGAAAAGGAAGTGATTGGTAAAGAATTCTGGAAGGAGTACAACTTTGAATACATTAATGTATCGAAAAAATACAAACTGCGAAAAACCCCGCTTTAAAGTGAATATAATCCTAACAAAATAATTATAACAACCTTAAATGAACCTAAAGTTATAGTGATTTTGAATTGAAATATTGTTGTTGAAGATAAATTAACCTCATGAAGAATTGAGATTCCGAGTGGTAAATATTATTTTGTATTTAAAGTCTCACTCAAGTTTTAAGAGTCAGATTAAAGTTAAATGTTCAATAAGAACATTATTAAATATAATTCGGGGATCTCTTATCGTGGTAATTTCTGCGTGATCGTTATTTAATAAATTAATTAATTAGATCATTAATTAATTGAGTTAATTTAAAGGATATTATCTTTAAAACCTCATAATATTATTAAAATTATTGTTAATAAGTTTCTTTGATTCTATTTGGGAAAGATAACCAAATAAAGAAAGTTATTTATAAAAATGGCTACTGGTTCTTTTTTTATGACTCATAATTATTCTAGTTCTCAAAGTGAGGTCCCTCGGGACCTTCACAATGGCGCCCAACGTATAAATCCCGAGAATAGAGTCGGATCCAGTTTTAGAATCATTCCGGAACAATATTTTTCGGGAATTGAGAACATAGATGATTTTTTGGAGAATATTGATCATAATCTCGCGTATTATGAGATACCTGCACAACTGGCATGTGCTTACTTGAAAGGTCATCTCAAAGGACGGGCACTCGACTGGTTCGAAGTTCTAGGTTATAGAGTCATTGAAGATAAGACAACAGACTACGCGCACTTAAAACAGGCATTGTCGGAACAATTTCCCGTGGTCAGAAACAGGTCAGAACTAGAAACGCGATTTTATTCCTCATCACAAAGACGAGATCAACAGCCTTCGGACTTTATTTATGAATTGTTGAAAATTCATAAAGTCCTTAAACTAGAAATGTCGGAGGAAAAATTAATAGATCACGTCGTTAGTCGATTAGAACCTCAAATTTTGGATTATGTCGAAGTTAGACATCCACGAAATACTGCCAATCTCCTACAAATCGTTGATAAATACGAAGAACGTTTTATGCATAGACAAATCAGAGGTTCGAGTGAGGGATTTAGAAGTTCAGGCCCTCATGAAAACAATCGTTTTAATACCCGGCATAGACAGGAAAATTGGAGGGAAAACAGAAATAATGAGAGATACGCCAATAATAGCCGACCACAAAGGGAATTTAATCGATTCGAAAACCAAGGTTTCACAAAAATCGCAGATTCGAGGGTAGACGCCAAGGTGGACAATCGGATCAACCATTCCACAGTCAAGGCGGTCGACAAAGTGGGTCGAGAAATAGTTCATTTCGAGGTCAAAATGAACGAAGTAGAAATTTAAACTTTTAAGCGATCGATGTGAATATGGGGGTAATCGATCGCGGGGTACGGAAAATCCTCCAGTTTGGGATCATCGGCCTATCAGAGTATCCTCTATAAGAATGACCCCAGTCGAATTACCGTATGTCCCTATTCTATTAAATGAAACCTTTATTACAGCACTATGGGACACGGGAGCGGAGAAATCTTTTATTTCGGAGGAGGTATACCGCAATTATTTTTCATACCGACCTCGTCAAAAGACGAAAGACAGAGTCGTGACAGCACAAGGAGCCCCGTGCAGTCATTTGGGTAGAGTCGAATTACAAATTAGAATCAGGGAATTTCAGAAACCCTGGGAATTCCATATACTTGATAACATGCAGTATCAGTGCATTTTGGGGATTGATTTTATGAAGGCGTCGCGATTAACATTAGATTTTGATCAGAAATCCTTGATCATTCCCGATCATCTGATCAAACAAATGCCTAAAGAGGAGAAACTCGTTGATATTGATCTCACAGAATCGAAACTTGATGACGAGCAACAGAGGCAATTAAAAGCCTTATTTAATAATTTTAAAGGGTTATTTTCCGATCAACCGGGATTAACGCATGTTGTATATCATGAGATAGATACTGGAGATAAGGGACCGGTAGTGTCGAGACCATACAAGTACGACCGGGTCAAACAAGGCATTATTGATTATCACATAGATAAGATGTTACGGGATGGTACAATTTGTCCTATTAATTCGCCCTATGCATCTCCAGTCGTATTAACTCGAAAGAACAATGACCTTCCTCCAGATTCTCCCGAGGCGTATCGTTTCGCGATCGATTATCGGAAACTAAATGGAATTACCAAATATCCTCGATATCCATTACCGGTTATTGATGACTTACTCACCAATATCCCTCACACCAACGTTATGTCCACTCTAGATCTCAGAAGTGGCTATTTTCAGTTGGCGATTAGTCCAAAGGACATAGAAAAAACAGCGTTTATCACTCGCAATGGCACTTTTGCATTCCTACGCATGCCTTTTGGTCTTTCTGGGGCGGCGCCTAATTTCCAAAGGGCTATCGATATAATCCTCCAACCTGTTATTGGGCGTTTCGTGTCCGTTTACATGGACGATGTTATTATAACATCTCCATCGTTCAAAGACCATCTTGATCATTTAACTCGGGTTTTTACCTTATTACGAGACGCAGGGCTAACGTTAAATAAAGAAAAATGTCACTTCGCTCGTGACAAACTCAAATATTTAGGCCTGATTATTAGTAAAGAAGGAATCGAAACTGACAATAAGAAAATTCGGGCAATTACGGAAATGAAACCTCCCAAAAATAATAGAGAAGTGTCAAAATTTTTAGGGATGACGGGTTGGTACCAAAAATTTATTCCGCGATACGCAGATATATGCGAACCATTGTACCAATTAAAAAAAAGGGGGCGAAGTTTAACTGGTCGGGAGAAGCACAGGATTCTTTTGATCAGATCAAACGCACACTAACGGAGGCACCGATTTTGCAATTACCAAATTTTTCTGAACAGTTCAATTTATTCACTGATGCTAGTGGGGTCGGAATTGGTGCTGTGCTTCAACAAAATCAAAAACCTATTGCTTTCGCTCTCGAACCCTTAATAAAGCAGAACGTAATTATACGGTTACCGAAAGAGAATGTTTGGCGGTAATTTGGGCTCTAAATAAGTTTAAAACTTATTTTGGACCCCTACCTGTGAAAGTGATTACAGATCACGCAGCGTTAACGAAGTTAACCAATGGTAAGAATTTATCAAGTAGGATGATCCGATGGGCATTGAAATTGTCAGAGTTTAACATAGAATGGGAGCACAGACCTGGTGTTCAAAACGTGGTCGCAGACCTTTTATCAAGAAATCCAGTAGACAGTGTCGAGGGGTCGCAAATTTCGTGCGCAGCTCTTAGAGCCCTCGCAATAAATTCCCGTGAACAATTCATTAAGGAACAGAGGGAAGATCCTGAATTAGGACATATTTATCGATACTTAGAAAACCCTGATGACGGTTCTGTTAATGCGACGGTATGCGAGAGTTGGTCCCAGGACTTCAAGTTAATAAATGGTCTCCTCTTTTACGCGAAGTATTTTTCTAATCTGGGAGAACTAAGAGTTTATATTCCTGGTTCTCTTCGAAAAGATATAATGAAAGAATTTCATGATCTGCCACTGGCAGGACATCTCGGAAAGAGGAAGACATATCTTAAACTTCGTGACACGTGCTATTTTCCATTTATGAGAAAATATATATTTGAATATGTTTCAACCTGTGACCGGTGTCAAAAGTTTAATTATAAAAACGCGCTACCAGCTGGTCGTTTAATGCCTATAGTTTCAAAATATCCAAATGAAATTGTAACGCTAGACTTATTAGGCCCCTACCCCGCATCCCGACCCGAGAGATATAAATTCATATTAGTTATAACTGACCACTTCACTAAGTGGTGTGAGCTGATTCCTCTTCGTAAAGCTTCAGCCCAGACAATAGCTAATGCCTTTTTTAATACCTATATAGCGCGTTACGGAGCTCCGATTTCTTTGATAAGTGATAACGGCCCCCAATTTATTTCTGACGTATTTGAACATCTCAGTCACAGGTTGGACATCAAACATATGAAAACGGTAACGTACCGACCACAGTCTAATCTCACGGAGAGAGTGAATAGAAATTTAGTTCAAATGATAGCTTCTTTTGTTGAAGAAAATCATGAAAACTGGGACCAATTTCTACACGAGTTCGCTTTCGCATTGCGCACGGCGGTAAATGAGACGACAAATAAAACTCCGGCTGAGTTGTTTTTGGGAAGGAAAATCATAACTCCGTTTAGCAAGCTCATAAATGTTACGGAGGATGCGAAATATGTTGGTAGTAACATCGAAAGATTATTCGATGAGGCAAGACGAAATATGCAAAAAAAAGCATAAGTCTTGGGAAAAACATTACAATCTCAGAAGGAGGGATGTTCACATCAAAGTGAACGATTTGGTTTTACTTCAAACACATTTCTTAAGTGCTGCGGGTAGGAAACAGGTGGGAAAATTTATGCCTAAGTTTGAAGGTCCCTATAAAGTTTTAGAAATAAAAGGAAATAATTTAGTTATTTGGAAAAACGGAAGAAATATAACTGTTAATATTGATCAGGTTCGAGTGTACCGACCTCGTCAGTCAGACACGATTAGTTCGGATAGTCCGGTAGAAACTCTGTATGACGAACAAGAAGTTAGTCATGGGTCGAATAGATCACATCAAGGACAGTTTAAAGAGCATAGGAAAACCTCTAGTCAGGAAAGTGAGGGGTGTAGATCACGGCAGGGTAACACCACACGGGAGATCCCCAGAAATAAACGTAAAATTAATAGTACTGCGTCGAAGGACCAAGCTTTAAAACGGTCCAAGATATGTAAGAAGAGATCACGACAAGGATCTGATCATCAGGACCGGAAAAGACACGCTCCTGAGCAAGGGCAGGAGTCAAGAGGTCGATCCCTTCCTCGTTCTCGTCCAAGAATTATAAGTTTCAAAAACATAATACCTCTTCACCAGGAGTAGAGTCCATTGCAGGTCCATCAAAGTTGCCTGATCGCAGGACTGCTACGACTACAGGTGGATCCCGAATGGAAGTTAGTGGACGTGATAACCAGACCCGTCAGACCAGAGCGACAACGAGAAGACGCAACGAACAAGCGGAGAAACCAGTCCGGTCGAATCAAACCAATACAAGGAGACCTTGCCCATACTATCTACGGAGCCGTATACAAGAAAAAGACAGAATTCCATGAGGAGCTCAGCAACATCGAAATCAACGGCATACCTGGCAGCACATTCCGCAGAAGAAGCCTCAGTATGGAAGCGTTGAATGGAGATCCAGTGCATAGGATTTAACAGACAAAATCCAGGTTGTATTGTTTCTTTATCTTCACAATGCGAACAAATGAAGAATTTTTGCAATTAAAGCAAGTCACGGGCGGACTCTAAAATTAAGAAGACTGACAAAAGTGGACACTGCATTGTGTGTGTTTTTTTTTTTCTATACCAGAAAAAAACGACTTTTGTGTTACTTTTTGTATTTTGGAGAAAACATCTGTAAATTTTGCATTTGTTTACTTCGATGTATGACTTCGCTAAGATGCGACAATTCATTTGGTTGTTTGTGTTATTTGTTTATTACAAAATGATTATTATTATATGCTATGTGTGTTTCTATGTATGTTTTGTTTCACATCTGGTGCCTTGGAGCGCGGCGAAGTTAGATAGGATGAACCATTAACACTAACTAGCGCATCAAGTTTTTCGAATGGGAAGGCAAAGGAACCAGATATTTATTGTATATGACATTCATGTAACAAATGTATAACTTCATGTCTGCTTTTACCTACTTCTCAAATGGATATCAATCTTTCAGGGTAGCTGACCCTGAAGTCTTCGATGTTCCAGTGCCAACAGAAGATTGTATTTATTTTTTTGTATAATGACTAAGTCATACTCTATGGGGCTGGTTTTTTGCCACCACTAGGGTGGTTTTTCCCACGCCCCCTTAGCCAAATGGATAGAGTGCAGGGATTAATTTAAACTTGTAAAATATTATGAGGTTTGGCAATTAATTCTAAATCTTAATTTTGTCATTTTTCATTACGGAAGATGTTTCAGTAATATACAGTTAGAAATTATTATCGTCGGTACTGTAGGACAAAGATAGGATTTACGTAATTTATTTTCAGGACGTATGAGTCCTTCGAATAAATCCCGTTTTCTTTTTTGGAGGGGATGGTGACGAATCTATACGGAACTTTATCACTAACCTTCTGAAACGACCTTTTTAGGGAAATTTAATTCCCTACCTATTTCCAATCAACTCCAAAAAGCGGACAGGATTCCTTGTTATGCAGATTAGATTCAGTATTTAAGTCAAACGAAATAGTAAAGTTAGAGCAGTAGGAGATAGACATTGAAACATAGAGTTATAGTGAATTTGAATTGAAATCTTATTGTTGAAGATAATTTAATCTCATGAAGAATTGAGATTCCGAGTGGTAAATATTATTTTGAGTTTAAAGTTTCATTCAAGTTTTAAGAGTCAGATTAAAGTTAAATGTTCAATAAGAACATTATTAAATATAATTCTGGGATCTCTTATCGTGGTAATTTCTGCGTGATCGTTATTTAATAAATTAATTAATTAGATCATTAATTAATTGAGTTAATTTAAAGGATATTATCTTTAAAACCTCATAATATTGGTAGTAACAATTGTTAATAAGTTTTTTGATTCTATTTGGGAAAGATAACCAAATAAAGAAAGTTATTTATAAAAATGGCTACTGGTTCTTTTGTGACTCAAAATTATTCTAGTTCTCAAAGTGAGGTCCTTAGAGGGACCTTCACAATGGCGCCCAACGTATAAATCCCGAGAATAGAGTCGGATCCAGTTTTAGAATCATTCCGGGACAATATTTTTCGGGAATTGAGAACATAGATGATTTTTTGGAGAATATTGATCATAATCTCGCGTATTATGAGATACCTGCACAACTGGCATGTGCTTACTTGAAAGGTCATCTCAAAGGACGGGCACTCGACTGGTTCGAAGTTCTAGGTTATAGAGTCATTGAAGATAAGACAACAGACTACGCGCACTTAAAACAGGCATTGTCGGAACAATTTCCCGTGGTCAGAAACAGGTCAGAACTAGAAACGCGATTTTATTCCTCATCACAAAGACGAGATCAACAGCCTTTGGACTTTATTTATGAATTGTTGAAAATTCATAAAGTCCTTAAACTAGAAATGTCGGAGGAAAAATTAATAGATCACGTCGTTAGTCGATTAGAACCTCAAATTTTGGATTATGTCGAAGTTAGACATCCACGAAATACTGCCAATCTCCTACAAATCGTTGATAAATACGAAGAACGTTTTATGCATAGACAAATCAGAGGTTCGAGTGAGGGATTTAGAAGTTCAGGCCCTCATGAAAACAATCGTTTTAATACCCGGCATAGACAGGAAAATTGGAGGGAAAACAGAAATAATGAGAGATACGCCAATAATAGCCGACCACAAAGGGAATTTAATCGATTCGAAAACCAAGGTTTCACAAAAATCGCAGATTCGAGGGTAGACGCCAAGGTGGACAATCGGATCAACCATTCCACAGTCAAGGCGGTCGACAAAGTGGGTCGAGAAATAGTTCATTTCGAGGTCAAAATGAACGAAGTAGAAATTTAAACTTTTAAGCGATCGATGTGAATATGGGGGTAATCGATCGCGGGGTACGGAAAATCCTCCAGTTTGGGATCATCGGCCTATCAGAGTATCCTCTATAAGAATGACCCCAGTCGAATTACCGTATGTCCCTATTCTATTAAATGAAACCTTTATTACAGCACTATGGGACACGGGAGCGGAGAAATCTTTTATTTCGGAGGAGGTATACCGCAATTATTTTTCATACCGACCTCGTCAAAAGACGAAAGACAGAGTCGTGACAGCACAAGGAGCCCCGTGCAGTCATTTGGGTAGAGTCGAATTACAAATTAGAATCAGGGAATTTCAGAAACCCTGGGAATTCCATATACTTGATAACATGCAGTATCAGTGCATTTTGGGGATTGATTTTATGAAGGCGTCGCGATTAACATTAGATTTTGATCAGAAATCCTTGATCATTCCCGATCATCTGATCAAACAAATGCCTAAAGAGGAGAAACTCATTGATATTGATCTCACAGAATCGAAACTTGATGACGAGCAACAGAGGCAATTAAAAGCCTTATTTAATAATTTTAAAGGGTTATTTTCCGATCAACCGGGATTAACGCATGTTGTATATCATGAGATAGATACTGGAGATAAGGGACCGGTAGTGTCGAGACCATACAAGTACGACCGGGTCAAACAAGGCATTATTGATTATCACATAGATAAGATGTTACGGGATGGTACAATTTGTCCTATTAATTCGCCCTATGCATCTCCAGTCGTATTAACTCGAAAGAACAATGACCTTCCTCCAGATTCTCCCGAGGCGTATCGTTTCGCGATCGATTATCGGAAACTAAATGGAATTACCAAATATCCTCGATATCCATTACCGGTTATTGATGACTTACTCACCAATATCCCTCACACCAACGTTATGTCCACTCTAGATCTCAGAAGTGGCTATTTTCAGTTGGCGATTAGTCCAAAGGACATAAAAAAAACAGCGTTTATCACTCGCAATGGCACTTTTGCATTCCTACGCATGCCTTTTGGTCTTTCTGGGGCGGCGCCTAATTTCCAAAGGGCTATCGATATAATCCTCCAACCTGTTATTGGGCGTTTCGTGTCCGTTTACATGGACGATGTTATTATAACATCTCCATCGTTCAAAGACCATCTTGATCATTTAACTCGGGTTTTTACCTTATTACGAGACGCAGGGCTAACGTTAAATAAAGAAAAATGTCACTTCGCTCGTGACAAACTCAAATATTTAGGCCTGATTATTAGTAAAGAAGGAATCGAAACTGACAATAAGAAAATTCGGGCAATTACGGAAATGAAACCTCCCAAAAATAATAGAGAAGTGTCAAAATTTTTAGGGATGACGGGTTGGTACCAAAAATTTATTCCGCGATACGCAGATATATGCGAACCATTGTACCAATTAAAAAAAAAAGGGGGCGAAGTTTAACTGGTCGGGAGAAGCACAGGATTCTTTTGATCAGATCAAACGCACACTAACGGAGGCACCGATTTTGCAATTACCAAATTTTTCTGAACAGTTCAATTTATTCACTGATGCTAGTGGGGTCGGAATTGGTGCTGTGCTTCAACAAAATCAAAAACCTATTGCTTTCGCGTCTCGAACCCTTAATAAAGCAGAACGTAATTATACGGTTACCGAAAGAGAATGTTTGGCGGTAATTTGGGCTCTAAATAAGTTTAAAACTTATTTTGGACCCCTACCTGTGAAAGTGATTACAGATCACGCAGCGTTAACGAAGTTAACCAATGGTAAGAATTTATCAAGTAGGATGATCCGATGGGCATTGAAATTGTCAGAGTTTAACATAGAATGGGAGCACAGACCTGGTGTTCAAAACGTGGTCGCAGACCTTTTATCAAGAAATCCAGTAGACAGTGTCGAGGGGTCGCAAATTTCGTGCGCAGCTCTTAGAGCCCTCGCAATAAATTCCCGTGAACAATTCATTAAGGAACAGAGGGAAGATCCTGAATTAGGACATATTTATCGATACTTAGAAAACCCTGATGACGGTTCTGTTAATGCGACGGTATGCGAGAGTTGGTCCCAGGACTTCAAGTTAATAAATGGTCTCCTCTTTTACGCGAAGTATTTTTCTAATCTGGGAGAACTAAGAGTTTATATTCCTGGTTCTCTTCGAAAAGATATAATGAAAGAATTTCATGATCTGCCACTGGCAGGACATCTCGGAAAGAGGAAGACATATCTTAAACTTCGTGACACGTGCTATTTTCCATTTATGAGAAAATATATATTTGAATATGTTTCAACCTGTGACCGGTGTCAAAAGTTTAATTATAAAAACGCGCTACCAGCTGGTCGTTTAATGCCTATAGTTTCAAAATATCCAAATGAAATTGTAACGCTAGACTTATTAGGCCCCTACCCCGCATCCCGACCCGAGAGATATAAATTCATATTAGTTATAACTGACCACTTCACTAAGTGGTGTGAGCTGATTCCTCTTCGTAAAGCTTCAGCCCAGACAATAGCTAATGCCTTTTTTAATACCTATATAGCGCGTTACGGAGCTCCGATTTCTTTGATAAGTGATAACGGCCCCCAATTTATTTCTGACGTATTTGAACATCTCAGTCACAGGTTGGACATCAAACATATGAAAACGGTAACGTACCGACCACAGTCTAATCTCACGGAGAGAGTGAATAGAAATTTAGTTCAAATGATAGCTTCTTTTGTTGAAGAAAATCATGAAAACTGGGACCAATTTCTACACGAGTTCGCTTTCGCATTGCGCACGGCGGTAAATGAGACGACAAATAAAACTCCGGCTGAGTTGTTTTTGGGAAGGAAAATCATAACTCCGTTTAGCAAGCTCATAAATGTTACGGAGGATGCGAAATATGTTGGTAGTAACATCGAAAGATTATTCGATGAGGCAAGACGAAATATGCAAAAAAAAGCATAAGTCTTGGGAAAAACATTACAATCTCAGAAGGAGGGATGTTCACATCAAAGTGAACGATTTGGTTTTACTTCAAACACATTTCTTAAGTGCTGCGGGTAGGAAACAGGTGGGAAAATTTATGCCTAAGTTTGAAGGTCCCTATAAAGTTTTAGAAATAAAAGGAAATAATTTAGTTATTTGGAAAAACGGAAGAAATATAACTGTTAATATTGATCAGGTTCGAGTGTACCGACCTCGTCAGTCAGACACGATTAGTTCGGATAGTCCGGTAGAAACTCTGTATGACGAACAAGAAGTTAGTCATGGGTCGAATAGATCACATCAAGGACAGTTTAAAGAGCATAGGAAAACCTCTAGTCAGGAAAGTGAGGGGTGTAGATCACGGCAGGGTAACACCACACGGGAGATCCCCAGAAATAAACGTAAAATTAATAGTACTGCGTCGAAGGACCAAGCTTTAAAACGGTCCAAGATATGTAAGAAGAGATCCCGACAAGGATCTGATCATCAGGACCGGAAAAGACACGCTCCTGAGCAAAGGCAGGGAGTCAAGAGGTCGATCCCTTCCTCGTTCTCGTCCAGGAATTATAAATTTCAAAAACATAATACCTCTTCACCAGGAGTAGAGTCCATTGCAGGTCCATCAAAGTTGCCTGATCGCAGGACTGCTACGACTACAAGTGGATCCCGAATGGAAGTTAGTGGACGTGATAACCAGACCCGTCAGACCAGAGCGACAACGAGAAGACGCAACGAACAAGCGGAGAAACCAGTCCGGTCGAATCAAACCAATACAAGGAGACCTTGCCCATACTATCTACGGAGCCGTATACAAGAAAAAGACAGAATCCATGAGGACCTCAGCAACATCGAAATCAACGGCATACCTGGCAGCACATTCCGCAGAAGAAGCCTCAGTATGGAAGCGTTGAATGGAGATCCAGTGCATAGGATTTAACAGACAAAATCCAGGTTGTATTGTTTCTTTATCTTCACAATGCGAACAAATGAAGAATTTTTGCAATTAAAGCAAGTCACGGGCGGACTCTAAAATTAAGAAGACTGACAAAAGTGGACACTGCATTGTGTGTTTTTTTTTCTATACCAGAAAAAAACGACTTTTGTGTTACTTTTTGTATTTTGGAGAAAACATCTGTAAATTTTGCATTTGTTTACTTCGATGTATGACTTCGCTAAGATGCGACAATTCATTTGGTTGTTTGTGTTATTTGTTTATTACAAAATGATTATTATTATATGCTATGTGTGTTTCTATGTATGTTTTGTTTCACATCTGGTGCCTTGGAGCGCGGCGAAGTTAGATAGGATTAACCATTAACACTAACTAGCGCATCAAGTTTTTCGAATGGGAAGGCAAAGGAACCAGATATTTATTGTATATGACATTCATGTAACAAATGTATAACTTCATGTCTGCTTTTACCTACTTCTCAAATGGATATCAATCTTTCAGGGTAGCTGACCCTGAAGTCTTCGATGTTCCAGTGCCACAGAAGATTGTATTGTATTTTTTTTTGTATAATGTATAAGTCATACTCTATGGGGCTGGTTTTTTGCCACCACTAGGGTGGTTTTTCCCACGCCCCCTTCGCCGAATGGATAGAGTGCAGGGATTAATTTAAACTTGTAAAATATTATGAGGTTTGGCAATTAATTCTAAATCTTAATTTTGTCATTTTTCATTACGGAAGATGTTTCAGTAATATACAGTTAGAAATTAATATCGTCGGTACTGTAAGACAAAGATAGGATTTACGTAATTTATTTTCAGGACATTTGAGTCCTTCGAATAAATCCCGTTTTCTTTTTGGAGGGGTTGTGACGAATCTATACGGAACTTTATCACTAACCTTCTGAACCGACCTTTTTAGGGAAATTTAATTCCCTACCTATTTCCAATCAACTCCAAAAAGCGGACAGGATTCCTTGTTATGTAGATTAGATTCAGTATTTAAGTCAAACGAAATAGTAAAGTTAGAGCAGTAGGAGATAGACATTGAAACATAGAGTTATAGTGATTTTGAATTGAAATATTGTTGTTGAAGATAAATTAACCTCATGAAGAATTGAGATTCCGAGTGGTAAATATTATTTTGAATTTAAAGTCTCACTCAAGTTTTAAGAGTCAGATTAAAGTTAAACGTTCAATAAGAACATTATTAAATATAATTCGGGGATCTCTTATCGTGGTAAATTCTGCGTGATCGTTATTTAATAAATTAATTAGACCATTAATTAATTGAGTTAATTTAAAGGATATTATCTCTAAAACCTCATAGTATTATTAAAATTACTGTTAATAAGTTTATTTGATTCTATTTGGGAAAGATAACCAAATAAAGAAAGTTATTTATAAAAATGGCTACTGGTTCTTTTATGACTCATAATTATTCTAGTTCTCAAAGTGAGGTTCCTAGAGACCTTCACAAGTTTAAGGTATCCGACTACGTTCGGAACCGTGCTTTTGCACAAGCGTATAAATGGACTATATTTTTGCTATTTAATGTCACTTACATTACAAAATGTATATAAAATTTTTTCAAGAATAATATTGCAATAATAAAGTATTTAAGTACAATAATTTAAAAAAAAATTAACATAAAAAATGACCCATTTTCAAAGAAAATTCTTTTTGTGAAAAATGTTTCTATTATAATAATATTTTGCCTGTATACAGCTCAGACCTCTGTACAGAGGCTCAACTAGAATTTTTGAAATATATGAATTATAAGAGGGTTTATCCGTATTTTACAACAACAAAGGGGAGTAACTTTAAAAAAAAAGCCGATAATTATTTTAATTGGTGGTAATTCTGAAAATAAAGGGAATTTTTCAAACATCCTAGTTCAGACTCTTCAGAGATGTCTTTATTTTATATAAGCAAAATATTATTATTTTAGAAGCATTTTTTATAAAAGGGGAACATTTTGAAAAAAATAATATTATTCTAAGTTATTTTTTTTTGCCAAAATATTGTATTTAAATATTTTTGTTTGTCAAAATGTCATTAAAACAGTTTTATACATGTATTCTAATCTAAGTGACACTAAATATCATTAAAAGTATTCATTTATGCGCTTTTTTAAAATCACGGTTCCGAAGATAGTCGGATCTTAAGACTTTAGTTACATATTTTTCTTTAAAATAATTGAATTTTCGTATTTTTTCAACCCCTCAATTTTTATGAAGGATCATTTTTTAGAGAATATGCAAGTCACGTGCATTTGAGACATTTAAATTCAGGTTGATTGATATTTTTTCTCAAATTATCAAAGAAAAATTGAAAAGACCTTAAAAGTTGGTAAGTAAACTTCCTCTTAGTTAAATTATTCACTGGAAATTGCATTTTTATCCCGAAAGATAAAAATAATTATAAAAGATAAGTATTGGGGTGACCTCGTCACCCCTTATGACCGCAAACGTTAGTATGGAATGCGCGCCTATTACCGGGGTAATGATCCGTGGTCGTAATAATATTTTCAATGATATTTATTATGTTGGTATATTCAAAATTAATGTAGTTTGCTAGAATCGGAGTTTGAGATATGATATCATCTAACTTTGACTCATCGAAAAAAGAAAAAAAAATTCACATACTATCCTGAGAAAATCATAGCAACCCATTTATGTCCGATTCCTAAATGGTACAACACACGCTACTTTTCTGTTCATAAAAACTTTTTTTCTTTTCAAAATTATTTTATTTAAAAAAACAACTCAGTCTTATAAGTGAATAACTCAAACTAATAAATGTACATATTTTTAAATTAAAAAAAATGAATATTATAATGAATCAAATGCTCGAAATATGTGTCTTCATACTTCTTTTAACAATGAACAATCGAAACAGTAATCAAACTGCGCCAAAGAAACTAATGAAGCAATGGAAAAATAAATTCAGCTGTTGTCTGACGTAGTCATTAAGTGATAACTTGATGAAAGATGTAGAGCCTGCAGTCATGTATTTAATTATTTACCGTAGGTTATTCTTTATCTAAGTGTATCATTTAAATAAGTTAAATCTAAAAGTTTGAATTGTTATTTTTTTCTTAACAAGTTTCAATAAGATTAATTATATTTTTGACAGCATTATTTACATTGAGAAATTACATCCAGATTACAACAGACATAGACTTACTTAGAGTAGCTCCACTTAAAGGTCAAATTATTGTAATTGAGTGAGTGAATATTAACGTCTCAGTGTTCAGCTGCACGAGAGTATTTGGCGATGGACTATGTAATTTTGAACTAGGGTCAAGTGCCGAGGAAGACACTTTAGCTGGCACTTCCCTCTCCTAACTACCCTACCACACCAACGGGAGGACATCGCTCCCCTACACGGCGGATCTTTAGTGGCACTGGGATCAAACTCATGCCATGTATAACTCTGATCCGATATCTTGACCACTAGACTACTACGACCACATGATTGTAATTAAATCTCATTGCTAAAACAAAATTTAATTTGCAAAGGTCTTTTAATGCATAAAGAAGAGGAGATGTAAGTACATCTTAAAGATCAAAACTCCTCTCCCCCATGTTCTCGTTAGAATATTTGATAAGTGAGCTTTCACTTCGTTAGGCACTCTTCAAGATGTTCCATTCATAGGCGCGCATCATCTCTCAGATGCATCACCTCATACTTATGTTTGAAGGTGATTAAATCGTCTTTGGTTGGATTTGACATTTTTGCGTGCAATGTTATATCTAAAATATTGACATAAGGTGTACCGTTTGTTTTAAAACCTCTTAATTTTTGTACTGTTGTTGCTGTCGTGTTCTTCCCAAAGGGAAGGAATGAATGTTGCCAGAGCCTGTGAGACAGGATGGACTTCCTTACAATCGATGACGACACCTCCTATCTCAACTTCCAGAATTTAGGCATGGAATTGGAAGGGAGGGAAATATTCTGTAGCTTCTTGTACCCTTGGTTTAAGCTGTGATCATCCACTGATTTAACGAGCATGTACTCTGTGTGCACTCGAAGGATATTTGGTGCATCGGACATCGAACCCAGGCCTTCCGGCCTGGAGTCAGATGCTCTAATCACTAGGCAACCCACGGTCCTAATTTTTGTATTATAAACAGTATATTACCGACCTATCAAAATAATGAATTGTTACTGTATTAATAGATGTTCTTGTTGTGTGTTTCATCCTGGGATACATATGAAAGACGTGAGATAGATGTTCAGAAACATGCAATACAAACACAGAAGAATATACAGTTTTTATTATACAAACGATGACCCCAGGTTAAAACAGAAAGGGTGCACTGCTTTCCATTCGAGGTGAGAATCCATCTAAGATGAAAGTCCGACTTCTTTTCCCGAAGATACATCCGTACCTTATCCGGGATTCGAAACCGAACACACTCGATTACAATCCGAATATCATAACCTCCATACTGGGAGGGGTGGCGAAGTAATAGATAATTGATTGAAGCCCCTTTCTACTTGTAGCACCCAATTATTCAATGGCCATTATGGATTAATTGATACAAATCATAGGAACTATGGCGTGTTAAAAGGAAGAGAGCAAAAAGAAAAAAAGAAAAACCCGAAATGTAGACTAAAAAAGCAAAGAGAATTAGGTTCATGTATGAAGTCGTATATTGGAAAATTAAAAAGTAAACATGGGAAAGTTGAAAAGTTTGTTTCACTTGGTTCTTCATCTTCAATACGGTGTTGTACATCGGATATTTTTTCAATCCTGAGTCGTAATGAACGAGACATATGTTATTCTTAGTCCTCCTTCGAGTTGCATCTCTCGGATATTTCTCATTTCCTAGCAGAAAAATCATCTTAAAGAAGTTTCAAAATACTACTTTTGTGTTATTTTAGAATAAAACTGAAAAATACACTCCATGTTACAGAAAAACATGGAAATTAACGACAAATTGAAAATACATTAAAAATATCGTCTTTGGGTGCGCTGCATCTCTGAGATTCAAGGGCTCTTGCTGCCCAAAATGTTATGGGGTTGATAGCGTACTTATGACTGAACCCTAGTGCGAGTGATGAAAGCCAAATCGAAGAAGGATGGGCGCGTTCCCGCTCACCGAGTGAATGCGACTTTACAATTATTTTTAATATGCATCTCAGAGAATACCACGTCTAATGGAGGGTTCAGCATCCACTTCCTCTACAAACTCGACTAAAATTACTAGAACAATTATCTTGCCCTATTTTGTAAATATGGCTTACCCCTCATCAACCCCTTAATGGTCGCATAATTTTGAAGAATACGGTCATAAAGAAGTGCCTATTATTTTATTCAATAAAATTAATAACACTTGTGACGGGGATGTATCGCGTCTTCCACTAATTGTCCTCTTGGGATTTCTTTGGGGTCAGAATGGCAATTCTTTCCAATCAACTCAAGAAGAGAACGTGAACGCAAATTAGGAATTATATGTATTGGAATGTTAGCATTCGCGACGATGGCTAAGGGGAGAAGTAATGCTAGAAGTGAAGCTCTGAGCTCTAAGTAAACTAAGTAAAGTGAGATAAGGTTCTTGAAGAAAAGTCTTAATTCGGTGCGTCGTTGAGTAATGCCAGTCTAGTTGAATTATAGGTGGATTGGAGACAAGAGAAACATTGAATTAGCCAGAGCAAGTCAGATTAAAAGTTAGCTTGGAGATTTATGGACAGTAGCTGTGCGTGAAAGGAATTAGCGGTAAGCTTATTCTATTAAATTTTAAGGAAAGATGGGTCACTGTTAGGATACGAATTAATATATAAAAATAGATTCAGTGTTAATTGTGCTTTTTATCAGTAATACGGGTTGCATCTACTCCCTCTTGATCATCCTCCTCTTCGACAATTATTGTTGTTGTATTGTATATAAACTAAGATCATAATAAACTAATTTTAGTATGACAGAATTTAGTGGTTCTTCTTCCCTTCCCTCAGACATAGGTTGAGTGAATAGTGGAAAAAGGGCATCCCCAACGGAGGGGACACCACACACTAAGCGCTTCTTATGCGATAAATTTCAAAGCATGTAATACAACAGGTAACAGTGCAGATACATCATCACTGCTCTCAGATTCAATAACCGAATTTTCAATACAAACAGTTATTTAGGTACCTCTCTCGGATATATTTATAATTAAAGTAGAATCCGCCTCACTTCATGCCTAACTCCATAATGCATACAATATTAAAAAAAAATTATATTTTTTTATAACAGAATGCAATCCACGTGTATTCACGAAGAGCGGAACTAAGTAACTGAGCTAGGTTACAAAAATATATCGCTAAAATATATGTTTGAAAGTGACACAATCTGGTTTAAAAAAAAAAAAAACTATCGCTAAACACTTTACTAACGTTCTGGTATTGCCTTCTGGTGAGAAATGAACATGATTCCGTGTATAAGAAATAGATGGTTTAATCATTTTAACGCGTCACTTTTGAACACTGCAGTCCGGAAATTTCAGGTGCGAGAAATAGAGGGGATAATTTTACCTCGTAATTTGGATGGGAGTGAGAAAGAATGGGTTTCAAAAAGTAATTGAAAATAAAATTTAAATCGATAAACTTAAAAGTAAATTTTAAATAATTCTGTCTAAATTCCTTACAAAACCATGCTAAAACATGTTTTTTAATGATGAATAATGTAACAATCTAATTTAATTTGACTCTATTATAAATCTTTTAGATTTTTTAATGTGCCCGAATAATTAACGAAGTCACTGTATCTAATTAAATCTATTAATTTAACAATAGAGGTTACTTTATCACTTGCATATAATAACCCAGATGAAGTTAAACTTTAAGAACAGGCTATTAATTAATAATAAAATATGAGCTAATAAATACAATCGTGATACTAATAAAAAATAAATTTCATTAAATTTTATCTGAAGCGTAATCATTACAGTCAAACGCTCAGCAATTCATTTTTTCTCAAACGGATTCCTAAAAAAACCATACAAGTTTTTACTAACTGCGCATAGAATAACTTTTTAATAAGAGCATAATTTTTCACGTGTGTAAATTTCATTTTTTTCGCGCTATTTGAAATAATTAATTACGCATAAAATATTCTTTTTTATAATATATCAAGTTAAGTTTTCATTTTTCGAGCCTGACTTGCTGGAAAGAAAACTTTAAAAATGCCTGAAGTGAACTGAATCAATAAAAAGTACATTTTTTTATTATTCAAATTCCTTCTATTGATTAAATATTAAAAGTTATTTATATTCTGTAAATATAATGAATATATGTATTTTTTCATTCCTCAAAAACCATTAGATTAAAAAAAAGTAAATGGTTTAATAAATACAGATATTAAAATATTTTGTTAGATTTTAGTTTTTTTTAATAAAACAAAGGAATACTGTTATTAAAATATCATAAATTAATAACAGTATTCTATAGCTGCTTAATAAATATAATACTGTTATTTTAATTTTAATTTCTAAATCAAAAGTAATGTTTTTAGAAAACAAATCTGTAAAAATATTAATAAATATACGTCAAGAAACCAGTGTTATATATTTTATTTAGATAATAAAGAATGAATTGTGTAAATATAAATAAACTCTGCATAATATTTGAATGTTTGAGTCGTACGAATAATAAACAAAAAAATTTAGAAAAACAATTATTTGAATTTTTAATAAATCTATCTTACTGCATTTTGCTAATTTCTTTTGTTTAATTCTTTAACTGCCACCGGCGTAAATATACGTCTCACTCGAACGACGTTTTAATTGTCATGGACGAATATATACGTTCTTCCAATTATGACTCTTTTTTAGTGCTGCTATCAGTAAAACTATTCCGAAGATTTGGAATGCCATAAAATATTAATGACAGTGTTTGTAAAGAAAATACTTATTTCAGAAGGAAATTAGCTCATTTTTTTAGGCTTTTACTTTTCCTTTCAAAACACCGCATACTCATGCCTATGTGAAAAAGGGGGGCAATGTGGAGCAAATACTGTGATCTTAATCGGCAATTAAGGATAAATAGTAAATCATTAATTACAGTCGTATGACAGAGTCCTCACAAACGAAATTATACCTCCAATCTTTTCTTCAAACATAACCCCAAACCTGCTTCAGTTAAATTACAATAGTGCTTTTCAAACTTTCAATATTTGCGAGCCAATATTTAATCACAATTTTCATCGTGCCCTCTCCGTACAATAACAATGCATTGAATTTAATAATACCATACTTTGACGCTAAAGCTACAACATGAATTTGACCTCATACGTGCTACCGGGGTATTGAAACATCTCGTTCTGCCAAAGTGTTAATTGTCCCGGATGTATATTTGGGTCTTTCCGAAATACGATCTCTTCACACTTCTGATTGCCTTACTAGTCATAAAATTAATGCGCAGGCTTTGGAACGTAATAAAAAGAACTTGATAGTGTTTGCGAAGAATTTATTTGTTTCTCAGGGGATTTGCTTATGCGTGCGTGTGTGCATGTATTTCTTTTCTTCTCTCCCCCAATACATCACGCATGAATACATGGGAAATGGGGGTATGGGGGAGTGAATCACATAACTTTTAATCGATAATTAATCATAAAACGTACACAGTATCAAGATAAGTCTCAAATTTTTTACATAATTTTACATATGGCAAGTCCATGAGGTGACTGGTAATTACTAAGTTCTTTCTTAACTTATTATTGTTAAATTAATTATAAAATACGTTTTGTGCGGTACACTGATGCATTTATCATATCATTTAAATGTGTATTTATTTTTTATCATATCAGAATGTATTTTGCTTCCTTTCGGAAAATAATTTTTTTTAAATAACCTTTTCTTTTCGACTTTTTAATATGTCCACACCCCCGTGTAGATTTATTACGCTCCCAGGTGGTCACGCTCTACAGTTTGAGAAATACTGACTCACAAGCAACATTGTTTTCATACGCATTCAAACTACATAAAAATATATCCATCTGAATTACCGTACTAACTATAATGTTTCTAGCTTTATTATCATCTATTATTAGACATTCAATAAAACAAAACATTTTTCAACATACACTCCTGAGGAAAATGATATCTTCTCACCTTTCTGAAATGATTCTGTTTTATTTTATCAATCGATGAGCGGTGCACAAACTGCTCATTATTACCAAACGACACTAAAGTCCACTCTAACAGAATGGAATTATTGTCCACCACTCCCTCCCAAACAACCTCTTTAACTTCCTTTCTAGATATGTCACGTGACAGGGAGCCATTTGTGCCCGACGGTCGAGGTGTTGTTCATAACGGATGGTTTCCGTGATCGCTCGAGGAAACGGGAACGTGTTATACCTAATGGTGGTTAAAAATATTTCTGGGGAGAAAAATTAATTGGATTATGTGGGCGAGATCGTGTATTGAGTGTCATTTGTAACAGTTCACACGTTGTGTGCATGGAATTTCATTTAGATTTGACCGAAAATATCATGAACTTCCTTTCCAGCTTGAATGTTGGACAAAATAGAATGAATGTCTTAAATTTTGTTGCATGTTGGAATTATTTAACCCTTTGCTGCGTAGCTATTTTATCGAAGTAGTTACGTAAAAAAAAAAGTTACGTATTGTTTCATTGCGCATTAAACGTATTATTACGAATTATGTATTTCGTTGCGTATCTACATATTAAATCTACATTTTAAAGTTTAAATATACTAAAAATAATTGCAAAATAGTTTTTATTTTAAAACATAGACTTAGATCATCAAAATATAAACATAAAAACATAAGTGAAAACATAAACAGGAACAGAATGGGCTGCACAGCTAAAAAGTCGGAAAATATGCATACCCGTGGATTTTGCTATATCTGCGTTGGCCGCTGAAATCACGGGATGCCCAGCGAGAGGTTTAAGATTTTTTTTGAATAGTAACTAAACACACACACACACACACACACACATATATATATATATATATATATATATATATATATATATATATATATATCATTGAAACAGAAAAAAAAGTTATCAGGGTCTAAATTGTTCTGTAGATTGGCCCAGGGTTTATTATTTTATATTTCTAAATATAATATGCAAACAAATATAAAATAATATGTTTTTAGCCGGCTGGGTAACGTTATTGGGTTGGTTGGTTATCTGTACCAAAGGTTGCGTGTTCGATCCCGGCCGAAGTCGGTGGATTTTCCTGATGCATAAAATCGACAACGGCCATGTCGTATGATTAAACGGTATGGAAAAGATCCATTGAGTGTCTATTTGGCTTGGATGCTCTCGGCAAAATTAAATTCCTAAGTGCAAATTTTTCATCGGCAGAACTCAGGTGCCTCCCTCTGGGGAAGAAACTGGAAGTGAAAATAACTTGCGGTAATTGGTATCGCCTAAATGGACCTGCACTAAAAAGTGGGAAATGTACTATGTCTGCAAATGTAGAAATACCAATACGCAGCCCCATTCCGGAAAAGCATATACAAAACATATAATTAAAACAAAGAAATAAATTTATGTAATAGATATAAGCTTTAGAATCTGGTAGAAATTTGAAGAAATAAACATATACGTTAGCACTGAAATTTGATTTTAATATCAAAATGAGTCTCAAAAATTAAATAAACTTATGTTTTCATTAAATTGTGCATAAATGTTTTACAAACATATATTATCTGTTGTATCTATCACTGTCTCTAAAAACAGCATAAGAATTATGATATGTTAAAAAATTTATTGCAAAATTATTTCTCTCAATTTTTAAGGCATAAAATTACTTCAGTTCTTTAAAAATATATACTGTAAATACATAAAAAAAAATTAATTTTTATATTGAAATTCTACATAGATGAAATCTATTTCTTATAGTTATAGAGATATATTTCCATTATTCATTACAGCAATTTAAAAGCAAAGCTATCACTTTGAAGTTAAAAAAGACATTCTTAAGAAACAAAAGTTTTAAAGGATTCACCCATTAATTCGGATAATTTATAGACTTTTCTAGAATTAGTTACGACAAATAAGAAACATCGCTTATATCACAGCTTGTAAATGTTTGCGTGTTGTGCTCGTCTATATATAAATAAGAAATATAATAAGAGCCAATATCTCACAGCTGCTTCCATATCTCCCACATGAAAAGTATTAGATTTCTTTTATTCTCCTTTCTCCCTCAATAGCTCTTGAAATAATAATTATAATAAAATACTCATTTTTGATGTAGTTAAATTCAAAATATATCATCAGGAATGTAAAACGTATTAAAAATTGCTTTATAATTCCAGTGGAAGTGCTTTAAACTTTGCCACAATATTTATTGATGGAATATACAAAACATCATTCGCAATTTATGGAAACGTTTTTCTTTCATTTACAGTTTGAGAGAAAACTTTAACAGCTTAAAAATATTCGTCTCTCTGCTAATGTATTTTTTGATTGCAATGTAAAAAATAAATTGTTTATTTAGAAAATGGCTCCTAAAATTGATAGAAGGCTCGTAGAGTACGTAGCTGTTCCTTCCAAAGAGAAATATTCGTGTCCACAAATTATAAAGCGGTGTAAAAATCTCGGTTATTGCCTTTAAGAAGAAAATATTTATAATATATTAAACTTTATATAAAGGAAAGAAATATCTGGCTGGAAGCAAAAATGGAAACATGGCCATGAATCCTTATCTTAAGACTGTTCGACTGCAGGCAACTATAAAAAAATCGAAATCTCCGATCCTAAGAGAAAATCCGCCGACTCGAAGGTTCATTGCATTTAAACCAAGAATGTCTTCCGGCACTGTGTGTAAAATCGTTCATAAAAATTAAAGTCAAAATAGATGTTTAAACCTTAAGAGTTCATCTGCTTTTGCCAAAACATATTGCTCAAAGAAAAATAAATTGTAGAAACTTATATAAAAAAAATATAGCTGCTAAAAAATTGTAATGTTTTTTAACCTTGATGAAGCATAAGTATATTTAATTGACTGTAAGAAAAGTATAAACTTTGTACAGCTCAAATGACGGGGAGGACTGAACGAAATGGCTTCACCAATATACAGAAAGGTTTTCACTGAAATTCATGATATTCACAGTCTTTTGCTACAGTGGCAAATTAAAAACCGAAAAAATCTCAAGTAAAGCTAACATTAAGGGTGTTGGAAAGCTAAAAAAAATTTTTTTGTTGACAATTTGAGATTTTTACGTTTTTATACATTGTATAGATTTTAATCTTTCTAAAAATACCTTATTTTAACCTCTAGGATAATTACAAGCTCTTAAAACCTATTTTTAAGTATTCGTTGAAACAGGTCCACGGCCATCTGAATGGCGAAAAATGTAAACAAAATACTTCGTCTGCTTAGTCTGATTTTAACCAAAATATGTATCTTTTACTGAGCATTGAGGCTTTTATTTTTTATTTCCTAGCCAATTAGAAGTCGCAATGTATACATTAAAATTAATTTATCTCAAAATGTTAATTTTGATGTCGATGTACCTTTCCTGAGAAACTACTTTCACAGGTATGTAAAATGTTTATGATATATTTATAATGATGGCTAATATATACTGTAGTGAGCTTTTTGTAAAAATTCACAAATTCATTTTTTACAATTTTTTTATTTGAAAATGGGTCAAATTTCGCAAAGTTTGTTAAAATATTTTTAATAAATCATGAAAAAATTCAAAATTAGCTAAATGCTCATTTCAGTATAATGAGAAAGGTGTACTTTAATTGTACAAAAAATTTCAAGCATATTCATGTAACAAATTTTGAGAAAAGGTACATCGAAAACAGCCAATTCAACATTGTCAGTATAGAGACAGACAAAGGTTTCCGACTGGCCTTAATTCACTCTGCTATCAGTAGAATATTTCAGAATCAATTTTTGAAGATGAAGTTCCAGCATATGTAAAGGATATTGATAAATGTCGAGAATCATATGAACAAATTTCTAGCCACACGTCTAAGTTAACAACCGTTTCTCTACCAAATATTGAATCACATGAACAGGAATAAAGTGTATCCCACTTGTTGAAATACCTTTTAAAATCCCCCAACACTTCTTAAAATTCCTTTTGTGCTATATTTTTATTAAAACGAGCCTTAAAAATGGCACCCAGTAGCACTGAATGGACACTGGAAAACTGTCCAAGGCCCCGTTTACATGGAACCCGGCAATTTCGAAATGCGGATGAAAGCCGGGATTATACCGGTATTTTTTTCTCGACCCGTTTACATGAGAATCGAGTGCGTCTACATAAGAATCTGGTGATTGGTTGATAGATTCACGTGATTATAAAATGTAACCATGGAAACAACTAGACTTTTTAGCGCGATTATCATGAAGAGGACATGGGATTATGTTTTCGTTTTTTTACCGCCAAACATTTCTATGCTCTTGCACATTTAAACTATAACCGCTAAAATTTCGTATTTGACTATACGTGGTTGCTCAATTATAGTAAAAGAAGTCGAGACTGTCGGAAAAAATCTCTTTAATATCGCGGTAAAAATTCGAGTGTTTAGTAAATATGGAGAAGAACGACATTTGTTTTCAATACCAACCATTTAGAAACCGTCGCCACCAAAAACCGAAATCCCTTTCTACTATTTTTGTGTTCACACAAGAAACTTCTAAACAGATCGAATCGGCTAGCAATTTTGTGTATTATGTTTTGGAGAAGAAACCCTACGATTTGGCAAGAAAAAACTTGGCGGGATAAGTGGCCGAACAATCCAATCGGATTTTGGATAGATGTCTACAGGAATGGAAATTTTTGTTTATTTTAAATTAAATTATATAGAGAACATACATAAAAAGATAAAATATATTAAATATTAGTTAAAATATACTAAATATATATTAGCTTAATTTTTTTTTGTTTTTCACATCTTTAGAGTAGTTAAAAGAGATATTTCTGTATTTAATTATCTAAAATAAGAACACAAAAATCTGATATGTTATCATGCCTATCAAATTAAAACAAGTATATATATATATATATATATATATATATATATATATATATATATATATATATATATATATATATATATAATTTATACCACTTTCAAACATTAGAAATGAAAATTACCATTTGTAAAATTATATATAAAGAAAATGATGTAACATTTTGAAAGTCTGTATTCGCAGTACTATTTTAGTAAAAAGATATAATTTATCGAGAATTACATTCTGAGAGAGTGTGGTAAAAAATTAAGGTATTAAAATGTGTGTATTATAGAATATAAAATTGTGTGCATACATTGAATATTAAATTCCTGTTCTCTTGTACATGATGAAAATAAAAAGTCATTTTTAAATCCATAATTCTTTTAGTTAAAAAAAAATAATCGTTAAATATTTGTGTGGTATCTATTTATTATGTGAGGATTTCTTAACACATTTGTGTTTTCCAGAATTTGACTGATACAAATTTTTCTCACACAGATGTACCTATGGATAACAAATATGCATTTATTGGTATTCGCACAATTAAAATGTAAAATTCAATAATTTTGATAAATTTCATATAAAGACTTTACACTTGTTATTGAAATATCAACAATGTGTGTTAAAGAAATCTGTGCAACCCCAGCTGAAATGTATTAAGCATAAGAATACTCTGGATTTTTTTACATAAGTAGTAAAGTCTAAATGCTAATATATATTGATATTATCCTGCTAATAAATTTAAGACCTAAATAAATTTGTCACATTGTGAGTTAGTTACAAATATTGACCCAAGAAGTGTACTTAAATCAGTTCTATGATATTTATGGGAAATTAGGATCATGAAACCAAATACGACTTTACATATAGACATTTTCTGTAGGATGTTTACTTTCTAAAAGCAATTGAAATATTCAGAATTTTAATACAACATTTTTCAACTCTCTATTTACCCTTAAATGAATAACTTGACATTGTTGTTCACAATGATCTATATTCATGAAGAATTCAGTAAAAAAAGGTAATTTCAAAGGAAGGTTTTCAAAAATAAGTGTTTCATCATCCAAAATCACTGATATTTTTGTGTAACATATGCTTACGGGACAAATTTGAGGTGCTTGTATTGTATAATATGGACAAATTTCTTAAAATAAAAAAACGCCAAATGTTGCGATATACAGCCAATAGTAGAAACTGTCCCTGATCACGTTTGCACACAGTAACAATAATATTGATGTAATTGTTTTTTTTTTAATTTGTTATGTCTTTTTGCTTGGCGAAATTAGTCGGCTGTTTAATGCATGTTCCAAAATTTGTGGAATGGTACGAGTACTGATTTAGCATTTCTTAGAGAAACTTTGAAGTAATTTAATATTTTGCTCATGTGTAATTTGGGAAACTGAGAAGTTTCATGAAATTTAGGAATGCCCTGGTAAAAGAATCTTGCTTACAATTAGTACACATTGTGATTAATTTATTAATGATAAACTTTGGTAACTTATCGAATTAATAATGATTGTTATTAATTTTCAAACTATAAATTTCAGATTGAGAATTCTGAATCTTTTCTGATGTCGTTTCATCTTCCATTTTTTTAAAAGTATTACTGTAATATATAAAATGATACTTCAGTTGCATATCAGTGATAACGAAATAACATGTCATGTATTTGTTTCTTTTATTCAACTTCTTTCTATAAGTTGCATGATTTCAGTATTCTAATTTGTTCTATGTAAATTCTGAAAGTTGACTGTATAGAAGTGGATTTTATAATTCTGCCCGTTTGTGTAAGATCTAAAATTTCAAAATGCTTGTGATATTTTATTTAATCTAGACCCATATCATATACAATTTCTCAAAAATACTATGAAAAGTTTTGTAGCTTACCTATATACAGTGGCACAAACAATTGAGGATACACCTTACTTTTACTTGATAAATCCAACTTTCAATCGAAATAACACATTAACTAGAAATGCAAACGTGATTTAATTTTCACACGTAACAAAAGGTTTAATTTACAGTAAAAATAATGAAAATCAACAAAAAAATATCTAAAATTAAAAATTTCACAAGTATTTGAAATAAACGTAGGCAGATCTTTACGTCAAAAAATTGAGGATACACCAATGAAATGTTTGTGACATATCACATACAAAGACAGTGTCAATATTTGGTTGCATGTCCTTTGGCCTTTATAATGTCCTCTAAACGTCTTGGTACCGATTAGACCAATTTTTGGAGATATCTGGAAATATTTTATCCCATTCTTCTTGTAACACTTGCTTTAAATGGAATTTGTTCCTAATTTGGTGTTTTTGGACCGCTATTTCGAGGGTGGCCTACAAATTTTCTATGACATTGATGTCAGGGGACTGTGGTTGTGTGTGCAATTGCCATTTACAATGAAAAAGACACCACATTTTATTTTACGTGCCGTATGTTTGGGGTAGTTGTCTTGCTGGAAAATAAAATTTCCATCTAAACCCAATTTTTTTGCACTTTCTTTAAGATTGTTGTTGAGTATATCTATATAAACTTATGATCCATTATGCTATCTATAAAAACTAAATTTCCTACCCCATTTGAAGCCATACGACCCTAAACCATGACGGAGACACCCCCATGTTTAACTGTAGGATGTACAGTTTTTGGATCCAAAGCGGTGTTCGGCTTTCTCCAAACGGTGCGACGTCCATCACTTCCAAAAATGTTGAATTTACTTTCATCACTAAATATAACTTTCTTCCAAAAGTTATCTGTCTTCAATTAATGAGTGTTTGCAAACTCCAAACGCTCTTTCTGACTTTGTAAGCTTATTAAAGGTTTCTTTCTAGCTACTCGACTGCTATATACAGCATGCCTAATCACATTTCTCACAGTTTCAGCACTTACATTTTTGTCCATTATTCGAGAAGTTTCTGCAGCTAGTTTGACTGCACTTAGTTTAGGATCAATCTTGATATCTTTCAAAACTTTCCTTTTGGCTACATCACTCAGAATACTTTTCCTTCCTCTTCCACTTTTATTTACAATTAATCCGTCGCTTTTAAATCATCCAATGATTTTCTCGACACACGAGTGGCTTCTACCGACAATTTTAGCTATTTCACGATAAGATTTTCCTTTCTTAAATAACCTTAATATAAATTTTCTTACATCAATACTGGTCTCTCGCCGGGTACCCATTTTCCATTTAAAATTGCGACTTTAAATTCACATAACCAACTTCAAAAGACAAAAGTAGCAGTCGAAAAAGTTTTAAGATAAAATTGGCCAAACTTAGGCTATTATAGTAGCAAGCAGAAAAAAACCTAGTGATAGTTAAACAAACATTTCATTGGTGTATCCTCAATTTTTTGAGGTAAAGATCTGCCTATGTTTATTTCAAGTACTTGTGAAATTTTTAATTTTAGATATTTTTTTGTTGATTTTCGTTGTTTTTACTGTAAATTAACCCTATTATTACGTGTGAAAATAAAAACACGTTTGTACTTCTAGTTAATGTGTTATTTAGCTTGAAAGTTGGATTTATCAAGTAAAAGTAAGGTGTATCCTCAATTGTTTGTACCACTGTACAAATGTTATAGGTTTTTGCTTTCTAGTTTCTGGTATATTTCACACAGTTGGCCGACTAAAAGACTAGTTTTTGCCATTAATTTGTTTGAAAACAAGGGAAGACCATTTCAAATCTTACTTTTGTAAACGTATTGTATCCAAAAAAGAAAAAAAAGCATTAATTTGATTAAAATAGTTTTGATAGTATTGAAATTAGAGTAAATAAAATTCGCAGAAACTTTGAAGAAAAAAATGTTTTTATAATTTTTTGTTTACTATTAATTGCCTAATCACTAGGTGTTTAAAAATTTAAGTTTTTATGTCATAAACCTAAAGTGAACATTTTAGAAATTCTACGTAATTTGACCTTTTTTATCTATGAAATCTTTGATTTAGGAGAAAATGTTCTTTAATTTTTTTTGTTTCATTTTATTTGTTTGGGTTAATGACATTTAATACTCTTTTGTAAATATTTTTAAAAATTAATACTTTTTGTTGTAAATAAAATGCAAAAAAGCCATTCATAAGATTTTCAGAGAATTTTATTAGATGTTATCCTCAATAAGATAAAAATTGAGATATATATAATAATTGTAACAGATATTATGCATGTTGAATATTGGCAGATAGATCTTCAATTTGTCCTTATATTATAATGTTACTCTTTCAGAGAGTCAGATTTATATAGCAGATCATGGAATGCTTTATTTACTTATAGTGCATTCATGTAATGTTAAAATTAAGTGTCGATAAATGATGTATATTAAAATGAGTATGATTATTAAATAAAACTGTATACGAGAAATTTTCACGGAAACAATTTAATTTGTTCTACTTTATAATTTTATTAAAAAGCCTATTTCTTTAAACATGTTTCTTAATTTATTCAAAAACATCCAATTAATTTATTTCAGAATGTTGGAGACAGACATTTTTAAGAAAATTCAAACCTTCCGAAGGGTAATAATTACAAAGGAAGTCTGTATAAAGCATATCAAATGTTAGTTTTTTTATAAGATTATTTCAGATACCCAAAACATTTCAATGATGTTAAAAGCAATTTTATTTCTATCTCAGAATTCCTAGTTGTTAAACAAAAACTTTCATATTAACCAACTTTTATTAAAAAGCTAAATTACAATTTTTGTTTGTAAAAAAGTGTGTATTTTTTTCGATGTGCAATGTTTTCATAAGAACTTGTTCATAGTATGTTTTATAATTGTGGGATTATTTAATACTTCGAGGAGAAAAAAGTAGTACTTAGCCTACTTTTATAAAATAATTTTATATGTATATGTGTATAAAGATATCTCTTTTGGTAGAGTAAATCATGGTTTGCTTTAATAACAAGAATTAAATGGTTAAGTGAAAGTGGATCAAAACTGAAGATTTTAAAAAAAGAAATTTTCTTTTTAAGTTCTTATCCTCGTGAATTTAAGGGAATGTTAATATAAAACAGATCATTCTATTGGTTATATCAACTTTCACAGTAAAAAAAAAAAATCAATACACCTTTATGGATTTATTTAGTTACAAGATATTACTAATTTTTACTTCTTATATGGAAACACTCAATTAGATAAATCAAGAAAAATAACAAAAAATGTAATTTTTTTGTGTACATTCAAAAGAATTATATTGTAATATTTTCATATCCATCTCAAAAACTATATTAAATATATGTATCATCTTATTAAAATATTGGAAACATACATGCAGAGCATACTAAATATAAATTTATTTACATCCTTCCCTGTACCTGAATGGAATATAATTTTTATTGAAAATGGGCACTTGTAAACTTCCGAATCCTAGACAGTAGTATCCAATTCGTTTTGGTCTCCCCAGATGTTTATGAGGTATATTATTTATTCTGTTGTCTAACGCGAGCAATCCAAAACAGCAGCCATCTTGAATAAACAAATCTCTGGCGCAATGCATCATGGGAGAATTAGAAAACACTCTCCTTTTTACCCCCGAAATTCCTAGTCGAAAGAGGGAACAAAAAAAAAAAAGACCTGCATTTCGACCCGGCAATTTGCCGGGTCGCCGTGTAAACGGGTACAAAGCGGATTCGTTCCGGAATATTGCCGGCAATTTTCGTCCATGTAAACGGGACCCCAAGAGGAGCGGAGTAAAATTATCATGACAGTACTAAGAAAAGGTTCACTTTCATGGAAAATTCGAGATAGAGCTTTGGTGAAGAATCATGACTATTCAAAAGAAGCAAATCGCCACAAAAATACTACAATTATAAATAAAAATTACTATAGAAATCGTTTCATTTAAGTGCGAACGACTTTCTATACGTGTTTCATTACGATATTAAAAGACGAATTAAAGAAGTAATTCTGCGTTTCCCCCCCAAAAAAAAATTAATTAAAATAACCAAATGTTCCACCTACATGTATTGATTTGTTTATTAACTTAATAAATGAAGTGTTTGAAAATAAGCGTAATTTAATAATAAACAAGTAATATATATATAAAATAACAATAAAGTTAATTACTAATAAAGTCAACCATTAAAAACTTTTATTTTAGTTACTTTTCATTAAGTTATTACAATTAATATAAATATGTAAGTACATATGACAGAATCATAGTATTAAGTGGCAAAATGTAAAGCATTTTTTCTTGCATCCTTCCATTTTATTTTCTTTATAGGGTGCTGGACTATTATTTTTGTTTCTTACTATTTATTCATAAATTAAGTTTAACTAACGAATTAATACTTGAACAAACTGTACTAACATCAAGTGCCATCTGTTAGAAGTTTTAAAAAAATGTATTTAAACTTGAATAGATTGATAGAAAGTATTTTATGAACGATTGAAAATTTGAACACTATATATATATATATATATATATATATATATATATATATATATATATATATATATATATATATATATATATATATATATATATATATACATATATATATACATATATATATATATATATATATATATATATATATATATATATATATATATATATATATATATATATATATATATATGTGTGTGTGTGTGTGTGTGTGCTTGCGTGCGTGCGCGTGTGTGATACCCTACAGAGAGTAGTTGTTTTCTTGATTATTAAAATTTATGTTTATGTTGTCGTGGCAGACTTAAGAAGACTTGGTACTTTTTGCTTTTTATTATTTTTTGTTGCATGACATTTCAAACAACATACATTTAACATGAGAGCACAAAAACACACAGACAAATGCAGGCTGTGATGATTGCATGGCGGATGAAAACAGACAAAGAGAGTGAGCACGAAGAACTTTCGCCGTTTATGCCGGCTGTGAAGATTGCGTGACTCTTTTGTAACAGGAGATACGATTGGTTAGAACGAGCGGGAACGAGATTTTTGATGCAATATTACTATTTGATTACGATTAAGATTACTGATTTAGATTTGAACCAAAGGATTAAAAGTTGATTTAAGGTTATTTAAAAAGAGTTAATTAAAAAAGGATTCTAGAAGGAATTATTACACACACACGTGTGTGTGTGTGTGTGTGTGTGTGTGTGTAGGGAGATTGTGAAGTAATAGTAGAAAGTGTAAAACAAGACTAAATGATCTTCTTAAAACGTTATTGTTACTGATATCTTAAAAGTGTAGTAATTTTTAATACAAAATATTATAAAATTTAAATAGGTAAATTGTATGTACGATGATTTATCCGAATTATTCTCCTTTTTACACTGAAATCTATAATACTATGAAGCGAATATATCCTTGATAATGATAAAAAGAACAATATATATGCCTTCAAAGAATTCCACTTAACTTGCCGCAATCGATGACACACGTTTGGAAGATTAACCCAATTGAAATAAAACTATCTATCTGATCTATAGGCTTTTTTATTTAATTACATCTCAAGAGGTAAAGTAGAATTCTTTGAAATGCATGCAATTTTCGTGCACTTTAAGACATTAAAGATATTAGTCTAAGGTTCATTTACTTAGTAAAAACAAATTGTGGCTGTAAATGTATTCTTGTTGAAAGACAGTATAATTCTGACTACATTAAATGAAAACAAATAGTTTTTAACTTTCTAATGAAACATATGAAGATTAACTTTTCACCTAATTTAACTTCCAAATGTGAAAATATAAATTAATTAAGGCTTTTATATTTCTCTTAAAAATGTTATCATTATTCTATAAAATTTCTTAAAGTTATAGGACAATTTATCACCTATATATATAAAAAAAAATGTTTTTCGTGTGAAGCTGGAATAAATTTATTTGTACATAAGTTATAGTTAGTAAAAATGGGTCGTAAAATGTTCAGTTTAATAGAAGAAGGTCGCCAAGAACGAATTGAGGGAAAATTAAGAGCCAAAGAAGAAAATTTACGATCGAACGAATTTTTAAAAAATATATTAGTTGAAAATTTGACTCTGAAAATCCAAAAGCTTAAATAATGAACATTTGTTTCAGTTTTACAATTTGAGCAATGAGTATGAACCGTTGTATAATTTGTACAATTGGGGTTAATTCCTCATTAGACAAAAATGGATGATTGCCTAGTTAATGTAATTTTTAATATTAAATTGTTTAAAAATATATTTAGTCTTTTGCCTCTATTTTTTAATTGATTATATCCTGGAATTCAGACTGAAATTTCGTTTCTTGAAGTTAATGTTCTATGAACGGAATGATACTTTATGGAATTACCACATTTGTAAATAACCAAGGATAGTTATTTACAAATGTGAAAATAAGAAATAAAAAAAAAACTAAACTATAATTCTGCAATTTGTTCAGAGAAATTATTATTAAATAACTCTTAACAAATGAATTATGTAGTTGTTAAACAGGCTTAGCTTTGATTATGAAGAATTTCACTGGAAAATACTTCTAACTTTTCTGTTTATGTGCAAATAGAGTTTTATCGTATTCCATCTTTCAATCTGAAGTTGAGATCAAATTAAATAAAATAATTGTTTAATTTCTTAGTATGTCTCATGTATTTTTCTGATTTCATTGTAAGAACTCTCGAAATACGTATGTTTTACAAATTAAATCTATAATCTACCATCAGTATTTGAATTAAAAGATAACTATTCAATTTTAAACTGTCAATTAGTAGTTTTTAAAATGAGTTGCAATCAATATAGGTTATACAAAATGAAACCGAAAAGGAAAGCAATATTACAGAACAATAATGAAGCACATTTTTCGTTCTATGTGTATTTTAGCTGAAATTCGAAGAGGGTTTCATAAAAGGACTGAATAGCAATAAGTGATTATTTTCTGGCAATACATTTGGTAACTTAAACCACTCAATTAGCATTAATTATTTTTAATACTAGGATAAATAATTCTATCATAAATTATCAAGAGAAACCTTCAAAATTGGATTTGTAAGAATACAATCATCAATATTTTCTTTATTCTGTCATTACTATAAATATCTATTACATACAGACAAAAATCTTCTTATACAAGAACGCATTAGGTAGACTAGCTCTAATGCCCAAAAGAACAATTTCTTCAAGCTTTAAATACAATATACTACTGGGGGTAGAAGGTCAATGGATTGCCAATGGATAGAACATATGCGTAAATCAGTCTATAATACTTTTTTTATATGTAAAACGCACCATTATAAATAATGAATTCATACTTTCATCGCACATAACACTTTTTTAAAAAAAAGAAATTAATATTAAATACAATATTCGATACAATATTCAAAATGAAATTAAATATTTTCTTCTACTGACATTTCCGCGAAAAAAAATTAAAAATCTCAACACAATTGAGTTAATTTATAACAAATATCGTCTTTTCGTTATAAATTAATTTCTTCACAAATAATTACGCACACATTAAAATCAAAATAATGTCGAAATCTGAAAATAAATGTAAAATAAAATGAACTTTTATTCAGTGTTTCTCAAACTCTCAATATTTGCGACCCAATATTCAAAAATAATTTTCATTGCGTCCTCCTCTTCCATACAAATAACAATGCAGAAATTCAATAATACATAGACGCTAAAGCTATAATACGACTTTAAACTATTAAGTGCCATCGGCGTATATATACGTCTCTCCCAACCAGTGCTTTAAATTCCTCAGACGTATATATACGTCTCTCTCAATCGATGCTTTAAATTCCTCAGACGTATATATACGTCTTTCCGAAGTACGATCTTTTTTGTGCACTGATATCCATAAAATTATTCCGAAGGCTTGGGAACGCAATAAAAAGCTTTGACAGTGTTTGCGAAGGATTTACTTATATGTATACAAATGATTTCTTATTTATTCATTTTTTCTTCTCTTTCACAGTACGTCACATACGCACTCCTACATTGGGGAGCAAATTGGGTAATTTTTAATCATCAGATAAGGGGTCATTTATAAACCTTACAAAATTACCAAATAAAGTGTTAATTTCTGTGTATAATTTCATACATGGAAAGCCCATGGGGTCACTGGTAATTATTTTAACTTTTTTCTTAACTTAATATTGTTAAAATAATTATAAAATACGTTGTGCAGTACTGATACATTTAAAAGTGTATTATATCAGTTTAAATATTAATTTTATTCATTATTGTATCAGAATGCATTGTATTTAATTACTTTTAGTAAATTAATTATTTTTTAAAATAAATTTTATTTTCGACTTTTCAATATGCTAGTGCCCCCTCGTAGAGTTATTACGCCCCTCTAGGGGGCGCGCCCCAAGGTTTGAGAAACACTGCTCTTAAATATTAATCTATTATCAGCATCTGACTATGTTGAACATAGAAAGTATTAATCAGAACCATTTGATGGTGATTTTTTTAAAACAGTTATGCACACTTAATAGCTAAAAAGAAATAATTTTTTTTAATCCGTCCAAAAAATAGATTATTTTGGATGTATCACCCTAATCGTTTCAAATCGATGATTGCTTTAACCCAGGAGAAAACACGCATTCAATACTAATGTTAGTGGTCGTACGGGGTGTGACTGAGTTATTCAAATCCGTTTTTCAATTTCTACTATTATAGGTCACATTCTCTATATATTTAATTAATTGTCTTGGTGGAATTTTCAATCATTAATAAAAAAAATTGAAGCACTCAATTGAGCTTAAATTTAAAATTCATGATTATTTTGGATGACATTCACTAATTTACACTGGTGTGCAAAAATTAAGGACGAGACGGTTTTTTCAATATAACTTTGTACAAAAGCTTTCCAAATCAACACATTTAATACCGTAAGATCCCCAATACGTAAGAACATGTGTAATGTAAGCAACACTTACTAAAAGAGAAATCAGAGGGATAAAAAGAAGCTTGATTGAAAAAGTAGCATGGAGCGCAATGCGACTGAAGGCCGACACATCCCTGTGAAGGGTGCCCAGCAAGAAAAATCCGGTCTTTAGTAGGGGATATGATCTCCCCTGACTGCTAGGCAGGTTTCACAGCATCTGCCCATGCTGAGAATGAGGGTGTTAATCAGTTGTTGAAGCATTTAAGCCCATTCGTCTTGCAGCGCCAATCGAAGCTCCTGAATCGTTACTGTTGGTAAGGTAAGAGCTGCAAAGCGTCTGCCTAGAAAATCCCATACATGCTCGATGGTATTGAGATCCGGAGATCGTTACGGCCAATCCATACGCTCAATACCCTCACTCTCTAAGAGCTGCTCGGCAGCTACTGTGCGATGACATGGTGCATTGTCGTCCATGAAAAGGAACTGCAGACCCATAGCGCCTCTAAAAAGACGCACATATGGAAGAAGAATCTAGTTACAATAACGGGTCCCGTTGACTTAACCTTCGTCAAAGATGTGAAGGTCTGTACGACTACTAAGCATGATGCCTCCCCAAACGAGAACACCGCGACCTCCATACCTGTCCCTTTCAATGATGTTCGAGGGATGATTGCGGCTTCCTCGATCTCTCCAGATGAGTATGTGATGAGAATCGCTACTCAAACTGAATCGGCTCTCATCTGTAAAGAGTACTCGTCCCCATTAATTGTCTCTCCAATTCCGGTGTTTCCGGCACCACAGAGGACGCCTTCTCCGATGGGCAGGCGTTAAAGGTACACACCGTACAGGGCGTCGTGCAAACAGTCCACCACCGTGCAGTCTTCTGGCCACGGTAAAACGCGATATGGGTCGTCCAGTCGCCTGTGTCGTGTGTCAAGCGATTTCTCCCGCTGTCTGCCGCCTGTTTCTTCTGGCCTGTAAGACAATGTACCGGTCATCTGCGGGTGTGGTTCCTCGTGGACGACCACTACTGAACCCCCGGATAGTTGTTCCTGTAGTTTGAAATTGTCTCCAAAGTCGTGAAACGATGCTGTGAGCAATTCCGTACTCTGCAGCCACACTTGTCACACTGCGGCCTTCTTCCAACTTCCCAATGATTCGACCTCGGGTAAAAGCATCCAGATGTCGTCTAACAGATTGATTATTCGCCATTTCTCGCTGAGACAGCAACTCGGTGTGATTTTAACTGCTATACGGCGTGCAATCTCTTTGCCAGAAATACTGATCTTACACCGACAACATGCTTTATACTACTCAGACACTCCCCCATTACATCTACCTGCATATCTGCGCATGTGCTACCGTACATCACCTTACCTTACTTAATCTCCTGATTGGTCTTTCTGTCCGCTCTGCTTCTTCGTTCAGCTGATATGCTAATTTTTCGACTTCGTCCTTAATTTTTGCACACCAGTGTAATTATAATGACTAAAAAATAATTTATTAAAACTAATTACTTAAAGAATTACGAATACAGCCACGTTGGCAACTTAGTGATCCTTTTGACGACTTGTGTCAAAACTTGAAAATGATTCTTTCTCATGTTTTAAAGCGTTCAGTTGAACGAAAATTTTATATACATGATTGTTTGGATGACGATCCGATACATTAATGATAATTAATAAAAATTAGTTACCACTTAATGTTGTATTCTGTCATATGTATATACATATGTATATTAAGTGTAGCTATTTAATAAAAAAGTAGCTAAAATAAAATTTTTCTTTGTTGATCTCAGTCGGAATTGACTTAATTTTTTTATATTACTTGATTAATATTAATTTTACTGTACATGATAAAAATCATAAAATTCCAATAAATAATTTAACTAAGAAAAACTATACTTACCTATTTTTAACTACTTTTCAATTTTTCTTTGACAAATTGAGAAAAAATTCAATCAAACTCAACAAAAATGTTTTAAATATGCGTTGCTTAAATAATGGACACAAATTTCAGACACTTTTCGCTGACTTAACAGGTATGATATTTGCTGGTAAAATTGTCATATTTGTTAGGTTATTGTAATTTTATTGTCCTTTGATGATCGACAAATATTATGTTGATTTGTTTTTGCTTGTGTCTTTTTGATAGAACGCAGTATGTTATTTGGCTTCATATATTTCTCCAATGTGTCTATATATTTTTTGATGGTGTAGAATTTGAGAACTTTCTTTTGAACTTAAACGTTTCATGTTCATCGCTTTTCCCAAATTGACCTTCCACTCTCATGATTAATATCCATTATTTCATCATGTTATTCTCTTTTGAGGTACTTATGTATTCTTCCAAAAATGCATTGGTTCTTCAGCGACATAAATAGAATACAAATGTGTTAGTTATTATTATTATTATTAGGGTTACAAAGAATCAAACTGAAATAAAGGCCACTTTTTCATTCAAAAATTATTAAAAAAAACATCGTTAAATATTAGAAATGAGAATAAATGATTCTACAGTTAAAACATTAATAAATAAAATTCGCTAGCTTCATAATGAGAACATACAGTAAGCTACAAATTCAAAAATTACCGAAATTTTGCATTTTCTTGTGGCCCATATCATTGGGATCCTTGCCACCAAATTCCAGATCTGATTAATCATTTCTGACAAATTAGTTTCTAAGATATTTGAAGTTTTCTGAGCTTTTATTGGATTTCGATATTATTTTAAAGCATTTTCCACTCTTAAATTGAACTAATTAAAAAAATTGAGTACAATCAACTATTTTATAAGTAAAAAGTTCATTAATTCGAATTTTCATTTTCTGAAATCCTTTCTACTTAATTATGTTTAATTTTTTTTTAATTTCTCATATTTATTTAACTACAACTAATTTGAAGGCCAATTTTTGCTTTAAAATGTTTTATATTACTTAGAAGTTTTATCATTTTTTTTTTCCTTTGATAAAATGCAGCGATCAAACTATTCTCAGGTTGCTATGAGTAACAATATTTGGAAGAAATGGAAAACTACTGGAAATGATGTACCTAAAAATCAGTCTTCAGATGATACTGCGATTAGACTTCCACGAAATCAAGTATTTAGTATTGCAGATAAAACTGAATATTTCCTTGATGTACCAAACTACATTATGCTAAACATATTGTAGTATTATATATTTTAGTACTTTAAAGTCTTATGACAAGAGCTAAATTTCCTAAATTGCCCTAATTTAAAACAGAAAAAAACTAAATTTTATGAACAAACCTGGCAATTTTTAGCTTAAGTTATTTTCTCCATTATTTTGTACATATATGCTTTGTGTTTCAAAACTTTTGTCATATTAGGTTAAGTTAAAGCTGAATAAACTGTCATCATAACAAATACTATAAATGTTATGCAAAAATACATTTTTGAATTAAAAAAAATATTTTCAGTCATATTTAATTAAAATAGTGTTTTAATGTAGAACATACAATAGGAAATAACACATTTAAAAATTATTAGAGCCTTACGGGTATTATAAGTTTTTGTTTTATGCCTTTACAAACTTTAAATTCATTTTTCTCATAATTTCAATTTTGAAAAGATGTAGATGTTTTACAATCTCTAAGGTGTTTTTTTACTGTTCAAGATACTGTCTATAACAGTTAGTATGGATTTAGGGTTGAGAGAGACATCTCAAGTTATTTTTTAAAAAAAGGCTTAAGCTAATATTTTTAAAATTTTCGTGTTTTTACAGGTTTTGCTAGAAAAATAATTATTAAAAACCAACAAGGGAATAGATTTTCAAATTCATACCAACTTTTGTTCACAATAATTCAAGAAACATAAATCACTTAAAATGACTAGCACGTTTTACAAATTGAGTGTTTTATAAGAGTGTGAAAAAGTCCTAGTTTTTTTTAAAATTGTAAGGTAATAGCTGGTCAAATACTCTTTTTACTTACATAATCAGCTAAATAATATAATCTAAATATACAACACAAATTATTTTTACTGTCACTGTCTTCAAATTTTTTTTTTCAAAATGGATACTGTGTAGCTTTAATCAAATCATGTATATGCGTTTAAAAAATATTATCATTAAACTTCCATTTCCATATTCGAAATATAATGTAAATTAAAAATTTGTTTCCTCTTAATGAAACATTACGTGTTCGAACGAAACAATATTTATTCACTATTACAAAATTTTTAAAACTACTAGAAGGCTCACTAATTAAAGTTTAATGCACACACACACACACAAATAGCAACATAAGTTCAAAAGAACACCAGACCATCACTTTCTCTTAAAAATATATTTCCCAGCCACATCGGAATGCAGTGAACATTACCTTAATGCTTTTTAAATTTCATTTTATGTCTGCGTAACTACTCCAATATTTCAAATCCTTCCTTAGATACAGCGAGATACATACTAAGAAAAGCCAAATTTGAATTAGAAGGTTCGAGGCCGAAATGGAGTTAAAGCCTACGAGGAAAGAAATGTTTTTTTTTGAAAACCCATTAAGTTAGATAGGATGAGAGAGAAATCTTAGAGAAGTTACGAAGTGTTTTTTGAAGGAAATAGATGGCAGAAGTAGGAACGGGTAATGGATGTTTTGAGTGCCAAATGTGCTGCATAACTAAATTACACTTGCCAATGGTGGGTGATGCTAAAGGTTACCTCCAAGAACACAGTTAAGGAATGGTAACTAAGCTTTGAATGTTTTTTCAAGCAACAAATACTTAAATAAACCTTTAAAAATATTTTAGAAATATCTAAACATCTAAATACAGGGTGTAGCAATTAATTTCCTGGATTGTGCATGCCTTAGTCGTTAGGCTTGGTGAGAATGAAATATAGCGGACCTTGATCATTTCGGTACTGATGGCAAGATGTTCCATCTCTCTATCTAGTCCAGTGTCTTTTTTTATCCTTGTTTGAGTAAGATTTTGTCGTGTCAAAGTGTCGCGAGCATGAAAACTTAAAAATAGAACTGTGCATACATTTGAAATTCCTCTTGAAATAAAAAAAAAAGTGTGTGTGCTTATGACCACACGATAGAAGTGATAACTGCAAATTTTGTAATGTTATTTCATGGATTTTTTCGGTGAATAGAAAACAAGGGGGTTTTAGTATTTTCCTATAAAATTATTTATTCATGTATCTGTACTCATAAAGTAATAATTTTGTGTGAAATATACAATCATATCGGTAAATTAATTGCATTCTAAGAAGGAAACAATAGGTTTATGGTAGCTGAGAAATAGGTTATAAATACTTTAGATTCAAACTTCTATTTAAATATCTGTAAAAATACTCCGTCAAGCGTTGTTCCATACTTCCTCGAGCTTTCAATTGGATCATTTGACATAATTAAACTGAATTTTGATGTTAAGAAATCAACTTAAGTCGTTGATTTGTCTTTTGAAAAATCCACTCTAAAACTCCCACTTAAAATCACAAGTAATTTGTTCAGAAGACACAATCCGGCATTGTGAATTTTGGTTGTAATTTAACAATATTCAATTCCATCCATGAATTAGTTCAAGCAAAGGATAGTAAGACAGGTAGTTGATTGTGAAGAGGGAAATCTAGGTCAAAACATTTAAAAAGAGATTTAATCAGAATATTTATATCACAAAATCGCTAGCTTATACTAGCTCTTTTGTCATTATGTGGCAATTTTGTCCAAATATATCCGGTAATACTGCAAGGTAAGTATTTCTAAATATGTTTGTTTTCTTGTATTTAAATTGTTTAATGTAACTTTTTCTTAATACCTGTATACTGTATTTTCTTGTTTTAAATTTTAATTGTTTTCATTTTCTTTTTAGACTAAAAAGTATATTTAAGTAATAAGATTAATAGAGCTATTTGTTCATTGCTATTCTATATCGCTTACAAAAATAATTTTTTATTCTTAAATTCACTGCAATATTGCTAATGATAATTTTACTATTTACTTAGTTCTGTAAAAAAATTGTCCTTTTTCTACATTTTGCTTAATTTTATTGCTGATTTCTCTCTCTCTAAGCCTGTGTTTTTAAAAAATATTGCATGTTTCATCTTCATACTTCAACTAGGATTAGAAAGAATCCGGCATCCATATTTTTGTAAAAAGAGGTAGTGGGGAGGAGCCGCACTTAGATCAAAGCTAGGAACTTTGCTTTCATGGCGTATTGGTAGGCGGACAAACTACCACGTTTCAGAGTGGCGGGGATGTTGGGAAACATACCTTCTTTTCTTTTTAGCGGTGTGTATGTCGCGGATGACATTGTACGAGCAGGATTTCTGACTCGAGACGAAAAAAGCTGAAGGAGCTTTACATACCCGAGCGTGACGTTCATTCAAGTTCACTCTCCAGCAAAACGTGCCAATGGAAGTTATCACTTCAAAAATCCAAATGAATATGTCAGAGGTTATGACCTATTCCTTCGGCACCTAGATATGTGGGATGTAGGGAAGAAACACTCGCCATGATCAAATCAATCTGTTTATTTATCACACAATGAAACGACACAAATTCAGTTAATAATAGTAAGAGAATACCTCGGTGCTAACCGTGAAAGGGGAACAGTGACGTAATACACGAAATATTAAGATACTATCAAACTCGATCCTTACTTTATATATGATCTAATCTATCATTCGATTTAATCTAATATTAATTTGATCTCAGTGAACAATCGTGATTTTTTAAAGCTTCCTCCTAATAAGTCTTTAATCTCAATAATTCAATTATGATACCTGCCAGTAACAATTTCACCTGATTCGGGTTTATATTCTCTGATACTCTATATTCTAGCTAGAAAGCTTCGACTATTTTTAGTAACTTAATTTGAATATCACGATTTACTTCTTCCGAAAGGTTGGTTGTGAAACACACGCGAATTGATAGTCCAAAGATTTCCCAAGAGGATTAGTTGAAGGATAAAATGTTTTAAATGTTTAAAAGAAGTGATTGGAGATAACTGGTTTTCACGTAGTCAAAATTTTTAATGGGACAGACGCTTTTCGGATGATCTGGAACCTTTTGAAGATGATAAACGTTCTGGTCGATCTGTGTCATCAAGAACTGACGATTTTTTTTTAAATTAATGAAATCCTGCAAAAAGGCCGATGTTTGAGTATTTCGATGATGTTAGATAACACGAACATTGACAAAGAGACAGTAAGAAAAAGAATTTGGCCAAGAATCAGAATATGGTGAAAGTTTCTCCAAAACAGGCACCGAAAAACTTGATCAAGACATCTCGGTGCACTTTGCGATCTTTATGACACATTTCTCAGAGGACAAACACATTACTGTGCTCGAGCATCTAACGTTCTCCCAAGATCTTGCTCCATACGATTTTTACTTGTTTTTTCAATTGAAAAATGCGTCTACGATTTATAATCAGTCGCATTATTCAATGAACTATTAATATTTTAAAATATCAAATTACTAATTTATTATAAATATATCGCTCATTCAAATCATTACTGTGTAAAGATAACATAAAAGTTTTAAATATATTAAATTGAATTAACTATTTGTAATTAAAGTTTTAAAACATTAAAATTGAATTTCTTAAGATTTTTATTGTATTATAGGGAATGTGGAATAAGAAGTTTTAACTAATTTCCATAATATTCGCTTCGGAATATTTAAGACAAAAAATATAACACTATCTACTTTAAGCATTGAATCAAATTTGTGCATAATTTTTTTAACAAAAATTTCTTTAACTTTTCTAAATTTGCGTATTTTTACATGAATATAACCGTGGTTTCAAATATCTTCCAAACACTATACACCATTTTTTGTTCATTCACTCTTTCTTATTTTTTGTAACGAATTGAAAGCTATTTAGTATATAAGCCTTCAAGAATTTTCCATGAATTAAAAATGTAACCTTATTTCTATATTTTCTTTCTTTTCAACAAGTTTTAATTTTCTTAATCAATTAACTTTAAGCTGAATCCTATTGAATGAATGTAAAATTTCTTTAAATATTTGTAGAATGAATTTTAGAAAATTCATTTTGAAAAATGAAATATGAAGAAAATATAAGACTTAGGGTAATGTGACACAAAATATGCTAATATTTTAAAAGAATATTGCAGTTTTGGATATATTATAATTTTCTTACTAAGGCGATGTGTTTTCAATTAAAATACTTAATGCCGAAGCAATTATTATTTTTTATTTTTATTTTCAAGATCTTAGAAATAATTTATATTTAAATAAAAAAAAGCAATTATATATATATTTTGAATCTTTTTAATTAACTGCGTGTTAAAAGTATTTCATATTAGTAAAGATGTTTTAAATTTTATTTTACATTTTTTTGGCAGTACCGCTTAAAAAAACTTCTGTTTAAATTAATTTCCTTGACTAAATTTATGTAAATTATTTTCACTTAAATAGCTCACTTAGAAAAAAGATAAACTCTTGCTTTAGACTTCGATTAAATCCCTTTTTTACATAGAAAATTAAGAGCAAATATATTTTGTTTGTAAATGTCTTCTCATATTTATATTTTATTTGAAAAATCCAATTAATAAATAAATTTATAAAAAAAATCTATCAAATGGCGTTTTTTTAAAACAAATTAAATTTAATTAATATAAAAATAATATTTTAATGTTTTATTCTCATTTTACTTTACCTAATTCATAACTAGATTAATTTAAATTTATTTCATAAATGATTTTTTTTAAAAAAAAAGAATAATTCTAACAAGCACTGAATTAAACAAAAAATATGTGTGACATAAAATTTAGAAAGGTACAATTTTTATAAGTTTTATTAGAGCTTATTTTCGTTTCTAAAAACACTTTAGAAAATTTTAAACAAGTAATATCTCTTTCTCTTTCAATTTTTTATTTAGATGAGATTTTTTTTGAATTATGAGAAAATTGACTCAAAATATTTCCTTTTTTTTACTGCTGAGAAATTGTATTTATTTATTTTTTTTAATATTTGGCTCATCCTTAAAGACTATTAAATACCTAAAATCTTATAGCCAATGAAAAGGGAATGTTATTTCAATTCGAAATATTTATTTACAGAAAATACTTCATTATATTTAAAAACGTTTTTAAAATTATTTTTTCGAAATATTTTACGAAAAATCATTAATTAATTCCACTCCTAAAATATCACACATACCAGAAAACACATTCTATTTCATTATATAAACTCTAAAATGTTAGTACATCTAATATAATATAATCAAAACTATTAAGCCTTTAATTTATTTCCATTAGAATGTTTTCCCTTCAGATAGTCATTCACTAATACTGCATTTACTCGAATATAAGCCAAACATTCTTCCAATGTTAATTCTATTAAAAATTGGATGCGGCTTAGAATAAAAGGGCGAGCAAATTCACTGGATGGAACAATTACTTGTTCATCTATGTATCTAAAAGTTAAAAATATTTGTAAGCTAATTATTCACTTCTTATTAGTTCTCATTTTAAATTTATTTAAATTTCAAAATTGGATATCGATATAAACCAATTTATACTATTTTTCATTTTTCTCAAACAATTTGAACATTTGGGTTGCAGCTTAGAATCGATGGCGACTTAGATTGGAATAAATACGGTAACTAAATACACTGCAGACCAAACTCAAAATTTGCATGAGAACTTGCCTTGTTCACTTTAATATCGGTACTAAGACAGAATTTAATGATATACGTTTGATATTTCCATGTTATTTACTTTTTTCGTAATACAGTTAAAATCTGAAAAAACAAAAGGTTAGAACATAATCCCTTCTAGAAAAGAATTATGTAAAGTAATGAATATAAGTCATATAAAAGAAGTTACTTACTGTATTATAAAAAAGAGTTCTCTGCAATATTCGAAAGAACTTCTAAAACTTGAATTTTAAAAAATAAAAGGAAAAACATTTATTTATAAAAGTTTTTTAAGAGACACCACTTATCAGTTATCTCGGGAGAAGTCGAATAGAGCAATAATTTACCCCAGACTCACGAAAATTTAAATTATGGGTAAACTTTTTGTTTTCTACCAATGACCTTGTCAATATCCTCCTATATGTGAGAATCTTCATGGAAGCTAAAATGTATTTATCGCAAATCTCCGTCTTTTTTAGAGTATCAAACGGTTTTTTTTCTTTTATTTTTTTTACAATTTTAATAATTTTTGGGGTGACAGAGCTCCCAGCACGAACACTTAGCTGCAATATACACTCATGGACAAGAAAATTAGCGCACCAAGTTTCGTTACGGGATCGTAACGAAACTTGGCAAGAAGGTATATGTCTGAGAGATATGCAAATGATTAGAAATGCAGAGTGATTGCGCATTACGTATAGGCGGTAGAGGGTGTTTAAAGTCATTATCCGCGGAGTATAAAACAGGTAACCAAAGTTTGTTTGAGTGTTCTGAATCACTAACAAAGAAATAGCTGAGGTAGACATGCCACTGCGCCGTTTTCGAAAAAAAATATCAGCAGCTGTCACAGTTTAAGAGGGGGAGAATCATCGGCATGATGAAAGCCGGGTGGTCAGCTAGGGGAGTAGCTCGTCAGTTAGGCCGCTCTGATTGTGTTGTGAGGAGGTGTTAGGACCATTGGTTCCGAGAGATGATATTTACACGAATACCAGTCGTCTAGAAAGACGACACATCGTAAAAAATTCAGGCGTGCAGCCAACTGCTTCATCGGCCACCATCCAGGCACAAGTAGCACCTTCAATAGAGACCCCGAGTCTTCTCGAACCGTACGAAGGTGCCTGGCTAAAGGACATTTGGGAGAGCGGCACCCACCCATTGACGCCTTCGTTTGGAATGGTGCAAGCACGAGGAAACTGGACTGCATTGGAATGGAACCTGGTTGTCTTTAGCGACGCGAGAATCCAGATTCAATCTCAGCAGTGATGACAATCGTGTTTGTGTGTGGAGACCCCGTGGTGAATGCATGAAACATGTCTTTGCTATACAGTGACACATCGCTCTCATGGCTGGAGTGATGGTATGGGGTACCTTTGCCTACAATACAAGGTTACCCCTAGTATTGTTCCGTGGCATCATGGTAGCCCACCGGTATATCCATGACATCCTGCAACCACATGTGTTGCCACTCATGCAACGGCTACCAGGAACCATTTTTCTGCAAGACAATGTTCGGTCTCACGCAGCAAGTGTGTCACAAGACTGTCTCTGAACTGTTACTACTACCCTTCCTTTTCTTGCCCATTCCCCAGATTTGTCTCCAATTGAGCATATCTGAGATCATTTGTGATGGAGAGTTGGGCATCACATGAATTTGAATGAACTAGAGGCAAGGTTACATCAAGTATAGAACGAAATGTCTCAAGATATTATGCAGAACTTGTATGCCTCAATTCCGATCGTACCGCATCGTGCATTCGCGCTAGAGGGGATTCAACAGCGCATTAAATATTGCGTTCCTTTGACTTTTTCTCAAAAATGACTGATCATTTTTCTTTGATTTTCTAATAATCTACTTATAATAAAGTAGTCATTACGTATGTAAAATTTCTCTTGGTTTTGACGACTCCTTCTTTGTCTGTTATTTTTTTTTTGTCCATGTAAGTATTTTCTATGGTCTTTTTGCACTTTGTCTCAGTGAAATACTTGAAGCTTTTGTTTGCTGTGTTGTACAACTCCGTATGGTCTATAAATGTAAATAAACAGAATATAAAATTAAAAAATGTACATAGCTCTTTATTGGAAGGAGTTGAAGCTTTACAAGCAAGGGAAGAACCTGATGAAATAATAGACGTTAATCATGTCAGCGAAAGTAAATTTGAAAAAATCAATGAGCATGAAACGTTTAAGTGGAAGGAAAATTTTCACATGTTACCTAAAACCCCATGAAGAATAATATGTTGCCCGCGTAAACCAAAAGACATTTGTACCCTGTCAAAAAAGCGCAAGCACAAGAAAAAGTTCAACATGATATTTGCATTCATCTAATTACAATAAAACTACTATAACTTGAACAAAATGGGAAAATTTTGCTTGCATCTATTATTCCTGTATTGTTAGCGAAAAGTGTCTGTGAGTTGTGTTCTTTATTTAATTCACTCACATTTGAATAAATTTGGTTCAGTTTGATTGAATTTGTTCTCAAATTACGAAAAAAATTAAAAGTTCTTAAAAGTAGGTAAATGTACTTTCGATTTATTAAATTGTTCACAGGAATTCCAATTTTTACTGTGTACAGTAAGAATAATTATAAAATAAGTAATATAAAAGCATTTTTAAGTCAATTCCTACTTAGGTCAACAAAGAAGAATTTTTTCAGTTAACTTTTATAAATAAGTAAAATTTATGTAAATATGTATATACATATAACAAAATCACAATATTAAATGATAAAACAGAAAGTGAATTTCTTGGCGATTTTCCATACCCGGTTGTTGGATACCAAAAGAAGTTGGATAATCAACGTATACTGTCACCATCTATTTTCTTCATTCGTAATAAATTTAATTTTTTCTCCCATGAAAACGAAAATTAATTAATTAAATCAAATTAAAACGAATTGATATTTGAAAAAACTGCATTATTTTCAAGCGCAATCCACTTTGAGTTTTAAAAAAATGTATTTGAACTAGAGTGGACGAATAAAATATACTTTATCAAGGATTTTTAAAATCTGAACAATATATATATATATATATATATATATATATATATATATATATATGTGTGTGTGTGTGTGTGTGTGTATAAAGAGAGAGAGACTATATATAGACTATAATTCCTACTATATAATAGTAGGAATTAAAAAATAATTGGGGTAACCAATAATGTAAGCATCGAGTGTTTATCTTGTCCCGGGTTAATAATTAAACTGCAAATTCCTTAGCACGATTCAAATTAAAATTTCATTCGGAATGTAAGAAGTAACATGGCCTGTGGTTCAATTGAAAAAAGTAGTGAGAAATGCTTTTCTTTTTAATATATTTCTCCCCATACACTGTTAGGCAATAAACATTAAGTTACCGCTTTTAGTCTCCATTTTAGTTCAACGCACAAACGCCACTCTCTCGAGGTTCTCTCAATGTCTGGGTTCTTCAGCAGCAACTCTGTGCATACCAAATGCGGTCAAATTAACATAGGACGCTGGCAGCCTTAATGGAGTTAAAAACTTGTTGGAGTGGGACTTGTTACAGAGCAGGAAGCCCATTAAATGGGAGGTAGAGGCATCTCAAGCGAATGGCCGAATGCATTTTCTTCATAGGAATAAATATGTGTCCTTGAATAGATTCTATGGGAATGGGATGAATGCGTAGTGTTCTTGAAATTTCAATCTTTAATTCCTATTTATGCAAGTTAGCTTAAAGAAGAGACCTAGATGACCGAGTGAAAAATTTATCATGAATTTCAATGTTGAAATATAGGTCAAGTTTTTTTAAATAGTTTCTTATAATTTTGTTTCTTCTATCTTTTCGATATCATTCAATGAACTCACATTTATTTCTAGAAGTTAAATCATTAAATACTAATGAGTAATTTTTATAAACTGCTTTTTTATAAGTTTCTGTATGCATAATTTTTATCTGAAGAAACCCATGTAATGTAAGTGCAGAACAGTAAGGATTATGAACAGTGTCATGTCCCGAGTACATATATATATATATATATATATTATTGAGAACATTTAGAAATCCACGTGCATCAAAAAGTATGGCACGGAGACTTACAGAAATAAGCATGAAGCACAAATTACAAAGGAAAAGAACTTAAATACATGAAGGATTTCAACACAAACATCCATGACTTCTCCAGGATTTGAACCCAGTTCCTATGGCACCGCAGTCTACTTCACTAACCACTATACTGGATGGGCGGCTTTTATAATATTTATATCACATTTTTTACATAACAGTCTGAAGTACTGTTTTTTTAGGAAATGGACTTTTTAGCCCAGCATACATTTGCTGTTATAAATCTGAGTACATTAATTCCAATGGCTGAGTGGTAGTGTATCGCGCTTCCACGCCACAGGTTCGGGTTCAAATCCCGATTTGGGCAAGGTCGACTTATTTTCTCTTCCTTCAGGCGGTTAATAAATGAGTACCAACCTTATGCTTGGGAACTGAACACTGGATATTTTCATGTCAGACTGACCACTTGACCCAAACTTCTGCACACGCACCCCGTGCCTAAGGTCATGTAAACTGAGATAGGCACAATTGGCTTTAGCCCTTATGGACTGTTGTGCCACTGAATTCAGCTCTTTCTATATTAAATTATAATTCAAATTTTTGTGTTGCATACAATAAAAAAAACTGATTAATGCATATTTCCTGAATATTTCTTGTTGTTATGTTCATTTTCTTCCATATTATACCTATATTTTGTTTATTTTGTTTATTTATATAGTATACATATGTATATATATATATTTGCGACCCAATTTTCAATTATAAATTTCATCTTGCCCCCTCCCATACATTTACACTGCATTGAATGCAATTATAATGTGCTTTGACGTTAAAGCTACAATACGACTTTACTTATAAAGAGTACCAATTATCCACATATTTAATTTTGTATATGTAAGTAATATAGGATAAGTATTATGTTATTTTTCCTTACTAACTTTTAAATTGGAACAGATTGCTATAAATATGCAATGAGTATTTTATTTTCTATTATGTAAAAAAACAATTTTATTTGCTTTCTTTTAGAAAATTAATAATTTTTTTTCATGAACAAACATTTATTTTCTACAGACTCGCCCTCCCCCACTTCGGGATGGTCGGGGCAGCTAATGGTGAATGCACGGACTCGTGGTTATCATGACATCGAGCCAAGTACTGCCGAGCCGTACAGAGGGGGCTGATGCACGTTTAATCTATCGAAGCTTAAACGTCATCCCTTTGGTATGGTGAGGAAGTTAGAAAATGGGTTACCATCTCAGGTTTCGTCCTCGTCACTTGACCATGGTTCAAAATTACGAGGTCCGTCGTCAAACGCCATCTAATAGTTGAACAGTGCTAATATTCACTCACTCACCCCCTCCCCCTTGCTCCTCCCTTCTCCCTCAGTTTCCGAAACACTGCATTAGACACAAACAAAAAAAGTTGTAAGCTTTGGGAGCGATCGTGTATAGACATAAGTTCAATACTAGTGCGGCAAAATTAGAACCCATATTCTGTCTCTTACGTGATGAACATCCTCGCAATGCTTTGTGAAGCATTGTATAACAAAGTTCCATTTAAATTTAAGTACAATTTTTCTTTGCTTTATTTTATCCAATAAAAAAAGTGTACTTGTTGTGATGTATACCAAAAAAACCGTAAATGTAAGAATAATTAAATATGCTTCACTGAAAACCTTTTAAAAGTATGAAGGAAGAACTTATATAACAGACACATACACACACATGCACCATATGCCATTTCAAACAATGCATTTTATGTCCTAAGCATTTCTTGTACGTACTTTTTTGTTCGATGTTGATATAATGAATAACAACTTAAAATGTAGTGTATATAAAAGTTTTGCTCATAACATATTTTAAGCGAGAATATTTTTTTGAAATGTTCAACTTTTTTATCATCACAAATTATATATTCTTTTGTTTACGCAAATATTCTGCACACACACATTCGCTACTTGCCTTTTTTCATTAAATCTCTATTCTACTGGAGCTTGGATACGAAAAATAACACATGAGTGGATTATATAATGCGATTAGAGAGAGAAAGAGTCGTAATTACAGCACAACGTTTTTGATTTAGGAAAAATATGAAAAACAAAAATCCTTTTATACTAAAGAAAAGAGATAACTTAATTCTTATGAACAAAGAAATTTTTCACCAAAATAACACTACTCTCAGAGATTCTTTGTTATTTCAGAAAAAATGCATTTTATTTTATGTCAACTAATTTGGAATAGTTAGGCTTCTTTTAACATTAATCCAAGTCACACTACATATATCACATAGTTGCTATTTTTTTTAAAAAAATAATTATCGTCTATCGCTTATTATACAATGCTGTTTGTAAAAAATGCAACAGTATGAAGGAATCATCAGAGTTAAATGAACTTTGCAGCAAATATCAATTATAGAATTTTACGTACAATAATAAAGTCTCAGTGCCACCGCACATGCGTGGCGTACACATCGCCCTCTGAACTGATGCTGAAAGCGTATATAAAGAGGACTGTAGAGGGTCGTTGAAAATAGTTAATAAATATTGGCTAGTGGTGAATGTTTAGTGAGACCTAAGTATGACTCCACGACGAAAAAGGAGAAATTCGAACAGTTTACGTAGTTTGATCGGGGGAGAATTCTCGGCCTTCGAGAATAAGGATTTTCCTATCACCAATATGATCTCTTGTGCAGCGGAACAGTTCCAAAGTGATGCGAGATTGGAAGCAGTGGATCGACGAGCACCGAACAACTCGAAAAACTGGCAGTGGACAACAGAAGGTGACATCAGCGCGCAACGATCGACACCTGCTGCGCATAGCATTGAAGGACCGTACAGATTCTTCCAGGATGTTGGCAGCACGTTGGTTTACTGCTACAGGTGTACTAATGTCGGCTTCGTCATTTCATCGACGTCTGCTGCACGATAGATTTTGTGCAATGGTACCTTTATACAGGATCCCCTTCACGGGAAACCATCGAGGGCTACGTATGCAATGGTTTCCTGAGCACAGAACCTGGCAAGGTGTTTGGCGCCAAGTTATTTTTTCAGATGACTCCCGCTTTAATTTGGGGGACCATGATGGCCGCATTCGCGTTAGAAGCTATGCTGGTGAACGCTGCCTTCCAGAGGGCGTTATCGAACGACATAGTGGCCTAACCCCCGGAGTTATAGATTGAGGTGCGATTTCGTATCATGGACGATCCAATTTGCAACGAATTGAGAATAATGTCAATAGCAACTTGTACGTTCGTTAAGTTCTACAGCCCGAAGTCGTTCCCTTCCTTTAAGACATTCCTGGAGCTATCTTTCAACAGGATAATGCACGCTCACATGTTGCAAAGACTGTTTGAGACTTTTGTTCAGCTCAACACATGCAACAACTTCCTTGGCCTGAGTATTCGCCGGATACAGTGACGCACACAAGGGGAAGGTCCTGGGGGGTCCGGACCCCCAAATCCCTTGATATTTTTTTCCTATTGATTATAATTCTAAGTATATAGTACGAAAAATTTAATTAAGAATTTGTTATTAATGATTAATTTTATTAATTAATGCTATTTATTTATTCAAAAATTAGTTTTTTACTGTGTTTTGTTACCGAAAATGTACAAAATCAAAAGGAGCATGATACAAAAATCGTGAACTTTTGACCCTGTACCTCCCCTTCCTTGAAAAATTCCTGTGTACGCTACTGGCCGGATATGTCTCCTATTAAAGACATGTGGGAATTGGTTTGTCTGCGTCTCGTCTGTGATCCGCGTCCTGCAGCTTCAAAGGACGAACTTTGGCTGTGCATGCAAGCAATAGGGAATTAACTTCTAGAAGCCACATAGTTTAGCAGCGCTTATTGCAGCGCGTGATGGCTACACCAAATAGTGATTTCGGACACTTATTACTGTTTTTTTTCATTTGAAAATTTCGTCATTTATTTGTACTAATACAAGTGGTTTGTGTATTACATTTCATTTAATTCTGATTATTCTTTTATGGTGTTGCATTTTTTACACACATCAGTTTACTTGGAATCTTAAGAGCAAAGTTTTCTATAGTGTTTTCTTATAAAATTGAAAAAAAAGAGTAAGTTTATTAACCAAAAATCAATTTTTTTACACCGTTTAGGTATTAAACTAATTAACCGGCAGTTTTAAAAATATTGCCAATTTCAATTTTTAGGCTTAAATTTAATTAAAAAATCAAACTTGCCTTATTTTTCCACAAGCCGAGAGCGATATTGAGAGTCTAGATCAGTGATAATCAACCTTCGGCACACCGACCTTTCCTAAGTGGCCCATTCACTAAGTTCTTGTCCCATTTCACTAAAATCTCAGTTATTGGAAAATAATTTACTAAATTTTTGTTGGAAATTATGTCAATAAAGTAATCAAATTTATCAATTTTGCCATCAATCTGCCTTTTTATGATAGTAGAATGTAAACAAGAGAGGTTGTGTGGAAGATGAAAGGAAATCACAACTATCCCATAAATCATTATATATATATATATATATATATATATAGGTAAATTGTTTTTTGTGTGTGTGTGTTTAACAGAAAGGATAACAGTATTAAGGCATCCGACTACGTTCGGAACCATGATTTCCAAAAGCGCAAAAATGAATAATTTTCATGATATTTAGTGTCACTTAGATTAGAATAAAGGCATAAAATTGTTTTAAGGACATTTTGACAAAAAAAAATTATTTAAATACAATATTTTGGCAAAAAATTAACTTAGAAGTTTCTTTTTTCCAAATGTTCTCCTTTTGTGAAAAATGGTTCTATTAGAATAATATTTTGCCTGTATATAGCTCAGATCTCTGTACAGATGCTCAACTAGAATTTTTGAAATATATAACTTAGAAGTAGGTTTTATTCATATTTTACGGCAACAGAGGGGAGCAATATTCAGAAAAAAACGCCAATAATTATTTCGATTGGTGGTAACTCTGAAAATAATGTGAATTTTTAAAAAGTTCTAGTTGAGCCTCTATAGAGAGGTCTGAGCTATATACAGGCAAAGTATTATTATAATAGAACCATTTTTCACAAAAGGAGAACATTTGGAATAAAGATTGTTCTAAGATAAATTTTTGCCAAAATATTATATTTAAATACATTTTTTGTCAAAATGTCCTTAAAACCATTTTATGCATGTATTGTATTCTAATCTAAGTGACACTAAATATCATGAAAAGTATCCATTTATGGTTTTTTTTTAAAAATCAGGATTCCGAACGCAGTCGGATACCTAAAATACAAGCCAAAAATGAATTTTAATATTTTGATCAATTTTGCTTTGGTGTTATATTATGTTTTTTTTTATTATCTTCATGTTGCGGCGCTCGTGAAGTACATGCCTGTGTTTGAGGCCAGGTGAGAAAAAAGGTTGAGTACCCCTGGTCTAAATGTGTGTGTTGCTATAGTAAATTTCAGTTAGGAAAAGAACTGATTAGAGCAAGTAGGTATTTATTGATAAGTGGCGAAATCACCTCTGGAGTTTTGCGTACTGCACGTGAGTCCATTTCCACACAGCTGCATTCATGCATTCGATTAAGCATTAATTAATACATAGTTTGTGTTCTTTTATTTCTAATGGCAGATTATGAACAGTTGTTATAGAGTTCATCAATCTATCTAGTACATCACCGAAAGTGGGTATCGCTTTATTTAGTGTAGCACCATATGGGCGTATACCAATCGCCTCAGGAAATTTTGACCCCCAGTTTCCTCCCTGTTACGACATAGTTATATACAATAAATTAAATTAAATTAAAGGTATTATTTTCAAGTTAGTCTGGAGGCGAGAGCGGGAGGCTAGGATTCGCGACAACTATGATATTTAAGAAGAATTAAGTGTTTTATTAACTAGAAATACATTTAATGAAACTTCTAGAATACACTCTATACATTATACCAGGGGAAAATACGGTACTTGCGTACTATCACAGCAATTGCCAGCTCTATCAATAACTTGTTAAGTTAGCAACCCCGATTTCCTATTTGTTGTACGCGCTAAATCGGCAACCATGTACTTCGTTTCCTATAATGACACCAATAGGTTGTGATAATGCCTAAATACCTTTTATTTTTATAAGAAATAATGCTATTTCATTTCATTATTAAATATGTACTAAATTTATATCTTTATTTTAATGCACAGTATAAGGAGTACAGTATAAACGCTTAGGGTTTTTTTTAAAGACAATTATGAATTAATGCTAAGTTTTCACAAAAACAATGATGGATGTTGAACTACTTAATTTTTAAGTGCTTTATTTTACAAAATATTTCGCTAAAATTACTTGATTGTTCTAAATTAAACGGTTATTGTGTGTATGTGTTACAAATTTTTATCCTGAAAATTATAAAAAATAAATTTACTTTACCATTTCAGAAATAATTTAATCTCATTTCACTTAAATCGAAACTCTAAGGGACTTTCATAAATTCTCCGACATTTAATATAAAATTTTAATTTGCAAAATGTAAGAGCTTAATCTATATTTACTTATTTCAATGAAAAAATATTATTTAATTCAAAATAAAAATAATATGTAAGCAAGGAATATGGCCCATACATTATTAATTTGTTTTTAATTTACAAAAAAAAACTTTTCATTATTAGAAAATTGTATGAACTTAATTATAAATTGAATAACAAACTAAAAAACTTTTAAAACAAATTGGAAGCGATTTTTAAATTTTTGTGATTTTTTATTCTCGTAAGAAATTTTATTATTATAAGACTTTTTAATGAAATATTATGCTACTCAAATTATTTTTATTTCAAAATCGTCATTATTTCTATTGAATTAATCATTACTGAAAAACTATATATTAAGGACTATAAAAATATATTTTAATGTATTAAAATACCTAAACACAGAGTACGATTTAAACCAAAGCTTTTCAAACTTTCAATACTGGCGCCTTCCTTTTCGATCACAATTTTATCGCTCCCCCTTATACATTAATAATATACTGAATGTAGTAATAATGCACTTTGACGCTAAGGCTACAATAGGCGATCTTAATTATAAACCATACAAATTAGTAACATAAGTATTAAATTTTGTATACTCCTTTAATGCAACATATATATATATATAAATAAATAAATAAATAAATAAATAAAATAATAGGATAATTATTATGCGTTATTTTTCCTTTCTATAATTTTTAAATTAAAAATATTGCAAAATGCGATGGCTGCTTAGAAGACAAAATATAGATATCTGATAAATATAGAAAAATAACTCAGAGGGTCAATTTCTAATCATAAGCATTCCTTATAAAAACTTTACTTTGCAAGATAAGTCCATGGAATTCATTAATACTCATTAAACTTGTTCTTAATTTAGGATTAATTCATTAATTATAAAATACTCTGTGTAGCACTGATACATTAAAAGTATACCGGCTGAAGTGCCCGCTCTCTGCCCGAGTTCCTTTATAAGAAAATAAAACATTATTGATATAATAGCTGAAATGCAAGGAGAGCAAAGCCAAGTGCTCGACAGTGTTTACAAAAATGTAAAATGATTTTCTTAAAATGGTTGCTCAAATTTTAATTAGTTTTAAGCGAATTGTAATTTTAAGCCTCACATAATTAGCATTTATAATTGATGTTAAATAATAAACAATAATATAAATGTCTGATGTTGAGTAATTGTATTATTTTTAAGATTTAAAGCGAAAAGACTTCAACATGTTTTAACCTGGGAGCAGTGGCGCATTCGATACGGTCGAGCGGGGTTATTGAGTCACCCCAATCCTTTTTTTTTAATTATTATTTTATTTTGTACCCGATTCAAATCCTAATTTCAGCGAATAATTTAACTAAGCGAAAGTTTACTTGCCTACTTTCAAGGACTTTTCAATTTTTCTTTCGTAACAAATACACAGTTTTGCCAGAATTAATGATTTCGTAATCTGTGCTTCCCGTGCGACAACTTCCGCGTAAAAAGTATATTCATTATGATAATATGTATGTTACTGCTAAAACAATTGTGTAAAACGTTTTTCGTTCTGCTTTATGTGTTTCAGAATACTCATAAAAATAAGTCTTGACCAAGTAATCCTTTTAAGTGTGGTCCCCGTGGTTTTCCAAATATCATAAAACTCATTTGCATGGATAAAAGCGCAACAGAGAAATACATTACTTACAACTTTCCTAAATGAGAAACAAACACATAAGAGTTCATGTCATAACTAACTGTACCAATAACTTAGAAGGTCAAACAGATTACAGCTATAATGTGCAGTATTTTAAAAATAATGATAGTGATAAATTTTTTATGTTCCTAAATTTTTTCGATTCTGGGTCTGGTTTTTTATCTTAAAGGGTAGTATGTTAGGTTTAAAAAGAGAGCGTAATAAAAAAAATCTTTCATCATAAGATTGCAGCAAAACTAATAAAAGTTTTTTTATTTGGTTATAGGATCAAAGATAGCTAATTAGGTATTGAAGAAGTTTTTACTTTGGATGACGCGTGCCTATGAATTATATCAGAGTAAAAGTGCATTATTTATTATGTCTGAAGGTATTTTAATTTAATTCATTCCAGTAAATTAATTATTTTTAAATCTTTTATTTTCGATATGCTCACGCCCCCTAGAGGGGCGTGCCCCACAATTTGAGAAACACTGATTTAAACACACATATTGCTGTTCACAGCAATTCATCATTTCATGCTTCTATATTTGAATCCCGGTAAAAATATATTTACACAAACACATTAGCAGCTTGATAGAATTAAAGATATAAAATTAAATAACTTAATTACATCATAATATAAGCTATTTCAGATAAATAAATATTTTGCAACTAATGCATTTTGTTTGACAAAATGATTGACTGGAAACAACAGAATATAAATTTTTGATTAAATCGTATTTTGTAAATATCTAATAAGACAACATAATTTATTCATAATATTCCTTTCAGTTGAAATGAGGTTAATGCCACTATACTGAAATAACCACGACGAAATTAACTAAGCATTTTAGCATTATACACGATATAATATAAAAGCGAAATTTTCACTGTGTACCAGGTTTTCACGATTTAAATTTGGGAAGCCAATTTAATCAAAAGCCTGTTAATTTTATGAAATTAGATGCGAATTCAAGTGTACATTATTATTATTATTATCCATATATATATTAGTTTACATCGAATCTATTGTCCATGAATGATGACTACATTCTCCTATAGAGCATTGCTGGATCTTTAGGAAGTAGCATTTGGGTTTAATTTAGTTGAGCAATTATTATACGCGAAATATAACAAATACAATTTTAACCGCACGTAACTCATGCATAATATTAACACTCGTCTCTCTCATTCTCTCATCAACTTCATCAAAGCCTTCCATATTCTTTAATATCAAATTATGCTGTTGTCGTTGTACTTGTTTGCTTTCTGTCTCCTTTTCTAATAAAATATATTCATCTTCAAATTCAGTAATTAAATACCACTAGTCAACCTTGCTTGCATTATTATTTTAACACACACACACACACACACACACACATATATATATATATATATATATATATATATATATATATATATATATATATACACACTGGCCTCAAAAAGTTAAGGTACAACCGGGTTTTTGTGTCTAATTTGCAAATGAATGAATGTAGAAACAAAAAATTTGGAGGATATGTGCATTATATAGTTTTTTATTGAATGCGTCATAGAAATTTGTATAAGTGTATTGCAAAAACGATTTATAACAAAAAAAGAAATCTCTGCGAAAAAGTCCATTCTTGGAGAAAACAGCACATCACAGTGTTATGTGGTAAAATGGCATAAAAACAATACAAAAATGGGTTCTAATAAGGAATGTGTCCACCCCTAACTTGAATGCATTGGCGGCATCGATTTCCCATGCTGTTTATTAAGTTGTCGGACACCGGAATAGGAAGCGAAGACCAGACACAGAGTAAGCCTTGTTTCAGCTCATGTAACGACCTTGGAGGAGGATTTAAAGCAGCAACCTCTCTGCCAAGATAGTCCCAAAGAGGTTCTATCGGATTCAGGTACCGTGATCCTCCAGATACTCCTCAACAATCCCAGCTCGGTGAGGTCGTGCATTATCATCCATCAGAATGAAGTCGTTACCAATAGCAGCAGCATATGGGCGGACATATGGATCAAGGATATCATCCCGATGTCTAAGACCAGTTCGGTTCCTCCATGGAACACATGCAGGTCAGTGTGGCCACCGAGCGAGATCCCTGCCCAAACCAGGATTCCACCACCTCTATAGCTGTGTCTTTCAACAGTGTTGGATTGATGGTATCTAGTGCGCTGTTCCCTCCAGATCAGTAGACGCCCTGAATCACTCTCCATTGTAAATCTGGACTCGTCTGTGAACAGCACAGAAGCCCATTGTTGCTGCGTCCAAGAAACATGTTCTCTTGCCCAGCATAAGCGGTTCCTTCGCTGTCGTCCGTTGAGGGGAACGCACACAACTGGTCTTCTTGCATCTAGACCTGCATTGTGAAGACGATTTCGCACCGTAGTAGCGGAGATTCTTCTTCCTGATGCTTGAAAGTGGTCTGCAACGAGCTGCGGCACTGTAGTGGTTCTTCTCCTTCGTGCCGAAAGAGCTAGAAAACGGTCTTCTGCAGGTGTTGTAGCTCGTGGTCGACCTGGAACAGGTCTTCTGGACACAGAATCTTCGGATTGGTATTGATCCCAAAGTCGCTGAACAACACTACGAGACACATTGAGATGTCTAGCAACATCAGCCTGCGACAATCCCATTTCCCTCCATCCAACTGCCCGCCACCTTAACGAATTGGGTAAACGACGTCTCTGAGACATTTTCTAAACTCTATTGACTATTGTCACCGAAACTGCCAACAACTGTTGAAAATCAACACAACTTACACACAAAAGTACGAAAGCTTGATATTTGCATATTTTTCTCTCACTCATAAATATACGTTCTTTTCTATAAAATAAAAGTTGTAGCAATCGTTTTTGCATTAATGTTTTTAAAGTTCGTTATTATCATTCATGTAAACTATGCATTTTATTGTTACTGCCATTTTTTTATGGTGAGCTTCGAAAAACATGTTGTACCTTAACTTTTTGAGGCCAGTGTATATATATATATATATACGTTGCATATAGCATGCCACCCGATTTTCCTTAAACTCATTTCTAAGGATTTTCTACAACGCTTCCAAGATGCAGTGTTGCTGCAGTCGCTGTTAAGGACAAACCAAATCATTCATGTGAAAGACTGCGTTAGGACGACAATAGGAGGCTTGTAGGTGTGATCTCTGTTAGGACACTGTATGTTTGAAAGGGTCGAAGTGAATCTGGAAGTCGATCAGAGTGAGAGAGTCCGTTGGTGTGGACTGGGACGTCGCGGAGTTTTGAAGCGCGCAGAAGTCCCTCTCTAGCATCTGTGGAGAAGTGTCTGGGTTTCTTGTTTTGGAGTCTATTTAACGATAAAATACATCACATCATCGAAAGCGACACGTGAGGCAGAATTATTTCTATATTTGGACGTAGCCTGAATTACTATTTAGCTGTTGGTCCTAGTCACCCCTCAACCGGTGAATTTGAAGCCAAAGATTAACATGGGTACTGCGCCGATCACTTCTCTTTCGGCTGGATTAAGGAGGACAAAGGTTGACTTACCTCAGAACATAAGAGGCGGTATGTCCCGTCTTAGACACTTCTCCACTCGAAACTCCATGGCCGTTCAGATGTCACTAGTTCGGTGTTTCTCAAACTGTGGGGTGCGCCTCCTAGGGGGCATGATAACTCTACAAGAGGTGAGCGAGTACGAAAGTCGGAAAAAATAGGTTATTTTAAGAAAATTATGAATTTACTGCAAGGAAGCAAAAAAAAAACATTCTGACATAATAAAAAATGAAATACACATTTATATTAATATAAACACTTATAAATGTATCAGTACTGCACAATGTGTTTCATAATTAATTTAACAGAACAAGTTTAATAATTTCTAGTGACCCTATGGGCATGTCAAAAAAGTATATACAAAAACTTAGTACTTGAAAATTTGTACGGTTTATATAAGTAAAGTCGTATTGTAGCTTTACGTCTAAGTATATTATTATTGAACTCAATACATTGTTTTTCTATGGAGGGGGAACGATGAAAAATTATGATTGAAAACTTGGTCGCAAGTATAGAAAGTTTGAGAAGCATAGCACTAGTTCCTTAACAGGAAATGGGTCCTTTGGTGGAGACTACTGCAGTTTCTTAACGATGTGGTTTGATTTGTGGATCGTGTAAAGCCACCGTGATGTATACTAATAAGGGATAAATTAGGGAAAATTAAACAGGGAAAAAACAGGAAGAATGATGCTATAAAATGAAGCGCACCGATTGTTGTTGATCGAGTGGATATTAATGAATTATCAATGTACGAGAACCAGTTTTTGCAGATGTTAGTAGATCTAGTTGTAAGTCTCTAATGATCCCGCGGATTGATTGACTTTTGATAAAGGTGGATAAATCCGATAGGAAGGGGACAAGTGCTTATAGCAGTATTCCTCTAACTGTAAGGTGAACCCCCTTGGAGGGGTGATAAATTTAGGTGGAGGCTCGAGCACATCGAAAAGTCAAAATCAAAATATTATTTTTTTTAAAAAAAAATATTAATTTACTGGAAGGAAGCAGAACAAAATACATTCTGGCAAAGTAAAATATAGAATATACATCAACACTGATGTAATACACTTTTCAATGTATAAGTACTGCGCAAAGTAATTGATAATTAATTTAACAACACTAAGTTATAAGAACAAGTTTAATATTTTCCAGTGACTCCATGAGCTTATCATTTATAATATGATATAAAAGATTTAGTACTTATATTTGATAATTTGTGGTTTATAACTAAAGTAGTGTAGGTTTACGTCAAAGTATGTTATAATTACATTCAATACATTGTTTGCGGTTGCATGGATGGAAGCGTGATGAAAATTATGACTTAAAATTGGGTCGCAGATATTGAAAGTTTACTCAGCATTGGGCTATAGGAAACCGACGCATTGACTTCTTTTGTGAATTAAGTGTCTATTAAATACATCGATACACATAAGTTTTTTACTGATATTTTGAGCTGAGAAAAATAATTTTTTATATTTTTTTTATTTATACAAATGCCAGACATTAGGCCATTAATCTCAATCTAGCCTACCAATACTTAAAAACAATAGACTTGAAAGACAATAATTCACTAAATACATCAATATGTTCCTTATCCATATACTCTCTACAGTCACAAAGATTACAGGCTGAGATATCCTTCAAACAATCATGCTCAGTCAAAAGACGAAATAACGCTACGGCTACAGTATGAGAAAAATCTGAAATAACTGGCTTTGAAATAGTGAGACACTCCCAGACCTTTCCCTTAGCGTGATGTGATAGTTATATATATATATATATATATATATATATATATATATATATATATATATATATACAGATGGGTGACAAAATAATACGAACACCCGTGAAAAAGGCATGGCCCATTTCAAAGACGCACAACACGCATGTCAGTTAGCGTTGCAGTCCGCCGCCTAGCGGATTCGAAAGGTAAAGTATCAGTCGCTCGACAGCTGCGATAGGTGTTGCACGCGTCAATTGTAATTTCTGAAAAACGCAATAATGACGGACCTGTCAGAGTTCGAAAAAGGTATGATTGTGGAATGAGGCGCACTGGTTGCTCGGTGACGGAAACAGCCATTTATTTGGGGCGTGCAAGGAGTACTGTATCTGCCGTTATGACAGCATACAAGAAATGCGGGAATGTGATGTCTGGCAAGCACAACAGTGGACGGAAAAGAAAGCTTACCGACAGGGATAAAAGAGTCTTAATCCGCATAGTGGCCTGAAAGCGCAAGCAATCGCTAACCCAGATAACATCTGAGGTGAATAGTCATCTTCGTAACCCTATTTCAGCAAGAACCATCCAAAGGGAACTTCATGCTTCGAACTTGTATGGAAGAGTTGGAATTCGTAAACCATTGGTAACAGCACGTCATGCTTTACAGCGACGCCAGTGGTGTAGAATACACAGACAGTGGACCCCACAACAGTGGCAACAAGTCATCTGGTTAGATGAATCGACGTTCACCCTATTCCAAACCACCGGACGCGTTTATGAGTGGAGAACGCCCAAAGAAGCATTTTCTCCTGAATGCATCGTGCCGACTGTTAAGCATGGAGGTGGGTCCCTTATGGTATGGGGGCGATATCTTGGCGTGGTCTTAGGCCACTTGTTACTCTGCATGGCAAGGTTAAAGCTGCCCACTATGTCAATATCCTGGGGGATCAGGTGCATCCATTTGTCCAGACTTCATTTCCCGGAGAAAGCCCATTTTATCAAGACGACAACGCTCCTATCCACAATGCTAAAATCGTGCAAGAATGGTTTGCAGATCATGAGGTGGAAGTAGGTCATCTTTATTGGCCCCCTCAGTCACCTGATTTAAATATTATTGAACATTTGTGGGGATATTTGGAGTCAAAACTACGTGCTCGATTCCCTCTACCATCTACGATTTCCGCATTAGAGACCGCTCTCCACGAAGAATGACTTCATATTCCATTACAAGTTGTTCATGACCTCTATGCGTCCATCCCACGTCGCATACAGTCTGTAACTCAATCAAAGGGGGGTCCAACTCCCTATTAATAAAGCTTTTCTCCTCTTTCACAGGTGTTCGTATTATTTTGTGACCCATCTGTATATATATATATATATATATGTAGGAGGCAAACCTATTAAATTCTAATTTAATTATGCGTTTGGCAGAATTAAAAGTCATATGGTTATTAATGGTTTGTGGAATAGTCTTTCCCTTCTTTGCCAGGATATCAAATTTTTCATTTTCCTAGATGCGACAATGAGCAAAAATGGACTGCAAGACAATTGGGTCCACTAGAGTGTTAAGAATATCATTGCAGTGTTGAAGTGGTTTTTTTTACTAGCATAAATATAAGCATTGCATTTTTCACGATGCGATTTAAAATTGCTTTCGCTATTTTCAAATATCCGCTTGCGAGGCCTCGAAATATCAACACATCAAAAATGGCTTTACACGCCATAATTTTTACCCTTGTATGACTTTTTAACAGGTGGATCCCAATACTTCGATCTTTTTACGGGAGGAATTACAACACAGTCTTCATCATCTGCTAAAATACTTTTGTTATAAGTTGGAGATGCTATAATGCTTCTGCTGTTTCTAATTTAAGTTTAAAGAGATCCAATTTGATTTTTTGTATGAATTTTATTCGATATTGCATCTTGTTTGTACCAAAACCAAGATTTTGCTGCCGCTAATGCAATGAAACGAAGAAACTCGAATGATTTTGATGCTAAAGAATGATCGAAAATTGTTTTTAAATCACAAATACTTCCAAGTTTTTTTAATCGCTCTCATCTGAACTTGATTCTCTTTCCAGTATACCTGGACCATATGTTTTGTCCACAGCATAGTCTTTACCCTAGAATTCACTAAGAATCAGATTTATGCGTCAATTGTAAAATTTTTTCTTGTGTGGGAATTCTTACCCTTTTAAACACCTGAAGAACGACTTGGTTAAAATATAGCACATCACTCCATGCAAAATAATAGAATGTATCAAACATTTAAACGTTTGAAAAAATTTAAACCTCAACTTATCAACTCCCACCCCAAGGGGGTTTTCATAAGTGATGGGAGGAAAAAATGTGAATGCAGATGATGAAAATGCCGTTTCCCTCAACAAACGTATACAACAGAAAATTAATTGCAAAAAAAACGTGAAAAAGAGAAATAGGACTTGTCCATGACAACCCCCAATAAAACTTGTTACTAATTATCTAATGATATATTTCAATTTTATTTAGGTTTCCATCAAATTATTGAAACAAACAAAAAAAAAATAAAACTCACATGCCAAGCTCTTAGTTGTACAGCTGCAGTGACTCAAGTAACGCCAAAGACGCACGGTCATATGGGTAACGAAATCTTATGTCCTACAATCCACACTAAGATAGTATAATTACTATTTTTACATTTTTACAATTATTTAAACATTAAGATAGAATATTATGTACAAGCAATTAGATATGTATTGATAGTTGCTTTTTTACGACGAATGAAAAGAAGACGCATTTTTACTGTGTTTGTAAGCAAAGCTAGATTTGCTCGTTGAAAATAAATCATGGATTGCAACTGTCGTCTCTTGATACAAAAAGTTATATTTTACACATTCTGCAAACCCTCTTAATTTTTATGACTTTTAATACTTACTTTCCAAGTTAATAAAATTCAACTTTTAAATTTACAAATGCGTAACCTGAAGCGTATCCTCCATTTTACTTAAAAAATCGCAGATTTAATACTGATTTTTACAAGAAAAATAATCTGCTGTGTAAAAAAAAGAGCAAAATGCGCTCACGTCGTGATGAACTATTCATATTTACAAGGATCTTAGTTCCTCTTTTCAAATTTATAGTAATAAATATTATTATTTCCACATTTCAAAACAGTGGTCAAGAAAATTTATAGATTGGAAGTATAAGTATTGACTATTGAAGTACAGTGAAAATCGTCTGACACGAAACTAAGAGGACTGAAATACTTTTTTTTTGTGTTAAAGGATATACATTTTATTTGCATAGACTTGTAGGTATGCATGTATTTCATAAAATAGCAATGAAACAAAAACATTCACAATGAAATTTAATACAAAGTTTTCAAGCTTTTTGAAGAATAATACATTTGTTAAGTTTTTGGAAAATAATCTGATTTTTTTTTTGCATTTTTTTAACATTAAACGGTCTCAACAAATAGTCCTATGTCACCCATTTTGTTATTTATTTCACTAGTGGAATCGGAGTTTAAATAAATGCGCATAGTTTTCATGACGTTACCCATTTTGGATGACGTGGGTACAGGAGCTACATTATTTAGTTTATTTTCGCCGTCGAAATCCGCATCAATGATTTTTTAAGCTTTAAAAATACTCCAAATGTCTTTGTGTGTCATAATTGGAGAGTCCTCTCGTTACAAATCTCTACTACAACAAATTCTCCCGATGATACTGTAGGAGAGTACGAATAAGACAGAACAATAAAGATAAACTATCTCTTTCATTTCACACCCTTCTTTAATCTCTAGTGTTTTCTGTATTTTGTTCATTTCCTGATTGGAAATCTTTTCCTGTTAAGCGATATTCGGTTTGTGTTAACAAAAAAAAGGCATTAGGTTGTCAGGACCGTTGTATTATGTCGTGTTAGCGGTTTCGCATTAAGCGTACTTCACGGTATATTCAATTTGCTGGGTAAGAAAATCCTGGTTTAAATGGGATACACAAAAAAAGTATAGCTTAAATTATTATTTTTCCATTGACTATATTTTGAATAAAGTAAGAAAAATATGTTCAGCTTGACGTATAAATTTAATTTAATTATTCATTTTGTAAAAGGAAAAAAAAGTGATGTTACTTTTAATGAGTATATTAAAATTTGTAATTTTTTGAAAGTAAAAATGAGTTTTAACCAAAATATATTTGTCATTTTATTATCTTTTACGAAAGAAGCATTTTGGAGATTCGAAATTGTCTTTTATCCAAAGAAAAAATGGATGAAAACATGTATAAACTTCGACTTTATTGAAAATAAAATGAATTTTGGGCCTGAAGTTATTTTATTAAAAACTGATAAAGTGAAAAATTAAAAATAACATACTATTTTTTAAAAAAGAAACATGTCTTATTGATAGATATTTTTTTTTCATTTTACAGCAGCTAATAATCTCTTTTTGAAAACCGTAACAAATAGCTTTAAAAAAAAGGAGAAAAACTATTGAACCCAAAAGTGTTTGACTTTAAAGATTATATTTAAGAAAAGATTAATTGAGGAAAAAACACACTTTTCTTGCTTCTCTCTCAATTCTTCTTTTTTTTTACTCCTGAAAGGATTTATGTTAATTAATATTTTCTTTTTATGATACTTGTCCTTTAGAAGAAAATATTCAAGCGATTATGCATGCAAGTACGTTTGACGATGACATATTTAATCTTTAATATTTCGTTAGATTTTAAGGCCATCTATATAATTCTCTTTAGAAGAATTGTTATTGGTAAGAAATACTTTACATTTTCAATTCTTCATTGCTATTTTTCAAAGAATAATAATTTTCGTAAAAATTGTTAAGCCTCTTTCAAACTCTTAACTTTTTTTAAAAAAATAAAAAATATAATACGAATGATAAATAAAAAGATAACACTTTTTGTTTGTTAAAAGTAATAATGTCTTAGATTTTTCACATTTGTAATTATGTAGATCGGGCTATATTCTATTTGATAATACATTATTAATCGCATGACTTTGAAACTGAAAAAAAATATATGATTTGAAATAAAGTGCAATATATATAACAAAATAAATAAAAATAAAATAAACTTACCTAAGATGATTTTTGAAAACAGGATGTTAATTATCACTCAAAAAACCTCGTGAAGAAAATTTATAAAAAATTATATTTCCTCTTAGGAGTCGCCTTAAATTTTGATACATGAAAATAAGCAAAATATTTCAAAATAGGTTTGATCTTCATATCTAAATGTTCAAAAAGAAAACAACATTTTGAGAATCACAAAAGCCTGAAGAAATAATGATTAAAATTGAATGTTAACAGGTAATACAAAATTATGTCAATTCCTACTTAGATCTACAAGGAAAAGTGAATTTTAGTTACTTTTTATTCAATAATTACGATTAATATAAATATGTTTATACATAGGACAGAATCACAATATAAAGTGATAAAACAGAAAGCGAGTTTTCTTGCAATTTTCAATTGTCCTTTTCATGTATAGAGTTGGACTATTATTTTTGTTTTTTACTATTTATTCACTAATTAAATTAAATTATTCTAATGAAATAGTTTAATAAAATCAAATAACATTCTCAGAAATTAGGTTAGGTGGGATTCGAAACTTATTTCTTTGGCAGAGAAATCTAATGCGCTATCCAATGCCTGACAGAACACAGCGAGCACATTCACTTTTTGAAATAGGGTGCAGGAATATTATTTTTGTTTTTTACTACTTATTCATTAATTAAATAGAATTAATGAATTGATATTTGAAAAAAAAATGTATTTGAACTTGAGTGGATGAACCAAAATTATTTTATTAACGATTAAAAATTTAAACAACATATATATATATATATATATATATATATATATATATTAAAAATAAGTAATTTATCCTTATATATAAAATATATATGTATATATATAAGGATAAATTAATTAGATTTAGAATTAACTTCTCTATATATAACGTTTATTTTCCCTTACATCTTCAAGTATTAAATTAATCACCCAATCATTTCTCCGAAACAGATGGCCCGACATCAAAACACTTCCAATCCAAAACCATTATTTTTATAGTCCATATTTCAGCGTTAACTTTCAAGTTAACCATTAACTAAGAAGGTACTTCACATCTAAGCATAAATTGTGAAAACTCTTAGATTTCTTTTTTGGCGTCGTTTTCACTTAGCCACAGCACATGAAGATTGCTGAATGAATAAAGACCGTTTTTAAAAATAATCCTGGCTTTCACATGAAACATGTCATATATATATATATATATATATATATATATATATAATATATATATATATATATATATATATATATATATATATATATTATATATATATATATATTATATATATATATATATATATTATATATATATATATATATATATATATATATATATATATATATATATATATATATATATATATATATATATATATATATATATATATATTGAAAAAATAAGATATCCTTAATTTTTAAATTATTACCAAATTAAATTAAGTTCAGAAACAGAATTCTTTTGTTCTTTTGTATAAAAAATTTAATAATTATTAAATTAAATTCAGAAACAGAATTCTTTTGTTCCTTTGTATAAAAAATTTAATAATTATTAAATTAAATCGCTTTATAACTGTTTTAGGTTAAGTCGAATAAATTCCGAATTGCGAAAAATAAATATGAATTGTTAAAAAAAGTGAATTGCTAAAATGATAACTAAAATGCCTTTTAATAATACTTGTGTCAGTTGTGTACTTATTTTTAGTCATATTTCAAGAAAAAGTAGTTGCATTTTTTAAAAATAAAACACCTTATTGTTCAAGTATATTTATCTGGTATTAGATATTAATTTTCTGAGTTAAGTATTCCATTGATGCTGCAAGATGCAATCATATGCAAGAAAAAAAAACAAAAAAAAAAATAAACGTCACAAATTTTCAACAAATCTGTTTGATAATATCAGATTACATAGCTGAAACTTTTTAAAGATAAAATATGACTCAGAATAATATTTGCTTCAAGTATTTTACTAAGTAAAAAATAAATTTAAAAACTTATGACTTCCTTCAAACAAAAATAGTAAAATATTGAAAATAACTTTTTTTCAAAACTTTCAAACTGAAATATTACATAAATTAATTTATGTAAGAAACTTAAATTTTTCGAAGTTCTCAAAACAAAAATTACTTTTTGAGACTCAGAACTTATTTAAAAACTGTGAGAACTTTTGACTTGTTCATCAAAGTTAGAAAAATGAATAAGACTTTGAGAAAAGATTCTGCGATCAACGAGCTACTAATATAAAATAAAAGAGAAGTCCCATCAATGATAACTTGCTGATACTTCCACTTTATTTTCACCCCTTGAGATGCTAAGAGAAAAATATCACTGCTTATATGCCGCAGCTGTTGCCTAAGAAATAATCAAAAAATATTCATATCTTTGTTATATATTTCTTCTATATATGTATTCGCTCAAGTATTTTTCTTATAATGTTCTTGAATATTGACGATGTTGTAATAAACGGAATTGTGAATGAGATATGCTGTAACACAGATTGTTCTTTCTCCCCAGATTAAATATTTGTATTTATTCACTTATTCATTCAATGCGTTTTTTAAGGGAATATGGTACGATTTGTGGAAAATTTTTAATTTAAGGTTTTTGAAATTTATTTTCGTTGCCTCCTGTGTGTGTATTCTATGTAAAACACATTTTGTACTAAAAACTTCTTAAAATGCTAGTCATTTAATTTTTTAAGGAAAAAAAATTATAAAGTAATTTGAAAATACAACTCCTACTACAAAAATGTACGTGCACGCATAAAATTTTATTTACAAGTACGTCAAACTATGTATAATAAAATTTGGTATGGGTTTTTGCGATGACATTATTGATATTTGGCAATAATTCTTTTTATGAATGCTCATTGAAAATTCCTTAAAAAAATGTACAAATTCCGAGTTCAATTATTTTTAAAGAAATACGTATTGCTTTGATTAAAAAATGCAGACCAACTTTTGTTACATATACTATTAGCAATTGGTAAAAAAAATTCAAGCATTAGGCACAATAGAAAAAAAGCCTTAGCATTTTAAATGAAAACAAACTTGTTATATTATATTTCTGAGATAATTAAGTTCAAAGTTTTGATTTACCATAGGGATGTGAATAAAAACGAACGTAAAAGTTATTATAATTCTTCGTTTTTTAAGTTTAGAGCTTTCAAGTTTTGTGAGGTTATAGAAAAGTACATTAAGAATAATTTAGGCTAAGAAATTAGATTTGATTTTTGACCGTCTTTTATGAATTGAATCGTACTGTGTCGCCTTAAAAGTCTTAAGATACTTTTTATTATTTCTTTCTTTCTGCTTTTTACTAGGATTTTAAGGAATGTTTTGAGTGAATTGTTTTATTAGAAAACATGAGAGGGCCATATAGAAAGTAATTAACATTTTGTGACGGCTCTTATTTGCTCTTTTTTACTAATAATCATGGGGGAAATACTTTTTTAATTGCTGTTTAAGTTTAAAACCGCCTTCCTTAAAGATTTTAGCTAATTTGAATGCTATTTAAACTCTAGTAAAATGAGTGTAGGAGTTAGTAGTTAGGCTGCTATTAAAGTGAGATTAGCGATTAGCTACCGGAAGTCCTTGGTGTTCCTGAAAATAAGCTTTAGTCCGAGATATCCAGTTGACCCGGGCGGGAACAGAAGAATGCAGTTACATTGGATCACACGCTTGTAAGTGTCAAATTTTTTTTAGAAATTTAGCACAATGGTTAAATTTGACTACTTGATGATTATCTTCTAACAATTATTGATAGTAAAATGACAGATAGGTGAAATAAACTTGATTATTTTTATAACAATGGATGTTAATTCGATGTCCCAAACATCACCTGCGACAGCCCGGTCGCGACAATTTTAGTTTTAGCATATTTTAACTCAAAAGAAACGTATTAATACAGAAACTTTAAATGCAAGGTTGCAGTACCTTATACAGTTTACAGTAACTGTCAAGACACTTATTTAAAAGCGTCAAAAAATTTCAATTACAACATTATTCTTTTCAGCCACCAACTTTAATGCCATTTCTTGTTTGAGATGATCCTCATTATCAAACCATTTTCCAAACAAACATTCCCTTAGTTTAGAGAATAAGTGAAATTCTCTTGGTGCTAATCCAGGACTGCAAGGAGGATATTCAAAAACTTTTCACTTAAGATGCTGAAACACTCGTTGTGTTTGTGTTGATGCATAACACTGCGCATCGTTATGAAGCATAATTTCTTTGATAACGACGCTCCACGTTTCTTGTTTTGGAAGGCGATTCTTATCAATAAAGAGTTATTATGGGCTGAATATGTTCTTTCAGAAAATAAATGACACAACGCGCTTCACATTTGGCGGGATGTTCGTTTCGTGCAACCATTTTGAAAGGTTATAGAACGAAAATACATTCGATCGTTCAGTAACAAAGGGAGAGCAAGAGTTAACTGCAACGCTAGCATTCGTAGAGGTTCTGGTTGTGGTCTGTGCCATGCGTTGGGAACAATTTTTACTTACTAGATGTTCATTTTGGTTATAATTATGAGTTGATACTTTTACTAATGCAGGTAGGAAAATTGTTTTCTTTAGCCCTTTTTCTACCGATGGTACTTATAAGTACCCCTCACTTTAAAATTACATAGAATAACTATTTTTACTAATATTCTGACGATACTTAGCAGGAATATTCTTTAAAATGTACTGTTTCAAGATATATGGCAGCATGGGGTCTACGACAAGTATTTTAGAGGAGAAAGCGTATAGTTTAATAGCAGATATTCCGTTCTCAGCTGATGGCATTTTCAGAGGATTGGGAAGATAATCATTTTTGTCCAGAAAAAAAAGTTAATGTCAAAATTTAAGTATCTTATTTTATTTATTTATTTATTTTTTGTAAACTAATGAAGACCTTAGAAAATGATTTGACTATTCATTTTAAATTAACAATGTACATAATTAATTTTACAGTTGAATGTCTTTAATTATTTAATTAGCTATAACGGATTAAATTTCCCAAGTTTGAGTATTTTGTTTATGCTTCAATGTAGTGATACAAAAAAAAAGAAAGCGTGTATCAGTGTGAACACGTGTTAGAAGTTAACTTCTTTGGCTTACATGTATTGAATTGCATAATAAAGTTTTATTTTGAAGTAATCTTATATATAATTAACAAATTTATTATTATCATTATTATTTCAAACTGTATTTAAAAAAAAATTAGGATAGAAAAGGTATAAGTATATATACAAAATTTTCATTTTCAATACATAATACTAAAAAAAAATTATTGTATGTATTTTGAGAAAATTATCTTCATTATTAATTTATTTCCATTATGCTTATTGGTGCTTCAGTACATACTTTTGTTATCAAAGGCTTGTGGAAACTAAAGTAAGAAATGTAGATTTTGCACTCAATATCACTTAAGTATCTCGAAAAGACTGCATCAGTCGTAGTATTTGATTTTATCGTTGATTTTATTCTGTTTTGTAGAGATAAGTTGAAATTGTCTTCTAAAATTTCAATCAATTGTAGAGATTTGTCTAAAGCAAAAAATTGACATTAAAATCTCCACATAAAATCATAGGTATTTTATCATAATTTTTATTAATTAAAGCAGAACCTCTTGATGTGTATGGTAATAATGATCGAGAGAGATGAAGGAACTCGATAATGCCATCCAACATTTTGTTCGGAGTAACATATACTGCTACAATTATAATTTTTGTCCATTATCTATTACGCATTCAGCCAAGCACAAATCCCCCCTGAAGATTGTATGGTACCATAAATATCGGATTGACTGAGAGAACATTCCATGGATGGAGTTATAATGTTAACAACATCGCTAGAATTTTGATATATCGCAACTCCTCCTGCTCTCGTATTTGGTCGTTTATACTGCACATTGCAGTTAAATTTGGAATAGATATATCACTTTCATTGCACATCCAATTTCTGATAAACCTATAATATTTGAATTTCTTATTACTGAATCTTGTAAGTCTACAGTGTGAGCTGTAAGACATTGGCAATTAAAAGTAAAAATCGATAAACCTTGTACGTTGGTTATGAAATTAATCAAATCTCTATTGATAGTATGTAGTTTGTTCAATGAAAGTCGTTTAATTTCCTCTTGCAAATCTATTGTTGATGACGATCGTCTTTGACAATGGTAAAATATTTTATCATTATTTTTTGTCTTAATATATAATCCTTCAATACTCATTACACGTGATAAAGCAACGTATAATAATTATTGAGAGTGACATCGATCGTATTCGTAAACAATTTCTGAGTATGTGTTGCCTTAAGATTTATGAATTGTTGTAGCACATGCAGTAAAAATTTGGGGCATGCTTGTAAAAAATTTTACTGCTCACTGTAGTCTTAAAATACAAATTAGAGAAGCACTATATAACACTTTCACAACAATCAAATTAAGTACACCAAAGCATATATATATATATATATATATATATGATTTAAAACTCACTATCTTAAACTGATTTAAAAACTCACTTCTTAAACTGGATTTAGAAATTCCATACGATTTGAAATTTTGTAAACGCAATCTTTTATTGCCAAACTATTGGAAGAAATGTTGTGTTGTTACTAAATTTTAAAACAATAGATTGTTTGTATTATTTCTTTAAAAGAATTTTAAAACTGTATATCCAACAAACTCTCCTTAAACTAATTTTTGACAGTTTTTGAACCATTTAAATGCCTACTTCGGGTAGATTAAGGACTCACTTCCGATTTTTTTTACATCATAAAACTGATTATAATTTGACTTCTAGGTAACTTAAAAACAAAACAAAGTATGTATCGCAAAGCTAAAAGAGGAAATGCTCGTTAAAGCTGCTGTTGAATGAGAAGAGGGGGGTGGGTGCTAGCTCAAGGCTAATAGGTGAAAAGCACAAAAGAAATTTTAAAAGCCGTAATTTTTATTCTATTTTTTCAATTTTTGAACAGATTATGTATAATACTATTCTACATATAGAAAAAAAGTTTCATTAGATTTTTTTATAAATAATGAAGTTATTAAATATTTAATTAAAATTTTGAGTATTTTTTGAAAAATCGCGAAAAAAAATGATTTTGTCATTTTTTTTTCTGACTGATCCTAAAAGAAAAAAACATGAACTTGTTTAGAATAAAATATCAATTCATTAACTCGAAAGGAAACTTAAAGGGAATGATTTAGAAACAATTTTTATAAAAGCGTATCAATTTTGACTCATTTAAAAAAATTGCAAAAAATAGAAAATATCATTATTTTGTTAAAAAATGTACCATATCCTGGCGAAAAAAATTATCTTTCTGATTCTGTAATTATTTTTTGTCTGAGATAGGTAGTATGAATTAGATGGCGTTTTTAAAACGGGGAGAGGGGGAATTCGGAACTTCATTCATTTCTGTCTTACGTTCATCGCTAACCGTAACTGGTAACGCATAACGGAAATTTCTCCTTACCGTGCCATAAGAAGTAAATTTCAAAAAATATTACTTAAAATAACTGTAATAATTCATAATGCAGTAGATAAAGGTTTAAATGTTGTTTTCCCATGACTCCCCCTTTATAACTTAACTATGTATCTACTTTGTATATTGAGATAAAGAGGAAATGAGTTTTCATTGCGATGGTACATTATGAAACTTTCAGGTATCCAACTAAGTTCGGAACCATGATTTTAAAAAAGCGCATAAATGGATAATTTTTATGATATTTAGTGTTAGTTAGATTAAAGTACATGTATAAATTAGTTTTAAGGACATTTTGACAAAAAAATTATTTAAATACAAAATTTCGGCCAAAAATTAACTTAGAATAACCTCTTTTTTTAAAAAAGCTCTCCTTCTAAGAAAAATGCTTCTATTATAATGATATTTTGCCTGTATATAGCTCAGACCTCTGTACAGAGGCTCAAAGATGATTTTCGAAAAATTCACATTATTTTCAGAGTTACAACCAATGTAAATAACAATCGACGTTTTTTTCTCTTGAGATTGCTCCCCTCTGTTGTAGTAAGAAATAGATAAACCCACTTCTAAGTTATATATCTCTAAATTTCTAGTTGAGCCTATGTACAGAGGTCTGAGCTATATACAGGCAAAATAATATTATAATAGAAGCATTTTTTTCACAAAAGGAGAATATTTTGAATACTGGTCATTCTATGATCTTTTTTTGTCAAACTAATAGACTAAAATAAATTTTATTGTTATACTATTATTAAAACAATTTTATATACATTTTCTAATCTAAATGAGACTAAATATCGTAAATATTATCCATTTATACGCTTTTGCAAAATCATGATTCCGAACGATACCTTAAACTGAGTAAATAGAAGTGTCATTGTTTATAACTGAAATAATTTTCTATGATCATGCACTTCATTTAAAAAAATACGTACTACATGAATATAATAAGTATAGAAGTAACTAAACTACCTATTTGTATGTATTTAAAATCACAAGATTTCCTTTTTATAAAGTTTCATGGTATTAAATTTGCAAATATTCCTATGGTTCAAAAAGTTATATTTTTATTGTGCTTTAACGTACATATAATTAAGCAATACGTTTCGAAAAAAAATAAGTATTTTAAATGATAAATAAATGCTAAACACACACACAGAACTTGAACTTATAAAAAATAAATAAATGCTAAACATTTTAAAATTTTAAATAACAAGTAACGTAAATTTGTATGGCATTCTTAAATACAATCCTTTATGGAAAAATGTATTGAATTGTTTAAAATAAATGAAATAATTAAGATGAAACACTATTTTTTCGCGTAGATAAAATTTCTTAAGTGATTGAACTAAAGTACTTGAACCAATATTTGATTGCAGGACTTTTGCCAATATTCTTCTCGTTACTTCAGAGTGAAACTATAATAAAAAATCAGTCAATCAACATATGCCGTAATTGAAAAAATGATAAGCCAGTGTACTTTTTTGTTAGCTGAACTAATAGATTCTTAATGAATAAAAAGCCCTTTTTTTGAAAATGTGGAGGTGGGGATAATATAATAACGCGCAAACCTATGAGAGATGTTTGTCAGATTTTTGCCTCTTTCCGAGGGTGATATAAATCTTTATTATTTTCAGCTTTGTAAAGTACGGTACTCACAATTTTTTTAAATAAATACCATAAAAAATGCATCCACCTATTTTCCTCAGATATCATTTCTATTAGAATACTGTCTAGTTTCATAAAAAGTTATTTGTATGCAAAGCATATCGATTAGGCCATGGGCTTTTAGCTTTATTCCCTGTCTGGGCGCATCTGACAAACAGGAAACTGCTGGCAGGCTCAGTTAAAAAAAAGTATAATGATTCTTAAAATTTCTTTATTTTATTGTAATCATTCGCATCATAAAAAATATCCAACGCTAACAGACAACAACAAATTCAGAGTAGCTACATTTAACGTATTTACTCAAATCTAAGCCGCATTATGTTTCTATTGTTAATGCTCTTGAAAATCGGGTGTGGCTTAGAATCGAAGAAAAAATCGTTAAATGGGGCAATTAGAGTAATTAGAGATTTACGTATGTATCAAAAATATTACTTAATAGAAAATTATTCTTAACGTTTAATTGAAGGTCCAAAAGTTAGCTGACTCATTATTATAATTAGTATTTAATATTTTTAAACAGTAGGGACAATAATTAAAGCTTAGAATAAAGTCTACTATTATACTAAAAATAATTAAGTCATCTATGTATCTAAAAAAGAAACAACACTCATAATTAACACTTTCAATTTCATAAAAATGCAAGTAAATATTTGTTAAGCAGTTGCTAGCTGGTCCACCTTGAGGTAAACCTTTAATTTGCTGATAATGAGCGTTATTATGGAAAATATATGTTTTTAATTTTAACTCAATAATAGAAATATATTTATCATATTTAATTTTCTTATTAAAAAAATATTTGCTATATGCTATTTGTCTTCTATATCTATGGAGTTAAATAAATATTCAAAATCATAGGTATAAATAGAAATAATTTTTTTACCTTGCATTTACTTAATAATGTCCATACTATTCTTAACTATAGTATAATTATCAATTTTGTCTAATGTAGATTGAATAATATATTGTAGCTTCTTGCTCCGATGTGTAATATAAGTTTTAAAACCATTCATAATTGTTCTAAATTTAACAGGATTTTTATGAAAATTAGGAGTTAGGAAAACATGAGGGAATTCAATATCCAAAATACGTAAATCTACTTTTTTTATGAAAAGCAGGGATTCGATTAAAAATTTCTCTTTTGCTGGAATTAGATTTTTTAAAAGCAGAATTATAATGAAAATGTTTGTTTAGTATATAAGTATAAGCCACTTGCAAATAATTGCATAGTTACCCGGTACTTTATCAACACAAACGATAATAAATTTCTTTTGTAGGCCTGCAATTTGGTTCTTCTTATTATTGTAACTTATAAAGAGTGTTTTTTTTAAGGTATAGAAGTTTAAGTTAGCATTACTTTCCAAGATGGCGACCGATTTAACAGCTGTCAAGTGATTTATTCTCAGTTTGGTTTGGCAATTCATCAAAACGATCATCAAGCAAGGCGTAGATTCGTCGAATGGGCCCAAACCGAGATTGCCGGTGTTCTCGATTTTCATAAGCGAATTTTGTTTAGCGATGAAGCGCACTTCTGGTTGAATGGCAACGTTAACAAACAAAACTGCCGCATTTGGAGTGAAGCTAATCCACAAGTGTATGTCAAAACACCGTTACATCCAGAAACACTGACTGTTTGGTGCGCTTTATGGGCTGGTGGAATGCTTCTTCAAAAACGATGAAGGCCACAACGTTACTGTCAAGGGTGATCGGTATAGAGCCATGATTAATAACTTTTTCATTCTTGAATTGAACAATCATGATGTCCAGGAGCTGTGGTTCCAACAAGACGGCGCGACATGCCACGCAGCTCGTGCCACAATCGATTTATTGAAAGACACGTTTGGTGACCGCCTAATTTCACGTTTTAAACCTGTGAATTGGCCTCCAAGATCTTGTGATTTAACACCGCTAGACTATTTTCTGTGGGGCTATGTAAAGTCATTGGTCTATGCGGATAAGCCACAAACGCTTGAACATTTGGAAGACAACATTCGCCGTGTTATTGTCGATATACGGCCACAAATGTTGGAAAAAGTCATCGAAAATTGGACGTCCCGATTGGACTACATCCGAGCCAGCCGTGGCAGTCCTATGCCAGAAATCATATTTAAAATGTAATGCCACAAGATTATCTTTCGAATAAAAAAATCATGTCAATCGAATAATACATCGTTGTTTTATTGCAATTTAAAGTTCTATACCTCTCAAAAAAACACCCTTTACATATTTATAATAATTATAATTACTTAATAAAAATTAACTAAAATAAATTTTTTCTTTGTTGACCAAGTAGGAATTGACTTAATTTTTTTTACATATCTTATTTACTTTAAAACACTTTAGTTACTTTGATTATTTGTTACTTACATCTCACATCGAGGTACCATGAGAGCTGCTTTTTACAAATGCTCTTTTGAAAATTATTCAAGTAATTAATAAAAACATTTCCTATTGAGATATTACTAGAAATGTGATACTTTTTCTTTCGTATGCTATAACTAATACATCAGAACAATTTCAAAAAGAAATATGCATCATTACATTTTCCTAGGTACAATGTAGAGTCAACAAATTTCACAAAATTGATTCGAATGTAATCCAAAACACATATATGCAAAAATATTCTAATATCTTAATTAAATATTATTAGAACAAACTATAATTAAAGCATACTGCTGTTATTTTTTAATTTATTAATTTATACTCACACCTAAAATTAAATATAGTTAGTAAAATACTTCCGGTTCACATTCTTTGAATTTATTGTTTTCATTGAATTAGTCACTTACTACAGCTAAAAGTTGTAATAAATAAATTTTCAAAATTATTCATTTAGGTAAGGATAATTTCGGAAAAATTATCATTCTAAATAAATCGCTCTAAATGCAAAACCACGAAAGTGAAACTAATTATATTAAAAAGCAATTTAAAAGAAATTTACCAGATTTCAGCTGAAATAAATATATAACCATCATTTTACTTTTAACATTTCTTAAAATATTTCTTCTTTTAATAATGACGTTCCCGTCATATATTATGTAAGTATTTTTTCTCCTTTTTACTTATGGAAAAAAAGATTGGAAGCGGAAAAAAAAGATCAATAATGTCCTTTTAGATGAAATGACGCAGAAGAAATTCTTATCTGATGTTTAGGTTTCTTTTTTATATAGTTTTGTCGATATTTATAAGCTGAGAAATGTTGAATAAAGGTGAAAAAAATGAATGTTTTCATCCTAATTCTTCTACATCGTTGCACTTATTTAGAAAAAAAAAATTTTTTTTGATAAATAGAGCTATTTAGATAAGGAAATTTTGAAATTTATGTTTATCAATCATTCGAAACGAAAAAGTTTTTATGGAATATCTTAACTGCATTTAAGGAAATTACTTAAAGTACCTCTAAAAGTGTTTGTAATTCAAATATGACAATCTGCACAAAAATGAGATAAGAAAAAATGCATGGATTTAAGATTTCAACATTTTTTTTATTTGTTTGAAAGGCTGCACACATTCCGAATTTTTGTTTTAACTACAAAAAAAAATATAATTCTTTTTTTCTTGAGTAATAAGAAAAAAAGAGCAATAAAAAACAGGAAAAAAATATATGCGCAAACATTTACTTGAGTTTTCTGGATGAGCTTGCAGTGATACCTTTTTAAAGGGAAGAAAAAGCCAAGAGAGAGTCAAATACTTTCATTCAGATAGCTTATATTTTTATACACTATAAAATTTTATATTGTAAGCGTTTTTTACATTACGTTTAAAATAAATTAATGAATAATTCATTTGTTGGGAAAACAACTGTCCAACTCGTTGCAAATTAATTGCTGCTTGAGCTAAATGAGTTAATAAACAAAAATGTAATAAAATTATAGAACTTTATAATTTGAAAAATAACTAATTTTTTAAAATGAATTTCGTAGTTTTATAGTTTGGCATTTGTAATTTACTATATTTAGTATTATTTGTAAATTAACTGCATTTATATCTATACTTGTAAATCTCAAAGCAACTTCTTCAGTTTACCGCATTGGCAATTTTCCGTATTTTGGCATCAGACTAATTGTCATGCTTTGATGTTAGCGCTGCTAAGCCTAATAGGAACGAATGTTTTCTTCGAATTCTTTATACTACTTTAACATTATAGAACCAAACGTTCATACCACATTTAATCAAATTTAAATTTCCGTAAACAGTAACGTTACATTTGTAACCGAATACAATGGAATTCGTTTAACGTGAAAACGCTTTACAAGAAATAATACAAGTATCTCAACAACCTACTACGTATTTTCATGCAATCTTTTTCTTTTAACACGAAACGAAAATCGCTTTACACGAAACATCTTCGCTTCTCTGGAAATAAACACTTAATGAAATGTCTGAGAAAGTTTCTATATTACTGGTCTGTCCTAAAACATCATTAGAAGGATTCATTGCAGTAAATGATTATAATACGTGTACAGCCCCAGTTTTGTGTTTATCTGAAAAAGGCATTTTGGAGTTTGCTAGAAGCACAACAAATATCATGAAGGCAGATTGCAACGATGAAAATGAAATGAATAATGCAGTTCCACACACACACAGTTCCCACGTCATCCAAAGTGAAGAACATCATGAAAGTATGTGATGCTATTTAGACAATACGAACAGGAAAATGGATGATATCAAAAAATTAGTTGACAATTTGACGCTAAGAAGAAAAGTGTTATTTATTTACTATAGAAACTTCATAAATGTTTTTTTTCAAGGAACTCGAAAATTTTATATTAAAATTCATCAAGATTTTGTGAACAGTTTTATCAATTTTTATTTCCTACTTCCATATCTGTGTATCTAAGTAAATAAAATATACTCTAATAAAGTTAATTTTTCGTTGAATATGTGTTTTTTTTTTTGCACTATCCTTTAACATGAAAAAATATTTCAGCTCCCCTCAGTTTCGTGTTAAACGATTTTCACTGAAATGTACCGTAAAATCCGGCGTATAGCACGCGCCTATACTTTCATGCATCACTTTTTAACTTTTAGGTATATTCGCCGTATAACGCACAACCCGTTCTTAACGAAGGAACCTGACATAGACGCGTGCATTTCTTTGTTTGTGAAGTCACTTTTTCCAGGTCTTTACCCGAAGTTTTTGAAAAATGGCATCCATTTAGAACTACAGCCCATTAAGTTCTTACGGAATGATTTTATTTCAAATAAACAGTGTTTCGATATAATGTAGAAGTCTAATTTCTTATATATATTTCTTCTTATATATTTCTTCTTATTCATTGATCTTATTTTTTAAAGCTGCTCATTTTTATATTTTACGGCGTATAAAGCACCCATAAAATTTTGATCTTATTTTTTTATTAATTTTATTATTTTTATATATATAGATTTTATAAAATTAATATATATATATATATATATATATATATATATATATATTAATTTTTATAATCCAATGTAAATTAATGAAATTTAATAAACGATTCAAAAATATCCTTATCATCGTCAAAGAAAATCTTCCTCATGATTAATAGTTATTAGGTTTCACAAATTAATGCTTAATTACTATGATTTAATATAAACTCTATATTTTTTGGTTCGTACTATAAAACTTTAAAAAATGTAACTTATTGTACAATAAATTAATTTCAAAATATTTATTTAAAAAATGTCCCATTCGGGAAACGAAAATAAATAAATAAGTAACAGGTTTTTCTCCCACAAAGTTCGCGAAGGAGTCTTAAATAAAGGTTCAAATAGAGGAACTCTTGAGAATTTAACTCTTACTAATTATTTTAGTATAATAATTTTTCATTACCTTTAATACATATATGTTTCAAAGGAAAGAAAATACATAAATATTGGCTTAAAATTTACATTCAATTTTGTAATTACATTAGAATGTGTTTCCATTCGGTTATTTTTGAAACGATCTAGCCCGATTGTAAATCATTTTAACTACATTCAATCAGATTTATAATGTACAATCGGATTAGTAGTATACAAACATTATTGATCAGATTTTTCTTTGAAATTTAGTTTTCGCGTAAGAACAGTTGACAATATAGATGTATTGAGAAATTTAAAACGACAAACAGAGAGATAGGTATAAGGTTTAGAATAAAATGCGTGAAATGACAAAAAAAATCGTCTGAAATGTACGATGTTCATTTTTATTTTTAATTATACAGTAAAAGTTTCTCTTGAATGTTTCATGGAAAATAATTCTTTTTCTCCTCCAGTTTGATTTTTCCCGTACACTAATATTTTCTTTCTTTCTTTGATTTGCGTGTATTATTTAGTGCTAATGTTTTGAAAAGTTGGCGTTGTTTGTCTATGGTACTGAAATGCCTTCCACCCAACATTTTTTGTGCTGAAGGCGGGAAATATTATAGTGCTTAGTTATATATGTATATATGTCAGGTTTGAAAATTAAACTTTAAAATTAAGTAAGTAATAAATGAAAATAGAACGAACTCTTTACGATCGCGTAAGGATTTGGGAGTAAATAATCCTATTTAAAGATAGAGTGAGCGCTGACGAGGGAGAACGCATACTCGGAAAACTCAGCTGGTGACTCCTTGCCGAATTGTTGTCTATTATTCTACTCGGTTGTGTGCCAAAGAGCCGCCATTTTGGATTTTATGTGATTAAAGCAAAATAAAGACGTTATAGGCATGATGCCCTCCTCATTTTACCAGCAGGCCTGGGGCGTGTCATATATATATATATATATATATATATATATATATATATATATATATATGTATATATATATATGTATATAAATTTATATGTATATATATAACTATGCCTTTTTCGAAGTATTTTTACGTAGAAATAAAATGACCGCTTAAGTGGTTAATGATTTTGTAAAATAACAACTTCTCCATCTACAGCTTTTCTTCTTTAAAAAAATGATAAAATATTAAAAAACGTATCAGTTACTCTTGCACTAGAATACATAGTACACTTTTATGGAGCATGACATGAATCAGAAACAGAAAATAAAGATTTCGAGTTTTAATATGAGTTATACCTACATATAATTATGATGAAAGTATGTGATGTACCTCCTATTGGAAGTACATCCCTTGAAGTATCAGCGTGAACTAGAGGTGTAGGGTTAGCGAAAGAACTAGGATCAAACATTATCTTAATATGACTTTATTAAGATATTAAACTTAAACTTTCATAAATATAATTTTAATAATTAATATGAGAGAATCTACGATGACGAAATATGCAACACACAATATATATATATATATATATATATATATATATATATATATATATATATATATTATGATCTAATCTAATTCAGACCAGTCTCAATAAGTGAACCGCCTAATCCTCAATTCTACTAATAAGTAATCAATCCTACCTTATATTATTCCGTAATGCTACTTGTCTTTATCTGCAATAGGATGCAGCTTGACGGCTAACTTCTAGTCGAACACCAATATGTTTATCCACGACACGTAGAACTTAAATCTTGAACCATGAGCTGCAATAATCATCAACTGCCACAACGCACATCAATTGTCTAACATTCATTTACACTGCAATCCCGCTTACTCTAAGATCCTATATTTATAAAGTCCGTTTATTTGCATCTCTTCTTCACTTCTCGTTTCTTGGATTTGGTTGGAAAAGAGTTGCTATTAATTCTGGCCCAAAGAACCCAAAGGACTTGTTAAAGAAAAGACGCGTAAGACGTCACAAGTATTTACATTTTATTTATGACTTTTTAACCCAGGAGTGGTCGTTTGGGACACAAAATCACCCCAGGCCCACAAAATCTTTAATTATAGGAAAATTGTTTATGTCATACCAATTATCTTGCCAGTACCCTCCTACGTAACAGTCTTCATGTAACTCTAATATATTTGTATGGTAGGTAGGTATATCCCTCCTTTTTTTGGTAGTGAATAACGTTATTTACTATCTTTAGGTACTTGGGGTGACTAAGTTTTCCGTTCGAACGCTTTTGTTACAAAATATTTTCTATGAACAGGCTATACTATCCTCGTGTGAACGACTTCAGGCAGCGTACCGCTTAAGGCCGTATCACACGTGCCTTTTTGGTGGAAGTTTTTGCACCAATTTTTCATCCTATCTGAGGGTGAAGGGTTGCCGTAAACAAAACGGCATTCCCTGACGTCAACCGTGCTATTTCACCACATTGAAAAATTACACGCCTACTTTTCTGCTTCGGTAAACGAACATCCAAAATTATTTCTTTTATGTCGCTTGCGCATTTTTTGATGGGTGTAAATAGAAATGGAGCACCATTCTATTTAAAATATTATACGCCATATCTGATGCGTTAGAAGAAACCGAAGCCACCATCTTGTTTATGACGTAGGTTGCCAAAAAACCCCATTGGACGGAATTTCAAGCAACTTTTATTTTGAACAACTTTTTGAGCTCACAAGCAAACAGTTGTTCGAAAGCCGTTGTTATGGCAACTGAGTAAAAATTGCACGAATTGGACGAAACATTGCTGGAAACGTGTACGTGAGATACGGCCTTTAGTGGTTTTTATCGCTGTGATGTACAATTATCGTTTATAAATGTAAAAGAACAGAATATAAAAGGAAAATGAATGGAATACAAAGAATGAAATGGGCATCTGTGTGAGTATTGGATGAAGTTAAAACTGATCTAGCAAGGGAAGAACCTAATGCAGTGCTTCTCAAAGTTGCAATACTCGCGACCCTATTCTGAATCATAACTTTCATCGCCCCCCCATACAGTAATCATGTACTGAATTCAATAATACTATACGTTGATGCTAAAACTACGATACGACTTTAACCTCTTAAGAACCCGCCGTGTATATAAACATCTCGCTAAGCCAAAGCCTTTATTTCTCCAGACGTATATATACGTCTTCTCAAAGTACGATCTTTTCTGTGCACCTCTATCCGTAAAATTATTCCAAGACTTAGGAATGCAATAAAAGGACCATGACAATGTTTGCAAATAATTTACATATTCTAGATTATTTTTGCACCTTTATTTCTCCCCCCTCCCCCACTACATCACATACGTGTGCCTGCATGGGAAATGGTTGGCAATTAGAAGCGAATCGCGAAATTTATGATCTGTGGTACAAAAATTATCACGATATAAATCATAAACCGTACAAAAATTAACAAAATAAGTGCTAATTGTTGTTATAAATTACATATATGACAAACCCATGGGGTCACTGGTAATTAATAAACTTGTTTTTAATTTAGAATTGTTGCATTAAGTATTAAATACATTGTGTAGCACTGCTTTATTTATAAGTATAATACAACAGTGTAAATATGTATTTTATTTTTTATGTCAGAATGTATTTTGTTTGTTTACTTTGAGTAAATTAATAATTTTTGCTCTTGACTTTTCAATATGATCGCGCCCCCTCCCTCTTGTAGAGCTGTCACCTCCCTCAAGGGGGCGCGCCCCACAGTTTCAGAAACACTGACCTAATGAAATAAAGGATATTAATCATGACATTAACAACATTTGAGAAAGTGATGAACATGAAACTTTGAGTTGAAAGCAAACTTTTAAAATGCTACCAAATAAACTCTACCAAGAAAGCTACGAAGTCACGACTGTACCAGGAGATACATTTCGTCTTGTCAAAAAAGACACATGCAAGAAAATGTTCACCCTACTGTTCATCGATCATCAGAGGACTATACAACTAAAATAACTTGAACAAAATACAACAATTTTGCCTAAAAAAATGGGGCGGGGAACGCCACGCGATAGAAGTGAAACTTCTTTGGTGACGCTCGAACATTAATTATTTGCCTTAATAATCCAAAATGACCGCGTACTTGTCTCAATCACCTAATTTGCATGAAAGTTATTCGTAGCAAAATGAGTCTTTCTGATACTAAATCCAAAGTAGAAAATGTGCTGGAATTTCTGAGTATAACCATTGTATTTTGATAAATTTGGTATATTTTCCTATTAAAACTTTGTTGGCAATTGTAGCATGCTTTAATGTGTCTTCTAAATTAATTTCCGGTAAAATATGTTATAAAATAATTTTGTGCTCAGCAACAACGTTCTCAAATCATCTCTCTAGACCATAATCTATCCTAAATTCAACTCCCGTGACCGAAAGGATTAAAAATGAATCACTTTTGAAATTCTTCCTATCCCTTAAACTGGGCATTAAGAGTATTTTCTGGTGTTTTCTTTTTCGTGTTCTATATTCTTTGATGTACTCTGATGGTGATTTGGCACTTGATGAATTTGCACTAATATCTGGGGTTTTTTTGTCACTTTTTCGACTGGACTTGCTGCTAATTTTTTCTTTTTTTCTTTCATGAAACTCTTTTCGTCTTTTGCATTTGTTTTAGGCGTTCTGACTAGAACTAATAATAATTCATCGCAAATAAAAATTTTAAAAAAAATTAGCCGCCGAACACATAGCCATGTAGCCAAAAATCTAATTAAATATTTCAAAAAGGCGCGCTTTTACTGCGATGGCAATTTTGTCTACACCGTAATGCATAGATGTTCCCGGGTCTGGGGGAAAAGGACCCCCCATCGGAAGGTGGGCAAATTGATTAATCGGAGAGGTGTGCAATCATCCAACTTTTTCATGGATATGACGTAAGTCACGTGGTATCCGGACTCCCCCTTTTCCATCCACTTGCTATCCTGCCACCATGGTGACGATTCGGGAAATGGGGGAGATGACTACTTCCATTCGCTTTTTCGACGGTTACGCAAAACTGATCACGCACATTTGCAACATTTTAGCTCAGTTTAAAAGGATTTTCTTTCAAATTATGAAAGAAAAATTAAGTCCTTAAAAGTAGGTAAACATACTTTCACTTAATTAAATTATTCACTGAAATTAAGATTTTTTTTATGTACAATAAGAATAATAATACACACACAAAAAAAAAGATTGGGGTGTCTGATTCAGTCTGCGTTCAGCCTTGATGTTAGTACCGATTGCGCGTTTTCTCCCTGGTTAAAATATATCTATAAAATCTTTAAATATATTGTATAATAACTCAGGACTGACACTTTGAGTTGTCAATTCATAATGAAGTTAATCCGTTTTCATTGTTTAAAGTAGCTTTATAATAGTGTAAGTGTGTGAATGTAATAAAAATATGATAGATAATCAGAGAACCAACAATGAAAGAAAACATATGAAGGAGTATTTTTTACAATACGATATTTGAATTCTGTGAAGCAAATTTAATGAACATTTAATACATTAAAATTATAATTAAATTACATAAATATTTTTTCATATCTTTATTTAACAAGAATTGCACCTCTGACTTTTAAAGAACAAAGGCTTCGGTGTTTGGAGATCACAGATCGTTTTCGATATTTTCTTGCTGGAAATAATTAATTTCCTCTAATAAATATCTCACCCTCCTGCATAAAATTATATCCAATAATATCACTTTTTCCTGCATGGATGGTAATGAGTGCAAGTGTTAGGAAAGGCCCTTTCCAAGGCAAAATTAGTTCGCAAAATTAAGCAATCGATATTGTCATTAGATTCTACCGACTATATTGATCAAATCGTAAAAATAATGATAAAATGATCACTTAATAAAAAAAGGCTGGTTAAATAAAATATTAACACATCTATTTAAATTTCGGGTAACGATCTCAGTTTCGAGAGTTAATGAATAGGACATTCACTCCAAAATCAATATATTGATAAATAAATTATGCTATTCTTTTCTTAAGAGAATCAATGTATGTCAATATTTCAAATTAAAATCTTGAAAGGTGTTGCGGATATAACAAGTAAATTTTGTGTTAAGCAGTCATGTCTAATAGGTTTGCTAATTGCTAGGAAGGAGTGTTTAGTTGTTTGTTTAATTATAAAGAATATGACACAAGTTTTGAGAACTTTTTTAAAAAAATAATTTGACTTTAGAAAATGTTCATCAGCTCTTCGATAAATTATCGATCCATATTTTAGTACAATTATTTTTAGAAAAATACAACTAATGTTGAAAACTAATCTCTGATCATTCCTGTTGATATTTTATAATTAATTCTTAAATATTTTAAAAATAAAAATTAAATGTAAAACACTTTTTAAGTTAAGCAACCATGTCTAATTTGTTTGATAATTGCTAAGAAGGAGTTTTTAGTTGTTTGACTAATTATAAATAATATGAAACAAGTTTTGAGAACTTTTTAAAGATATATTTCGGCTTTAGAAAATTTTCATCAGCTATTTGGTAAATGATCGATCCCTATTTTAGCACATTTATTTTAAAAAGAATGAACTAATATAGAGAATTAATATCTGATCACTCCTGTTGATATTTTATTATTAATGCTTAAATATTTTAAAAGTAAAAATTAAATATAAAACCCTTTCTAAATTAAGCATTTTTTTCTTGCATATTTCATTATATTCTTGCTATTTATGCCTATCTTGCACTTAATTTCCTCTTTTATTTACCAAAAAAAAAAAATTGTAAAATGATTTTGAGCGTTCTAATTAGATTGAAGCAATACATTGAAAATTTAATAAAGAAATGAAAAATGTGTGATTCCTTTTTCAGTTAATAAATATACATTAGCGCGCGTCCACTTCATGTTTCAAATAACTCCTAAAACATTCATTTCTTTAATAAATACATTTTCTTTTATCTATTGATTCAAGAAAAAAAATCGTTTTATTTAAAAAAAATGTCGGGGAAAAGAAGATAAAGTATTACGAAAATATAATGCATTTTTAGATTTAATGATGTAGAAAGCTTTTCGCTTGATGCTTAAATTAACTTTTTTGGATTATTTTTTTCAATATTCATGTTACGAGACAAGCAAAACGTAAGTGAAAGTCTGTTTTTTTGTGCTTCTTATATTTCAGAGCATTTAATTTGAAAAAAAAAATGCTATTTTTTTTGTTGATAAATAATGCTATTACGATAAAGTATGAAAATTTTTGATTCAGTATCAATCAGTTTAATAGAAGTAGTTTACGAATATATTCTTATATATGTGCTAAATGGAAATGTTTGAAAAATTTATCAATATATTTGTCATTTATTATGCAAATATAGTGTATACTATATATTATTCTTAATTTTCGTATAAGTTTAGTTACTGAAAATATATATAGATTGTGCCATTATTCTTAGTCATACTGTTTTTTTTTGTTGTGCTTGGTATCAGTACACTCATGGAATCTGTATACATCGGGTAAGATTTTAGTTTATTCGCAAATTTCTTTATCATTATTTAGGGTTATTATCATTATTTTAACCTTTTTTTTGCAAATATTTTTGTTTATACATATTTATATTTGTCCATTTCACCCGGATTTCTATAGTAATTTAATATTCCAATTCTATTCAATTGATTTTATATTCACCCACGTGGGTTTTGGGGATTTTCCCTTGGCTTATATCCTATGCTATTACGTTGAAAATGTCCGCTGTATAGGAAGGTTGAGATCTAACAAAACACTATTTAACCATGTGTGTGTGTGTGTGTGTGTGTTTCACTGTTCTCCCAAGCCAGTGACAGCTCGGGAAATCATAATAGTTTTTTCTACTCTAGCTACATTTCTCTTTTTTGGTTTGTAATGTTTCCATGTTTTGGTTCTTTCGGTTTGATCTTAAGATGTTTTAGGATTTATTAGTATTCTTCTTAATTTATTTACTGTTATATACATATATATATATATATATATATATATATATATATATATATATATATATATATATATATATATATATATATATATACATGATAGATGTCTTTTAAGCCTTTAGTGGACCGTTTATTTCTCTTCTGGATATCTCATAGTTTTTTGTTTTATTAACAGTTAAACAATAGCATTTACGGGAATCTATTTTATTTTGCTAATTTTATGTTTTCATTTAAATTTTAGTGTTAGGAAAAATACTTCCGAAGGAACCATTCACCGTCATGAAGAAAATTAAATTTAATAGTGATTATTTGCCATGAAAAGATAAGAACCATATTGCAATTGCACAAGGGGACATCCCATTCTGCAGACATGTAGCGGTCTTCTTTCCTTGTCCCTTTCTGCTACATTTCCTGCATAGTAATGCAACGCCCGGTTAACTTAAGTTAATTGATTAATTTATTTCGTTAGATCCATTTTATAATACCCAGGTTCTAATTTATCATTTGGCGTCACACTATAGTTTACGTTTAAACATTAGATCTTTAAAGACAAATAAAACAGGACACTAAATTAAAAAGCCGTTCTTTAAATTAACACTTAATTTATTTACAATAACATTTAAATTACGTTAAATACTAAGGAGAGATATACATGATTACTTAACTGAATTAGGATCTGAGAGAGTGAGGAATCTTGGTGTGGCCATGTTCAAGCCTCCAATTACGGCATTTTGTCAAAGGGTCGTCCGACCAAAATCGGTGATAAAATTTGTGTCAGAGAGTGTCTAAATTCGTCGTGCATGCGCTTATATTTCGCGGCGGTTTACTTCTGTATTCTGGAGAGGATTCTTTTCCGAAACACAATCAGCTTTTCTGATTGGACTGGAGTCAGCGGAGGGATATCTTCTCGCGGTCCATGACTCCCCAAAAACGCGGGAAATTCCCAAAACATCCCATACCATGATGTATTTATGGGTACATTGCCTTCTTCCAGGCGTGGGAAATGCGTCACCCTTTTCGGTAAGGTGAGAGGCACTACCAGAAATTCCTCTTCTTGTAAACAACAACAGGGCCGATATACAAATTACTGTTGTAATCCTTATGGAAAGGCGGCCCCCATCACTCCTCCCCTCTCTCAGATTATCAAAACCAAAATGAATAATAAAAAATTTCAGTAAGCAAACGAAATACAGAATTGGCCTAGCGTCGGCAAATGTCTATGTCAAGAACAAAATTTCACAGACTCCTGGTTCACGATCAGCTGTCCACGTCTTATGAGGGGTTCTGTCCATGTTCATCCATGATGTTGGCAGCTCCATTGTCGCTCAGATATTGCTAAAGAAATCTGCTAAACTGCAAAAAATAAAAAAAAAACTTTGTCTCCCAGGGGAAACCATATTAGTAATGAAACAACAGTTATGAGAAAAAAAATTAAACTTGGCCCTTTGTGACCACCCTTGAAGACTCCAAGCACAAATTTCCAACTCCTCTCATCGCTCATAAAATGAAAATAAGAATGTTAAAAAAAATACAATCAATTTCTGAAGTTCCTAACCCATTCCGTGAGGGAAAACCAAATTAACTATCAACAACTACAATGACGTTAATGTACGAAGAGGAGGAAAAAATTTTACTGAATGGATCACCCAAACAATTCACAAAAACACATCAGACACAGACTGACAAATAGAAATAATTAAACAATCACAAAGAATCGTGTGCCACTAAATAATAAAAAATATTAAGACAAAATAACACGTAAGAATACAAAATTGGCGTATCTAACAACTGCGCAACTAATAAAACAACACTTAGGAGTATTGAACAAAATACATTTGTTAGACATTTAAAAATCGGATCCAAATTTTTATGATCTCCTTGTGGTGTTTTTCCAATCCCGTTCCATGATCTCAATGAAAGTAAGCACACCGATTCGAACCCGATCTTTTGAGTTTCGTGATTTGAAGTTGGCAGCAACTGCCATGCAAATCGAGCTAGTATTTAAACTCGGCTCATGTTAGTTTTTAGAAAAGGAAGGAGAAACAGAAATATAAGAAGTATGTGAGTGGTTTAACTCTTAGAGGGAGAGAACAACTGGTTGGCAATGCAACTGCAGGTTGCGTCACCATTTTAGATTAGAGATTAATTTTACAATATTAGAAGACGGTTCGAATCGGATGTCTCTGGTAATGTTGATTTTTGAACTTATTGTTTTTATCGCTCCAGTAACGAGCAGAGTGACTTTATGATTGATTATTAAAGGCCAATTTTTAAGAAACTGTTTTTCGTCTTCATGCCTCCTCGACACATAAATTTCACTGCTAGCTTTGCAAAATTTAAATTAGTTTACCAATAAGTGTAACAAATTTGGTTATGGGCCCAGTCCATGTACTGTGTCGAGGCAGGCTAAACAGTTGTCTATTTAAAACCAGTCACAAGAAGCAAGAGTAATTAACAGAACTATTAGATATCAGTGTTTTTTTGCATGAACAAGTAAAATACAGTTTATAATACAGACCAGAGGGAAGATGTTAAGGATAGAATCTTCATATCTCGATTTGTAAAGACAGCGGATCACAACCAGACTACTAAGAAGCGGGTCATAATCTGTAAAGACAGCGACCTACAAGAAGCGGGTACATAGGATTTCAATTAATAAGGTGGCTTCCTCAGGAATTCCAGTCTACCGTGCAACAAATCTACAGATGGAAAGAAGAGGACTTCAGAGTTGTCAAAATTGAAGCAGAGCTGATATTAGAAGCCAATCGTCTTCAGTTGATGAAACAAGATTTGGAGAAAGCGGAGAATGCTTACTTGAGCAGTTTCACTTCGAAGAAGTCGAAGACGTTACCTGGTGCTACGGCTGCAGCTCATGGAGATCCAAATGGCAAAAATGATTACCAAAAGAAAGGTGGTAAGGTATTTAACTGTAAAACTATTAAAAATGTTAAACAATCTATTAAGACTATAGGTCCGTGTTATGTATGTAATAAGTACGGGCATCTTAAAGTAAACTGTAAAGAGAAAAGTCTCTACTGTAAAAAATCTCCTTCAACTGTAAATGAAACTTTTAACACAGAGTTTGATAAAGGTCTTTGGGTAATAGATACTGCTGCCACGAGTCATTTTTGTAATGACAAGAGTTTATTTTAGATCTTAAACCGATAACTAACATGAAAATGTCGTTAGCAACGGAGGATAAAAGTTGTCCCGTAGAAGGAATCGGTACACTTAGATTTCGGGTAAAAATATAAGGGGAGTTTTCATGAAATAACTTTGACTGATGTATTATTTAATCTAAGTTGAGGAGAAATTTATTATCCGGTTCCAGATTAGAAAGTAAAGGTGCGCATTTTGTGGGTACTAAAGGTAAAATTAATGTTTTTAATAAAGACTGGATAAAATTGTTCTCGGCGACACGCCATGAAAATTTGTATTTTTTTAAGCCGGATCATTATATTATACCAAAGAGTAAAGAAATTAGTTTTTAGTGATGTAACCGCTAAAACAAAAAACGGATCAATAGAAATATGGCATCAACGCTTTTGTCATGTTAATAACGATTACTTGGTAAAAACTAGTAAAAATGATAGTGTAAAAGGTCTCCCACGCTTAACTGATAATGGTAAGACTCATTGTATACCGTGTAAATTAGCAAAGTCCAAGAGAGTTTCATTCAAAAAAGATGGGGGCCGTAAGATCAAAACGTCCATTGGAATTGTTGCATATGGACCTCTGTGGTCCAATGCCAACTGAAAGCCAAGGCGGTAATAAATATTTCTTGAGTATAATTGACGATTATTCAAGAAAGGTGACTGTATTTCCCATCCGAAATAAATCTGACGTATTTCATACGTTTATAAGATTTCAGAAACGAGCAGAACGTTTTCTAAGTAAAAGGTAATAGCAGTTAGAACTGATGGCGGACTAGAATTTTGTAATAAGGATATGGATAATTTCTTGACAGAACTGGGTATAAAGCATGAGGTAACAAATTCATATACGCCAGAAATGAATGGGGTCGCGGAGAGATTCAATTTAACCGCTCTAGATGGCATCAAAACATTGCTTAAGTCTAGTGAAGTTCCCCATAAGTTTTGGGGAGAAGCATTACTTTGTTTCACTTATGCGTGGAATCGAATTTGTCACAAAGACAGTAAAAAACGCCTTTCGAAAAATATTCAGGTAGAAAACCATCGGTATTGCATCTAAAACCTTTTGGATGTTTGGCATACGCTGGTGTGCCAAAACAAATTAGAAAAAATTCGATATGCGTGCGAAAATGGGAATTATGATGGGATACGCACAACGTACTAAGGGTTATAGAATATGGTTGATAGATGAAAATAAATTAGTCGAGACTATTAATGTAAGATTCGATGAAAATAAGAGGGGAATTAATTTTAGACAAAAAGTTAATAGTAACCTTGGATATAATTTAAACCTTCCTGATTATTATGAGGATGATTCTGATAGAATAAAAGATTCATTAACGAGTCGTTTAGTTTCAAAGACAAGTACGGAAACGCCCTCAACATCTGAAAAACCAGATGTATCTTCCGATAATCATAGCTTGATCCCATGTACAGAGGTCAAGTGGATTCGAAATATAGGTAGGAAAGTAACTGGATCTAACGTATATTATAGTATAGAAGGGGAAGCAACCCGATTGAAATCTTTTAACGAAATAGAGAGATACTGTAAGAGGCATAATATTGAGTATTATCCTAGTTTATTTAATTTTAGAAAAAATAATACCGAATCCCAGGAATTTTCAGATTTTTCAGAGCAACAAGAAGCTCTTATGGTTGAAGTAATTATTCCTACTTGTTACAAACAGGCGATAAGATCCAGAGACGCATCTAAATGGCATGATGCAATGGATAAAGAAATTAACGTAATGATGGAACGTAAAGTTTGGGATTTAGTTGATCATCCGGATAATATAAAAATTTTAGAAAACCGTTGGGTTTATACCATTAAATATGATGAAAAATAATAAAATTGTTAGATTCAAGACCCGATATTATGTATGCAATAAATGTATTATCTCAATTCCAAGCAAACCCGGGAATAAAACATTGGAATTGCTTATTGAGATTATTAGGTTATTTAAAATACACTCAAGAATATAAATTAGAACTTTCAAAAGTTAAATCATTAAAGCTAAGATGTTATTCAGACTCGGATTTTGCTACAAATAGGGATGATCGAGTGTCGATGGGAGGGTTCATAACTTTTATAGACGAAACTCCAATTTCATGGCGAACTTTCAAGCAAAAATCCGTTAGTCTGTCGACCATGGAAGCTGAGTATGTTAGTTTAACAGAAGCAGCTAAGGAATTCATTTGGCTAAAGAATGTAATTGATAATAAAAGTTTAAATTTGGATTTAAGTGAAAATGTAATGTTTTGTGATAATCAAGCTGCTATAAGTTTTTCAAAGTCACCGGTAGAAAATTATAGAACAAAACATATCGATGTTCGTTATCATTTTCTAAGGAATTTGATATACGACAAGGTTTTCCAAATTAAATATATAGGTACCAAAAATAATTTGGCGGACATTTTTACCAAACCCATGGTAAAGGAAAAATTGTTAGAATTTTGTAGAAAATTATTTCTTTTTAGAGAATAAGACTTTGTTTCTTTAAGATTAAAATATTAGTTTGTTTATTACAATAAAGATTGTGAATAAAATGTATTTTTTTGTGTTAAATTGTATAACATGTGATTATAGATTAAAAATTTACTGATTTGTAAGAGATAATGGTGCGAGATTGGAAAAAGGGGGCCGATTGTTAGACATTTAAAAAATCGGATCCAAATTTTTATGATCTCCTTGTGTGTTTTTCCAATCCCGTTCCATGATCTCAATGAAAGTAAGCACACCGATTCGAACCCGATCTTTTTGAGTTTCGTGATTTGAGGTTGGCAGCAACTGCCATGCAAATCGAGCTAGTATTTAAACTCGGCTCATGTTAGTTTTCAAAAAAAAAAAGGAAGGAGAAACAGAAATATAAGAAGTATGTGAGTGGTTTAACTCTTAGAGGGAGAGAACAACTGGTTGGCAATGCAACTGCAGGTTGCATCACCATTTTAGATTAGAAATTAATTTTACAATATTAGAAGACGGTTCGAATCGGATGTCTCTGGTAATGTTGATTTTTGAACTTATTGTTTTTTTATCGCTCCAGTAACGAGCAGCAGTGACTTTATGATTGATTATTAAAGGCCAATTTTAAGAAACTGTTTTTCGTCTTCATGCCTCCTCGACACATAAATTTCACTGTTAGCTTTGCAAAAATTTAAATTAGTTTACAATAAGTGTAACAAATTTGGTTATGGGCCCAATAAGTGCTAACAAATTTGTCTATTTAAATATGGTCTAGAACTTTTTTATGTCCATGTACTGTGTCGATATGGGCAGTGTTGGCTAAACAGATATGAACCAGTCACAAGAGCAAGGAGTAATTCAACTATTAGATCAATCAAATTTTTGAACGGAAAAATACCAACCAGGAAGGAAGATGTTGGAATCTTCATATCTCGTGTAAAGACAGCGGCAACCAGACTACAAGAAGCGGGTCATAAATTGGACGACCTGTACATAGGATTTCAATTAATAAGGTGGCTTCCTCAGGAATTCCAGTCTACCGTGCAACAAATCTACAGATGGAAAGAAGAGGACTTCAGAGTTGTCAAAATTGAAGCAGAGCTGATATTAGAAGCCAATCGTCTTCAGTTGATGAAACAAGATTTGGAGAAAGCGGAGAATGCTTACTTGAGCAGTTTCACTTCGAAGAAGTCGAAGACGTTACCTGGTGCTACGGCTGCAGCTCATGGAGATCCAAATGGCAAAAATGATTACCAAAAGAAAGGTGGTAAGGTTTTAACTGTAAAACTATTAAAAATGTTAAACAATCTATTAAGACTATAGGTCCGTGTTATGTATGTAATAAGTACGGGCATCTTAAAGTAAACTGTAAAGAGAAAAAGTCTCTACCAAAATCTCCTTCAACTGTAAATGAAACTTTTAACACAGAGTTTGATAAAGGTCTTTGGGTAATAGATACTGCTGCCACGAGTCATTTTTGTAATGACAAGAGTTTATTTCTAGATCTTAAACCGATAACTAACATGAAAATGTCGTTAGCAACGGAGGATAAAAGTTGTCCCGTAGAAGGAATCGGTACACTTAGATTTCGGGTAAAATATAAGGGGAGTTTTCATGAAATAACTTTGACTGATGTATTATTTAATCCTAAGTTGAGGAGAAATTTATTATCCGGTTCCAGATTAGAAAGTAAAGGTGCGCATTTTGTGGGTACTAAAGGTAAAATTAATGTTTTTAATAAAGACTGGATAAAATTGTTCTCGGCGACACGCCATGAAAATTTGTATTTTTTAAGCCGGATCATTATATTATACCAAAGAGTAAAGAAATTAGTTTTTTTAGTGATGTAACCGCTAAAACAAAAAACGGATCAATAGAAATATGGCATCAACGCTTTTGTCATGTTAATAACGATTACTTGGTAAAAACTAGTAAAAATGATAGTGTAAAAGGTCTCCCACGCTTAACTGATAATGGTAAGACTCATTGTATACCGTGTAAATTAGCAAAGTCCAAGAGAGTTTCATTCAAAAAGATGGGGGCCGTAAGATCAAAACGTCCATTGGAATTGTTGCATATGGACCTCTGTGGTCCAATGCCAACTGAAAGCCAAGGCGGTAATAAATATTTCTTGAGTATAATTGACGATTATTCAAGAAAGGTGACTGTATTTCCCATCCGAAATAAATCTGACGTATTTCATACGTTTATAAGATTTCAGAAACGAGCAGAACGTTTTCTAAGTAAAAGGTAATAGCAGTTAGAACTGATGGCGGACTAGAATTTTGTAATAAGGATATGGATAATTTCTTGACAGAACTGGGTATAAAGCATGAGGTAACAAATTCATATACGCCAGAAATGAATGGGGTCGCGGAGAGATTCAATTTAACCGCTCTAGATGGCATCAAAACATTGCTTAAGTCTAGTGAAGTTCCCCATAAGTTTTGGGGAGAAGCATTACTTTGTTTCACTTATGCGTGGAATCGAATTTGTCACAAAGACAGTAAAAAACGCCTTTCGAAAAATATTCAGGTAGAAAACCATCGGTATTGCATCTAAAACCTTTTGGATGTTTGGCATACGCTGGTGTGCCAAAACAAATTAAAAAAATTCGATATGCGTGCGAAAATGGGAATTATGATGGGATACGCACAACGTACTAAGGGTTATAGAATATGGTTGATAGATGAAAATAAATTAGTCGAGACTATTAATGTAAGATTCGATGAAAATAAGAGGGGAATTAATTTTAGACAAAAAGTTAATAGTAACCTTGGATATAATTTAAACCTTCCTGATTATTATGATGATGAGGATGATTCCGATAGAGTAAAAGATTCATTAACGAGTCGTTTAGTTTCAAAGACAAGTACGGAAACGCCCTCAACATCTGAAAAACCAGATGTATCTTCCGATAATCATAGCTTGATCCCATGTCCAGAGGTTAAGTGGATTCGAAATATAGGTAGGAAAGTAACTGGATCTAACGTATATTATAGTATAGAAGGGGAAGCAACCCGATTGAAATCTTTTAACGAAATAGAGAGATACTGTAAGAGGCATAATATTGAGTATGATCCTAGTTTATTTAATTTTAGAAAAGATAATACCGAATCCCAGGGATTTTCAGATTTGTCAGAGCAACAAGAAGCTCTTATGGTTGAAGTAACTATTCCTAATTGTTACAAACAGGCGATAAGATCCAGAGACGCATCTAAATGGCATGATGCAATGGATAAAGAAATTAACGTAATGATGGAACGTAAAGTTTGGGATTTAGTTGACCATCCGGATAATATAAAAATTTTAGAAAACCGTTGGGTTTATACCATTAAATATGATGAAAAATAATAAAATTGTTAGATGCAAGACCCGATATTATGTATGCAGTAAATGTATTATCTCAATTCCAAGCAAACCCGGGAATAAAACATTGGAATTGCTTATTGAGATTATTAGGTTATTTAAAATACACTCAAGAATATAAATTAGAACTTTCAAAAGTTAAATCATTAAAGCTAAGATGTTATTCAGACTCGGATTTTGCTACAAATAGGGATGATCGAGTGTCGATGGGAGGGTTCATAACTTTTATAGACGAAACTCCAATTTCATGGCGAACTTTCAAGCAAAAATCCGTTAGTCTGTCGACCATGGAAGCTGAGTATGTTAGTTTAACAGAAGCAGCTAAGGAATTCATTTGGCTAAAGAATGTAATTGATAATAAAAGTTTAAATTTGATTTAAGTGAAAATGTAATGTTTTGTGATAATCAAGCTGCTATAAGTTTTTCAAAGTCACCGGTAGAAAATTATAGAACAAAACATATCGATGTTCGTTATCATTTTCTAAGGAATTTGATATACGACAAGGTTTTCCAAATTAAATATATAGGTACCAAAAATAATTTGGCGGACATTTTTACCAAACCCATGGTAAAGGAAAAATTGTTAGAATTTTGTAGAAAATTATTTTTTTTTAGAGAATAAGACTTTATTTCTTTAAGATTAAAATATTATTTTGTTTATTACAATAAAGATTGTGAATAAAATGTATTTTTTTTTTGTGTTAAATTGTATAACATGTGATTATAGATTAAAATTTACTGATTTGTAAGAGATAATGGTGCGAGATTGGAGAAAGGGGGCCGATTGTTAGACATTTAAAAAAGTCGGATCCAAATTTTATGATCTCCTTGTGGTGTTTTTCCAATCCCGTTCCATGATCTCAATGAAAGTAAGCACACCGATTCGAACCCGATCTTTTTGAGTTTCGTGATTTGAGGTTGGCAGCAACTGCCATGCAAATCGAGCTAGTATTTAAACTCGGCTCATGTTAGTTTTAGAAAAGGAAGGAGAAACAGAAATATAAGAAGTATGTGAGTGGTTTAACTCTTAGAGGGAGAGAACAACTGGTTGGCAATGCAACTGCAGGTTGCGTCACCATTTTAGATTAGAGATTAATTTTACAATATTAGAAGACGGTTCGAATCGGATGTCTCTGGTAATGTTGATTTTTGAACTTATTGTTTTTTTATCGCTCCAGTAACGAGCAGAGTGACTTTATGATTGATTATTAAAGGCCAATTTTTAAGAAACTGTTTTTCGTCTTCATGCCTCCTCGACACATAAATTTCACTGTTAGCTTTGCAAAATTTAAATTAGTTTACCAATAAGTGTAACAAATTTGGTTATGGGCCCAGTCCATGTACTGTGTCGAGGCAGGCTAAACAGTTGAACCAGTCACAAGAGCAAGAGATAATTCAACTACTATAGATCAATTTTTTGGAACAAAATACCAACCAGGGAAGATGTTGGAATCTTCATATCTCGTGTAAAGACAGCGGCAACCAGACTACAAGAAGCGGGTCATAATCTGGACGACCTGTACATAGGATTTCAATTAATAAGGTGGCTTCCTCAGGAATTCCAGTCTACCGTGCAACAAATCTACAGATGGAAAGAAGAGGACTTCAAAGTTGTCAAAATTGAAGCAGAGCTGATATTAGAAGCCAATCGTCTTCAGTTGATGAAACAAGATTTGGAGAAAGCGGAGAATGCTTACTTGAGCAGTTTCACTTCGAAGAAGTCGAAGACGTTACCTGGTGCTACGGCTGCAGCTCATGGAGATCCAAATGGCAAAAATGATTACCAAAAGAAAGGTGGTAAGGTTTTTAACTGTAAAACTATTAAAAATGTTAAACAATCTATTAAGACTATAGGTCCGTGTTATGTATGTAATAAGTACGGGCATCTTAAAGTAAACTGTAAAGAAAAAGAAAAGTCTCTACCAAAATCTCCTTCAACTGTAAATGAAACTTTTAACACAGAGTTTGATAAAGGTCTTTGGGTAATAGATACTGCTGCCACGAGTCATTTTTGTAATGACAAGAGTTTATTTCTAGATCTTAAACCGATAACTAACATGAAAATGTCGTTAGCCACGGAGGATAAAAAGTTGTCCCGTAGAAGGAATCGGTACACTTAGATTTCGGGTAAAATATAAGGGGAGTTTTCATGAAATAACTTTGACTGATGTATTATTTAATCCTAAGTTGAGGAGAAATTTATTATCCGGTTCCAGATTAGAAAGTAAAGGTGCGCATTTTGTGGGTACTAAAGGTAAAATTAATGTTTTTAATAAAGACTGGATAAAATTGTTCTCGGCGACACGCCATGAAAATTTGTATTTTTTTAAGCCGGATCATTATATTATACCAAAGAGTAAAGAAATTAGTTTTTTTAGTGATGTAACCGCTAAAACAAAAACGGATCAATAGAAATATGGCATCAACGCTTTTGTCATGTTAATAACGATTACTTGGTAAAAACTAGTAAAAATGATAGTGTAAAAGGTCTCCCACGCTTAACTGATAATGGTAAGACTCATTGTATACCGTGTAAATTAGCAAAGTCCAAGAGAGTTTCATTCAAAAAGATGGGGGCCGTAAGATCAAAACGTCCATTGAATTGTTGCATATGGACCTCTGTGGTCCAATGCCAACTGAAAGCCAAGGCGGTAATAAATATTTCTTGAGTATAATTGACGATTATTCAAGAAAGGTGACTGTATTTCCCATCCGAAATAAATCTGACGTATTTCATACGTTTATAAGATTTCAGAAACGAGCAGAACGTTTTCTAAGTAAAAAGGTAATAGCAGTTAGAACTGATGGCGGACTAGAATTTTGTAATAAGGATATGGATAATTTCTTGACAGAACTGGGTATAAAGCATGAGGTAACAAATTCATATACGCCAGAAATGAATGGGGTCGCGGAGAGATTCAATTTAACCGCTCTAGATGGCATCAAAACATTGCTTAAGTCTAGTGAAGTTCCCCATAAGTTTTGGGGAGAAGCATTACTTTGTTTCACTTATGCGTGGAATCGAATTTGTCACAAAGACAGTAAAAAACGCCTTTCGAAAAATATTCAGGTAGAAAACCATCGGTATTGCATCTAAAACCTTTTGGATGTTTGGCATACGCTGGTGTGCCAAAACAAATTAGAAAAAAAATTCGATATGCGTGCGAAAATGGGAATTATGATGGGATACGCACAACGTACTAAGGGTTATAGAATATGGTTGATAGATGAAAATAAATTAGTCGAGACTATTAATGTAAGATTCGATGAAAATAAGAGGGGAATTAATTTTAGACAAAAAGTTAATAGTAACCTTGGATATAATTTAAACCTTCCTGATTATTATGATGATGAGGATGATTTTGATAGAGTAAAAGATTCATTAACGAGTCGTTTAGTTTCAAAGACAAGTACGGAAACGCCCTCAACATCTGAAAAACCAGATGTATCTTCCGATAATCATAGCTTGATCCCATGTCCAGAGGTTAAGTGGATTCGAAATATAGGTAGGAAAGTAACTGGATCTAACGTATATTATAGTATAGAAGGGGAAGCAACCCGATTGAAATCTTTTAACGAAATAGAGAGATACTGTAAGAGGCATAATATTAAGTATGATCCTAGTTTATTTAATTTTAGAAAAGATAATACCGAATCCCAGGAATTTTCAGATTTGTCAGAGCAACAAGAAGCTCTTATGGTTGAAGTAACTATTCCTAATTGTTACAAACAGGCGATAAGATCCAGAGACGCATCTAAATGGCATGATGCAATGGATAAAGAAATTAACGTAATGATGGAACGTAAAGTTTGGGATTTAGTTGACCATCCGGATAATATAAAAATTTTAGAAAACCGTTGGGTTTATACCATTAAATATGATGAAAAATAATAAAATTGTTAGATTCAAGACCCGATATTATGTATGCAGTAAATGTATTATCTCAATTCCAAGCAAACCCGGGAATAAAACATTGGAATTGCTTATTGAGATTATTAGGTTATTTAAAATACACTCAAGAATATAAATTAGAACTTTCAAAAGTTAAATCATTAAAGCTAAGATGTTATTCAGACTCGGATTTTGCTACAAATAGGGATGATCGAGTGTCGATGGGAGGGTTCATAACTTTTATAGACGAAACTCCAATTTCATGGCGAACTTTCAAGCAAAAATCCGTTAGTCTGTCGACCATGGAAGCTGAGTATGTTAGTTTAACAGAAGCAGCTAAGGAATTCATTTGGCTAAAGAATGTAATTAATAATAAAAGTTTAAATTTGATTTAAGTGAAAATGTAATGTTTTGTGATAATCAAGCTGCTATAAGTTTTTCAAAGTCACCGGTAGAAAATTATAGAACAAAACATATCGATGTTCGTTATCATTTTCTAAGGAATTTGATATACGACAAGGTTTTCCAAATTAAATATATAGGTACCAAAAATAATTTGGCGGACATTTTTACCAAACCCATGGTAAAGGAAAAAATTGTTAGAATTTTGTAGAAAATTATTTTTTTAGAGAATAAGACTTTGTTTCTTTAAGATTAAAATATTAGTTTGTTTATTACAATAAAGATTGTGAATAAAATGTATTTTTTGTGTTAAATTGTATAACATGTGATTATAGATTAAAATTAGTTTACTGATTTGTAAGAGATAATGGTGCGAGATTGGAAAAAGGGGGCCGATTGTTAGACATTTAAAAAATCGGATCCAAATTTTTATGATCTCCTTGTGGTGTTTTTCCAATCCCGTTCCATGATCTCAATGAAAGTAAGCACACCGAATCGAACCCGATCTTTTTGAGTTTCGTGATTTGAGGTTGGCAGCAACTGCCATGCAAATCGAGCTAGTATTTAAACTCGGCTCATGTTAGTTTTAGAAAAGGAAGGAGAAACAGAAATATAAGAAGTATGTGAGTGGTTTAACTCTTAGAGGGAGAGAACAACTGGTTGGCAATGCAACTGCAGGTTGCGTCACCATTTTAGATTAGAAATTAATTTTACAATATTAGAAGACGGTTCGAATCGGATGTCTCTGGTAATGTTGATTTTTGAACTTATTGTTTTTATCGCTCCAGTAACGAGCAGAGTGACTTTATGATTGATTATTAAAGGCCAATTTTTTTAAGAAACTGTTTTTCGTCTTCATGCCTCCTCGACACATGAAAATTTCACTGTTAGCTTTGCAAAATTTAAATTAGTTTACCAATAAGTGTAACAAATTTGGTTATGGGCCCAGTCCATGTACTAGATGTTATACGTTGATCTATACTAACATCAGGCAGGCTAAACAGTAGCGGCATGGAAGATATTAAAAGAACCAGTCACAAGAGCAAGAGTAATTCAACTATTAGATCAATTTTTTGGAACAAAATACCAACCAGGGGAAGATGTTGGAATCTTCATATCTCGTGTAAAGACAGCGGCAACCAGACTACAAGAAGCGGGTCATAAATTGGACGACCTGTACATAGGATTTCAATTAATAAGGTGGCTTCCTCAGGAATTCCAGTCTACCGTGCAACAAATCTACAGATGGAAAGAAGAGGACTTCAGAGTTGTCAAAATTGAAGCAGAGCTGATATTAGAAGCCAATCGTCTTCAGTTGATGAAACAAGATTTGGAGAAAGCGGAGAATGCTTACTTGAGCAGTTTCACTTCGAAGAAGTCGAAGACGTTACCTGGTGCTACGGCTGCAGCTCATGGAGATCCAAATGGCAAAAATGATTACCAAAAGAAAGGTGGTAAGGTTTTTAACTGTAAAACTATTAAAAATGTTAAACAATCTATTAAGACTATAGGTCCGTGTTATGTATGTAATAAGTACGGGCATCTTAAAGTAAACTGTAAAAAGAAAAAGTCTCAACTGTAAAAAATCTCCTTCAACTGTAAATGAAACTTTTAACACAGAGTTTGAGGAAAACTTGATATAAAGGTGTTTGGGTAATAGATACTGCTGCCACGAGTCATTTTTGTAATGACAAGAGTTTATTTTTAGATCTTAAACCGATAACTAACATGAAAATGTCGTTAGCCACGGAGGATAAAAGTTGTCCCGTAGAAGGAATCGGTACACTTAGATTTCGGGTAAAATATAAGGGGAGTTTTCATGAAATAACTTTGACTGATGTATTATTTAATCCTAAGTTGAGGAGAAATTTATTATCCGGTTCCAGATTAGAAAGTAAAGGTGCGCATTTTGTGGGTACTAAAGGTAAAATTAATGTTTTTAATAAAGACTGGATAAAATTGTTCTCGGCGACACGCCATGAAAATTTGTATTTTTTAAGCCGGATCATTATATTATACCAAAGAGTAAAGAAATTAGTTTTTTTAGTGATGTAACCGCTAAAACAAAAAACGGATCAATAGAAATATGGCATCAACGCTTTTGTCATGTTAATAACGATTACTTGGTAAAAACTAGTAAAAATGATAGTGTAAAAGGTCTCCCACGCTTAACTGATAATGGTAAGACTCATTGTATACCGTGTAAATTAGCAAAGTCCAAGAGAGTTTCATTCAAAAGATGGGGGCCGTAAGATCAAAACGTCCATTGGAATTGTTGCATATGGACCTCTGTGGTCCAATGCCAACTGAAAGCCAAGGCGGTAATAAATATTTCTTGAGTATAATTGACGATTATTCAAGAAAGGTGACTGTATTTCCCATCCGAAATAAATCTGACGTATTTCATACGTTTATAAGATTTCAGAAACGAGCAGAACGTTTTCTAAGTAAAAAGGTAATAGCAGTTAGAACTGATGGCGGACTAGAATTTTGTAATAAGGATATGGATAATTTCTTGACAGAACTGGGTATAAAGCATGAGGTAACAAATTCATATACGCCAGAAATGAATGGGGTCGCGGAGAGATTCAATTTAACCGCTCTAGATGGCATCAAAACATTGCTTAAGTCTAGTGAAGTTCCCCATAAGTTTTGGGAGAAGCATTACTTTGTTTCACTTATGCGTGGAATCGAATTTGTCACAAAGACAGTAACAAAACGCCTTTCGAAAAATATTCAGGTAGAAAACCATCGGTATTGCATCTAAAACCTTTTGGATGTTTGGCATACGCTGGTGTGCCAAAACAAATTAGAAAAAAATTCGATATGCGTGCGAAAATGGGAATTATGATGGGATACGCACAACGTACTAAGGGTTATAGAATATGGTTGATAGATGAAAATAAATTAGTCGAGACTATTAATGTAAGATTCGATGAAAATAAGAGGGGAATTAATTTTAGACAAAAAAGTTAATAGTAACCTTGGATATAATTTAAACCTTCCTGATTATTATGATGAGGATGATTTTGATAGAGTAAAAGATTCATTAACGAGTCGTTTAGTTTCAAAGACAAGTACGGAAACGCCCTCAACATCTGAAAAACCAGATGTATCTTCCGATAATCATAGCTTGATCCCATGTCCAGAGGTTAAGTGGATTCGAAATATAGGTAGGAAAGTAACTGGATCTAACGTATATTATAGTATAGAAGGGGAAGCAACCCGATTGAAATATTTTAACGAAATAGAGAGATACTGTAAGAGGCATAATATTAAGTATGATCCTAGTTTATTTAATTTTAGAAAAGATAATACCGAGAATCCCAGGAATTTTCAGATTTGTCAGAGCAACAAGAAGCTCTTATGGTTGAAGTAACTATTCCTAATTGTTACAAACAGGCGATAAGATCCAGAGACGCATCGAAATGGCATGATGCAATGGATAAAGAAATTAACGTAATGATGGAACGTAAAGTTTGGGATTTAGTTGATCATCCGGATAGTATTAAAATTTTAGAAAACCGTTGGGTTTATACCATTAAATATGATGAAAAATAATAAAATTGTTAGATGCAAGTGAGACCCTATATTATGTATGCAGTAAATGTATTATCTCAATTCCAAGCAAACCCGGGAATAAAACATTGGAATTGCTTATTGAGATTATTAGGTTATTTAAAATACATTCAAGAATATAAATTAGAACTTTCAAAAGTTAAATCATTAAAGCTAAGATGTTATTCAGACTCGGATTTTGCTACAAATAGGGATGATCGAGTGTCGATGGGAGGGTTCATAACTTTTATAGACGAAACTCCAATTTCATGGCGAACTTTCAAGCAAAAATCCGTTAGTCTGTCGACCATGGAAGCTGAGTATGTTAGTTTAACAGAAGCAGCTAAGGAATTCATTTGGCTAAAGAATGTAATTAATAATAAAAGTTTAAATTTGGATTTAAGTGAAAATGTAATGTTTTGTGATAATCAAGCTGCTATAAGTTTTCAAAGTCACCGGTAGAAAATTATAGAACAAAACATATCGATGTTCGTTATCATTTTCTAAGGAATTTGATATACGACAAGGTTTTCCAAATTAAATATATAGGTACCAAAAATAATTTGGCGGACATTTTTACCAAACCCATGGTAAAGGAAAAATTGTTAGAATTTTGTAGAAAAATTATTTCTTTTAGAGAATAAGACTTTGTTTCTTTAAGATTAAAATATTAGTTTGTTTATTACAAATAAAGATTGTGAATAAAATGTATTTTTTGTGTTAAATTGTATAACATGTGATTATAGATTAAAATTAGTTTACTGATTTGTAAGAGATAATGGTGCGAGATTGGAAAAAGGGGGCCGATTGTTAGACATTTAAAAAATCGGATCCAAATTTTTATGATCTCCTTGTGGTGTTTTTCCAATCCCGTTCCATGATCTCTCAATGAAAGTAAGCACACCGAATCGAACCCGATCTTTTGAGTTTCGTGATTTGAGGTTGGCAGCAACTGCCATGAAAATCGAGCTAGTATTTAAACTCGGCTCATGTTAGTTTTAGAAAAGGAAGGAGAGACAGAAATATAAGAAGTATGTGAGTGGTTTAACTCTTAGAGGGAGAGTAATGAATTATTGCAATGCAACTGCAGGTTGCGTCACCATTTTAGATTAGAGATTAATTTTACAATATTAGGAAGACGGTTCGAATCGGATGTCTCTGGTAATGTTGATTTTGAACTTATTGTTTTTATCGCTCCAGTAACGAGCAGAGTGACTTTATGATTGATTATTAAAGGCCAATTTTTAAGAAACTGTT